>JBDODC010000011.1:0-748602 GCA_039880875.1 Aspergillus pseudoglaucus
AAAGCGACAGTGTACATAGTGATTACCATCACGGTGGCTTACCCGGCCGCCCCGCAGGATCTGCCGCCACTCGGCCTACAGGGCTGACAGATGCGTGTATGAACTATAATAATAATAATAATAATCCATCGTCTGTGCCTGGTGATATACACTCTGGTCATGTCTTTGTTATGGATGTGGTAGATGGTATACCGTCAAGACAGTATATCCATATACCATTTGCATATTCATCATTTGCCTTTCAGTGATTCAGCCTTGACTTCTCGCATTGCATACCATCTCTTAACTGTGCTGTTCATACCAAACTTACAAACACGCTTTGATTGTAGAAATATATATTTATTGTATACCGCACTCATGTACTTCACGTAGCAAGACAGTGTTTTGAATATTTTGTATATAAATCTAAGAGTTTAATACGGTCTGATTATAATAAATTTTTATAATTACAGCATGAAGTCCACCAGCTTCACATGGAAAATAGGCATCAAAGGCAGAGAAGAGCAGCCTCTAGGGCCTTTATACAGACTGGAGGGAGCCTGATAGGTGCCAAAGGACGGCGGAAAGCGCAAGAACAGGAGGCTATATTAGAGGAAGCACGCCCGCCAATTTCCAGGCTGCGTAAGCCACCAACCTGCAATACATGTGGTAAAATAGGCCACAATCGGCTAAAATGTCCCGAGAAATAGTCTATGGTTTTTATAAGGAATACATATCCATTTTGTGGGAGAAAGGCTTCAAAAATAGCAGTCCGCGCTCCGGGCGGCGGCCATTATCTTTTACACTCATGATGTATGCGCGAGGTATAGACCTAGATATAGAACTAGGACGAATTTAGTATATTCAGGATGCGTTGTTAAAGCGGCGACCTCAAGGTGAAAAGACCACTGTTTTTAATCCAAACACCATGCACAAGCGTGTCTTTTCCGCCGTCACCCGGGTGCAGAGCTAGGAGAGACCAGTGTTTTTGGCACTTGTTAGTTTGGATTTGAATTAGACGAGGGTTCGTTTTGAGCCTTTGGACTCGCTGAAAATATTAGATTTGTTGGGTTTGGAGGTATCGTTTGACTTGCCTGTTGTCGTTTCGAGGTATTTATTTTGAGACTTTGGATATTTCGGAAGGAGACATTGGAGGAGGTCATCGGGATGGGGGTATTCGGTTAGGCGGCCGCTCCAGCCGTCTACTGTTGGTTTTCCGAGGAGGAATCGGATGGCTGACAGTGGTGTAGTTGTTCGGAGTCACCGGAAGTTGGATGGATGCTCGAGATCTTGAATCAATGGAGCAATATGAGGTGAGATGGGAAACCGAAGGAGGCTGACGGTTGTGATAGTTATTTTAACATCATATGCTTGATGGTAGGGTTTAAACAGGTGATACTGAACTCTTTCACTTATGTCTGCTACAACGAAACACTGAGGTTTTATAGACTCAATCATTCGACCCTTCCAATGAAATGCCACTTATTTGGCCTTGACGAGTTCTGGTATAAAAGCTAATAGAAAACCAGAAACAAAGTGATATCATAAACCCATAAACTTCAAAGAAAACGCCAACTCAACCAAACCAAAATTAATCAACTAACCATAATAACGTTTGACCTCGCCCCCTCCACCCCCCTCGTACTCAACACAACCCTAAACGGCCCCTCCCCATCCCCCTCCTCCGCTTCCGCCGATGCATCAACAGGCTCATCAATCGCCCGAATCGCGACAAACGTCTGCTTATCCCCCAGTGCTTGACTATCCATCACCTTAATTAATTTCAGTGTATGAACAACATTCCAGATACCCTCCTTTGTCATCCGGTATCCCATGAGCCAGTGCTTAGCCCACGCGCGGAGACCGGGGTTACTGGACCAGCGGTATGCGCCGACGACGGAGGGGAGCATGCCATAACTATAGGTAAAGGAGTCGCCGAAGCGGGAGGGCGGGTTGGACGCTGCGATGCGGCAGATAGTGAGCGCTGTTTGCTCGGTTTCCGGTGGGAGAATGCGGTCTGGGGTGTCGGGGTTGCTGTGGTTCTGTGGGTAGCGGGTTCGCGCACGCATGCGGGTGCAGAGGTAGGAGGCGTAGTTTACGGCGGCGACACAGGGGTCTGGGGAGCTGGGGAAGTGCAGGGCTGGGATGCGGATTAGGGTGGGTGGGTTGGCGGCGGTGGTGGAGGAGATGGTTAGAGAGGCGCCGGCGTGGTCGTCGACGGGGATGTCAGAGGGTGGGAGGTCATTTCGCCATTGTTCGAGGCGGTAGAGGAGATCTGCGCTTTTGACGGCCCAGGCTGTTTCGAGGGATGGGTGTTGGCGTTTTTGGATCTCGAGGGCGGTGACTTCTTCGACGAAGAGGAGGATTCGGTCGTGTAAGCTGGATGAGTCGCGGAGGAGTTCATCCAGCCAGGTTGACAGATGCTCCGGCATGAACTTTGATGTCGTCACGGAGTACTTCTCATTATACAAGCGGAGTAGGAGCGCCATTCGTGAAAACGCATGGATCAGCAACATCCCGGTCTTTTTTTTCATCAGCTCCGGATATGCAATGTTGAGATAGAGCGCGGCTCCTTGCATATGCGAGTGCCACAGCAAGACGCAGTTCCGCTGGAGCTCGAAATTGGCCGCTAACATGATCGTGGCGAAGAGTGAGAGCGCTGTATCTGCACGGAGAGAGTTTGACGACGCCGATGCCCCCAGCTTCCCGGGTTGTGTTAGATCATTCTGCAGGCTCTGTATAGCCTTTAGGCTGTGATGGAAGGCGTGCCGGCGTATAGATCTGGCGTTGGCAGGCTCTGACTGGGAGTTGGACAGGGTAAGTGCGGCTAGGGCTATCGCTGCATCATACACATGGGACGACATGGGCTCTGATTGGAATAGTTCTGCTAGGGGTAGAACCCTCGAGATGCTGGCAAAACTGCCCCCGGCAGAATATTGAAAATAGGTGTAATCCTCCGGAAACTCAAATGCCCCGACGAGACTGAGCATCGCGTTGGAGACAGCCTGGGTGGGAGGAGGGAGGAAGTCGGTCGACACTGGCGAAGTCGGTGTCATGTAGCCGGTATTCAAAGAGGCCATAGCAGGCGATGATAGCAAATCATCCAGTGTCGACATAGGTGGAGTTGCGAGAAGACCGCCTTGGAACACGAGACCATCCCGCGAATCGAAGCTGTCGTTTCGTACGGTCTTGGGCGACGTGAGACTAACTGAGCAATCCACAAACTGAGCTGGCGGAAACGAAGCTTGTTGCGGGACTGCGGTTGTAGAAGACACTTCCTCAGCACTGAATGACAATGTATCGTCGCTGCTAGTGTCTTCCTTAGCGGTATCTGACGCCCGGGTCTTCTTCCTGGCAGCCTTCTTGACTTTCTCGACCGTCAAGTTCGTCTGGTCTTTGAAGGTGATCTTTTGGTTGTAGCCTTCACACACAGTCTTGATACGCCTGCACTATAGAGAGGAGAACCATGTTAGCTTCCTTTTATACATATCTTGGACAGCGATATTACATTATTGCACCCGGGCTTGTTCTCATCGCACTTCAACCTCCTCTTCCGACAAGTCAAACACCCCGTCCGCCCCCGTGTAATCACATTCCGCTTCCTCGGCGGCCTGCTGGTCATGGTGTTGACCGGATCATCCGGCTGAGACATGGTAGTAGCAGCAGTGGTAGTAGTAGCAGCAGTGGTAGCAGTAGCAGCAGTAGTAGATGCGGATCGCTCGGCAATTGTAGCAGAGGTAAGTATGTAGTTCATATAAAGCCCCCGGAAAAAACAATTAAGAGGGGAAAAAGAAGCAACTCCAGCCTAACAGCGATAATAATAATCGCTGTGAGACAGCATCAGGCTCGGCGTTAAGCGTCCTATCGACACTGAGCATTGCATCCCATCCTGCTCCTGCCATCCATCACGGGATAAATTCGGAAATCTCGATCTCCAGTTGAGGCGCAAGGGATCGGCCAACTACAGATCTTCCCCCTGCAAGCCCTAACAAACCGGATGCACGGAAGCAAAAGAAACTGGAGATAAAACCGTGTAAGAGAATAAATATGTGTAAAAAGAGGAGGAAGGCAGAAGGAATCGGCAAAAGGTAAAACAAACCAAAAAGAAATAAAAAAAATAGGGGGGTGCAAGTGATGAACACATGTGACACGTACTAAAAAATGCGAGGTCGTTTTTCCTTTGTCTTTCTTTGTTTGCGCTGCGCCGAGGAACTCACAGTTACATAGCGCTCTGTACACCGATACTTATTATCGCTGTCGAGAATGTCGCACCGCAAAGTTTGTTGCTCAAGGGATTATGCCTGGCATTTGATCTCGCTTAGAAGAGCCGATGACCCTCCCCCCGTATTAAGAGAAAAAGAAATACGTAGATCCAGATCTCGACCGGCTTCGCTTATCGGAAGTCGCCACGCCAGGCTAAATAGAAACATGAAGATTTTAATGTTTTTTTATTTTTATTTTTTTTAAAAAATCTAAGAGCTCATTCCAAATACTCCGTATTCCGTTCTCCGCAGTAAAACATCAGTCATAATCAGTCAGTATGCGAATGAGGGCCATGTTGCTGCATATACAGCGACTGGAGCCACCCCTTCCCTGCTGCACTCAATAGATCTCGTGGATTCCCTTGCTCGGCTACCCGGCCTCGGTCTAAGACAAGAACCTGGTCAAAGTCGACAATGTTGTGTAACTGATGTGTAATGGTGATGACGGTGCAGTCGCGAAATCGTTCTCGCAAGACCGAATGAATGCGCGCTTCGCTGTCTTTGTCAAGACTGGCTGTACCTTCGTCTAGGATGACGATCCGATTCTGGCTCACAATCGCCCGAGCAAGAGCGATAAGCTGTCGTTCGCCGTGGGAGAAGTTCTTCCCGTTTCCTTCGACCAGGTCATCCAGCCTCCATTTGTTCGGTGTGCCCGCCACGTCATCCAAGATGGTTTGTAGGTGCTCGTCGGGCAGTCGGCAGCTCGGGTCTAGGTTGAAACGAATGGTCCCGTCAAACAGGGTAGGGTCCTGTGGGATGAGGCTTATGCGTTGTCGCAATTTCTCCACGTCAATTGATTCTACCTCAACGCCGTCAATGGTGATAGACCCGCGGAGCTTGGTGGCTAGTCGGAGGAGACTCAACGCGAGTGAGCTCTTCCCGCTTCCCGTGCGGCCTACAATAGCGACCCGTTCCCCAGCTAGCGCGCTAAAGTCAACGTCTTTCAGCACTTCATTTTCATCCCATGAATAGCTGGCTGTCAGATTCCGAATGTGGACCGCCCCCTGCATTGGCCATTCCTCGGGCTCGGTTACGTTAGATCCATCACACGGACCAAGCTCCTGTGGAAGATCCTCGATATAGCTCTCAATCCTGTAGTAGCTGGTCATCTCCACTTCCAGGAGGCTTGAAAGATACACAAGATCTAATGATGTTAGCGTCCTTTCCCTGTCTCCGAACGTAACGCAAAATGGGTCGTGACTCACAAAGAAGTGATGTACACAGCCCCGTTGTCAGTGTCAGACTGAGACCAACCGTTGATGCATTCGCATTGCTTTGTGTAACGGCCAAAACCGCAACAGAGAAAGAGATGAGTCCGACGCAAAGGTCCATCCTCACCGCTAGCCATCGCTGGAGGTCACTAACTCCGTTCCAAGTCCGGATATGATGGTCGACAGCGGAATTGAATCTATCCTGTAGAATCTTCTCCGCCCTGTACGCGTGCACGGTCATCAGACCCGATGCAGTTTCGGAGATACTGTGATGGAGAGGTGTCAGGCTGCTGGCGTACATGTGCTTCACCGCTGTTGATGCAAACCGATAGCGATAACCAATGTAGAGCGCGAGACCTGTCAGCGCAATAGACGGTAGCAGGAAGAGTGGAACCAAGGAAGACACGGTCAGGATGCGGAAGGCGATGGAAAGATAGGTTTCGAGAACTGGTCGCAGCGTCTTAAATAGCGTGTCATCCAGGCTGGCCATATCGGAAGAAAACCGGTTGATGACCTGCCCAGCCGGTGTACGCCAAATCCAAGCGTATGTAGCGCCAAATACTACAACCAACATTTCCATGTGCTTGTCACGGCTTGCTCTCCAGGCGCCTGAATATAAAAGCACGAGTGAGATGGCTAGCAGCAGTATTCGCGCAATCCCGAGGCCTGCGACTCTAGTTAGTCTTGGTTCCCCGCACGAATAGTGTCTTGTCGGACTTACCTGTGAATATGCCAATGAAGAAACCAGATTGAGAGCTATGGCCTGCATTATAAGCCTGGCTCCAGACAGAGAGCCATGCAGGCAAAGCAATATCCATAGCCTGGGCTGAGATGGTAAAGACGGCCATGGTAGCAATAAAGGTGCGACATCCAAATGATTGGATGTACTTGCTTACTGAAAGCAAGTCAGCAGATGAGACCACCGGGGAAGTGAAGACGCTTACGGTATTTGAATCCAATGCGCCCTTGGAGGCCATCAAGGTCATCTAATTTCTCGTTTTTGTCCTCACGTGGTTCATTGTTCTCCTCAAGACAGTCGCTTTCTGAGACGTCAACGATGGAGACCGGAGAAGAATCAACGGCGCTTCCATTTTCGACGACCACACTTTCACTCTTCATCGGGCGTGCAATTCGAGAAACTGTGCCGTATCTCATATACACAATCATGTCTGCCATTCCTAATAACTTATCATTGTTCGAGACGAGAACCACTTTGCGGTCCCTCATCTGCAGTCCCAGAATGCAATTGTTGACAATCCACTCGAAGGTCTTCGGGTCCAGCCCCGACAGAACATCGTCCAATAGCACAGTATCAGCCTTGGAGTATACGGCTCGAGCAAGGGTAACTCGTTGGCGCTGACCTCCGGAGAGTCTGCGACCACTTTCTCCCACATCTTTCAGGTCGTGGTCTTTGAAGGTTGCAAGATCTGGCTCCAGTGCACAGCATTTGATAACGTTCTTGTATCGCTCCTCGTCGAATGGAGCGCCGAAAAGGACGTTTTCCCTGATAGTGCCCCTGAACAGCCAGGGATTCTGGGGTGCATAAGCTATCGGCTCAAATTGTGTTTTCTGGAGCCTTTGTCGGTCAAACAACAACGACTGCAACAGCAGAGATTTACCGGAACTGAGAAAAGTCAACATGTGAAGATGACTAGGTAGCCCATGATGACTTACCCTACATCGCCGGTGACGACATTCAACCCGGGCGCAACAAACTCTAGGTCCGCCTGGATGGGTGATTTGCACAATCCAGTTTGAATGGTGATAAATGCATCCTGGGAAGCAATTTCACCCGTGTTTGTTGCCTTGTCCCTGGCATACACTGCTTTCTCGGACTGGTCAAGGAACTTGCTCAGACGGTCGAGACTGACGTTTGCTTGGGCATATTGACCTGCCCCTAGGACACTCAAGCTAAACATGCTGTTCACAATGTTGAAGACAACTACCACCGTAAAGACGACGCCTGGCTCCAAAGACATTTTGCCCACTGTGGTGTAAAATAGCAAGCAGAGCAGGAGCGCAATAAATGTGAGGGCCGAGGAAACACTTTCGGAAGCAACAATAACTTGCATCTTGTGCCAAATAGCATCCAACTCCCGGTTCCTCGCCCCGAGGATCTTCTGGATGAAGGGCTGCACATGCCCAAGTATCTTAATAGCTGCCATCGCTCGTATACTCTCACTTGTCTTTGTAATTCGCTCATCCGTACCTTGCAAAACCCCTGACTGGGCTTTCGTTTGAGCCGATACAATGAACTTGTTGAGCGGGTATCTCGTCACAAGAAGGAAAACCAGGCTGGGTATGTAATACCATCCCACAATCCTGTAGAGGATAATCGAGGAAAGAATAATTTCAACGGGCGCCATAAAAGCTGTCAGCATCGTGTATCGTAGAGTACCTAGCCTGTCGATATCTGCCGAAATGTTGCTTTGCAGCTGCCCGACATCGACAGCGGCATCTGCTTGTAGCAGCATCAGCTTTCGATATACAGCGGTGGTAATGCAAGCCTTGGCATCTCCTATGGCGTGTGTGGCATAGTACTCGAAGGTTTGCATACACAAACCACGCAGTATTGGACAACCCCCGAACAAGATGATCGAAAACCACGGATGAAACTTCGTGTTTGGCGGTGCTTGGAGGGAAAGAAGAAGCTGATGGAGTCCGATAGCCCCAATGAGCTCGAACGCGCCGCACAGCACCGCCCAGAACGCCGCCACTGCCAATCGGCATCGAAAAAGTCGCCACAAGGTTGCCCTAAAGGAGAGCGTTTGATGATATTCCGAGTAACTCTGCAGCCAGGCCTCTCCAGAGCATCCTTTCCGGTTTGGTAGGAGGTCGTTTGGGCTCATAGCCCCATTAATATCATATCCTTTGTTGACGACAGGACTAACCCAGGTGTATAACCACCATCTCTGAATAGGCGAACAAGGCTTTTCTGGATGGCATCCAAATTCTGAGGGAGGTTGATGACTTGGTGTTAACAAGGGCAAAACAATGGCACTAGCAAAGGCAGCTGCCAGCTGGACGAAATTTTGGGCAGAAAGACTCTCATAGTGTTGTGCTTGGAACCATATCAACGGATACACTTGCTCTGATAGGTTCGTCGTCAGAAATAGAACAAGTGAAAGGATATTAGCGTGCACAAAATAGAAACAACGTTTTGCTGGGACCGCGAGGTAGCACAGTCGAAGAACAAAGACCATGATCTACCATGATTTTTCGTCAGTGAAACTAAGGTTCCAAAACAAACTTGGCTCAGTGCGACTTACCCAGAGCGATCCAACTAAAATTGATGGCCAATGGTTTCGGGAGTCTTTCCACCCAGAAAGTAGGGTACTGAATGCGCAAACAAGAGAGCACGACAGATTCAACAACCCCAGTAGCACATGTTGGAGATTTAACGCCAGACCGGCTGGCTGCTTTCGACTGCAAAGGAAATGGACATCCGCAACGCAAATCAGCAGGCATAGCCCTGCAAGGGCCAATATGTTTGGCCTGATTACAACGTCGAACGGCATGTTGTAGTGAAATCAGGTCTTCCCAATCAAAACGGACGGCGTCAGCATTTGTGGGGAAAAGTTGGTCTCTCAAACGAAGCGTTAGCCAGCGGTTCCTGGTCAGTCTTATAGTAATCTCACCTTGTGCCGTCCCGTCAAAAGTATCCCGATTCAACAATAAAAGAAAAGAAGATCCGCATGCTCCGTCCGGATACTGACACATCGCCTTCTCACAGACCACCGTCCCATATTTTGCTTGCCACCTCTTCATATAGCCCATGCCAAGCCAGCTGTGTACGTAGACATATTTTCGAAAATTTCCCTTATAGGCAGGTAAATAATGGGGGCGGAGGTGTAGGAGCAGTCTGAGCGCCTGCTTTGTCTCCAGCGGGCTCCGTCTGCCACGACTGCGGCTGCGAATAAGAAAGCCGGAGAATATCAATCAAGCTTTCATTCACCCAGAAGCCAATAGCAGACACGTCAAATTCGTAAGAGATTGACCGAATGAGTTGTATGAAGAAGTAGTAAGAAACCACAGAAGCACCCGCCGCTGCAGGGACTGGGCTCGTTCTGGGTTACCGCTTTAGGTTAAGCGCGTCAGCCATCTATCACAACACCATATAAAATCATATACTACTACTATATACAGAGACGTATGATGATGAATGTTATTGTTCAAATCCTCAGAGAAAGATGAAGATTTGGCTTTCAATTGCTTTTGCCAGTCTAATTGCCGTTGGACGGGCAGCCCTGGTAAATGGGCCGCAGTCCTACCTGGTGAATACCGACGATAATCGATTCGAAACGTTCAAAAGCCCTATACATCCCTCACACTCGATCAGAATCAAAGAACAAAGTGATAATCTCTGCGATGCAGGCTCCAAGCAGTATACGGGATGGTTGGATTTCCATGGAAAACACATGTTTTTCTGTGAGCTCACAATGGATTCCTAAATAGGAAAGACAACACAAGCAAAAGAAACACTGACATGCACAACTTAGGGTATTTCGACAGTCTCAACGATCCTCTGACGGATCCTTTCACGTTGTGGCTGACAGGAGGCCCCGGGGTAAGCAGCATGGTTGGTAAGCTGTAGCGCAACACGATGGCACGATTAGAAAGCTAATATGAACCAGGGATGCTACTCGAACTGGGACCATGCCGTATCGATATTGGCGGTCAAGGGACACATAGAAATCCCTATTCTTGGACACGAAATTCTTCCATGATCTTCGTTGATCAACCCGTGGGGACAGGGCTGTCATACACGGACCCTGGGGTAAAAGTTCCGACAACGTCTTCGATAGCGGCTGAGGACATGTACATATTCCTCCAGATATTTTTGACAGAGGTCTTTCCGGAGCGACGACGTGTTTCTTTTCATATCGCAGGAGAAAGCTTTGCAGTATGTTCCCGAAACATGATATCTTGATCTAAACTGACGAATGAAGGGACACTATATTCCAACGTTGTCAGCGGAGATCATACGACAAAATGATATACACAGTGATAGCCTGGCTATTCCTCTGAAGTCGATACTGATAGGAAACGGCTATGTCTCACCGCTGGATACAACCTACGGCTACTACGAAACCCTCTGCACGACAAAGCCTGGGGTTGCCGAGCCCGTCTTTAACCATACTCGATGTCAAATAATAGCCGACACTCTACCCCGCTGTCTTTATGTTTACGAGGCCTGTTATCAGTATCCTGATAAAGACTTGTGCAAAGCCACCGACCAAGTATGTGAAACCATTAAAGAGCTGTTCCATAACGAGTCGCATGCGGGCGGAAGAGACCCCTTTGACAGTAAGCTGCCTTGCCAGTAAATATGTTACTACCTCTGGCTAATTTAACTAGTTACTCGGACCTGTGAGGTGGAGCATCTCTGTTACGCAGCGACTCTTGACATTCAGAGATATATCAACAAACCGACTACCTGGCGAGCACTACAAGTACCACAAGAGATCGGGAACTTTTCCATTGAATCGATGCGAGTAGCATCTGCATTTGCATCCGGCAACGATCTTTACTCGCCCGTTATGGACGAGATACGATTTACTCTAGATAATGGTGTCGATGTGTTGATCTACAACGGAAATCTAGACCTGGCGTGCAACACAGCCGGAAACCTTCGCTGGGCCAGTTCTCTCCTTTGGAATGGCCAGGCTGAATTTGCTTCGCAAGACTTGAAGTCATGGCATTCGGTTACTAACGGGGCAATGAGAAACGCAGGAAGCTACAAGGAGGTTTTTACGCGAACTGGAAGCACGGAACGGCGATTTGCATTCGTTACGGTCGATCATTCTGGACACATGGTAAGCTTATTGATATAGGGCATTGGCTTTATCTACGGATGATGTGCTAACTCGGTCTAGGTTCCGTTAGATCAACCCGAGGTGGCTCTCGACCTCTATACAAAATGGCTATTCGAAGGACCATTCTGAAGACACGGACTGTTTCAAAATTTGCATAACACAATAGATAGATACTAATGAATTTATTTTATTCATAGCTATAACATCGACAGAGTGTATTTTAGACCCGCACCTCGTACTTCGTACGCACCTCGTATCTGCATTCTACCAAAAGAGTGATTGATCATATCTGTAGATTACACGCTAATCTATGTATGCATGCAGCTATTATTATCCAGCACAGTGGCAATCCCCCTTTCTGCCTATTCCCGGATTCCGAGAAAGAAGCCATCGTAGATCCTTGCTTTAGCCATGATGTTCGATCGACTCTCAGACAAAGAGAACAAAGCAACTGGCGAACTCAAACCCTGCTTTTCCACCCCTTTCAAACGGGACTCTTTCATTCAATTGCCCCTCTTCTCGATCTTTTCGCTTGAGAATGTCTTTTTTTCAATTGTTGTGTAAGGTGGTGCCCACCAAAATAGAATCACCTGTCACAGTTCCGATGTCAATAGTTACACTGCAACATAGCACCGCACCAAGGAATTGATATAGTGACTCTCTAGTCCTACTTTGGCGCTGGCAGTGTGAGAAGAATATCTACCGCTTGCTACCATGGCAGAAAAGCATGGGGCAGACATTTCAGTCATGCAAGCGCCCACCCCATCCCTGGAGGACGAGGGGAATGGGCTCTCTGGACAGTCAAAAGAACTTCCGGGGAGTAGATCGGATACTGGAGATGAAAGCAACGGTGAAGATGATCTGTAACTTGTCCCGTGCTGGTATGATTTGCTTGCTTTACTGACAGTTACAGCCATAGTCCCTATCCTGATGTCCAAGCGAGCGTTTCCGACACGGACGAGGATGTACCCGTCAATACCTTTCGGGCGTGGTTTCTGGGAATTATCGGAACGATTGTTTTGACGGCATTGAACCAGTTTTTCCAGCTTCATAATCCACCTTGTAAGTCAGCAGTCGACACAGACGGATACATGCTGATACTGGAGTAGTGTTTCTCTCGGCATACATTGCGATATTCGCGACTCTACCATGTGGAAAACTAATGGCCGCTACGCTACCGACAAAGGTCTGGAATGTATTTGGATTCGAATTCACTCTCAACCCAGGCCCCTTCAACCAAAAGGAGCATTCAATCGTGGCCATCATGGCATCCCTAGTGACAGCATTCGATAACGGTTCCTTAGCCTCGGATGTCTACGTTGCCTTCGACAAGTTTCTGCACATTCCCATATCTGCAGGCTACCGATTCATGTTTCTCCTCAGCACCCAGGCCCTGAGTTTCGGCATTGCCGGCCTCTTCCATCGATTCCTGGTGGAGCCTGCGTTCTGCGTGTGGCCAGCAACGCTACCAATCTGCTCGTTACTCTATACATTTCACGAAAAGCGGTCCCAGAAACAACAAATCAACGGATGGAAAATAAGCCGGATGGGATTTTTCTCTATCATCGTCGTCTGTGGGGCAGTGTATCAATTTGTTCCTGGGTTCCTGTTCACTGGACTCACTACTTTTGCGTGGATTACTTGGATCGTGCCGAAGAATGTGACGGTTAATCAGGTTTTCGGGGCTACGTCGGGCATGGATCTTTTGCCGATTACTCTTGATTGGAATCAGATAACGGGGTATTTGGGATCGCCGTTATTGGTTCCGTCTTGGGCATTGGTGAATGTTTTCTGTGGGAGTGCCTTTTTCCTATGGGTTGTTTCGCCTGCACTCCATTGGAGCAACGTGTGGCAGGGGTTGTATATGCCGTTTTCATCGTCTCAGAATTTTGACAATACAGGTGAGTCCAAGGCCATTCTACCATTAGCCAGAGATACAAACTAAATCGTATAGGAAAATCATATAATACGAGTCGTGTGATGAACCCGGATTATTCTCTCAACGAAGCGGCTTATTATAATTATTCCCCGGTCTATCTAGCAACAACCTCGGCCCTTTCATACGGACTAGGCTTTGCAGCCGTGGCATCCATCATCATCCACACCATCCTCTACCACCACCAAGCAGTCTGGCAAGGGCTCCTCGCAACATTTGGCCTCCTTTCTCAACCCCAGAAACCCGACGTCCACGCCAAGGTACCCCTACCCTCGCAACCCTCAAACCTGATCATATACTAACCCTAACAGCACATGCAAAAATACAAACAAGTCCCCATGTGGTGGTACCTAACAATATTCCTCTCCATCTTCGGCATCAGCGTCGCCTTCCTCTACGTCTATAACACAAGTCTCCCCTGGTACGGCCTGGTCCTTGCAATCGCGGTCAATGTGATACTTCTCGTGCCGACGGGAATTATGAAGGCGATTTGCAACATCCAACTGTCTACGGCTGTGATATCGGCGTTTATCGCGGGGTATACATGGCCGGGGCAGATGATGAACAATGTGGTGTTCAAGATTTTCACGCTGGTTTCGTCGGCGCAGGGACTGGGGTATATTCAGGATATGAAGATTGGACATTATATGGTTGGTTTCCTTTTTCTGATTGTCTCGTGAGGGTGGTGATGGCTGACGGGCGTAGAAAATCCCGCCGAGAGTCACTTTCGCTGCGCAGTGTACCGGGATCCTGGTATCCTGGTTAACCCAGACAGCAGTGAATCTCTGGGCCATGGGGAATATCGAAGGGATCTGTACCCCGAACGCAAGCAACGACGTATGCCCTCCCACCTGTACACCATCTGCACTCTACCACAAAAACTAACTAGCGAAGTTCACCTGCCCCCTAGCCCAAGGCTACGCAACAAACGCCGTCTTCTGGGGTCTCATCGGACCCAAACGTCTCTTCTCGGAGGGCTCCATGTACCGCCCCATGCTATGGTTTTTCTTAATCGGCGCCTTACTCCCCATAATCTTCTTCTTCGCTGATCGATACTTCCCAAAACTCAGACTGCAAAAGGTATCCCTCAAATCAATCACCAACGTAACCTGAATAGTGCTAACAAAAACTAGGTCCACCTCCCTGCCGTCTTTGCCTCCACAGCGAGCATCCCCCCCGCTACGGCCGCGAACTACATGGCCTGGGGACTCGTCGGGTTATTATTCAACAGGTACATCAAGCGCAAATACTATGCATGGTGGATGCGGTATAACTACATCCTTTCTGCGGGTCTTGATGCAGCGCTGGCGATTGGAAGTTTTCTGATCTTCTTTTGTCTTGTTTATCCTGGAGTTAATGTGGAGTGGTTTGGGAATAGTATTGCAACAAAGACTGCAGATGGAGAGGGTATACCGTTGAGGACGGTTAATGAGGGGGAGAATTTTGGGGCGAGTACTTGGAAGTAGCTTTCTATCGGGTTAAAGTACTTAGATGGGGCGGTAATGTGTTTCTTATCTCTGATCAGTTCTCATAGAAAGTGTCGTGACATCAAACTTACTCCCACAGCTCGGTAGATATTTATAAACTGCAAGTTCCCTACACCCTCGTCTTCCCAAAGACCCTAGAGCTTAAATTGTGAAAGAGGTGAAAGAGGCTAGACTCTCCGACATGCTATGGCTCGAGTCGAAGCTGGAGACTGCCGGAGAGGCTAAACAGGCCAAAATAACCTGTTGCTGTCTCACTATGATATTACCAGGGAAGAATGATAATAATGGCGAGGACAATAATAATATTATCTGGTTGTGTCATGTTATAAAGGGGAGTATTAAGGCGCGCCGGATTGTTCAACGGGACATATTTTTGGAAGAGATACAGGCTTCTCCGTAAGACTCTGTCACTCATCGCAGATGAGAATGGTGAAGTAAAGGAAGCAAAAGCAGAGGCTTAATCCCAGCTCGGTGAATTTGAACAGGAATTAAACCGATTGGATAGCGAGTACTGGGAGCACAAGTACCACTGGGGTCTAGAGGCATGTTTTCCAATAACCACATATGGCAGGGCCCTGCAAACAACAAGAAGGATTCTAACTGGTATCTCTCTGGCTGACTTCATCTAGATTGTACTAGACGTGGTGGCTGCTGTGGGACTGTGGATACTGTAAGAAGCCGCAAGGAACACACTATGACTGTGACTGAGATCGAGGGCATTGTACCGGTGCTTTGCATCCGCACAAAGACTCTAGCAAAGAGGTGAAGCTGGATAATGACATGGGGGCTTGTCCAAAAGGTGTTCCGGCTACAATTGGTGGTCTATATGGCGTTCAATTGCATTTTGTGTATATTGGGGGTTGGATGTTGGGGATGATTTTATGAGATTTGCCTTTGACTGAACAGGAAAGTGCGTTAAAGTGCATATTCCAAGCTTCTCCTTTTATAGCAGTCTCGAATATGTAGGCATATATCCAGATGTCTTTAGACGGAATGCCTGCTCTTCTTGCAGCTATATAGAACGTTCTAGATGGATGCTTTATGCGGTTATCTGTAAATATGGATATATGCTCTGTCGCATTCTAGCTCTACACATTAATCCACCATCACTTCTTTCCTTTGCTCACCTATCATTTTGCCCCTGACATGTTTTCTCTAGCATGTTTTCTTCGTATACCCCGTCACTTTTGCGGATTCAAGCAACATGCTAAGACCAACACAACTAAGGACCAGAATTTTCCTAATCAGGACAAACCCCTCGCCCGATTTCGTCCATAAACACACCCCATTATCCCACCATACCAAAAGAGAGGGCAAATGTCCCCCCGCCCCCAGCGCCGCAGGACCAAACAAAGTCCGAGCATACATCACCCAAACTCTCATTTCCAAACACAACTCTGCCCAGGATGTTGCGCAACAAATCGCGAATCAATGGCAATTCGGGCGCCCGAATGACCTTCGTCAAGCGGTGTGAAGTTTTTCAACCAGGTTTTTGGAACAGAGGTTGGAACGTTTCTCTTTCGAACGGTGCAAGAGGATATTGAGGGGGAGTGGTGGGGATCAACTGCTGGTTTGGTGAACTATTGTATGTTGAAGTTGAAAAAGCACCCACCTACTTTCCCCTTGGGGGAAGAAGGTGGATTAATAATGTCATGATAAGGAATAGGGACCACCATCCTCTCAACCGTCTTATCTGTATTCTTCGTCATTCGCGCATTCCATCATGGTGCGAATCGGAGGATGTTAGGTATGAGATCCTTTGGTCGAGCTCTAGCCATAAGTCAACTCCAGCTAACATTATCAGCCTCCATACGACATGCCAGTTTAATATTCGATCCACCAGTGCTGTTCTGTGGGTTTCAAGACGAGTATAGCTCCTTTCAGTTCATGCGGATTTTTTGGGGAGGGATGGTGAGTTGTCTAGCCTTTTTTTTTTATATATTTTTTATGCATGCCTTCATTCTCTTGGAGCGGTTCCCGGAGACAAGGAAGATGGATGGGAGAGTGGGTAAGGAGGTTGATTGAATGGTCATGATGTCGAAATTATACCCATTGGAATGGGTCAACCGTCTATAAAAACCCCCCAAACCCCCAAATATACGCAACTACCAACCTATTGAGATACAACCCTTGGCAATCCTCACTAACCCCACAATCATCCGGCAGCATATCCATATCCTCCTCCGGGCCAACCACCTTCACCTCCGTGGCCCTACCACACCCCCTAGTGCGAACACAACACCCACAAGCACTAGTACAATGGCCATGATTCCATTCTCTGCCTCTGGTGCTTCGCACCCTTTCGCAGCACCCACATCCCCGTCCGCAACATCCACCACGACCCGCGCAGTCACGGCGTAGCCATTCAGAGAGATACCAATCTGGAATGTATTTCCTGCGAGCTTCATAAGCCCTGCCAGCTGCGGAGATGGGAGTTCCCGCTTCAAGGAGCCAGATGTGTCGCTTGTGAGCCCAGTAGACATAATTTAAATATCGGAGTTCTTTTTCATGGGCGTTGAGCTGGGATTCCGCTTTAGCGGCACAAACAGCATCGTCAATATTAGGGGGGAGAAGGAACAGTGACTTATGCAGTGCCTGAGCCTCCTCATTTAGATAAATCTCCCTTTGAACGATCCATCGAGCTTTTATATCCGCTCTAATGATACGTGAGCACCAGTCCTTGTCGCTGTCGTTATCTTCCACGTCGAAGAGTGCGAAACGGACAAACTGAGCTATTTCAAGGTGGCTGGCATCGTCTAGTTTAGACTCGAGCCATAGCAGCTTCGACTGTTTTCTGGCGATTGCCATGTATTTGAGATGATTTGGGTCTTGCACTCCTTTTTGCTTTCTTTCCATGCATACTTGGAGAAATGCATCCAGGACCGTGTGCTTAGATTCTTTTTGTCTCTTTTCGACGCATGCTTCGAGGAATGCGTATAGGATCGTGCGCTTATTGCCGAGTGACATGTCTGAAAGGAGGCATTTCAGCATCATTTGAGGATGAGGGTTTCGACGAAGATGATCGTGCCAGTCTTCCGCTGCTTTTGGTCGGAATAGGAATTCGAACATGGTGAGTGGTGAACCGTTAAACTATTAGGAATGGTGAGACTGGAGACCTGCAAATATTGGGGATAGCAGATGCCTAAATCGACTCGCTAAAGTATAACTGCCTAGAGTCGTCATGTAATCATTCGGAAGCCAGAGGCATGATGCTGCCTACTTCAGCCTACATTTCCCCATCTCTCTCCCTCTCCATATGATCTCCTTCCCCAAATTTAACTACTCACTCCATGGCCCCCCCCCCCACAAACAACAGCAGAAGAATGGTGCGAGTGTCTCCAAAACCTCAACTCCCGAGACCTACTAAACCCCTCCACTCCCAAACCCTAGCCCCCCCGCCCCCCGATGACAAAGACAGTGTATTCATTGCATTTCTGGATATACTGCATAGCAAAATCGACAAGAACATCAAGAACGAAGACAGACAAAGAAGAAGAACCCAAGGAACTCGCCGATTTAAAATGGCTCGAGCGCGCACTGGGAGATTCCGGTTATGGCATGTGCGCGCATGGAATTCGTCTCTTCTTCAAGAGGCAGTCATAACAGAGACCAAGGAGAATCACCGCTAGGCGCAGGGTATCATCGAGGCGGGTACTAAGGGCTGGTGGATCGTGCAATGGGAGATCTTTGTCAAAGGGGAAGTGCAGAGTATGTGTATCAGATCAATGGTGCTGGGCATGGATGGGGAGCTTGGTTTTGGAGACTGGGGCCGAAGCAGAGAGCAACAAGGTAGAGAAGAAAAAAAAAAAAAAGAATGCCAGCTTGTTGCGTACAAGACCGAACTTCAGCGTCTGAATGATGACTACTGGCAGCATAAGCAGCATCTCCGGCGTCTAGAGGCGAATACACCCTTGGGACCCGTGGGGAGAGCAGATGAAGCGTGCAGACAGTAGCGCATGCCGCTGTTGTATTCAGAGTAGATTGTGCTCTACCCCAGGACAAGGTGACGGTGAAGGATGACCTGAAGGTTGTGCCATTTGGTCCTGTTGCTTACAAGACTCCGTATAATGTTGAGACTGGAAAGACATGGGTAGGCGTTGCTTTCGCTGGTTCTCGACATACTGGGGTTCATTAGGTGTCTGGTAGTTAGCTTGCATCTAATTTCTGTTAACTGGTCTCTCCTGGTAATCGGTGTTGTTTCAAAATAGGATCTTCATGCAAAATATACGGCAGATTGAGTAACGAGGGGTATCGTTCGAGGGTATCAACAAGAAATCAAAAAGACATGGCCATAAATCATAAGTCGTCCATCACAAGCAAGCATAAGCAACAGTAGCAAGCAACGCCAATCGATAGCAAGCCAACCCAAGCACAACACAGCAGAGTAAATCACTAGAACCAACCCATATCAACAAAAGATCTCACCAAGATAAATCAAGTAATATCATACCATCCACACGAACTCATTCGTCGGCTGAAACTGCTGTTTAAAATACGCCCGATGACACAACGGACAATGGAACTGGTCCTGCAGGTACCATTTATCCAAGCACTCGCGATGGAACACATGTAGGCATTTCAGGTCGCGGATTTCGTGGTTTCGCAGGACGGAATCGAGGCATATTGCACTGTATCATTAGCACCTCTCTCCCTTTTACCTTGGGTGCTGTGAGGGGGTGTGTGGCACACCATGTAAACTGATCGCATTCATCATCCGACGGGAGAGGAGGGATCTTGGCTCTAGACCACCATTCCTCGAGGGTGCATATGGGTGACTCGGCGTCGAGTTTGCGGAGCCGGCGTTCGCTGGGGGATTTCTTGGATTGTTTGGAGCGGGAGGGGCGAAAGCGACGACGTTCGCTGCTGTCGACGTTGCTGTGGCGGTTGTTGACGAAGATGGAGAGACTCCACATAAATGTAGATCAGCATTCTGTACTCTTTGTACTGTGGTAGGGGAGCGATAGGGGCGTACAGTAAGCACATGATGATTAAAGCGACGACACTTAAACCAGCACCCAACGCAATGATCAGATATTGTTTGTTCAATCCAGCATTATTGTTCTTATTATAATCTGTCTGCGGTGTCGGTGACGATGACGACATCCCCCATTTCTTTCCCTGGTCGAGGATGATTAGATACGCGAGGTGGGGACGGAGCAAAGGAGACGGGCATTTGCCCTTTGATAAAGAAAGAGAGAAGAAGAAAAGGGGAAGAGGAGAAGGAAATGAAAGGTTTAAACGATGAACAAAGCCAAGCAGTCGATCTGGCGGGGTTAGAGTTGAGTGACAGCTTCACCTTCCAGCCGCACTCACACTGGTCGGATGATCCGGTCAGTTGGACGGGATTTGGAATAAAACTCTCTGTATTATAAGCCGAATATATAGCATGAGAACTTTGGGGTTACAGGTACTGGCACCGCTTTATATGAGTACAAGTGGTGGCATGATATGGCATGATTGACAATAGTCTCCAGATGTCGCTATCCATACTCCGCTAACAATGCTATAGTTAAGCCACTCCCTCTTTAGCTCACAACTCGAAGCAAGTTGAGTCCTTCGTTCCGTCCCGCTTGACACGTTGCACACCCACGGCCATTTCCCAGGAGTTGGACAAGCAAACAAGTTATCCGACATAATGCAGACGATTCTGTGGGACAGCCTCATACCTTGCGGAGTCCAGCATAGCACAATAGTAACCATGTGCCAACCAGGAGGAGTACCGCGACAGCTGTATGGTTAATCCATTAGTGAAAGTCCCGTCAATAGCCAAGCGAGTAACAAAGTAGAATCCGGGGTAGGCAGGAATGTGTCAACCGTGTGGTGCGGAGAATGCAGATCGATGATAGATCATATCCACCGTTTCTGCTGCAGTCTCTGAACATTAATATATCCTAAAGCAGAATATGTACAAGTGCATAACCAGAGAGATCTCTGAACTGTAATAAGTCCGTATATATGCAACTCCACGTGACATCGCGTTTGGCGCGTCTTTTTGTCCGAATCGGGAAACCACGCGAGCTGCAAATTTCCGTAACGAACGACGATTCCACCGGTAAGAACAGCTGTGCGTACTGTATACGGAGCTTAGTGTACAGAGACGTGTACGAATGCTCCGTAGTAGTCTGTACAATTGACGTCCTTGCTTGGTTTGGCCCTGATCTCTCGTACATAGTATACGAACCAGCTCAGTCACCGTGACTATACATAGACAATTGCATAAATTCTATGCTACGAGTACTACTACTGAGTACCTTGGTTCTCATGGTGCAGTGGAATAGCGTCAATACCGACGATCCAGCAGTAAGGAAGTCGCATCGTCATAGACCATTTCATACAGAAAGAGACCAGAATTGCCATTGATTCAATTGAACCATAGTAAGCCACAGTAAAATAAAAAGTCAATCATACATAGTACAGAGCAGAACGTGCGGGCAATTTTCCGGTAAGCTTACTTTACTTACTGTCAAGTCACGCCCGCTCCGCCGCGTCCTCCACTTGTCGCGACGCGATCTTTAATACTAGTCGAGGCGTTTTCTTCACCACGGCTTTTTCACTTCGGGGTGTGCTCAACCAAGTCCTTTTACTTCATCTTTTCTGCGATTGTTCTTCTTCCGTCTTTTGTTCTGCTCTCTGGCTGGTTCATAGTTCTTCTGGTTGATACTGCTACCTACTACTCGACTACTATTTCACGACTATTCCTACTTATCCTCCTACCACGACTACTCCTGTCTCACCCAATGCTCCCTTGATCAATCCCTATTCCATTCCTCTCCCTCACCATGTCTGAGCCGAGTTCTGCCCTCCCCGCATGCTCCTCTCCTTCGTCTGTCCCGCCCTCCGACGCCACGGCCGCCGCTCTCAACTACGCCTTTCTCGTCCATTCCCAAAAGACATTGACGCAAAACCTGCCCCCTAGAGTGGACAACAAGCTGCTGGCTCGTCAGAAGCGTCGTCGGACTAGGTACATACACTCGATGTGAGCGATTTATGCACGCATGGCTAACTGTGGGTCTTTGATAGTCCGGAGGACCATGCTATTCTAGAGGCTGAGTATCAGCGGAATCCGAAGCCGGATAAGACTGCGAGGGCGGATATTGTTAATCGTGTTTCTTTGGGGGAGAAGGAGGTGCAGGTTTGTCTTCCAGGTACAATTGCATGGTTGGGGCGTTCTAACGCGACTTCAGATCTGGTTCCAGAACCGCCGCCAGAATGATCGTCGGAAGTCGAAGCCGCTTCAACCTCATGAACTCCTCGCACCGCGTGCTATTGCAGACGAATTGAGAGAAGGCGATGACAATGTATCGGTGGAGCGCAGCACGGTGGAGCAGGGTGACCTTGACAATGCACCGTCGTCGGACGCGTTGCAGTCTTCGTTTGAGTCGGACCCTGTGTCTGGTGCTGAGGACAAGGATGAGCAAGAACAATCTATCCAGAGCTCCCAGACGAGTTTGGATTCAGAGACTTCTGAAGCCCCCCAGCAGCCAACCGAAGAAGCAGCACCAGAACCTGAGCCTGAACCAGTGGAAACACCCGAAACCACACAACCGGACGCATCACAGCTGAGCACCACCAAGCGAAAGCGATCGGTAACTGACCTGCGTGGTGGTGCATCTGCACCCCAGCCAGCAGAGAAAGACGCGTCAAAAGACTTCAAGTCACCACCCTCGCTGCGGATCTCACTATCTTTTGATGGCGAGGCAATGGTACGGAAAGAGGGTGAAATGACCCCATCCCCGCCAAAGGGACAAAACGCTCTCCGCATATCCATGTCTTCGGATGGAAAGGCAGTCATCCGTACGGACGATGAGCCCTCTCCATCCAAGAACCGTATATCCATGTTCTCTACTCGGAAGACCCACTTCACAGGTCTTCGACGGAGTAACAGTGCAATCCTGCCCGCAACGCCGCGAGTGGCCTCGAGTGAGAAAGAGAGAATGTTCGGTCGATCTCGTGATCCCCGTAACTGGGAGTCCGTCTTCGACACGGACGCTAGAAGTGCCCTGTCAACTCCTGGTAGCGCTCAGAGTGCGCCACATAGCACCCCAGGGCTCTTCCGCTCCCGTGGCCAGCGATCATTGACCCGAAGCCTTTCCTCAAGGCGGAATGCCTTTGCCAACAACTCTCCCAGCCATCCTGAAACTCCGATGCCCATGCAGGCAGGAGATAAGAGGCGGAAGCTTTCTCGCACGGTCTCGTCTCTCGGAAGACTGGAGTCGAACAGAGCAAATGCATTGGGTCAGGTATCGGGTAATTCTCTCAAGATGCCCAAATTACTTGGCAACTCCAAGAAGAACGATGAAGACTTTGAGTTCCACAACGGTGATTCGGACAAAGAGAACTGGATCCCAGGCACCCGAATCTCCAACGTCCGTCGACGCACGACAACCTCCAACATGCAACGTCCAGCACTCAGAGACGCGAACAGCAAAAATCGTCGCTCCCGTCTTTCCCAAGCTCACCAGCAACGAAAGACCGCTCCCGAAGTTGAGCCAGAAGTCTCCGCATTCATGGCAAACGGCGGCAGCGCCAGCCAAGAAGAAGATCTCGACTGCATCCAAGGCTTATTATCTCTGAGCCAAGGTGCATGGAGGTAGAAAATACCCTCCGTCCTGTGACACGACCAATCATTTTCCTTTGTGATTTCTTTTGTTTTAACTGATTCCCTTTACTTCTTTTTTTTTTTTTTTTGGACTTATCCATGCTGAAAGATGCAATCTAGCAAGCGGTGATTGCACATGATGTGTGAATGATTCTCTTGATTATTCGTTGGTCCGGTCTTGGGGCTTTGGACATATTTAGTTCTTCCAAGACTGAGTGGAAGGAACATTTTGATGATAAGCTGGCTTGTGTCGGCGGTAAAGATTAGATATCCAGGTATAATTAGCGTCAATGAAAGATAAAATTCAGGATATAACCTGTCTTGTTCTTGTAGTATTCTGTACTCTGGAAAGAGGGGCAGTTGTAGAGATACCGAGTCTGGCTGGCACGTGGCCGGCTGCCGATATATATCGCTTGGCTTGGCATTTGTTTCTTATCACCATCGCTGTTTATGTTCAGCCCATCGATATTACGCCAGACATTCAAACACTTCGATCCTTTTGTAAGTTTTTGCTCGTCTGGTCTTCCAAAATACCCAAAAACTACCCATTGCCATATATCAGAACTAACTCTTACCAGAACCCTCCAAAACCATTTCTGCAGAGGTATACTACCTCTCGATTACAGCCAATACAAGGCATCACCACCCCAAGAGAATTTTTTAACATGGGCAAATCCCCGCACGTGGCGATTATTGGAGCTGGCATCTCCGGCCTACGATGCGCAGACATCCTCGGCCAGAACGGCGCTCAAGTAACAATCTTTGAGGCGAGAGATCGAGTTGGGGGGAGGGTGAGACCCACAAATCGTCCTGTAGTAGGGCCATTGGTTAACGGTGAATAGGTCGCCCAGAGCCAAGTCGGTGATCATTTGGTTGATCTGTAGGATCCCCTGGTGGTAATATCGAGAAGGGCGTACTGATATATAATAGCGGACCAAACTGGATTCACGGTGGACAAGACAACCCAATCTCAGTTATCGCCGAATTAACAGAGACAAAACTCAAAGACTTTGACAATAATCAAATCGTCTTCTCCCGAGATGGAAAAGAACTCGACGACAAGCTCGCCGCCAAAGTCTCCGATTTTGTGTGGGCGACTATCGAAGAGGCGTTCGAATACAGCAATACATACAAAGACAGTATCCCGTCGGATCGGAGCTTGTTTGACTTTTTCAAGGAGCAAGTTGAGAAGAAAGGGTTTAGCGAGGAGGAGAAAGAGGCCTGTCTTGAGAGTTGTAGGTTGTGGGGATCGTATGTTGGGGATCCGGTTGAGAGGCAGAGTTTGAAGTTTTTTTGCTTGGAGGAGTGTATTGATTCGAGTAGGTTTGATTCATTCTTCAGGGATTGGGGCGATGGCTGACGTTGCAGGCAATTGCTTTGTGTCTTCAACGTATCAGAAGATTCTGGAAGTTGTGTCTAAGGCTGCGCTGAGGCATGCGGATCTCCGGTTCAATCAGCCTGTTGTGAGAATCGAGGCGCAAGCTCGCGAGGACAAGGCAGATCACCAGGTCATGTTGTCTACTGCGGATGGGCAAAAACACCGATTCGATGAGGTCGTTGTGACCTGTCCTTTGGGCTGGCTCAAACGAAACAAATCTGCCTTTACTCCGGATCTTCCATCTCGTTTTATTCAGGCTATCGATAGCATTTCTTACGGCCGGCTTGAAAAGGTCTATGTGACATTTCCACAGGCATTCTGGCATACTGAGGGAGCAGAATTCAAGCCCCCAAATTTCGCCATGTTCCTTGACCCAACGTATACAAACCATCCGAAGGATATTATCTGGAACCAAGAATGCGTCTCTCTTGCAGCACTCGGCCCACAGGCCCACCCAACCCTGCTCTTCTACATTCACGGACCCTGCGCGAGCCATGTCATTTCCAGCATCTCAAATGTATCTCGTTCGTCATCAGAGTACTACGACTATCTCAACGACTTTCTCCACCCCTTCTACTCTCGTCTGCATGGCTACTCCGCTGCATCTGCAGACTGCAAACCCCTCGCTTTCCTTGCAACACAATGGCAAACAGACCCATACGCAGGCAACGGCTCATACAGCAACTTCCAGGTCGGTTTGGAACAAGGCGATAAGGATATCAAAGTCCTCCGCGACGGTGCCGGAATTGGGGAAGAACGCGGGGTCTGGTTTGCCGGCGAACATACAGCACCGTTCGTAGCACTCGGAACAACGACGGGAGCATACTGGAGCGGAGAAAGAGTTGCCGGAAGAGTATGTCAAATCTATGAACTTGATGGAATTGGAATTGGAACTGGGAGGGATGACTCTTTCCCTTCGCAGGTCTCGATTACTTAGTTAGGCAAAGTTCATAGGATGTACAGGATGGATTAGCGGCGCCATGGTTTATTATAGTTAGAGAAGATCTTACTGGCATGGATGCAGTGCGGAAGATGACAGCATCTGCATTGATGCCAAATTCACCATGTCTTGCATCGTCTGGGTTCCTTGACAGGGGTTGTCATGTCCAATGACCTGCTACCCATGCAATCCGACGTCAGCGTCAGATTTCAATGTAGGCTGCACCAAATGCGCTTGGTCCTTTGCGCAAACATTGTAGGGGCTTGTTTTAGTTTTAATATACGGATGATTGACAATTGTCAAGGTTCCCTCGTATACTGCGCAACCAAGCTGATAAATAGTCCCAGACCCCCAATACAATACAATATACCCCTCCACTCTGCCATCTAACACACCATGAAAATGAATAACCCCACTCAAAACCAACCCTACCCCCCCATCCCCCACAACCAAGTCCCCTGGCTCCTCTTCCGCGTCGAACACCGCCTAAGCTCCAGCTACGGAACCCTAAGCGCCCAAGCCCGTATCGCCCGCATTGTCACCCCCCCAACCCCCGACGACTTTGACCGCCACCTCCTCAACTCAAAAGACTTTCTTACCCCCTTCCTCTCCTACTTTAGCAACTTCCGGCGCGCCCTATGTCTCTACCGCGCATTTCGCCTTGAGGGTCGTCACGAGGTTACAATCACAGTCCTCTGGGCAAGAGATATGGCAAACATCTACAACGCCGAACCCATCGCCCAGAGTCTCGGCTTCCGCGACGGCGACGGTGCAAACCCCCGGCGCATGCTCCGCGACCACATCGGCGAATTCCTAATCCACGGCGGAATCGTCGATACCTACCGCATCCTGACCATCTTCCGGGGCATGAACGTAACACTGACACCAACACCTGTCACCCCGTCCCCAGGGCCTATCACCATCCGCGAAGTCGATGTCGTCTTCGAGTGTGATGCGTACCAGGCTGTTGCGACGCTGCCAGAGGGGTTTCTGCCATCGTCGCTACAGGATAATGCACTGAGGGCGCTGGATGAGGAGATTTATAGGAGAACGGGGGTTTTGAATGATCTTTGGAGGGATATGATTGTTAGTGCGGTTATGGGGAGGCCGATTAATTGGGCGGGGAGGTTTATGGGAGTTGAGCAGATGGGGTTTCTTTTCGGGGATACAGGGCAGAGAAGGGAGTTGGGGTCAGGGGGTCAGATGGCTTTGGGAGGTTAGTAAGTAGACTTGTATTCACTGGATTTGCTTGGCGTGGTTTAGCTTTCTCGTCTGGGTAGATGTTATTCGATTTGGATTCTTCCTGTCACTGCCAACCTACATATGTTACATACCTGAAGTAAGGTGCTACATGCATCACGCTGTGCTAGTCCAGATCATGTTAGACTTTCTACTATATGAGCACTCTATATGGTACGGCATATGTCCCAGAGGAATGTGCTAGTAGCTCTTTCTATATGTCTATGCCAGTCTACGCCAGTCTACGCCAGTCTACGCCAACATGGAGCATGAAAGTGAATACATGCTATCCAGATTCAAACCGATCAAAGTTGTCTTTTATTTGCTCCCTGCTCAGGATGGACCAGAAATCGAGACGGTTCAAGCACGGTCGTGAACAGAATCAGAACCACCTTGGAGAAAATGAACCGCGTGTTCCCAAGGTTCGCACTCCTAGTTTGTTGTTCTGATGCTACTCGCCCTTCGTCCCTCGTCAATGACAATAAGTCAGCTAGTTTTTCTATCAGACACGCCATGAAGAGGGTGACTCAAATGCCAAAACGTCCTGAAACAGGAAACTTTGAAACTAGACGAGCCCAAGAACTTCATGTACCGCTTACCCAGGAAGGTGATGCTATCGCGACCTTCAGGTCTCAAATATCAGTATCATCCACAGGCATCTTCACTACCCGGTCATCAAAAGAATGTAAAGCAACTTAAAGTTGCGACAATAAGGACACGGCATAAAGCGAGGTCAATGAATGAAAGCTATTAGAAGCTCAGATAAGACCAATTTATCAGATGGAGCTTCAAATGGAATATTCAACACGATTGACAAGAGCTCAGATAGGGACTGGTAAGAGAAAAGAACAAATCTCTCACCACAGGTTGAAGCCCGTGACGGATAAACTAATGCATGAGCCAACAAATGTTTTGCAAATTCTCAAGTCAGTCGGAGCAGGGACTCCACGGTTGTATTTGATGTGGGATGGGCGCCTTTGATGGCATACGACTTTGACTGAGGTCTGGTTGTGTTGCAAACGTGGTTGCTCTAGTCGACATCCAGGAAGATAATTTCTCACTCACACTAACGATATATAAATACCAGTCGACATTAAGAGGGAACCAGCCATTGACGACATGACCTGCCGCCGCCATGAAAAGGATCCAGAGGGATTCGAGTCGGCAAAAAAGCGATCTCAAATGTCTATACATTTGGCGAAGCTGACTATACTATATGAGAGACTCTGGTCATCACGAGTCATTCGCTATCAGGTTCATTCAGGAACGGCTATAGGCCATGAGGCAGAGCGACTTCTAGAGTTTCCCAATATGTCGACCACTTTATGACCTGAGAATTACCTTCGAGTACTCCACAGAAAGATCAAGGAGAGGTCGTCGTCCCAGCTTGACTCCCTGCTGTATGCTGGTGTACGCGAGAAAGAGGACAGTACGAGGCTGGTACAAAACCATACCCTGATGTAACCTGCACTGCAGAGTGCAAATCTCTGGCAGAAGTTCACATATCCCATTTCTACGGTCAATTCTAATCATCCACCCGGCTTATTTCTTGGGAGCCTGGGACGGGTTGGATATCAACTGCCTCCTTCTTATGGCACATTGCATGGAGCATGAGAAGCAATGGATGGAGTGGGCAAACGAGTGCGACACCCCTGAGGTGAAGGTTGCACAGTTAGATATTCCGGCGACATATTTGCTTCATGCAATGAAGTTTAGCATATTCTTATATTCGGAAGCTCTAGCAGAATCTAAAGCTCCGCATTGTTATGCGCTACATGCATATCAGATACAGCTTACTTCAGATACTGCTGAGAGACCATGGAAAGACAACTCATCGATGATTTCGCAAGATTGTGTTTCAACTTCCACTTCTAATGGCCATCGAAATCAAAGACCTCCCAAAAGCCCACGCATCCCCATCAATGCGCGATCACCTGGGAACAGGAACAAACTTCTGATAAGACTGCCGATGTTTCGTCAATAATCATTCCAAGCGAACTTGGGTGTTGGCCCATATATGAGGTTAATTGGCATCTGGATGATTGGGAATATAGTGAGTCCAGTTCCCCGAATGTGATTAAGCGACTCTAAATTTCGTTATTTGGATAAGAGAGGTCTTCGAAACGACTCATGTATGTACAGATATATAATACTTCGGATTAGATGGCGATAGAGGGAATATCTCAGTCATCACGGTATATCAGCCCAATCCTCGTTCGCAGTTAGATACAGAAGCTGTATCCCTGGTTAGAGGCAATCCTCCACTATATTCTCTTTGAGAAGCACTCGATGCTGCTGGAGAAAACGTAGTATCCCTGTATACTCATACGAGCTCTGATGACACTGTGTCCTGCAATATGCAATGCAAGGGACCGGCTTTTCTGGTTGCTTGTTCTGTGCAGGCTCATGGAAGCATAGATGGTACGACGCCAGAAAGCCCTAATCAAGTAGAACATGGGAAACCTGGTGGAACGTGCCAAGCGTAATGGTCTTCTCGTCTTTCAGTGCTCGACCCATACGCAAGAACGCATCCACACTAACCCAGAAAACGGGTAATTAGTCAATCCAGACCCATCACTTTCCAACCAACCGATATCTTTCCCTCGCCAACCCCCCATCCGCCCCCTCAACTCCATACCCCTCTCCAACCTCCCCCACAATCCGCGCCGGTCTCCCACCCACAACACACCAACTCGGGACTACCATCCCCGCAGGCACAACCGCCCCATCAAGCACGACCGCGAAATCCTTCAATATCGCCATACCCCCAATCACAGCCTCCTTCCCGACATGCACATGGTTCCCGACACTAGCCGCCTCGACAACCGCGCGCTCACCTACAAAAACATGATCACCAATCTTCAACGGATAGTATGAATGCACACCGCGGTGCAAACGCGAAGGCGGCCGCAGAATTGCCTGTTTAGAGATATAACTGTATCGGCCAACAGTTATAGCGACGGAAGGTGATGGTGCGGCGCCAGCTGGATCATCGGAGGAGGTGTGGGAAGAAGAAGAGCGGTAGAGGTCGCCGCGGATGACCGCGTCGGTTTGAATGACCGTTTTTCCGCCAAGAATGATGCGTTGGGTTCCGTGGATTTGGGCGCGACGGGAGATTTTGTTGCCCGTGTCCTGTAATGGTTAGCTGGTAGGTTCGTGGACGTGTGCGTGGGGACATGAATGGTGTACCGTCTCAATGTATTCGCCCTTGAAGGCTTTCGGGGGCATTATGACAATTGTATATATGAAAGAGGTGATTGACTGATCAGTGCTAATGAAGACCTCCGTATGATGTCGCGATAGCGGTGAGAAGAACGGTCACGATACAGCGGCAGTTTGCTCGGTCTGAAAGGCGGTGTGTCGGCTTGACGTCTTTATCCTCCCACCCTTTGGCAGTCTGCAATATCGAAGACTGGAAGTGGCACTGCCTAGGTTTCATCTTCTGTTACAAAATGACTAAATACTCCTCTAAAACCCGCAGACGCCGTGCAACAAGAAAATCGAAAATGCTCCTGCTACCTCTCCCAGCAGAACTAAACCTTCAAATCGCAGCCTATCTAGAAACGCTAGGTCTTTACAGAAGATGCAGAGACATCAATTCTTTTGCTCAAACATGCCGCGACCTCTATATCACTGTGGATCCCTTGCTGTACAGTCTTGATGTGAAGGTGGACTGTGATCTTTACAGTCGTCATAGTACTGCACTACACTATGCAGCACAAATTGGCCTGGTAAGAACGCCCCAGGAAACTTTCCAGGCAGGCGCAAAGGCTTGTAGTAAAAGCCTTTTTCTCGCTATTAGACTCAAACAAGTAAAAATGTTCAACCTACTACTTGACGCAGGAGTGTGGCCTGAGAAAGAACTGTTGGACCACCTAGCATCTGCTGCCAGGGCCGGAGAAGATGAAATAGTGAAGGAATTGCTTCTAGGTGGTGCTGACCCCTCAGTTCCTCTATATGGCTACCTGAAACCACCTCTCTTGGAAGCTTGTGAGAGGCCACAATGCCGTTGTTGATGTCCTACTGGTAGACCCCCGGACCGACTATAACGTACGTTTTTATGATAAGATGGATATCCATAGAACCCAGACTGCCCTTCAAGAAGCAGCAAAAAAGGAAACGCGCACATGGTTCGATTCCTGCTCGAACAAGGCGCCTCCGTACGACCTAATGTGGAGATCCCTATGTACGGCGCAGTCATCAACTACAGCCCTGAGATAGTGCAGCTACCCCTCAACCGAGATGACGTTGGCCCCAATACATGATTCAATGACAAGGCACCATTGCAACCACCCCGTGGGCGCGAATCATGAAGACCTGGTGAAGTCGTTGCTTATAGATAAATGCATTGATGCAAGCCTCACAAGCCTATTCAATGGCCGGACCGCTTTGCATGATGCCAGATCCTCAATAATAACAATATAGTTGAATATTTTCTTGCTACCGGCGCGGATGCTCGAATCATGGACCCTGAGGGGTTGTCTCCTGCCATGCTCAGAGTGCGCTGATGCTCAAGCGAGAGAGGAATTAGTGAAGCAGTATCACAAAGAACCTTGCCAGATCTCGAAATTTTCGGGTGAGGAAGAAAAAGACCAAAATTATGCACTAATGCTTTAGTGGGAACTCCTTTTGAATGCCGCGAGCAAGGTCTAGTTAGATCTTATGTCGTCTAATTCGGAATCTACATTGGCATAGTTCTGCTTCAAAATGGCATTTTGTCTCCAATTTCTTGAACCATCAAGACATTCTCTATAAAGCCAACCATATCTCTACGTTCCCAACCCTGGCGCTATAGAAATGGCCTTTGCATACCGTTCTCCTAATTATTTCCTCTGGTCGTCACTATCCAAGCTAAATGATTGGACCTGTCGCGCACTTGCTTTCGTGTGCGCCGTGGGACCATATCGAATTAGTCCATCTAGGTCTGCGGGTCAACTTTGCAAGCACGCAACTACATCACGGCAGTACTTGCTATACTCCCAGCGTCGTGGTGTCGAGGTCCTAACCGGATTATTTTCAATTCAGTACATTGCCTAGTTATTTTTTTTCATACCACTTAGGTCATGACATGATCGTAGCAAGGATCCGTCTTACTCGACATGTTACCATACTATTATATATAGGACAGAATCTCAATAACTAGTATTTACTAACATAACGATTATCATATTATTGGCAGACAGGCAGACAGACCGAACACAGAAAAAACAAAAAATTATCAAAAACAAAGGATATCTCGAGATAAACAAGAGCATTCTGCCATAAAATCAAGATCCACGATTATATCGACCCATTACCTTCGTAGAATTATCGTACTCATCACCAAACCACGACCAGCCCCACGACCACGGGACTTACCCACGCTTAGGACCGGGGATCTCCCCATCAAAGTGCACCTTGAAGGTCATCGGGAACGGGAAGTGCCCACTGTTGTCCTCGCGCATGTACGCAGTGTACCCCTCCTCAGCCTGCACCTTCTTCAACTGACCCTGGGGACCAGGAGCACGGCGCAGGTTCGGCAGACCACCGATAACGCGGAGCATAGTGGTAAGAGCAATGAGGCTCGTGTCCTTGCCCAGCGATGCATGCGGGCCGACACCGAAGGGGATGTAAGCCTCGAGAGGCCGGTCAAGGCGCACCTGGTTAGGCTCAGGGAAGGCCTCGGAGTCGTGGTTCGCGCCGGCAAAGCCAACGAAGACCTTGTCGCCGGGGTTGATGGAGACTTCGCGGCCGTTGTCGTTGAGGATGGCGGAGGTTTGGGCCTCGCGGTAGGCGGCGAAGGCGCCGTTGATGCGGATGGCTTCGAGAACGTAGCGGCGGAGCTTCTCCTCCGACTCCGGCGTACTTTCCTGGGCCAGGCGGTTGATTTCGGGGAGGTGTTGGGTGCCGTCGGCGGAGAGGAAGTAGTCGATGATGCGGGTGAAGGCTTGGCCTTGGTTGGGGACCATACCGACGGCGGCGGGGATGATCTGGGCCCAGGTTACTTCGGAGGCGTTGAGGCCGCTGTCTAGAAGTTGCTTGATGAGCTTGGCGCCGTATTCGGCCAGGGAGTTGGTGGCCTTGCGGGAGCCGCCGAGGATGCCGGAGAGGAAGCCGCTGGTGCCCTTGAGGGAAGCCTCGACAGCTTGACCGAGCTGCTGGACGACGGCGTGGGAGGCTTGGCGCAGAGGGAAGGACTTGACGGGGTCCACGTCGAAGTAGATGCTGGTGAAGACGGCGGCTAGGGCCATGTAAAGCTCTTGCTCGGTAAAGATGCCCTTGGGGTTGTCGGCGGTCTTCAGAGGCAGCGAGAAGACGTTGGCGGCGAAGTGAGTGTGGGCCAGGTTACCGATGTCGCGGGTGATATCAATCTGGTTTCTGCCAGCGAGGCGGCCGGTCTTTTCACGGAGCAGCTGCAGGGTGATATCCTCGTAGAAGGTCTTGACCTGCTTGTTCCATTCCTCAGACGACAAGGCCTGAGTGATGGCCTCCTTCTGCTGGGTTCCGAAGGAAGAGTCACCAGCCAACAGCTGCTCATAGCCAGTCTTGCCGAAGACGAAGGCGGGAACCTCACCCCACAGGGCACGGAAGTCGGTGGGCTGCTCGACAACGCGCTTGACGTTGGAATAGGACGACAGGTTCACCTTGGGAGGAGTGTAGGAAGGACGGTCGTACGAGTAGTGCGACTCTCTGCCGAGGTCCTTCATGATGTTGCGGTTCTCGCCAGGGATGGTCATGGGGTAATGGGCGTAGATGGAATCAGGCTTGAAATGGTTGGGGAAGGCACGGAGACAGAGCTTATAGAAGACACAGCCCTGGTTGACGCTGAGGTCGTAGCGGGATTCAGAGTAACCCCAGTTGGTCAGGTTCCTCGGGTTCTGGTCGACGGTGTAGAACCGGTCACCACGGACAAGGGCCACGGCGTCGGACAGGACCGCACGGGAGACGGTGTAGGTCGGGGCAATACCGACACCGGGGATCATGGGCTCCTTGGCTTCCTCGGAGACGATACCGGGGTAGAGCTCGACAAAATCGGGGTGCTCGTACAGGTGACGGAGGGAGTTGGCAACATCGGGATCGCTGTTGATCTCCTCAAACGAGTCGTAAGCCTTCAAGCCGAAGAACTTACGGAACTCGTTGAGAGAGCCAACGTTCCAGCGACGGGCCTGGTTGATACCCAGGATCTCGATGGCTCTCAGAGCCTTGGGAACGTTGCGAGCACCGAAAGAGCTGGCCACATCCTCGACAGCGTTCGACAAGATGTTGACAAGGTCATCGTCACGGAAAGTGCCGTCTTCCTGACGTTCCAGGTGGGCGAAAGTGCGCTTGGCCGGGTCGCGGTCCAAGTTTGCCTCATACTTGCCCAGACCGATGAGAAGCTCCGGAATGGTAACCTCTTCCGCTGGCTTGCCCATGAGCTCCTCATAGATCTTCTCGGTGTATTTCTCGTCGTTGGCACTGATGGCGGAGTGCCAGCGGTAGGCCAAGTTGAACTCAACAGAGCACTGGTTACCCATGCCCTGAGGGGTAGCGCCCGCCTTCTCCATGTGAGCACGGGGGTCCTAGAAATGGTATTAGTACTGCTCTGAATAGCGGCTAGAGTGGTCATTCTTACCAAGCACCAAGTGGTGTTGCTGCGGTTCAAGTTTACAATAGTACGGAGATAATCGTACAGGGTGATGTTGATGAAAAGACCGCAGGTGATCAGGCGACCAGTCTGGAAGAGATCGTTGTCGTACTTGGCCCAGGCCTGCTTGGCTTGCTCCTCAGGCAGCTTAGGAGAGGGCTTGGTGAAGCGGCCGTTCTCGTTGATGAGAGCAAGCTGCTCAACGACGTGGTTGTGGAAACTGTTTGCCCATTAGCCAATATTCTACAGTTATCGCAAGTAATAAGACATACCGGTTCAGCATAACTAGCAACACACAGCAAGCCGCGGGGAAGGCCTGAAGACGAGGCTCGGAAAACGCATCGGGCTTCAGTTTACCATCCTTGTGGGTACGGACCAAGTCCTGCTCTTCCTGGACGTCACCGTACAGAATAGCAAGGTCGAGGTAGGCGGAGGTCTTGTTGATACTAGGATTACGGTAGTCGGTTTGGAAGATATCTGGCGCAACATTAGCACATTGCTATGACCTCTGGGTGCAGGCAAACATACCGTGAATAACCAAAGAAGCCCAGTCGAAGAACAAACTCGAAACCTTGTTAGGGTGGGGGTTGAACTTCTCACGGGCCATGAGACTGTCGAACACCAGACCCGCGTCAGGCAGGCCACTGGGCTGAACGGTCAATGGGGGGATGGAGCGCGAGTATGCCGTGTTGGCGGCACCCAACCATGGGAGAGTCGGGTTGTTGTTCGAGCCATCCGCGGAACGGTATTGGTAGTCGTCTCCCATGTATGAGAGCGGCGGGTGCGGCAGCGAGTTCCAGAGCTCGTCGAGGAAAATGTTTGTGAGTTCGACACGGTTCTTGGAGCCGGCAGGAAGACCACTGACGAGCTACATCATAACCAAATTAGCGATTAGTGCATAACATAGAGAATGAGCGCATACCTGAATAATGCGCTCCATAAGCATAGTCTTGTCATCGACCAGCTCACCAGAGGCCTTGCTCTTGATGAGATCCTTCAAGGTATTCACATCACGGAAACCAAGCGCCTTGATGTCACCGAAAATCCCTTGGGTGGTATCTTGCTCGAGAAAAGCGGAATCACCAGTCTGACGGGGCAGCGGCGTCGTCGAGGCATGAATAACCTGCGAGTACTTCTCAAAGGTAGACTGGACAGCATTACGTGTCGCGCCTTGGGGTGTCTCTTCTTCCGCGGTGGATGACGGTGAGGAAGTCGACTTGCGAATGGGCGCAACTAGCGAGTGACGCTTTCCGTTGACCTGACCATTCTCCTTGGTCTCGCGACGCTCCTCCTTGTCGCCCTTGGACTTCTTGAAGTTCGTTGAGAATCGGCGTAACATAATGTGTAATATCAACAGGGCCGTGAATACACCAACAACAGAAGGAACAAGAGACAGGAAAGAAGAAAGAGCAGGAAGAGGAGGAATTATCATATGGAGAATTTCCCAAAAGTTTAATACCTCGGAGATATGGGGCTAAAAAAAATAAGTAGAAAAAAACAAAAAAGAAAAACAAGGGGAACCAAAGTGAGGTAGGACGCAGGACTCGAATCAGACGGTGGACCACCTGCCGCCCATCAGATCCGATTGATAGTAAATAGTCTAGTCTTGGTTGGAGTCAAATCGCTATTTTAGATTTAGACCGCGTGGATAATCCCAATTGTTTCTTTTCTCGTGGGTTGTTCGTCTGGGACTGCCATGAATACAACGCAGTCACACATGTCAACCGTATATCTTTAGAACTCATGTCCACGAGCTGGAATGAACGGACCACTCGAATGGAAAGCCACGGTAATATCATTTTTCTCTCATTTTTCATTTTTCTTATAGGTTGCGGTTCCAGCTGAGCGACGCTGTATGCGCTGGTTGAATCATGTTGTGGCGTATGATGCAGGTTACTCGAATAACGACGCCACGCAATGACAAAAATGTATGCAGATAATTAGCTGGCTAGATCACCTCAATGATGTGAATTGTGAATCCTGCCCTCGGCGTCGGCGAATCCTAGTGTAGCATTTCGTATCCTCAAAGCTGACAGCGATAGTCGGGTCCATGAGCAATAGGAAATCCCAAAAGCACGGATGAGATTGGAATGCATATTGCAGATCCAATTACAAACCAAGGATTTGGGAAGCTGATCTCAGGTTCGTCAGGGATCGTCGTCCAGCCATCGAGACCACAATTAATACGGGAGGCTTCATACTCCGACAAGAGGTGTCCACACAAATCGAAGATGATAAAATGATAATCATTCAGCTGAACCGGAGCTGAAGTGCTCTCCCCACTTGTGGGTCCGGCTAAGGTCCCAACCAGTGGTTTGGGACCCTCTATCATCTCCATCCCGGAATTTGCACCACGGCATATTTCGCGAGAGACCCGGTATTATTGTACGATGCGAACATTTCCACAGAGTCCAAAGCAACAGCCCCCGACTTTGTGCATGTCTAGCAGTGATGCCCAAATACGACCGATCAATGAGATCGCCTCCGACCAACGCATCTCGACGTTGCAAGACCTGGGCATGCATCCTCCGAGGCCCGGAAAGAGGGGCAGACAAGCAGCTTCGCTTCACCGACATCCCAGCCGATTACTCCGTACCATATCCGCGAAAACGTAAGGATTTTCAGCTCTCAGCTAAAACACAGTGGAGATGTTATTTTAATTAGCCGACGGAATTGGGTTAAATCTGACGGGATAAGAACCATGGTGGAAATCCAATCGGTGTCGGTCCATTGCTAACCCCCGATCGACAAGCAGTCCGTGCTGCTCGGTTGGCTGAATTGAAGAAGCCCCTTACGAATGTTCAGCTAGCCACAAACTGCTCAGACGGCCCCGTCTGTTTTGCGTATTTGGTAATCCCTCAACCGAGTGCGAATGCCTGCACAGTACTCTGCACCTGTACTTGTATTGTACATATGCCAGTGCAAGCCGTCACACACATCATGTCTCCCATCTTCACTCATCCTGGATCGAGATTCATACGATCTCCGACCGGGGTCTGGTTGTGCGGTAGGACCATTTCGCGTGCAGGGACCGTATTCCAGTACCGAATGAGAGCAAGGACGGCCGTATGGGCCGGTTAGGCAGGTGGGTTGGCAATCACCGAGGTTGGCCAATGTTGATTCAGCGGTGGAGGAGAGAGAGAGAGAATGGAGGTGAAGACGGTTCATGGCGGACGAGCGGGTGTTCCCGAGGTGTATGTTTTGGTATTGTACTTACGGTATGTATTTTACTGCTACTAGTAAACTCTGCGATTGATATGGGTAGAAGTATGAATAGAAAAGTATAGAAGCAATGCCATCCTCTGTAAATCCTCCGTAGAGCAGTTGTACTCGTAGACGGAGTTCCAGAGCTCCTGCAGTAGATAAAGACCTTCTATCTCAATCTGCATGCAAGCACGTATCGCCATGTGCCTGTACTCCATCTCACTAAAAACACTAGTCCTACTAGCCAAGTAGCAACCCACCTTCCCTTTTGCGAGGACTGCAGCAGACTAAACTCAGTTTGATTCTCACCCTGTGGGCTTCGCATAGCAAGGAACACAAATACATAAAGAAATAAAGACTCTATCATATTTGGCTGAATCCCTCGCTTTTCAGCCCTGAACACGAGATAATATGAGAGCTCTCGCATTGTATGCATAAGTACTTGTATGTACTTCGTATCTGTATGTATCGATACATACGGATACCGGCACCCACTCGAGAACCATATTCTGTAGTATTACCCTAATATAGTAGGCCCTCTCTGCTAGTGCAAAGAAAAAGAAACGTGAAGAAGCGATCGACAGCTCTGTGGATGTACTCCGGAATACAAGTAAGTGACGGACATCTCTCACATTGAGTCTCATGCGCCGAGATAACAGGGAAGAACGTTCATGTTCTCGGGATTTGATCATGGTCAGCTGTCGTATGAAGCCATGATATTGTCATCTGTTGCTTATTCTGGAAGCTAGGATTCCAGGAAGATGATGCTTGCCTGTGAGAACATCACACTGCGATCATCCGGCGAACAGGACACCGTGCGATCTGCTCCCACTAACTCCTAGCCTGGAACTGGCGTATCCCCGCTGGACAGTAACAGAATATGAACGCTTCCGTCAGCCATGTGCTTGTCCTTGTACAGATACAGGACGTCCTCCGTATTCCAGGTAGGAAGGACAGTCTCCACAAGCAGAATCCCCTTTAGAAATTCAAATCCTACCAAATAGCCGGCTTGTTAGTCACGATCCCCGTACAGGATATGCTGTATGTCAATCACGGAGCGGGATTAGTAGTGCATGAACGCGCAAGGTAAGGGAATGTGCCAATCTGTTTTGTCCATTCAGAAAATATTTCCCAGCCTCCCGCTCTCTTTCCCTTCCAGCTTCGTATCCTTATCCCTCCTTTTCGCTATCCCCACTGCTTCGGGTGAAGTTTGACGTTTTGGCTCGTCGAATTAAACGCCCACTGTCGTGCACGAAGTTAATTTCCTTTGGTTTTTTTTTACACCCCTCAGAGGAGGCTGAGAGAAAGGAAAAAAAAAAAAAAAAACCGGACATTCCACTTCTGCAGGGGCATGAACATCGCAGAGCCCGTCTTCTTTTGACTCGCCTGGCTCGGTTTGCCCATCTTTTCGTCTTTTGCATATATTAAAATCCCCTGGTTCGTAGCCAAGCTCGGCCTCAAGACCCGTCAGCCTGCATTCCCATTCCCCCTGTCTGAGGTCCTGTATAACAATCGAACCCTTATCTGTTCTCCACGACGGTAAGGAGTCCGAGTTGTCCGGTTCTTTTTCCCCCAGCGTGTCACTTTCTTTGGTGTTTTCTTGGTTTTCTTGGTTTTCTTGGTTCTCTTGGTTCTCGTTAATAACCATCTTCAACCTTCTTCTTCCGTTCTCTTAGGCCAAGAGCGTAGACGCGATGGAGGCTGCACCGTTGGGACCTGCTCCCATCCCAAAGCAGTTTGTACTCTGTTTTGATGGCACGGGGAATAAGTTTGCTGGTGACGAGTCGGACAGTAATGTCCTCAAGATTTTCCGGGTGAGTCGATATATAAAAGATATGCGAAAAAAAAAAAAAAAAGCCAATACTGACATCAATAGATGCTGGACCGAAGCAAAAGTCACCAATTTCACTACTACCAACCGGGTATTGGAACCTATGTTACCTCCAAGTCTTTCTCCCACACTGGGAGATTCCAGCGCATCAAGTCTGCCTATCTGAAAGCCAAGGATTCCGCTGTCGGATCCTCGTTCGCAGAGCATGTCATGGGCGGATACAAGTTCCTTATGCGTTACTACTCACCTGGCGATGAGATCTACTTTATCGGGTTCAGTCGAGGTTCTTACGTTGCCCGTTTCCTCTCTGAGATGCTGGACTGCGTCGGCCTGCTCGAGGCCGGAAACGAAGAGCTGACGCGTTTTGCGTGGAAAACCTTTGCCAAGTGGCAGCAGCGGCGAAGCGACAGCGAGGAGGAACGCGTGGAGAAGGAGAAGCTGTTTATGTTCATGAAGGCCTTTCGTGAAACCTTCTCTCGGCCCGTGACTCGCATCAAGTTCATGGGTCTCTTCGATACCGTCAACAGTGTCCCGAGTTTCGAGTCCGCCTGGATGCAACGGAGTAAATTCCCTTACACCGCGCGCAGTTCTGCCAGGGTCATCCGGCACGCCGTCGGAATCGACGAGCGTCGCGCCAAGTTCCGCCAGGATTTGATCTCTGGTGCGAAGCCCCAGGCCAAGAAGTCGAAGTCTAGACACGCCTGGCAAAACTTGCAGCACCATTTGCACCTTGAAAAGAGTCACGAGGACGTGCCGGCCATTGTCGTGAATGATGGCACCAACGGGACAAGCCAGGCAGTACCTAACCCATCGATGCGTCGTCCATCGCACACCTCGCAAGCGCCTAGTAGCTCGAATAACAACGCGGACCATCGGTACCGTGCGCCCGCCACGCACCTCAGGCCCAGGCCCAACCTCGCCATCCCAGCGGCAGCGTCCGCAGAGGATCTCGTGTCGATCAAGAGTGGGCAGTCGGGCCTGTCTTTGCAAGTACCTAGCGGCATTGAAGAAGATGATGATGACCAGGATATTCAAGAAGTGTGGTTCCCGGGCTGTCACGCCGACATTGGCGGCGGTTGGAAACTGGGAGATGGTGAGCAGTGGCCTCTGAGTCACCCACCACTGGTCTGGATGGTGCAAGAGGCCTGGCGCGCAGGGCTCCAGCTCGACCCCCGCAAGGTTAAGCAATTCGAATGCATGGAGGAGTTTGACGGGGAATTCTCGCCCATTCGCGAGAACGGTGCCTGGAACGAGGACACCAACGGTAACGCAGGAGTCAAATTGGCCGGATCATGCAGCAATGAGAAGGAACGCTCGCCCTCGAGTCGGGATTTCCACGCCGCCCTGCACCTGGGCAGCACCAAGGGTTGGATACATGACTGTCTGTCGTTTGGCAATGGCTTACCCGGTACCTCTGTTATGACCTGGCGATTGATGGAATATCTCCCCTTCCGACGAATGGACCTGCAACCGGACGGATCTTGGAAGCCCATCAGATGGCCTCTCCCCTGTGGCGAGGTGCGAGATATCCCCTTGGATGCGCAGGTTCATATCTCTGTTCTTCATCGTATGGAGGCCAACCCCGACTACCGGCCTGGCAACCTGATTGTCGGAGGTGGAGGTCGTGGTGTCAGAAAGGCACCACCAGAATATGGAATGGGAGAATGGGTTGTCAAGGATCACGAAGGCGACCCCGTCCGGCAAGTGTATGTTCGGAAGAGCATAGCGAAGTGCCAGGAGAACCACCAGTGACGGCCACATTCCTTTTTCTTTTTTTAACCTTTTTACTTTCTTTGGTCTCTCTTTTTCTCTTTTGGAGCGATCCTGATTTCTTTTTGTTTTTGGTTATATATCCCCATTTCGAGTAGTTGGGTAGCACCAGTGATAATGTATGTAGGCAAAATAATGGATACTGATGCATCTAAGCAGTCGTTACTTCCGTCCGGTATCTATGAAGGATTCCAATCCCGGCTTCTATCGACTGCGTATAGTCAGTCTGCTTGCTGTAAGACAGGAACAGTATGCGAGCGGGGTGCATAGCAACCATTGAGCACGGGTGAGAATGAGAAGAACCAGTGGATATATATAAGCAGCCATAGGGCCATCACGGTGTGTGTACGTGGTGTGTATTGCATGCATCTGTCGGCCATTCAGCGCAGGATTCACGATGCGACGCCAATCCCGAAATGTCTGGCCCGATCCAGACTACCTCTAATCCTCTAACAGCTCCTGACATGAATCATGCATTCTCGCCTCTTCTTTGAAGTCTTGTTTCTGCTGCACAGTTGGGCGTCGACTTCGTTTCAGCGCTGGTGGCTCTCTGTTCTCTCTCCCACACAGATCGTGGACGGGCGCTCCTTCATCGCCTCATTTTTTCTTTGATTATCAGTGTTCCTTCGTTTTCTCTGGACTTCTTATATCTTTGCTTTTCCTCTTTCTTTTCGCTTCTTACTTATCACACGATTCATTTACTTTGAGAGAAAGAGTCACTAAGAGACGGTCACTTCCCCTCTCCGACCCTCGGTTTCGCCGGCCCGTGACTTCCTAGACAGCGTCGCTTCCTGGACCACTTCCTCTTCTTCTTCTTCCTCCCCTCCCCCAAGACAGACTACTCTGGTCTGCTCACTCAGACTTAACGTTGAGAGATTCCCGGGGGTTCAGGGGAAAAGGGGACTGAAAAGTAAAAAAAAGAAGGGGAAAGCTTCATTTGTGACTATTTTCTACGCACTTGCCTCTTTTCGGGATCGTGAAGGAGAAGGGGGCAAACACCAGGCCCAACGAAAAAAAGAAGACTCTGGAATTCTTCTCTACCCAAGCATGCAGCCGACCTGAATTCGAGAAGATCCTCGCGTGGTTCATCCGGAATTTTTACTCGCTTCAGAAAACAGAAAGAATGTCGTCAGACCGGTTCATGTCTCCAAGTCCCGTGGAATCCGCCGATTCCCTCGACTCAGGACCACCAGCACCACCAGCACCACCGACAACAACCAGAGAGTCTACTACGGAATCGACGGGAAAGATACAACGATCCGACGATGTCATGATAACCTTGTCGCTACCACCTCAACCAGTGATGACACCTCGAAGCCGTTCCCCTTTGGCCCGGTCGCATTTCCGTTCTCGTTCGCTGGCCGAGGTTCCGAGTATGCCTCCCATGACGCGCGCTTACTCCTCTCCGGGGCTGGATTCCCGGGGTCGATATATTTTCGTGAATGGTCGGGGGGCCGCGACTTCCAATCCACTCGAGAATGGTAAACGCCACCCGTTCTTGCAGGTCGCTACGGGGGATGCCCTTGAGTCTAGGATGGCACCGTTGAGAATATCAGAACCTATTGCAGAGCATTCGGAGCTGGATACCGCCATGAACCCATCTTCACATACAGACGTAGAGTCGGCGCATGCTGTGTCGCCTGCGATACCCACCCACCATACCTTTCCTCGGATGGGTCGTCGACGACCTTCATCCCCGCTTCATTTTCACTCGGGCAATGCTAGCAGTCCCGGTCTTTTTCCTACGTACTCTTCTTCGCCAGTGATGCTCGGTTCGAAATACAACGAAGCGTTCCCGTCCTATTCCAGTTCGTCCGCGTCGTCCATGCCGTCAACGCCCACAAGTTTGCGTTCTCGCAGCCCCAGTATATCTTCATTGGAGACGATCCCTGATATTCCGGATGCGGAGGCTGCGGCCAGTGAGGCAGATCAAGTCGCGGCTTTGAAAGCGGCTGCTGACAGGATTGATGAGGCAGAGGCGTCGCGCGGGGACAACAGACGGCGCGGAACATCCGATGCCACGGGGCCTGCTGGATCGTTGATGCGGGGAGGTTACGGTGTCAGGGCGGACAAGCGGAAACGGTGGAGTGTTTGCGGTGCTGAACGTCGTCAGGACCTGGATTTGGAAACCATCTGGGAGGATTGAACGATCTACACTGTCTGAAACATGCTTGCAGACTGGTCAAGAGCTTACAGGCAACCGACCTAGCTCCCGCCTCAAACTACGGTGCTGACCACACCACATTGGGGTCCAAGCGGCCCAACCTCAACTGAGTGTCTACTATGTGCTACGGATATGCTCTTATCGCTTATACCTTGCTTTACCCCCGGAGTCAATGCGCATTTGTATCATGTATTTTGCGTTTGGACTTTCTTGATCTGGCGTTTCTCTTCAGTCCGGAATTCGCTGATACCCACCATGCGCATGTCCTGTTGCTGTCTTGTCACGTCAATTGTTCGGTTTTTGTATTCTGACGGCACCGGAGTTATTTGAGGATCGCGCAGGTTCGCTTGGGGCACTTGTTCTTTTTTTATGGATTGGGTATCAAGGCGCATGTTGCTTTTGATATGGATACTGGCTGGATGACTCTCCATTCAGCTGATATGGTATTGTCGTGTGAATATGGATAGCTGTAGCTTGTATTGGCAATGATATTATCATATCTACATTTGACCTGATTCTATTCCAAGATCTAATACCTAAGTTGAACTGAGGGACAGTTATATGATTAAGTAGAAATTCTAAGATTCTATTCATTCTGTACAATTTACCCACTCTCAGGATAACTAGTCGGCCCCTGCTGTTTATTCCGCTGCGTCACCAACTCACCCCCAAACATATCATCAGCCTTCGTCCTACTACTCCCTCCACCCTCCAACTTCCTCTTCTTCGCCAGCCTCTCCATCTCACTCTCCGACGCACCACTCTCCCCACCAGCAACCGGCGTCCCAGCCGCAGTCGCAGCGCCAGAAGACGTCGCAGCAGCAGGAATTCGCTTCTGGCCCGCTATGTTCGCCTTCTCCGGGTTCTGGCAGTGGTAGAGTTTCTTTGCGATGCGGCGGAGGGTTTTCATTTGTTGAGGGTCGGTGGAAAGGGGCTTGTATGCGTTTAGGAGGGTTGAGCAATTGGTTAGGGTTGTGAGGAGTTTAGTTCGGAGGGTGTGAAGGGGGCTGTTGGGGTCGATTGCGGGGGGTCCGCCGATTTTGGTGTCGAGGTAGAATTCGGCGAGGGGTTTGTCGGCGAGGAGGAATGCCGATAGCCAGATTTGGGACGGGGTGTAGAGGAAGTAGGCGTCTGTCATTTGAGCGGCGGATTTGAGGATCTCGCGGGTTGTGTGGTGGGCGCGGGCGAGGCGGTCGTTTAGGGATTGTGAGGATGAGGCATTTGGGGCTGGGGGGGTTAATGAGAGACGTTGTCGAAGGTCTTCTGGTGTTTGGAGAGGTTGGAGAGGGGAGGGTTGGCCTAGACCTTGGGACATGGCTTGGAGTTCCATAATGCCTCCTTCGAGACCGCGGAAGGGGTGTCGGATGTCGAAGGTGAAGCGGAGGCTTTGCATAATGAGGAACTCTGGGGCGATTACGTCTTCTTCTGTTGTGTCGCCGGGGATTCCGGCTGCGAATTGGCGGAGGGACATATAGTGGTTGTCTGTTTTTGTGGCGAGGAAGAGCGCGCAGGCCATGATGGATTTGGGGTGGTAGGTCATGGGGGAGTTGGTGAGGTAAAAGCGTCGGAGGTATTGGATTGCCGTTGCCTATTGTATGGATTGTTAGTGCCCATTTCACTAAAGTTCAGTTCCTTTTTCTCCAATCTTTTCAGGATAGTGCTTACCCGCACGATTGACGGCATTGGCGGTTTATATGTCTCCCCCAACTCCACAGTCTTCTCGCAATAATACCGCACCAACTCCTGCTCCTCCTCTGGTGTCAAACACTCGATATCCCTCTCCTCAGCTCCCTTGCTATCTGCCTCGCTTCCGGACTGGTTTGCCGTTGGTGTCCCTGCCGCGGACGGAGCGGCCGACTGTCGCGCCTCTCGTGCTCTTCGCAGTGCAGCTCGTACTCTCTCGCTGGCAATGGTATTTGTCGTGGCGCGTAGTTGTTTTAATGATTCCTCCGTGAAGGACCAGATTCGGAACTGAGATGAGGTACGGTAGATGTCGTCTTCAATCATAATGAGTATACGATTTGCTTGTTGACTCGAGTCTGGCTGCGGTGGGACTCAGTGATGGTTAATCTCAGCTAGAGCAAATCCTATCAGCAAATATATAGCGAAGAATGTCAACTATCTCATCTAGTCATGGGTGAATAGAAGTAGTGTTTGAATGATGTGGTTGAAGGAGCAAAAAATGAAGTCAAGGCCACGTGCTCCGCTCTTATCAGCCTTATCGAAACCAGTTGGAGAGATCAAGAAACAGAACTATAGACATTTATGTTATGAATAAAGCCATAGATAGAGAACCGCCAGATAGTAGCAAAAAAGCATCGCCATGCACCATGCATCCCAGTATGAAGTTAAAAGAAAATAATCTTGAGATCGTCATGCATAAATCATGGCTCTCCCAGCAGCCTTGCAGTAATATCTCCCATTTCTTCTTCGTCTAGTTCATAATCCTCCCCATCCAACCGGTCAATTCCAACGTATTTGAAAGCGCCAACGACTCGTTCGACATCGAATCCCATGCTGCAGAACCGGTCCACGAGATCTTTGTTGTATCCATCATATCTGCAAAGTTATGATAAGCATCGCGTGCGCAAGAAAACACAGAGTCAAGACAACTTACTTTACCAGATCGTCCTTTTGTTGGCCCTGCTCCTGCCGAAGAGATTCGTCCGCGCTACCGCTACCCTCTCCCGCATTATTTTGTGGAGCTCCTGCATAGTTCACTGCCCATTGTTGAGCAACGCGCTCGAACTCTTTCGGACGGTGGAGAAGCATGTTCGCGACTTCTGCGTCTTGGGGATCCTTGGGCTCGGGTGTGTTGAGCAGAGACTGTAGCGACAAGAGGGAAGATTTAACAGTCAAGACTGGCGACCACGCGCTGGCTAAGGTATCGAGGCAAATCGCGCCCTATAGAAGCAACTGTCAATTATTTCCTCATGCGATAGCTCCGGAGTTATGGCACTCACTGTTTGACTGCTAACATTGGGGTGCCAGATCTTGGTCTCGAACTTCATAACCGGCGGCTTAAACGGATATTCAAGAGGGATCCTGATATCGATATAATATGTGCCTCCTTCGTATGGGGTACCAGGGGGACCAGGGAATGAACCACGAAGATGGGTGATATCTTCATCACCGCCCACAGGCTCCGCTCCGATTTGTGACTGGCTATCCGCGTGGATATCAGCGAGTTCCTTTGTAATACGACGAGATCTGTGGGAAGCCATTGGGCTAGCTGTATGCGATTAAATCGTAGAGGTATGAAAGTTTCAAAGGGTGGCGGTTTTAGGGCAGTTCGACTGAGGTATGTTCGACCTATTGCCGTTTAGATTTCGGAAACCTTTAATACGACTATGCCTTAGTATCTTCTGGTTGTGAAGAAGATGATATTTCTAGCACCGAGTACTCCACAAGATATCCCACTTACTAGCTTAGAACTCGAAATGAGGGGAACAATCACTGTAAGATCGATGATATTGAGATTTAAGAATAGCGTAAACCATGCAAGTAATTGCCTGTTGACAAGCACTAATATCGATAACTTGTTGAACAAAGCTTAGATTCCAGTAAAATTAAGTATAAATCAACAGTCCTCGAAAAAGTGACGCAGCAGCAAAACACCAAGACATATATTTACTGCCTGAGGTGTCAGTATGACAAAGGCGGTACATCACGTGTAGCGTACGCTGGACACGGATGGCGACAACAGCTCCAGCTCTCTTCCATCACATCACCTCCTTCGAACACCATCACCCCATTTCCCAGCAGTGCTGCCCGGAAGTGCGATATAACTGCGCCTGGGGGAGCTTTTTTTTTACACCGACCCTTTTCCTCAATAATTCTTGCAGCTGTCTCTTAACGATGGTGCGTGCCCAAGCATTGCTTTATCGCCTTGTCTTGTCTGCGACCTTGCTCTAATATGTTTGGAAAACAGGGTAATCAACAATCGAACATCGGCGGAGGCCCCGGTGGGGACGGTAGAGACGAGAAGGATAAGAAGGTAGGTTTGCTTTAAACCCTTCCGGCACCTTGATAGTCATGAACACCGCTGACGCAGCGTCTTGATAGAAGGACAAGCCTAGATACGAGCCTCCTCCCCCTCCTACCACTCGTATCGGACGGAAGAAGCGAAAGGCCGCGGGCCCGAGTACCGCTGCCAAACTTCCCGATATATTCCCAAACTCACGATGTAAACTCCGGTACCTACGGATGCAACGGGTTCATGACCACTTATTGCTCGAGGAAGAGTACGTGGAAAACATGGAACGTATGCGCAAAGCCAAGGCGCAGGCGACACAGGGTCCCGTTAGCCAGGGTGACATGGATATCATGGATCGGAATGCCGATGAGAGAGGCCGGGTCGATGACATGAGAGGGAGTCCGATGGGTGTTGGCAACCTGGAAGAGTTGATTGACGATGACCACGCGATCGTATCGAGTGCAACAGGGCCTGAGTACTACGTGTCAATTATGTCTTTCGTCGACAAGGATCTTCTGGAACCCGGTGCGAGTGTTCTGCTGCATCACAAAACTGTTTCGGTGGTTGGTGTATTGACCGAGGAATCCGATCCTCTTGTCTCGGTGATGAAGCTTGATAAGGCACCGACCGAGACTTACGCAGACATTGGTGGTCTTGAGTCGCAGGTTCAAGAGGTGCGAGAGTCAGTTGAGCTTCCGCTGCTTCATCCCGAGTTGTACGAAGAGATGGGTATCAAGCCTCCGAAGGGTGTCATTCTTTACGGTGCTCCGGGTACCGGAAAGACATTGCTGGCTAAGGCAGTGGCCAACCAAACCAGTGCTACTTTCCTTCGTATTGTTGGCAGTGAGCTCATCCAGAAATACCTGGGTGACGGTCCTCGTCTTGTCCGCCAGATTTTCTCGGTCGCTGCTGAGCATTCGCCTTCGATTGTGTTCATTGATGAAATTGATGCGATTGGTACCAAGCGTTATGAATCCAGCTCTGGCGGAGAGCGTGAGATCCAGCGTACTATGCTTGAGCTCCTCAATCAGCTTGATGGTTTCGATGACCGCGGAGACGTCAAGGTCGTTATGGCAACAAACAAGATCGAAACCTTGGATCCTGCCTTGATTCGGCCGGGTCGTATTGACCGGAAGATTCTCTTCGAGAACCCCGACCGTAAGTACCCTTGAACTATCCCGCAGCGATCAGTCTAACTAACAATTTGCAGAAAACACTAAGAAGAAGATTTTCACCTTGCACACTTCGAAGATGTCTCTCAGTGACGACGTCGACCTCGATGAGTTCATCAACCAGAAGGACGATCTTTCTGGTGCCGACATTCGTGCCATTTGCACAGAAGCTGGTCTGATGGCACTGAGAGAACGCCGGATGAGGGTGCAAATGGACGACTTCCGTGCGGCCAAGGAACGGATTATGAAGACGAAGCAGGACGGCGGTCCTATTGAAGGGTTGTACCTGTAGATGCGGTCTACACAGGGCCATGTGTCATTTAGAGGCTTAATGGTTGTATTCTAATAACGAAATGAGCCAAACTCCAGCAACGTCTACTGTAGTCGTAGGACGTACTAGCATTTCCCGATTTGGTAGAATCAAAGCTATGTCGTCATCGGCCAAAGTTGAGTGCAAACAATGCAAACCGTGTAAATATAGCAAAAGCAAACCAACATCGTCAATACTGTTCTGCCATCAATTCTAGAACTACAGATTAATGACCATGGATGGCTTTGACGAGGACGCGTTCAAACAGTTCTTCCCAACAAGCTTTGGGAAGCAAGCACGAACCACCAATATAAACGCACAGATTGACCGCACGAAGCGGTCGGAAGTCTCTGTCAAGCCCGATGGCGATGATACCAAGAAAGAGTTGACTGATAGCGCAGGTGCTGAGGCTCAAGAAGAACCCGAGACAAAGTTCGAAAAACAGGAGGCCCGCGACGACGATGACAATGACTCCGATGATGATGACTCGGATGAAGACGACGAGGACGAATTCCCAGTTTCGCATGAGCTTCTTATCAAAACACACGAACGCGCCGTGACTACTATGACCGTAGACCCGGCAGGGTCGCGGTTGATTACCGGGTCTAATGATTGTTCGATTAAGCTTCATGATTTTGCATCCATGACGCCGACGACCGTACGCGCATTCAAGTCTGTCGATCCGTCCGTAAAGAAGCAGTCCGCCGCGCAGGAAACACATGCCGTTCACTACGCAGCCTTTAATCCCATTACCCCAAGCCATGTCATGGTTATACCCGCGACGCCGCAGCCGCGTATCCTGGATCGAGATGGCGAGACACTTGTCGAGTTTGTTAAGGGAGACATGTACCTGAGGGATCTGCATAATACAAAGGGTCATGTATCGGAAGTGACTAGCGGAGCTTGGAATCCGACGGATTACAATCTCTGTGTTACTGCTGGGACAGACAGCACGGTGCGCATTTGGGACGCCAATATCGGTCGGTCCCAGAAGGAGGTTATCGTGCACAAGTCGAGGGTGGCCGGATCTGCTGGCCGGAGTAAGATGACTGCTGTCACATGGGGGACCCCGAAGCAAGGTGGATCCAATCTCCTTGTCGCTGCGGCCCTCGATGGGAGCTTGTTGATGTGGGGTGGAAATGGGCCATATCACAGGCCTAGTGGGGAAATTAGGGATGCGCACACTCGGGATACATGGACCAGCGGGTTGGATGTCAGCTCGGATGGGCGACTTGTGATCTCGAAGGGTGGCGACGATACCATCAAGCTCTGGGATACTAGGAAATTTAAACAACCGATCACTACCGTCCATCATCCTTCCAGCTCTACTCGCTATCCAACTTCGAACATCGTCTTCTCCCCTACGTCTGCAAATGTACTTACAGGCTCTGAAACGGGCCACTTACACATCCTAAACCCAGCAACTCTAAAACCCGAACTCATCACCCCCGTCACCCCAGGATCACCCCTAATCAGCGTCCTCTGGCATGAAAAACTCAATCAAATCCTCACCGGCTCCGCCAACGCCGAGACCCACGTCCTTTACAACCCCAACACCTCCACAAAAGGCGCCGCAATGGTCATGTCCAAGGCCCCCAAACGCCGGCACGTCGACGACGACCCCAACCTCACGATGGATCTCTCCCAGGGTCTCTCTGGCGAGAACGTTGTCGTCGGATCCAACGGTGTCCCACATTACGGTTCTTCCACTTGGTCTGCTCGACACCCTACTATCGGTCTTACTGCGTCGGGGAGACCGAAAGATCCTCGACGACCTCATTTACCATTGCAGACACCGTTTGCCAAGTCGCAGCCTGATGAAAGGCATATTAGGGAGAATATCCCGCTTAGTTCGATGCGGGATGAGGATCCGAGGGAGGCGTTGTTGAAGTATGCGGAGAAGGCTGAGAAGGATCCGATTTTCACGAATGCGTGGAAGGAGACGCAGCCGAAGACGATTTATCGGGACGTTAGTGATGACGAGGAGGAGGAGCAGCCTGATAAGAAGAAAGCTAGGCGGTGATCTCTTTGTTATTATTTAGTTTAATACATATACGCACGGCGATACTAGTATGAGCATATCGAATGTTGCATTGCCACTGACAACAGCTACAAACCATCCTCGCTACTATCACTATCATAATCATCCTACTATAATAATCAAACTCGCCACGGTAAATCCATTCCCTAGAATCCATGTAGTCCTCGCATCTCATTGCCAGTGGCGTCATGAACAGCTCTTCCTGTCCTAAGGACATAGCTAGGGATGATTCGGATTCTTCAAACGTCGTCTCTGACGCCATTTTCCAAGACATCTCTAAGAGCACCAAGTCTGGAGCCTTTCTGGATAGAATTTTTTGCATCGTGTGGCGAAGGTATGGACCAGGTGTTGCCCACAAATGTCCTCTCAACTCGATGTTGTACGCCAATTTCATACTCCCAAGTCATTTCTGGCGGAAACAAGTCATGAGGTATCTGAAATAAAGGTACGCTTCTCTGGGCGGCTCCCTTCCTGGAACTGAAGGATCCTGCCGTCGATATCCTAGTATTTTCATATGGTTAGTTATGTTTGCGCTTGGGGAATGAGGGTTAGACTAGATTCACATTCCAGATTGTCGGCCAACAGTAGACGACATCCTTCCTGATATTCTCATTGACGACAACAAATTTCCATTGACTAACTTCGTCAGGTGTGTCAGATGGGACGGGTACAATGGCGATGTCGCCCCGGTCCCAGGCCTCCGCAATCCTGTGATGCTGCGCTAAGCCTATTGACTTATATTAGCTCCAGGCGCTGTGATATTGGTAGCTGAAGGAAACTCACCATTGCGGGGATCTATGCGTGGCATCTTGCCAATGCCAAATAGATATAACATCTCGGTTGATTGAAAGCTATCCGGCACCAAATGCACGACTTTTACCTCGCTTTCTGCGCACTGGTCTAGTAGATGACGCCAGGCTGAGTGACACTCTTTGATCGAAACGTTTTACTGCTTCATAAAAGATTTCTTGAACATGCGTTCATGTTGGCCGCTCCATCGCTTTCCCTTGGTATTTGTATCTTCGCCACATGCGCGCATGAGCGAAGCATATGCATCTGGCTACGACCACTACGCCTCATCGAGATCTTCTTCTAGTCTCTTCTTCAGGCGTTTCAGCGCCAGCCATTCGTTTGTGCTCTGTTCGAGCTGGGCTTAGATATCCTGGATCTCTGCTTCATTCTCCCAGTTTCCTACTCCACTGGTCTTGTGCATTTCTACAGGACTTGCCTTGCGGGTCTTGAGAGATTCGATCTCAGACGACAGGCGAGATGTCCCATTTTCGAGGAACTCGGATGCATTTGTGATGTTTGAGGTATATCCTGCTTGTCTGGTTTTATTGTCCAGCATGTCTGCAGGCATTTTATAGAACAGGTATAAATATTGACAAAGTATATAACAAGCCATGCTCGAGCAGGAATAAAAGTCATTTTGAGTCACATTATGCGGTCATTTACTTTGTTAGATCTCTGATACAGTAGAAAATGGTTACTGCTTGTAAAGTTTGTATACCCAAAAGAGCAAAGACGTTGGATGTGAAGGCGGTGAGGCACATGATCATTTGGCGTTCCTTGTCTAGCTGAGGCTCTCTTCTCTCCTCTTCTCCTCTTTTCGCTTGTTTTTTTTCGCTTATTTTCTTCTTCACCATCGAGAGAGGGTTTGTTGGTGCTTGGGTGTTCTATACAGTCTGTTGTTGCTTGTTATCGTTTCTTTCGCCGTACTTTCGATACTCGGTTCTTCCGATCTCCCCGTTCGTCTACAAGTTACTCCCAGTGCAATACGTGATAATTTTACGGCCGCTCTTATTCTATTTATCGATACCCAGAAACTGTTCCCCTGATTTCGTTATTGATCTCTTTATCGCGCGCACGGACTTATTCAGGGGATTCAATATCGATCCGGAACAGAATGCGGGCTCCTTCGACGTGATCCAATGTCCACAGCGTTGACGCGAATTAACCCATATTTTTTCGGGATCAGAGTGCCAGGCGAAGAGGGAGGGTTATTATATGCGATCCCATTGTTGCGAACCTTTATCGGTGATCATCGCGGCGGTTTGACACGATAGTCGATCCTTCGAAGCTCGCGATTGCCTGATTATTAAACTACAGCGATTTCCTCCTTCGTACGGGGCCAGTGCCCTGTCGACATTCTTTCTTTTTTCTCTTTCTTTTTTCTCTTTCTTTTTTTGTACAGCTTTTCACCAGCAATGGACCACACCCAGGAACCGTTAGCAGCAGGTCTGTTCGCTGGGTTCGTTTCGACTATCGTTCCGTCATCCGTTCCTTCGAATCAGACTGTCTCAGGCGGCCATGGAAGCGGCCCAGGGAGAATGCACGAATGGTCATCTCTAATCGGTATTAGTACAGCCCTGGCCGGGAATGTGTTGATTTCTCTCGCCCTCAATATTCAGCGCTACGCTCATATTCGGATTGACAAGGAATGGACGCACGATAGGATACAACGGGAGTCGGATTGGAAAAGGACGCGCCCAGGCAGAGATGCGGCGGGCGCGAACGGTGCTGCTGGGGAATACCATGACGAGCCAATTCTCGAACCGTATCGGGACGAATCCCCAGACTTGCAACATGCGCACGATGGCAGCTCCCGTGCTCGGGATCAACAGGGCGAGCAGTCTGCCTCGTATGGTGGCTTACAGGAATCTATCTTCTCGGACCAAACAATTCAACCCGAAGATAAGGTCCATCGCAAATCGTACCTCCGTTCTCCATACTGGTGGGTTGGAATTGTGCTCATGGTTCTGGGGGAAACAGGCAATTTTATGGCCTATGGTTTTGCGCCAGCATCTATTGTTTCGCCTTTGGGTGTCGTTGCCTTGATTTCCAACTGTGTCATTGCACCATTCATGTTGAAGGAGCAATTTCGCAAACGGGATCTATTAGGTGTGCTTGTTTCGATCGCTGGAGCTGTGGTGGTCGTGATCAGTGCGAAATCGTCCGAGGAGAAGATTGGCCCCCACGATATCTGGAAAATGATAACCCAGTGGGAGTTTGAACTGTACTTGGGTCTGACCGCAGGTTTAATCGTCGCTCTCATGTGGATGAGTGCGAAGCATGGCTCGCAGTCTATTCTTATCGATGTTGGGCTTGTTGCTCTCTTTGGTATGCTGCCCCCGTCTTGATCTCAGCGCGTGACAATTGCTTATTCTACATAGGTGGATATACTGCCTTATCCACCAAAGGTGTCTCCTCATTGCTGTCCTATACTCTGTGGCATGTAATCACTTTCCCTGTCACCTATCTTTTGGTGTTCGTCCTTGTTTTCAGTGCTTTGATGCAAATTCGTTACATCAACCGAGCCCTTCAGCGATTTGATTCGACCCAAGTGATCCCGACTCAGTTCGTCCTCTTTACGCTCTCTGTGATCATCGGAAGTGCCATTCTTTACCGTGATTTCGAGTCCTTCGGTGCCCAGCGCGCAGGGAAATTCGTGGGTGGCTGTCTCATGACATTCCTTGGTGTATACTTCATCACAAGTGGTAGAGTTCGTGCGGATGACGAGTCAACCTACTCTGTAGACGATGAGGAACAGGCAATCGGTCTGTTGGGGGAGCACTACCATGATAACGTCGATGTATCACCTCCAGGACCAGAATCGAGGGTACATAAGCCATTACAACGAGTCCCCGAGGCTCATGATGAGGAACCACTGTCGCCTAGGGGATCACTATTCAGCCAGGGCATTGATGGTTTCGAAGATGACCATCCTACACCCAGGGGCATTCTGTCGACTGCACCCTCTTTCGAAGGCTCACTAACCGCTGAATCCCTTCGGGCACCATCGCCCGAACCTCCTCATTCGCTTATCACCAATCCTTGGGCTGATTCCCAGGAACGTCTTGTCGACTCACCGGCATCAGAACCCCAGATTCGCCCAGTCACTCCTCCAGAACAGACGCCTGACCAAAACATGGGATCGACGGTTCTTCTCCGCTTTCCACCTGCACCAGGTGCGGAGAGCAATGCCCCGCAAAATGACGACGGCGGGGCGCCAGAGGCCGATCCCGCCCAGCCTGCCGCCCCGGAAACGCCTACAGCCCGCAGGATGCGCAATTCCATCTCTATGCGCTTCTCACCTGGCCCACTTCTTCCCGCCCTTTCCGGGGGATTTAGTGCAGTAGTAGCCGAATCACTCCGTCGTGGCGAGTCCAGCCCGGTGAAAGAGCGAAAGGGTAGGAGAAGGACAGACAGGAGGAAACAGTTAAGCACGACAGTTTTGGATGGCGCAATTCGCAGAACAGGTGAAGCCAGAGAGGTAGAATACGACTCTGATGGCGCTGTCGAGGAGAACCAGGACTCTCCATTCAATGTGTCTCCTGGTCGTCTCAACTCGACAGGGGGGATACCCACTGGTCCGTCAACCCCGGCCCCACGGGGGATTAACCGTGGATTCCAAAATAACAACGAAGACGTCTCCAACCTCAACCGGTTACGGAGTCTAAGTGATTCTTGGAGCGGCGGCCCAGCATGGCTAGGAGGTCTCCTCCGCAGAGGTAGCAAACAACACCAACAACAGCCACCAATCAACGAATCCGCCGTTCAAGGCGATGAAAGCGAACAACAATCCACTGCGTCAGGAGGAGACACGCATCGACAATGAAATAGCAGTTCATACACCACAGCTTCTCCAGGAGTGGGCCGGCTCAACTCCAGGGTACATACATATATTTCTTCTCGCTTTACACCATCGTCTTCATTTTTCATGTGGAATATTAGTGGTTCGGTATTGTCTTTGTTTTTCTTGTGCACTGTTTGTCAAGTACCATTTTAATAGATTTGTGAATAGTATGGAGTATATATGTTTATTTTGTTGGTTTGTGGGAATATATGTTGTGGACATATATGGGACTTGAATTCAACCTGATGGTTATATTGATCTTCGAGTGTATATCACCTTTATTCATTCTGATATATAATATCTGGTACCAGTTCATGATTACCATGTGCTAGCATGTGATTTCACCTGGACATAGCAGCTTTTACAGTAACCACATCCTGCCATGAATGCATACAGCATGAAACAAACCATATCATTAATTGCAGATAGCACAGTAAAGGACTTTTCACATGCAACATATACTTCATAACAAATCCCCTTTTCCTTGATCCGTGATCCGTTTTTGAACACCGTACCGTTGCTTACTTGTGACATGTAAAACCAGACTGTCCAGCATGATTATGATACTAACTGATCTTCAGAGACGTCCTTGGGTTCCTGCTCCTGCTCCTGCTCTAGGGAATTGTCACCATCCTCACCCTCTTGTCTCGGTGAAACCTCGTGGTCATCTTGCGCCCCGGTATCGGTCGTTTTGTTGTCATCGTCAGGAGCAGTGAAAGGAGTAGGAGTAGAGGTAGTAGATGCTGCCGTAGCACTCTCATTCCTACTTTGCTGTGCAGCTTGAACCTGAGTCTCCCTTCTGGTTTTCGCGCCTTCTTTCAGCTTCTCCCACCGTTCTCTGTATCGACCAAGCACGTTTCGTAGTTTCTCGTTTTCACGGCCCGCCTGACCGAGGTCTTTCTCGCTAGACCGAACCAGCTCTTCAAGTTCCTTGATGCGTTTCTCATGGTCTGTCAGTGATGGACCGGCGGAGAGCGGCGCAATGGGAGATGTAGCGGCTGATCCTCCGGGTGGTGCGTGTAAGGGGTGGTGTTCTGGGGACGGAAGATGGTGCATTGCTCGTATAGATTGTTGCAAAGCCATTGAAGAAGATTGCGCGTTTACTTCCCACATGTGTAGACGCTTCGAGAGAGTGTCTGACAGGTGCTTCAGGGCTTGATTCTCCATTTGCAGCTCTTCCAGCGTTTTGGGATTTTGTAGGCTTGTGAGCTTCTCGGCGCCGCGGGCTACCCTGGACTTGGCGCCTGTCATGCTGTGGCGCATTTCCGGGGATGGGGTTTCGCGAGCATCGACAAAGTCTTCGTCACATTCTTCAAAGCTGTTCCTTCGCGCTTCCTTTTCGGCTCTGCTTAAAATTCCAGCATACGAGACAGTTCCGCCAGTCGTGGGGACGACGTAGAATGATTCCGCGGTAGTGTTCGGGCTCCCACTCGTTCCATCGCGGACAGCCCGCAAGGCGGCCCTGGAGAATATCTTGCTGACGTCTGGCTCTGCAGATGTGCTGGGCCGGTCAGAGATGGCCTGTTGACGATCCAGTCTCGTTTCCGCGGAGGATTTGCGTTTCGTAGGTTCTGCTTGGCTTGCATCTGTCCCTAGCGGGAGACCTGCGAATGCCAGGGGCGCAGATATCTTGGAGATCAAACCCTCGAAAGTTGAATAGAAACGTTGGAAAGGCTCTTCTGTGATTCCCTTCTGTCGAGGGGAGTCGATTGCATCTGCGGGGACAACCTGTTGGGACGTGATATCCGTAGGGCTGATACTTGGCGGGGACCATGGTTGTTTGGGTGCTGATACACGATTTGTGCGGTCTTTAGTTGGATAATATTGCGTGCCTCGTAGTCTCGATTCACCCGTCCTGGCCCTGGGTGGGCTGTCCGTCATCTTGGCCCCGGCCTGCTGCGAGGAAAGCGTAGGCGATGCAGGGGAGCCCCGGCGAGGATGCGACGGAATGCCCCGTGCGGAGGCCAGATTACTCGCAATTGAAGACGAGGTCTCTCTTGTCGACAGCCGTTTATTCCCGGAAAGTCTTGGAGGCTGCTGAGCAACCGGCTGTTGGGCATTCAATCCCGGTGTAGTAGCAGGGGAAGAAGTGGTTTCTGCCGCGGCAGCACTCGAGGGATTTTCATGCTGAAAACGAAGAATCTCGGCAATTTTCTTATGGTGGCCTTCTAGTAGCTGAAGAGTCCTCAGAGCCTGCGAATCATGTCAGTTTCCTGGTTTCTTTCAGCACAGGCGGGGTTCGTAGGGATGGAATCCGAGTCCGGTACGTACCTCGCGGTCAGAGCTGGAGTGAGCAGCAGTTGAAAACTCGCCTGCCGCGAGGTCGTGTTCCTCGCTCGCTGCTACGGGATTCGCTTTGCGTGTCTCGAGGACTGCGTTGCGCGCATGGGTATGAGCCTGATATTGTCAGATCTAGCCAGGTGGTAACGGATATCACTCAGCGGCAAAAGACCCTACCAAAGTGAGCGGGGCGGTCTCCATGACCGCGGCAGTAGTGTATTCAGATTAGAAAACCGGATAGCATTAATGGGAGTTCTGAGAGAGAAGGACTAGAAAGGAAATGGTGAAGCCCAATTGTGACGCCATCACGAGACAGCGGTAAGGTGTAACGGTAAGATTACGGCTTACTATGCGGGCAACCCAATCAGAGTGACAGATGGTAGATTCCTGACGATACGAGACTTGCATATCTGACATGTCCTTGCAGCTGTATAGAGGAACAGCATGGAGCAATGCATTTCCATAGTATAGAGAAGTACCAGCATAGTGGTTCATAACCTATCATGATTTTCAACCGCTATCCTTCGAACTAAAATAGAATCCCCCTTATATGGCTATCCCGCCGTTTTGTCCTTCCTTACCTAATCGGGTAAGTCGACGTGCGTGTCTCCTCTTCTTCTCGACTTCTCTCCAACTTCTCCTTCTTCTAGCAACCTTCTCTCTCTATTCTACATCTCTCCTTCCTTACACTCTCTTTTGCTGCGTGTTGCAGCTTCCTCAGCAGTTGATTGTCTTCCTGTCAGAACCCCCGTGCTGGTCACAACTTCTCCGACAGACAGCTGCAACTGCTGCCCCCTCCCCCCCGAGTGTATATCCCGAATACATACTATGTCCTCTGCCGCAATACTTTCCCACTTATATCTTTCTTTCTTTCCTTGAAAATCGAAATTCTCTGTCTCTTGTCCCTACCATTTTTTTTTTTGTCTAATTACAACCCCTCCCCTTTTCGTCTTGGCTACTACTACTCTCCCCGCCGTTACACTCAAATCAGCCTCTCCAATACACCATGGAGAACTCGCCAACCTCCAAAGAGCTCCCCCCAGCTCCCCTCCTCTCCGAACCCCCAAATATCAGCAAAATCAACCGCACCCGGACCACTCCGGTTGACCTGGATACCATGGACACTTCTGGACGGAGCAATGGACGCTCGTCGATCGACTCCACCTCCGATAGGCCAAAGTCGCAGTCCGGGGAGGCGGCTGACACCGCCAGGGCTGGTCCCAGCGGGTTTTCAAAGCTACTCCGCAGGAAGAACAAGAAGAAGGATAAGAAGCAAACCGATGAACAGTCAACCGATAATCATAGGGATATCCCGGGTTCGCGTGACGGGGAATATGCTGCTTCTTTGTTCGCGAATGACAATAATCCTCCGCCTGAAAATGAGGCTGGGACCCTCTTGGCGGATGATTCTGACCTGGACCGGTGGGTTTCTTTCTGCTAGTTCAAAATGGAGTTTTGCTTTTTTCGTTGGGCTGACTGTTTTTACTTTTTCCCCTATAAAGGTCCCTGCAAAACTCATCCTCGAACAACGGCATTAATACCACGTCATCGCCTTTGATCCAGACAACCTCTGTCGATGCTACTGATACTGAGGGCGTACAAGCGGATGTAGAATCCGCCGTGAGTGGTCCCAGTGCTACTGCATCCGATCTCAATCCCGACGGAGATCCGTCGAAATCTACCACACAAAATCCATCGACTTTGGAGATCCCAGAAAATCGCGGTGGTGGAAAAAAGAGGGGTACATCGCCTGGACGGCGATTCAAGAATGCGTTTAGCAGCTCTGCTCAGGACAAGAAGGATACCGAAAGTGGTCGCGAACGTTCATCTTCTACTTCGAGCAAACGGAGCATGACGCTCTTTGGAGCCAACGGTAGAAGAGGAAGCTTGTCTGCGAAGAGAGCACAAACATCGCATGGTGTCATCGCCGAGCCACCTCCACCACTCCCCCCTATTCGTACGGATCTTACAGAGGACAAGCCTGTCGAACTATCAGAGCGCCCAAGAACACCGCCTCACACAGCGTTGCCAGTGCCAGCGCCGCATACCACTGTGACACCACCCACGCCGTCAGAACATCGACTTGAGTTCCCCAAACTGATCGACTCTCCGGAAGTTACCAGCTCTCCCGAATCGATCAAACCAGGCGAGGGCATTGTCGTGAGTCCGTCAGGGAACATGATCTCTCACCGCCGGGTTCGCTCAGCATCGTCCGCCCACCGACCTAGCAAACTATCGAATTCCATTTCCGTGAGCCCCACCATCGAGGAAGTCAAATCTGGTTCGAAGACCCCTTCTGCCGCCCAGCAGGCTGGTTTCTTCTCCTCGGTGTTCTCCGCAGCCCAAAATGCTGCCTCTACGTTTAGCAGCAGCCTGAACACCCAACAAAGAGACCGCAATATTTCACAGCTGGCCAGCACGGACGCTTCGCAGGCTAATGACGGAGCAGGGGATGCAGGAGAGTCAGACAGTAACATCAACAACGACGAAGAAAAGAAATCACTGGCTATCGAGACCCTCGGATCTGGCGATTTGGACTTTAGTCACCTGGAAGTCAATGTACCTCCGGGTGGTTCAGTGTCGACCCCGGACGGGATCGTCATCACGAAACCGGATCTACCACCAGAGCAGCGCAAGAACATGGCTGTCTACCAACGAGATGAGGAGGCAGCAGTGCTCGAAGGCAAGAACGCTGCTCATGCTGTTCATAAGGCTTATGAGAAGCCATCTGACGTGTTTGTAGTTCCCCCTACTGGTGAGCCGCTGGAGCTGGGGTCGACAACTTCTCTCCCCAAAGACTTTGGTGGTGATCAGCCCCCTCCAAGTGGTGATATCCTCGATGCAGATGTCGGCACTAGGTCAAGGCGAAGTCCCAGCTTGCGGGGCCGTCTGATCGGGCGTCATCGCGGTTCATCTGCGGCTACAACATCAACCGCCATTGGTGCGCTGGCTGGTGCTGGTGCTGTCGCTTTGACTGCTCCGGCTGCCACCCCGAATGCTCCGCGATCAACTGGGTTCGCTGTTGCTGGCAAGAAGCGTAATAGGGACTTTCATCAGCTGTTCAGAAGCGTTCCCGAAGATGATTACTTGATTGAGGATTACAGCTGTGCATTGCAGCGAGAGATCATTCTTGCTGGTCGTATCTACGTTTCTGAAGGTCATATTTGCTTTTCCAGTAACATTCTCGGATGGGTCACCACCCTTGTGATCAGTTTCGACGAAGTGGTAGCAATAGAAAAAGAGTCCACGGCAATGGTTTTCCCTAATGCGATAGCGATTCAGACCCTGCATGCACGTCATACTTTCCGCAGTTTGCTTAGTCGAGAGTCAACCTATGATCTGATGGTCAACATATGGAAAATCAACCACCCGGCTTTGAAGAGTTCCATTAATGGGACACGGGTTTCTCATGGCACCGGCGACAAGACTGAAAAGGCCGGAGAAAGTGATGTGGACAGCGATGAAGACGATGAGGAAGACGAAATCTACGATGAGGACGAAGACGGTGACACGGCGGATAGCTTTGTTGAAGCTGGAAGTGCCAATGGAAGCGAGCCAGCAAATCCAAGAAAGGCCCTGAGCCGTCAAGCCTCTGGTAACCTTCCCAAAGCTAGCGCCAACGGACCTGACGCCGGTGATAACGGCAATCCTGCCTCTGGGGATACGGACTTTCCGGGGCCTGCTACACACGCGCCAACCGAATACACTGACCCGAACGGCCAGTATGATAAAGTTGTCAAGGATGAAGTCATCCCTGCTCCTTTGGGCAAGGTCTACTCTCTGGTTTTTGGGCCAGCGTCTGGATCTTTCGTCCCCAAGTTCCTTGTTGACAACCAGAAGTCAGGAGAGCTGCAGTTCTCGAGCGAGAAGCAAGGTCTTACCAATGACAGTCGGAATCGAGAATACTCTTACATCAAGCCATTGAACGGCTCGATCGGTCCCAAGCAGACCAAGTGCATCAGTACTGAGTACCTGGATTTCCTGGATTTAGACAAGGCGGTTCTCGTCACTTTGACTACCCAGACCCCTGATGTACCCAGTGGAAATGTGTTCAGTGTGAAGACGAAATACCTATTCACATGGGCGGCGGGGAACCAAACGCGATTCCTCATGACTTGTACCATTGAGTGGACAGGAAAGAGTTGGCTGAAGGGCCCGATCGAAAAGGGTGCCATCGATGGTCAAGGCGGGTTTGGAAACGATTTGATCCAGGCTATCAAAGGTGCGATTGCTCCTCGTGCTCGCCCGGGCACGGCCAAACCTGGCAAAGGAAAGGGCAAGCGCAAGAAGGGAGATGCCGCTAGTCAAGAAGCGGCCCCTGTTGCTGCGGCCACTGATACTACCGCGAGCAAAGCCGATTCCTGGGGAATGTTAGAACCGCTTCAGGGAATACTCGAGCCTGTTATGGATATCGTAAAACCCATGGTGAGTGGCAATGTTGCCATTGTGGTTATCGGCATTCTCCTTTTCTTCATCTTTTTCCGAACACCCTCTCGGTCGACCACCGTGTCGTCGCATGATATAGGATGCCCAGGGTACACCCTGCCGCAGCGCCTTGCCGCTTACGAGGAGATGTGGCGAAGAGAGGAGAGTGAGCTGTGGAGTTGGTTGGAGGACCGAGTTGGTCTTGATGGAGCACTCTTTCCAACGGTCAGACCATCTGTCTCGCCACTACGGCAGAAAGCTCAACAACTTCGGGCTGAACGAGAACTGTCGGCAAAAATGGGCGATGATAAGATGTCTGACCGGGAGATGGATGCTGCCATACGGACCACGCGCGAGAGACTTGATGCTCTTGAAGAGATTTTGAATAAGCGCAAAGCGCATCCAATTGTCGAAGAGGTGCAATCGCGCCATGAGCTGTAGCAGCTTGTGCTTCTGTTGCTTCTGTTGAAGCATAAAAGTCTATTTTTGCTTCCTTTTTTAGGGTTGCAATACATTCACTCATTCTTTTTCCCTTGCTTTTCTTTTTCCATCTTCTTTTGGTCTTTTGGCTACACCTGTTCTACCTTTATTCCATTGTCAGCGTGGTCGTTGGGGTTATTCTTTGATTCTTGTCATATTTTCTTTATCTTCTTGTTCCTCAATCCTTGTCTTTGTCCATCAAGTATGGTTGATCTTATTTTGCATAGTGCATACCTGCCTTGTCTGTTTTTCTTTGTACATGAGCGCCAACTACTTGTCTATACCAGCCTCAGGTTTCTTTCCTTGTCCGTTTTACCGTTTTGTATAAACATCAGCACTCTCTTCGACATTATTTCTTTTCTTTTTTTTTTTGGTTTTCTTTTGGCTGAATTTCATATGTGTTTAGGATATTCATCAGTGTTTTTCTGTTCAAGAGATATTGATTTGAAATATTCTATGTTTTATTTCGAGTTAATAGAGTTATCGCCTCGAGGCAGAAAAGTGATTACTCCAGTTCAATGTGATTACTTTGGATTTTGTTTATTAGCAATGGACCTTCGGTGTATATGGGCCTTTTTATTCACGTACAATTGTAGTTGTATCCAAATGCCGGTCGTTCAAGCCATAATAATGTACTGAACATCCAAAGTAGTAGTAAATACAAGCAAAGCCAGATGAGTAGAAAAACAAGAGAGCAAGTATTATAAAGTATAGACATAAAAGTACATCAGAGATCCCACGTATATATCGGATATAGAAAGCAAAGCAAGTCAAAGCAAGTCAGTAGGTCTCGTCATCAGTCGTAAGTCGTATCGAATAAAGTATTTATATAAAGAAGAGTGGAAGAAAGAAAATTATACCCCAAAGCCCCAGATAAAATTGGATAGGGTAAGTCAAAGTCGGGCGGTTAAGCCCCCTCATACGGCGAAACCTGTGGTACCAGGGCCGAATTCGACGGCCCTGAAGACGCATGGCTGAGCGATGCATTCCTCTTCTCCTCCTTGCGCCTGCGCTTCTGCATCATCTTTATGGCCTCGGAAGTGAGTTTCTGGCGGAACATGCGCTCCACGACGTCCTTTTTGCGTGTTCTCCGGTCGCCGATCATGATCATTACGCCGCCGGAGATGTTGCATACGATCGAGCAGCAGAGGATGACTGTTGTCAGGGCGAAGGGGCGCACATGGTAATCTATACTCCAGGTACATGTGCCAAGGGCGATTTGGAGCATGGAGTGGCAGTCCAGCACGACGACGATGGCAACGAGTAGACGGAGCGGGAAGGCGTGATGGGTACCTGTTTCGTGTGGTTTGTAGAAGGTGTGTGACTTGGCGAATTTCTTCTGGTGGTGGATGAGACGGGCTTGTTGGATGGGGCCTAAGACGGAGAACTCGTAGGCTTCGTCTTTGGGGGTGTCGCCCCATTCGACGTCGACGTCTAGTTCACGGCGGGCGGGGAGGTCGTTTTTGTTCTTTAGGGAGGGGAGGGCGCGCTGTTTGCGGATTTTCCAGGTGAGGAAGGTGTAGTGTGCTATGAAGATCATGTGATACGTGTCCATTAAGCGGAAGGGGACGAGGCCGTCGCCCATGATGGCGAAGAGGGCGACGAGGATGTTGTCAATGATGTTGATTACATAGAGTTGTTTTCCGCCGACGTTGATCCAGCCTGATTTGTTAGTATGGCTATGGATAATGGTGGAAGGGGGTGCTTACCGATAAGGAAGAGAACCCAGGCTAATCCGAAGAGAGTGATTAGGGTTGCATAGAGGGTAACCAGGAATCCCAAGGCTGTTACCGTTAGCTTCTAATCATTTCACGGTAGGATGGGGGCTCACGCTTAGAAACATATTGCCCGAATCCCTTCATCGAACGCTTAAACTTGGAGCGACGGGAATGCAGCATGTGCCGGACATGATCATTCAATTCCTCCACATCTTCCTTGGTCCAGCCCTCGAGGTTCGTCTCGTCGGGCAAGACAGCAAATCGCGTTTCTCCCGCGTCCAAAACAGAGGATATACTAGACAGATGCCGTAGATCCTTCATGTCTGGACGCGGCTTTTGGAGGTTGTCACCGCCATCGTCGGTTGTGGTGCCTTCTTCCTCCGTAACGGCTTCATGGCGAGGAGGGGAGAGGGTGTAGGTGGGCTCGCGGTTGACAAAGCCAAACAGATCGGGGACGAAGAGGGAGTTTTGGACGTTGGTCAGGGTCGATAGGGCAGATACTTCGGGATCTAGGATTTCGTTAGCATAGACTAAGGTTGCATGCATGCATGCATGTACTTACCAATAACGTCCAAAACGTTCACAATGTCCGGGTCGTATTCATGTATTCGATCATAATCCTCATCCTGGTAATGATTCCAATCAGACACCTTAGGGATTGGCCCGTTCACTGTCGATGCGCGATTCCGGGAGAACCGGTTCAAAGCCGCCTGACTGGTTCGCCGTAAGAGACTATCGCCCCTTGGTCGTACGACCGGAGGAGGTCTAACGGCAACCTTCTCGGAACCCTCCTGGTTCTCACTCTCAGTGTTCTCGGGGATATCCTGCCTTTCCGATGGCGAACGAAGACCAGTAGTCTGGTTGGACTTCACCTCTGCCAACGGCAGCATAGGCGTTGCGATGCGCGACAGAGCAACAGGAGACGGCGACGACCATCGTCCCGGACGCGGTTCAGAACTACTGCGACGACGATTCCCCTGCCACTCATCCTCCTCCTCAGCTATCTGCGTATGTTCTCTCCCGGGCCCGGGACTCCTGTTCCTGGCGAGGAACGCCGTGGCGCTATCATCGGCGGCATTCCGGCGGTTCGGGTTCTGAGGGTTCTGGTTCGGGTCATCGCCACTGCTACCCAACGAGGAAACGGAGGAGAGGCGCGAAAGACGAATACTTGGGCGACGGGATCGCGACAGAGCTCGAGGTCTGGAGGGATAGCCGGTAGGCGTTAGGGAGTTGTTATCAGGCGCCGGAGACGGAGCGTCGTTGGGACGGTCGTTTGGACCACCGACCGGCTCAATGCGATCCATTGAGAAGCCGGGGCCGGGGGGTGGGTTAAGAGGGAAGGGTGTTTGGAGAGTGAAAGAATGTCAGTCGGGAATAACGAGAGAATATATAGTCGAGTTCAAGGCATGGTCAAGCCGTTGGAAGAAAAGGTGGAGAGAAAAAAGAACGGAAAATAAAGTGAGGAGAATACTATTGACTAAGCAGCAGCTAGAAGAAAAGATCAGCGAAAATGATATAATTTAAGCATGGACTAAGTAATGAAAGGCGGCAATCCCAATTAGCTGCATTAACCTGTAACCAAGCAGGTTTGGCACTTTGTCCTCCTATGTATAGGGTGATATAACGGTGCATAAAGAATGAACGATCTTTGTACTATTCTAGGCTATTGAACTGCATAAAGGTACTCTATACTCTACTACAGGGTATGTACTATGTATGGAGTAAGTCCGGAGACTGTGGACCGGATCTGTCCAAATCAGAGAGTTACCGAACAAGGCAAGTCGTCACCGTTGGATTGATCCACTGCAGCCATATATCGTGGCAGCCATTCCAGCCAACGAGAATCCGGTGGCCTTATAGGCGCGCGGCAACCAGTCAGATGTGCTAGTATGGCACATCGGTTGTGCAAGGCGACGCCAAGAGGCGAGATCGGATCTCCGTCCACGCAGGTGGATTATACGCTGTCGAATTAGGGCGCATATGCCGTACTTCGGAGTACTAGTGAGTAAGCAGAAAGTACATTTTCCTCTCATGTCCCTGTAGTGATTGGTATGGATGCCCCAGTACATAATAGACATATATAGAATGGCAAATTGACTGGTGCCTGACCGTACAGTAGATAGTATCCGCATTATGTATGGAAAACTGTATGGACGCCCAAACAGGAAGTGCATAGACGGGACGGCAGAGCAGCGATCCATGACGTCGGTGGGGGATAGAGTAACAGGATAGGAACAGAAGTATACTACTACATAGTATGTAGAATCAGAATAGTCAATTCCTAGAAGAAGAAAATATAGAACAAGTACTAGGGTACAGAAAAGGCACAATACAATAGAGAGTAAACATAGAAAAGTAGATGATGTCAGCTGCTGCCTTGTTGCCTGACTGCCTGACTGCCTGACCGCCCTTTTCTCTCACCTTCTTCAGAGCTCCTTTTCAACTCTTCCGACTTCATTCCTTCCTCTCTCAGGCAACTCAACTCTCCTGCTTCTTTTTTTTTCAGTTTCCTCTTTTTTTCTTTACGAATCTAGGGCACCAAGCTACCCTGTTCTCCTCCCCCCTCTTCAATCTGTCAATTTTCTACTTTTCCCAAAGGCAGCCTTAAACCGCCGTGACACATTACCCTTCAAGACCACCTCTCATATTGATCTACTGTGTCCTCAACCATCAAGATGTCTTCTGCCGTCGAAAAAGTCGCCGACAACGTCGCCTCCAACACCGCCAACGAGGCCCCCAACGGTACTGCTCCCGCGCAGGAACAGCAGCCGCAGCCCACCGACGCTGCTGCTGCCAGTGCCGATGAGGGACGTCGGCTGTACATTGGGAACCTCGCATATGCGACCACTGAGGGGGAGCTGAAGGAGTTCTTCAAGAACTACAAGATGTGAGTATCTTCTCTTTGCTTAATCCTGCCCTTTCAGTGTTTTCTGCCTATTACCTGAGTCACCGACTTCCCCCTCCCGCTTGCCAATACTGCCACGTGTGAGACGTTCCCAACCGCCATCACCTTGCAGCTGTCACTACTTACTTGATCGTATCTCCAGTTTCATTGCTTTTGTGTCGCTTTCTCTATTTTTAAGAATATATCTAACTCTCGCAGTGAAAGCACCTCCATCCCCGTCAACCCCCGCACCAACCGCCCCGTTGGTTACGCCTTCGTGGACCTCGCCACCGCACACGAGGCCAACGCTGCCATCCAGGAGCTCTCTGGCAATGAGATCCTCCAGCGTAAGGTTTCGGTCCAGTTGGCACGCAAGCCTGAGCCCGCGGAGGCCAGGGAGGGTGCTGCAAGTGGCGGTGAGGGCGAAGGCCGCAGGAGGACCGGCGGTCGGGGCCGTGGCCGTGGCCGTGGTCGCGGTCGTGGAGGTCGCATCGGACGTGGAGGCCGCTCTGTACGTTTCTCCCCCCTTCCCTGAAATGAAATACGAAAGTATACTAACGTGGTTAGGAGGCTCAAAAGACTGAGGCCCCCACCAACGTCCCTGCTCAGGTTGACCCCTTGACCGACAACCAGGCCAACAACGCTGCTACTACCGAGCAGGGCAAGCCTCGTGGCCGTGTCCAGCAGAAGCAGCGTGGTCCTCCCGAGGATGGTATCCCATCCAAGACCAAGGTCATGGTGGCCAACCTGCCGTATGATTTGACCGAGGACAAGGTACGTAACAATTTCTCTTAACACACAGTTCAGCTACTAACTCCCCACAGCTCAAAGAGCTCTTCAACGCCTACCAACCCGTCTCTGCCAAGATCGCCTTGCGTCCCATTCCTCGTTTCATGATCAAGAAGCTCCAGGCTCGCAACGAGCGCCGTAAGGGCCGTGGCTTCGGTTTCGTCACCCTTAGCTCCGAGGAGCAGCAGGAGAAGGCCGTCAAGGAGATGAACGCCAAGGAGATTGAGGGTCGTGAGATCGCTGTCAAGGTCGCCATCGACAGCCCCGGCAAGGAGGATGACGCCCTCGACGCGGCTGAGAAGCCCGAGGAGGCCGCCGCCGCCGCCCCTGCTGCGGGCCAGGAGAACGCCCCGGCTGCTGCTTAAGCAGCTTGTTTTTCTTCGATTGACAATGCCGTTCCTGTCCAGAACGAGTCTGTCCGACTGCAGGATTATGTTGGGGTGGGACAGACGGAGTGTAAGAGATGACCATTGTTGGAAGATTATCTTCGTGGTTCTCACGAAGACACCGTGGAAGTCTACTTTTGAAGGAGAATATGCGATTAACGTGTTTGACGTACGATGATTTCTTATGTTTGAGAAGGAGGCATTGTCGAAGATGCACTCACCACCATCACTGCTACTGGCGAGAAGATGATGAGAATTCATCTCTTGCTTTTGACTTGACCTTATAACTTACAGACCATTTTCTGTTGACGATTTTGTCTCTTCTGCTGTGTCCTATATCTTAGCTACTGTTTAACTTATGATGCCGCAAGCTGGCCTTGAAAGACGTTGTGTTCGCACAGAGTATACCGTAGTGTTGTATAGATGTTTCGGCCTGAAGAACGGGGCCTTGGCATGGCAGATCATTAGCCGCAACTTCACTGATACACTTCCTACATAGTACATTACCACTAACGAGGCATATACCCTTTATATCTTTCGTTGCCATATTGTTATTGTTATTGTTGTTGTTGCTATTACTGTTATTCGACCTGCGCATTCGACTGCACATTCTGTGGCGGACGGCAACAACTCGCCGCAACGAGGCGCGCTTGAATCGCCCCACACCGCACTCCTGGCATTCGACCCAGAACGCCTTCACGATCCTCAACGAAGAGGGACTTTAGAAACTCGTCTTGAAGTCCCTCCTAACTGCTACTTTTCTTGCTATAGATACTTAACGCGTCATGTCTCGAATGTGGGAGGTCGACCCGGAGACGAGAGCCAAGGTACGGACACGGATTACGGAGTTTACGTTGCGATTTGATGGCACTGTATAGCATGCTAACTGATACTGGTGCTGTTTATAGCTCCTCCAAATCTCCAAAACCAACGGAAATGACAGGTGTTGCGATTGCAATGCACCGTCGCCCCAATGGGTTCGTCCCGTCACCCCTGGCTCGGTCTACACACTTCCTAGAACACATTATCGCTGACACTCACGGTGCAATGCTACGCAGGCCTCCCCCAAACTCGGAATCTTCATCTGCCTAAACTGCGCTGGCACACACCGCGGTCTTGGCGTACACATCTCCTTCGTCCGCTCGATCACCATGGACGCTTTTAAGACGGGCGAAATCCACCGCATGGAACAGGGGGGCAATGAACCGTGGAAAACATTCTTCGATAACCACACGATTACACAGTCTGAGGGACGGACCTTTGAAGATTCGACGATTAAGGAACGGTATGAGGGGGAGGTCGGGGAGGAATGGAAGGAGAGATTGGCGGCGAAGGTCGAGGGGAGGGAGTATGTCCCTGGGCAGCGGGAGGTTAAGAAGAAGGAAACACCGGCAGTAGTGACTAGTCAGGGACCGAGTGCGATATCCAATACGGGACCGAGAGGATCTTCGCCTGCTCTCAGTGAAGGAGGATTGAAGAAAGAGCGCAACGAGGCGTATTTCTCAAAACTGGGGTCCGCAAACGCCACGCGCTCTGAGTCTCTACCTCCCTCGCAGGGTGGGAAGTTTACTGGTTTCGGGGGTGGACTGCCGCCGAGTTCACCGGCTGGGTCGAGGGGCTCGTTTATGGGTGGTGCTGGTGGTGCTGGGACGCCTGGGCTGGATGACTTTCAGAAGGATCCTATGGGTACTTTGACGAAGGGGTTTGGGTGGTTTACGTCGGCTGTGGGGAAGAGTGCGAAGACGGTGCATGATTCGTATATTCAGCCTACGGCGAAGCAGGTATGTCCCCTTCTTTCATTCACCTCATTCAAAATGCAGGCTAATAAAGCAACACAGCTCGCCGAATCCGACCTCGCAGCCCAAGCCCGCCTACAAGCCGCGCAAATCGGCCAAAACCTCCAAGTCGGCGCCCGTGGCGCCGCAGACCAATTTAACCGTTTCGTCGAGGGACAAGACGAACACACCTCGTCCTTAGCTAGACGCCGCGGGGAACCTGAGCGGAAGGACTTCTGGGATGATTTTGCGTCGTTGGGGGCAGAGGATCATGGTCATCGGAGGAGTGCGAGTCGGCCTAATGCTATTGGGACGGCGGCTATGAAACCGGGGGCTGCGACGGGTACGGGGACAAGCGGGGCTGCGTCCACAGGTGGTGCCGGATCTGGTTCCGGGAGTGGTAGTGGTGCTACTGGTCCTGCGAAGGGGCAGCAGCATGAGGAGGGGTGGGATGAAGATTGGTAGATTATACTCTTCTTTTGTAACTATTGGCATTGTTTTTGGTACACTTTTGATGTTTATTCCCCTTGTATACAGAGTTGGACTTTGATAGTATATGGAGAAGTATATGTGATCTTTATACATACAATAACATTGCACACATCGAATACACTCGGTATCGGAGTCGAACTCGCCATCAGTTAAGCTCATGGGCATTGATGTTTGCCCTTGTCACACAGTACGGTTTCACTATATATGTGCTGCAAGACACCTAGTTTCTCCAGATCAAGCTTCATGTCTGACCTCCCATCCATCGAAGGCTAACTATGCTAATCCGATGGATTTCGCGCAACAAATGCCCCTTTCCCCTTCACATGCTCACTGAAACGCGATCCAGTTCTACGGGACTTGCTCGTCACCGTTGGTGCCATGCACCCACGTATGGAGGATCTTATACGACAATACGGCCTTCCTTCTGATTACAACGTCTCTTTTGCCCTAGTATCTAAGCCCGGATACCCCAATGTGCCCTATGAGCCATGACTCACCGTTCGAAACAAATATCGAGGTCCACGCTTAGTGCATTCGCGGCCTCTGAATGGGTTCGGCATTGATGAAGACAGATACTGAGATTGTGCATCTCAATTACTGCTTCAATCCATCTTCGTTTCCGATCCCACCCTCGCATCCATTGGTTGAGTTTTATGAGTATACCCGAGGGACACTTATAGAGAAGCTCCATACCACAATCCCGTCACAATGGACAATGGCCTCACTCTTCCTAGTAGGCCGCTATCTAGAGCAATCTTCCTCTGCCATCGTTATTATGATCCGTCCCAGCAGTCGATATAACTGGAGAGAGAGCTCAGCTTATTGATTCAGAACCTGATCGATTAGCAGAACACGAGCAGTCTCACTATGAATATGAATGCTGCATCCATTCCGGGTGTCGCATCTTTCGCACCTACGGAAGCCGACCTCTCTGGGCAGGCCAAGCATGATCGATGGATTCCGACGACTTGCGACCTCTGGGAATGCCATTAGGATTGAGGGTGAGCGTGAACTAAAAAGGGGGACTCTATACGGATTGTTTACCCTCACGCATAATGGCATCATTCATCAGTGCGGGATCACAAGCTACCACGTCGTAAGACCTACTCCAAATGGCCCTGGGGATGCGGTTGAACAAGAAGATCCGTTTGGCCGTGCTATTATGGAAAGGTGGTCTTGCCAGAAGGGAGGTGGGGTACTTCTCACACTAAGATATCGCTACGACTCGACACCGTGTTGAAAAGCAAATAGCCCGGTATTGGAAACTATTAGAAAATGCCTACCCAAGCTGCAAGGGCTATCAACTATGCCACAGCCACTCGGCCACGTACTCTGCTCAAGCCGAAAGGGACTTTGGAACGGACGAGTCCAAGATTAGGTCCTGATCAAGCTCAGCGCTGAATCCAGCTCGTCCTATAAACTGAACACCATCCCCGCCATCTAATACGGAAACGAGCCCGATATATACGGTTATGAGCCATTAGGGCTCCGGGAGGATCTGAAGCCCATTGGATTCAACAATATCAAGCTTGGATAGTGGTAGTACCGCGTGGATGCTGCAACTAGACCCAGACAATCTGTTACAACTTGAACGGGCAACCGGGGACTGAAGTTATCAGGGAGTACCTGATTATGAATCATAAGAGACAGGGCATGAAATGTGGGGAGTAAGAATATTCAAGTATTGAGGTCTGGATACGCCCTAATACATAGAAATTGGAGCACTAGGGCATATTGGTCCACCTCTCCCTCAACCCATGAGCCGCCGCCTTGGGCTTTCGATCCCTAGTAAACACACCCTTCTTGTTCCCGTCAACCCTGGTAATCCCCAGCGCAGTCTGGAAATCTGCAAAATTCCAAACATGCTCACCAACAACTGACTCCATCCGGTCAAACACACGATGATACATATCAAGCATCCGAACCTGAAACTCCTCGCTCCAGATAACATCGAGAACAGAGTGTAGGCCCGCAATAGTATCCGCGCCGTACTCAGACATGACAATGGGCTTTTCGGGGAACTTCTCCTGCCAGCCGCGCAGTTCCTTCTCGAGCTCGGCTTCTGCTTCGTCGATCTGGCCGGTTTCCGAATACCAACCGAAGTACCGGTTGAGGCAGAGGACATCGAAGAAGTCAGAGATACGGTCGAGTTCGAATGTAGCGGAGCCGAGATTGGCGAAGGTAATGGGACGGGTTGAGTCGAGAGAACGGGTTAGATTGGCGAGGGGCTCGAAGTACTCGCGGGCTCCATCTTCGTTGGAGGCGGGTTCGTTCGCGATCGACCACATCACGACGCTGGCATGGTTCTTATCTCTTGCGACGAGCTCGCGGATGGCCTGTGCGTGCGCTTCACGGGTTTTGTTGTTGATTCCATCAGGTCCAAAAGTCGGGGGGGAGTCACTGGCATCAAGACCGGCGTCGATGGAAAACGCCAGACCGACGGCAGGTGTCTCGTCAATAACCACGATACCATGCCTATCCGCGAACTCCATGACCTCCTCAGCGTATGGGTAGTGCGAGGTGCGGAACGAATTAGCACCTATCCAATTCATGAGCTGGAAATCGTGGACCATGTATGCCTGATCGTGGCCCTTGCCGCGGACAGCGGTGTCTTCGTGCCTTCCGAAGCCGGTGAAGTAGAAGGGCTTGTCGTTGATGAGGAACTGTGCGCCGCTGACTTTGATGGTGCGGACGCCTGTGGCTACACTGTAGGTGTCGAGGAGTTTGCCGGAGGAGTCGACGATGTCGGCGCGGAATTGGTAGAGGTAGGCGGCGCCGGGTTGCCAGAGGTTGACGGAGTCGATGCGAGCGGTTCCCTTGGGTCCGGAGGCTTCAGAGACAACCTCTCCTGCTTCGTCGAGGACAGCGATCTTGATGTTGTTTCCAGCTGTCGCGTTGCCGGACATTTTGACGGCATAGTTGATAAGACCTGTTTCACCATCAACATCAGTGACAACAGTGATATCCTGGATATGCTGCTTCGGAACCGAGTAAAGCCAGACAGATCGCGCAAGACCAGCATAATTAAAGAAATCATGCTGATAATCCTGCACCCTCCTCCCCGTATTCTCCAACACTTCAACCTTGCCCGGTGGAATAGTCTCATAAGTCAACTCGTTATTCACCGCAATCGTCAACCGAAACTCCTCTCCCGCAGCAACAAGATCCGTAATATCAGCCTCAAATGGCGTATACCCTCCCACATGCTCTGCGACGAGACGATCATTAACATAGATCCGGCCGTGGTGTGTGGCGGCCTCAGCGCGGATCAAGTACTGCTCGCCAGACCAGCCTCGTGGCACGATCACCTTGCGCTGGTAGTACACCCAGCCAACATGGTCGTGAATCTCCTGGGATACGAAAATGTCGTTGTACGAGGCTGGGACGGGGCATTCGAGGCCCTTGGGCAGTGGTGCTGTCCAGGGCTGAGCGGTGGAGTTGTCGGATGCGAGGGCGAAGTTCCACAGGCCGTCGAGGGAAACGAGGTCTCGGGAGGAACTCCGTTGGGGTTTGAGGTTCAGCAGGGGTTGCTGGCTATCTTGACCTGATTGGCTGCGTGCGCGATGGCTGTTGCCCGTGGGAACAGACAGCGCTTGGGGGATGAGAGATAAGAGTGATAATCCGACTAGGAGCTTCATCTTGCCAGCTAGCCAACCAAGTGCTCGTTCTCAGGACCTAGTTGTGGTAGTTTTCATAGTTGTCGTAGCTGATATATATACTGCCCTAAAACAGGCATCGGCAATTGACCTATCCCCCTATCAGCACCCGACTCACTCATTTCACTGACCAGGAATATTGTAAACAAGGTCAATAGTCCAGTTACATTTGTCAATACTCATTAGGGCTACTGCCAAGAGAGGCTCTCAGATCTTTTTGCGGGGGTGGACCCGACATGCATAGGTGCAGCCAAGCCCCCAGAATGCGGAGATGACGGCAACTTGATAAGAAAAATCTGGGGTTGAATTGCCGCTGCCGGCAATTGATAGCGTGATGTTCTGTGATGTTCAGTATTCACGAAAACTGGAAGTAGACCCTGGCCGCGGCAGCAATTCCGCGTTATATCCGCGGGGCTTCACTGCCGAGGGTTCATTTGTAAAAAGGGTTCGATATGTAATGAGAGTATAGCCAAGAGGTCTGTTCGCAGGGGATGATTGTTAATGTGGCATTTTGGTTGGTCATGTTAGCGATGGAAGGATACTAGCAAAGGGGGGTGGTAGGTCTGTGGATCTAAGAGGATTCTGGGAGTCACAGTGGCTCTAGAATATCAGTTTTGTAGTGACATACATACAACTATAATACAGACATAACACCATGCAACCCCAATCCATAATAACATACATACTCAGAATCAAAGACCACCCCGTAACTCCATCAAAACCGCCTTCTGCCTCGGCACACTCATCCGCTCAAACCGATCCACACTCATAACAAACGTGCCACGACCCGCCGTTAAACTTCTCAGATGCTTTAGATACCCGACCATCTCCTTCAATGGTACCTTCGCGGCTATAGTCCGCGGGCGATTTGCCGACCCAGACACAGGGTCCGTGTTCCCTATCGAGCCCCCGCCAATTGAGGTTGTCTCGAAGGGATCGCGGGGCGCGTAGACCTTGCTTGTGTCGATGGGTGGTAGGTCTTCGGGTGGTTGTTGGGGTGGGGAGTACGAGGATGTAGGGGAGGAGGCGAGGTCGGTTGTGGGCAGGGTGAGGTCTTCGTCTAGGGAGATGATGTGACCACCGCGGGAGGAAGAAATGTCGTGGACGACGGCGCCAAGAGAGGTCTCATCGACAGAGATAATTACGTTCATGAGGGGTTCCATGAGGGCAGTACCCGGTGTGGGATATGTTCCTGGTGCTGACTGAGGAGAAGAAGGTGGAGGAAGGAGGGTGCGCAGAGCGGCGGTTGTAGAATGCCGGGCCGCGGAAGAGAGGGCGGAGGCGGTGGTGTCAGTGCCGTAGAGGTGTTCAGTTGCGTCGAAGGTGAGAATGACTCGTGTGCTGTGCATGGGGAAGGTGAATTGCGGCCCACGGGCAAGGGCAGCGAAAACGCCGTTTTGGAGAGTTGTGCGGAAAGTTGGGATGTCCAGACCAGCTGGCAGGAGAGGACTTTCCTCGACGCCCTTCTTGTTTGTTTCGACTTGGAGGTTTGGTGTAGTGATGATGATTTGGTTGTTCTCGTGTGTGGTAATGGAGAGGATGTCGTTGCTTTCGTAACTGGAGTCATCCGTGCATGGATCCCAGGGCTCAACGACCGCAATACATCCAGCTTTGCCTTTACGGCCGGCAATTTCCTTATCAAAGATTTTAGTTACAGGGGCAGAAGCTCCCAGTGGTGTTTCACGGTATCCAATCTCAATCCGACCCATACTGGCCTTAGCCTTGAGGTCGTTGAGAAGTCGGTCCCGAGCAATCTCGAGATGCAGCTCGCCCATCCCACTCAAAAGCGTCTGCCCTGAGTCTTCATCCACCGTTACATGCAGACTAGGATCTTCTCGTAAGAGAAGCGCCAACGATTCTTGGAGCTTCTTCTCCTCGCTCAGACTGTGTGGCTCTACACCAGCGAAGAACACCGGTGGTGGCACATCGATGGGGCGGAGTTGCAGCGTGTTCAGTGGCTCTGGAGGCGTTGATTTGTGTCCTGCATATGAGACCAGGGTATCGCCTGTTCGCGCATGCTTCAGACCGACCACGACACCAATATGGCCCGCGGGAATCGAATCCACCTCCACAGCATCGTTGGCGTACATTTTTAAAAGACGAGGAACACGTTCTGAGACGTTGAGGTTGGTATTGAACAGGGTGCTGTTTCGATCTAGTGACCCTGAGTAAACTCGCACGTACACCAGTACCCCCCGCTTGGCATCATTGACCACCTTGAAGGCCAGGCCACAGCCCTGGAGTTTCTCAATGGAGCTCTGTGATTCTGTCTGCAGGTTTTTCTTGCTCTTCTGCTTCTTGCCGCCGGACGCAGCTTTCTCATTCTGTTCCACTAGGAGGTCTCCCGAAAGTAGCCGTCGGAGGCCACCCTTGACATCCCCAATGCTGACCTCTGGGTCTGAAGTCTCAAGAGGACTGGGAAGAAGGTTTATCACGGAGTCTAGTAGAGGCTGTACCCCGATGTTGCGGAAACTGGCACCTGCAAAGACGGGGATGATCCTACTCGATTTGTTTTCAATAAGACAGCGACGGAGACTGTTGATGATGTCTTGAGGCGGAACTGCTAAGTGATCCTCGTCGCAATCGAAGAACTTTTCTACAAGCTCATCGTCATGCTCGCTCAGAAGCTCGACTAAAGCAGCCCGCGCACGTCGAAGCTCTGTCGCCAATTGTCTTTCTTCCTGGTCCAGTTGCTGAAGATCCAGCATCTTCACAGACTTGCCATCGCCGTCGCTCCATCGTAAACTATGAAGGTTTATCACGTCTGCTACTCCCACAAAGCGGCCATCTCCGCCTTCAAACCACGGAATCTGACAGACGGCTGGCCATCCTCCAAGTCTCGAGCCCACTTCTTTCACCGTCCGCCCGAAGGCCGCTCCATCACGATCAAGTTTGTTGACATAGACCAGTCTTGGAATCCGGTATGTGCTAGCTTGATGCCAGACCTGTTCTGTCTGAGCTTCGACACCCGCGACACCATCCAGAATACACACGGCCCCGTCCAGAATGCGCAAGGACCGCATGACTTCGAATGTAAAGTCTGCATGCCCGGGAGTATCGATGAGGTTGATGGTATGAGGCACCGCAGATCTAGGAAGGGATTTATCCTGAGATTCCTGCACAGTCACTGTGCTCTCATCCCCAGGCGATCCTGGAGGCCAATGGAATGTAATAGCTGCAGATTGAATGGTAATACCTCGAGCCCGTTCCGCGGGAAGGAAGTCTGTCACTGTAGATCCCTCATCCACGTCTCCGATTCTGCGCGTAAACCCACTGTAGTAAAGCATGCGTTCCGTCGTGGTGGTCTTCCCCGCATCGATATGGGCAATGATGCCGATATTCCTCGTCCGCTCGAGCACCTCCGACCATTTCGTTGATGTTGTCGAGAAGCATTTTCGAGTAGACACTGGCAATTTTTTGAGAGTCCCCAAGCGTCGAGCCGCAATTGGGCCTGGCTTCAGAGCCAATGCCCGGGGAGAGATACGCAACAACGGATTCGCGACCATAGCAATTGAGAAGCTAAAATTAATAGCTGTACACAGAGAGCTCTCTCTATACCAAGAAGTGCATCTCGATATCTGTACAAGAGAGAATAGTACCGGACTGTTTGGAGATGGCTGTTGAGGTCATAAGCGGATTTATATCGCCGGCAGAAAATGTGCATGCCTGAATTATCAGGTGTTGATATCCCTAACGACGTAACCTCCGCCTACTCTTCTTCTCCTCTTCTTCCTTTGCTTCTCGTTCACACCATAGCTAATTCTCGGTCTGCTGTCTTTAATTCTGTCGGTGGATTTGAAATCGAAAGATTTATAGGTATGCATCTCTCAATTATCAGCGTGGTTTGGTCAAATTCGCTAACAGTCGTCAAGGCAGAACGTGGCCGGTCCCATACATACATTCAAACCAATTCAAAAAGCAGACAAGACAATGGACTATTCAGCTATATCCGATGATCCTACCGGTACCTCCCCTTGGGCGTCACCGGGACCCGCGAAAACTACTTTTTTGGAATCCAACAATAGCGATATCCCCCCGTCCGCGTTACCCCCTCAGCAACAGTCACCGTACGATGCGGATCGAGATTTGTCCCAAGCTGCCGGTGCTGAGCCTTGGTCAGCTTCGAGAGAGGAAGATCCTGATTCCGATTTGTCGCAGCGATTACAGAGCGCGCAGCTAGGCGATCCAGACTACGCGGTTGAACAACCTCCGTACGCTACGCAACAACCACCGCTCCCGCCGCAGCAACCACAGTATGCACCGCAACAGCAATCACAGCCTCCTTCCCAGCCGCAAGCGCCGACAGGGCAGGAAAATAAGCGACCGGCTTCGCTATACAAAATCCAGGCGAGAATCACGGGACTGGAGAGGACGGGCAAGAAGGATCCCATTCTTCGGTTCGATGTTCACGTGGGTAACTCGTAAAACTACTTCGGAGATGTTCATCTGACGCGAGACCTAGACAAATATTCCTAAATTCCGAACTACGCAATACCGAGATGTCCGCCGTACCCACGCAGAATTCGTCCGGCTCGCGGAGCATTTGATGTCGGCCAACGCTGAAGCTCTCGTCCCTGCCGTGCCCCCGCCATTGACGCCTGCCGGTGCAGGAACGGAGGAAGACGAGGTTCGCGTTAAAGCAGCGATGCAGCGATGGCTCAACATTGTGATGAGCAACGAGATTCTTACCCATGATGACGAAGTGGTTTTGTTCGTTGAAAGCGATTTTGGTTACAGCCCGGTTGTCCGGATGAAACAGCCAGCGACGGGAATGCGGAGGAAGGTCTTGAAGCAGTTTGCGCCGCCCCCGGATGATACCCCTGAGTTGCAGAGCGCCCGCCCTGCTGTGAAGATGTTTTACTTGGGTGCCATGGATGCAAGCCACAAGGTGGATCGCGTAGTTAAAGGTCGACGGGGTATGTTCATTCCCTTTATATGGCTGCCAATTTCGAAAATTAACATCATCCAGGGCTTGGCTTGGCAGAAACGGAATTTGGTTTGAAGCTTGGGCAAATGCATGTACAGGAGACCCATCCAGGACTAGCCAACGCGTACAAGAAACTCGGAAAGATAATTCAAAACGTGGGCGACTTCCATGCAGTGCAAGCAACGGCCGAGGCGACCACGCTGGGCGACCCGCTCAATTACCATTCCTCCGATGCCTTTGTCGTGAAAGAAACGCTGACAAACCGTCACATCCTTCTCCGAGACCTCCTTCAGGCCCAACAGACCGCCCGCAGCAAGCGCGCTGCTGCCGATCGGTTGAAGGTCAGCTCCTCGGTCCGTCCCGATAAGGTGGATGAGGCCCTCAGTGCTTTGGAAGAGGCCGAGAACCATGAGACTTACCTGTCGAAGCGAACTCACCGAGTCACCTCCAACTTGGTTCAAGAGAAACGACGGTGGTTCGACCAAACATCTAACGACGTCATTTCTCACCTGCGCGAGTACACCTTGCGCCAGATCGAAGCAGAGCGCAGGACCCTGGCGACTCTAGAGATGGTCCGACCAGATATCCGCGCCATCGATTCCTCTGGGGGTCTCAGTCGTCTGGGTCGTGAAGCGCATCCAACAGCGCGACGACCGAACGTTGGGTCGAGCCAAGGACCCAAGGGTGACGCATGGAGTGGAGTTCCCCGCCGGGGTGATAGCCTTGGACGCAGCCTAAGTGGCAGCTATATGGCGCCCAATCTGGAGAACGACGAAGAAACAGAATCTGGGTCTGGACGAGTGCGGTCCTCTAGTGGCGTTGGGTCCATCGCCGAAGAAGACGATGATGACCGGCTGGATGCTCGGAATGCGGCGAGTCGGTTGGCGGCCAGCACATTCTGAGCCAGTCATTATCATCATCTCTTGTATGTAAAAAGTATGGGCCATGATCTGTTGTGTGATTCCCCTTGGCAATCAATCTGTTATTTTAGTCAGTTCTGTATGTGATTATCATGGTTATCTGTATATTGCGTGCCATTTTGACAGCCCCATTCATGCATGAGTAACGTAGCAGAGTATAGAAAATGCCACTATTGACAGTCACCATCTATGTACTATGTATAACCCCATCTTTGGTTCGGAGATAACCAGGTCCCTCGGAAACTTCCCCACTTTGGTTCACTGTCATTCGGTGCGGTTCCACTCTTGATTTGAAAGCAGCCATGATATAATACCCTCTTCTCTCGTTGTAACTTAAATCATTCTCTTATTCTTGTACTTTTGCGTATACGACTTATACTTATCCACTGACAAAATGGCTCCCAAGGTCTTCTTGTATGTGCCCCGTGTCCCGTTCTGTATACTCCGCTAACATCCTGAAGGACAGGAACAACTGGATACATTGGCGGTGACGGCTTCTACTCCGTCCACCAGGCCCATCCCGACTGGCAGCTGTCTGTCCTCGTGCGCAACAAGGACAAGGCTACGAAGCTGGCCAGTGAATACCCTAAGATCCGGATTGTCCACGGTGACCTGGACTCGGCCGACATCATCGAGGAAGAAGTAAAGAATGCGGACATTGTTTACCGTGCGTGTTCCTCATTATCGAAAAAGAAACACAAACTGACAATCACAGACTTCGCGGATTGCGACCACGTCGCCTCAGCGGAAGCCATCGCCAAAGGTGCCAGCCACCACACTCCTCAGAACCCCGTCTGGTGGATTCACACCTCCGGCACCGGTATCCTAACCGTCGAAGACTTCCGCACCAACACCTGGGGTATCGAGCGCTCCAAGGAGTACAATGACTGGGACGGGGTCTCCGAACTCCTCAATCTCCCCGACGATGCCCTCCACCGCAACGTCGACAAGATCGTCATCGAGGCCAGCAAGAACAACCCCGACAGCATCAAGACGGCCATTGTCTGCCCGCCCACGATCTACGGTCCTGGCCGTGGACCCGGTAACCAGAAGAGTGTACAGGCGTACTGGCTTACTGCTGCTGTGTTGCAGCGGAAGAAGGGTCTGCTTGTTGGACAGGGTACGAACATCTGGCACCAGGTTCATGTGCAGGATCTGAGTAAGGTTTATCTTTCTCTGGGTGAGGCTGCAGCTGCTGGCGGTGCTCCGGCGACCTGGAACGACGCAGGTTACTACTTTGCTGAGAATGGATCGTTCGTTTGGGGTGATATTCAGCGGGAGGTTGCCAAGGTTGCGCATGGGAAGGGTTTGATTTCATCCCCTGATGTGGAGTCTATTCCCGATGCTCAGGTTACCGAGCTGAACCAGTTTGGTTTGTATGCCTGGGGTAGTACCTCGCGGGGACATGCTATTCGTGCTCGGAAGCTATTCGGATGGACTCCTGAGAAGCCGAAGCTGATTGAGTTGATTCCGCAAATTGTTGACGTGGAGGCGAAGGATCTGGGATTGCAATGATTGCAGTCAGATATGATTTATGAATAGTATGACAAGTTTAGTTTCGTGTATAGCGGCAGAAACAATCTACTGAACGATCGACTACACATTTGAGTTTTAAACGCATAGAACTCCGTATTCGCAATGGAGATACACAATTTATATCTCTCAGCTGAAATTGGAACACAGACATCATTCCGTGGACCATTTTGCCTAATCACAAGTAATCATGTCTATGTGTGGCTCACTTGTACGGAGTACTATGTATAGATCGTCTGCTCCATGGACTACATTACCCAATTGGAATCATGTCTACGGAATACTCTACAGGGTACATGTGGCGTATAGCCCCTCAGCTAAAATGAAGTCAAAAACATATCCAGGTATAAGTGAGATCTTCCTTGTTACTAGCACAGCTCATCTTTTCTCACACCCGGAAAACAGTCTGACAAACTGCTCCAATACGCTAATTGGAGAAGCAAAATGTAGTTTTCACGCACCTGATGAGATCCAATCGAGGAAGTTGGAAGATGTACAGCTGGCGGAGAGTACTCACAGACGTTGACTGGAGGACCACCGTTCATGAAGAGATCCCAAGATACGATAAATACTCCTTTGCTATGAATATGTATACTATTGTGTGTGTATACCTTAGCCCTGAATAACTTTGGGACAGTAAAAGCAAAACAGTGCCATCATTAGTATTGAGAGCTAAATCCAGCTTTATGGGCAGAAGAAAATCTAGGGATTTCTGAAATAGCTTAATGTATTTAGCTCTGGGGCTGGCTGGAAAGTACTCCGTAAGGCTGAACTGTTATGCAAAGAACTGCCATTGTACTTCCTCACATATACAAAAAATAGCCTTGCAATATTCAAAAGGGCCACCCCAGTTTGTTTTACAACAATACGCCATGGATCCCTAAGAACACTACCAAGAAATCAAAGAATGGACCAGACAAGGCCTCTTCACTCGTGATGCTAGTTTGAACAATCTCAGCGACAGAATTAGGGACTTCGGCATTTTGGAAGACGAAGAAGAAAGAAATTGCGAAACATTGATTCTATCTGTACCGAAGAAAATTGCACTCGTTCTCTCTCCCAACCAACATTCATTTCCTCCCTCGAGAAAGCGCTTCCCTCGTTCATGACTAAAGCAGGGAATATTCCCATCGCTGTCTTATCAATTTTTCGTAAACCTCATTTTATCAACATGCCGCTCAGAAGTTGACATTGGGTGGCCTCCTGTCTCTGGTTCGGACAAATTACGATCAGTCCAGACGTGTCTATGAAGAAAGCGAGAATTCCTGGACTAGGACGCCGGTGGATACACGGGGGATCATCTTCCAAAGCTTAGCAACAGTCTACAACGACAAGAAAGCGCTGTCTACAGAGGAAGTCGACCAGTCCAGAAAGCAATCCGAACAGAAAGTATTCTAATTTCCTGCTTTCCGCGCACACCGCCGCGAATATGCCGGACCAAACAATGATGACGATGAGATGTTCCATGATCTCTTGAATGCTCTATTTGCGTCCAACCTACTCCTAAGACCTGGATAGCGCCGGTGTCGCGTGACCTTTTTTCGTTCTTTGGCTAGGGAGATTCATCGTGGGGGTCCGTATCTGCATGAGCTGAGTATTCCGGTTGATGAGTTTCGAGAGTTTGTTGGAGTTCTTTTGTTTGCGCGCTTAGGAAAACCCAATATCCCAACAGAGGAGATGGTTGGGTTTGATCATGCTGCAGACTGCATCTTCAGAAGATTCGTTCGTGATTTAGATGTTCAAATCATCTGGGAGACATTGGACCAGGCTCTCGCAGCAACTGTATCTCTCTTCTATCTTTCAGAGACACGAGGCTAATCTAAGCAGCCAGATCTACTCCTCGGTCTAAAGCATATATTATCCCGCTTCTACACTATACCAGATACCGACAATTTAGCGCAGCGTCTCCCTCAAGCAAGGAATATAAGCTACCTTTCCTGTCTTTGCGCATTTGAGTACAATACTTTCACACACTCTGTTTCGATCAGCTTCTGTTCTATACGTGCTACAACGTCTGCGATCTCTCTTAACGCTTCTACTCCCGTAGATGTAATTACTACAGCCCCCGCTCCCTTAATCCTGCTCATATCCGGAAAACTCAGAGAGACTTGGGAAAAGGCAATCTTTGACTATTAACTTCCATGGGGCGGTAGAGATGATGGTGCTGGTTTGTTTCTCTTCCAGCTAAGCTTGTCTCACGACGTCTTCTGGGGGCAATGGCAACCGTCTGGGCTGGGCTATGGAAAATGAAGAAATTATCTTTGGGCAGAGGGATAACGCAGTGGCATTAAGATTGGATAGAGAATTGAAACGTGCATCTATATCTCGTAATTCTCCTGGGCGGAACAGAGAACCAGCATATAGGGCGACTTCTTTAGAGTGGAGATTGGCAGGAGATGGACGTCGAGGAATCTGAGATGTGGATTGAGGATTAACTTGTGGAGTGGTTCATTAGAATACTGTATGAAGTGATGATTAGAAAAAATGATTCGAATAACACAGAGCCCATCAGGTTAACGGTTCACAAAAGCTCGAAGATTATATGACCTCAGACGTAAATATTTTAACGCGCGACAGGACATAACCGCGACAGCCGCCGCTGGCGCCGTCATAGCAAAGCTGCGGCGCCGTTCTTTCATGCCTTCCCTGCAACAAGTGAATAATCCGACGCTGTGCAGTCGTCGTTTCGCTCCTTTCGTTTGTTTTAGAGTGTACGACAGCAGGTATTCACCCCTCTCTATTGCTGCCATCTTGTTTGGTCCTTTATTTGTGTCAAGCATGTTGCCCGCCAGTACTGACCGAACCGCCAGTCTCAAAACGACTCGCACCTGATGAGCTGCGATCTGTCGACAACTCATCAGTTCTCTGCCTGAGACGTTTTCGTCTAGCCTCTGACCTCAGCTGTCATGGCTCCAGGTGCCGGAGGAAAAAGAAAGAGAGGCGATCGATCGTGGTCTGGCGATTCCGGGAACGAGTCCCAAAGACCCTCCCCCCATCGTCCGAGCAATCTCAACATGGCGCAACATCAGCCTCGCGAGTTTCCCGAAACGCGCGGGCGTTTACGACGACAACCAAGTCGAGGAGGTCGCAATGGTCCCAGTCGGAGGCCCAGCGCTGATGGCCAGAATAACATGACTCCTCCCAACGCGACTCCCACTGTTTCCAGAGAGGTTTTCGATCCGATGCAAACAAATGGGACCACGGCAGGCGCTGGAAACCAACAACCCCGGCCGTCACCGTCATCTGCACCGTCGGCTCCTGCTCAGCAGGGACAAACTCAAGCGCCACCCCAGACGCAGGCGCCGCCACAGCCAGAGCCTGCTCCCGTCGCTCAACCTCCTAATCCACCCGCACCCTACGATCACGAATATGTTACCGATAATGTTATTGAAGAATGGATTTCGACAGGGCGGCAAAGGCTGGTTGGTGAAGGCATCCGGACAAAACGTCAACAAAACGTTGGGAAATTGGCGTCTATCTACCAGGAGTTGATCCGCTCCGCTATTTACGGCCGCTTGTCACCAACAGATGCAGGGGCTGCAGTAAAGGATATAATCGGAGAGGAAGTTGCGGCTCAAGATGTTGATATGGAGAATGGACAGGACGCGACACCGTTGCTTGATGCGCGCGCCCTGTTCCTTGATACCCTTTCTATTGTTACCGATTCGGATACGACCAATGGTGCCCTGAAACCGTTGGTATTCTCGACTGGTATCAATGCAGCGCTCATGCGTCTCCAGCTCGATACACCCCTCCTTCAATCGCTCGGACTTGTCCGCGAGACCTTTGCTCGTATGGGTATTCGAAAACAGACCAATCTTCTATACCGGCAATCGAACTATAACCTTTTGCGAGAAGAGTCCGAAGGTTACTCGAAGTTACTAACCGAGCTTTTTACGACAAGTAACAACGAACCGCCGTCTAGTGAGGTTGTGGAGGATACGTTCGAACGTGTAAAGGCAATGATTGGTGCTTTCGACATGGACGTTGGCCGCGTGCTAGACGTTACTCTCGATGTATTTGCCGCTGTTCTTGTGAAACAATATCGCTTCTTCGTGAAACTCCTGCGCGTCAGTTCGTGGTGGCCCAAAGAAGATACCTTCCGTACTCTCGAAGGTAGCAACCGTGATTCCGGGTTGCCGAACTGGGCATTACCGGGCTCTTCTGGCTGGGTCACAACCGATGAAGAACGAGTAGAGATTATGAAATCCAATGAACAACGAGACCGGGAATTCTGGAGTCGAGTGAGAGAGATTGGAATCCGCGCTTTCTTTGAGATCGGGCGCAGGTCGATCTCCGAGGAGGAAAAGAAACAAATACTTCCAGAATCAAGTACCTTGTCAGAAGAAGAGATCGAGACTCGTAAGTGGATTGAGGAAACCGGGACATTGCCTCCTAAAGGTAGCCGTGTCGCCGCGCAACTTCTCGGATTCAAGTTGCGCTTTTATTCGTCTCGGGCACGCTCAAAGTCAGATGTTCTCCCTGATAACCTCATCTATCTGGCAGCTTTGCTTATTAAAGTGGGCTTCATCTCTCTTCGCGACCTGTACCCTCATCTCTGGAGGCCCGATGATTCGATGGATGCGCTGAAAGAGGAGAAGTTGAAAGAAAAAGCGGAGCGGGAACGAGCAGCAAAACCGGGCGGTGGTGTCAACGCGTTGATGATGGCCGGTGCTTTGGCAGATGATACTGTTCCCATGCCACGGATACGCGAATCAGAAACTCGAGCCACCCCAGGTAAGGAGCAAGAAGCAGACAAGGCTGCAGCCAAGGCGGAGGAAGATGAACTCCCGGAACCGTCAGATCAAAAGGTCCTGCTGCTTAAAAGTCTGCTGGCAATTGGTGCCCTTCCGGAAGCCCTTTTGATCCTGAGCAAGTTTCCTTGGTTGATGGATGTCTACCCCGAACTTCCTGAATTCATCCACCGTGTTCTGCATCACTCTTTGAGTAAGGTCTATGCCTCGTTACGTCCTTTACCTTCTGTGGATGGACTTCGGGATCAACAGCAGATCCCCAGCCAGGACCAGTCCAGTGTACCCAAGGGGCAAATTCGGTTGAACCAGGCACCTCCGAGGAGGGTTCTTCGATGGGCCCAGCTTGACGTGGAGGATGAACATGATGGGACAGATTACCGATTCTATTGGGACGACTGGGCAGACAATGTTCCTATCTGTCAATCTGTTGACGACGTGTTCGCTCTCTGTTCTTCTTTCCTTAACCTCTCTGGTCACAAGATTGGACAGGATGCGACTTTGCTCTCCAAATTGGCACGGATCGGAAGAGACAGTTTAAGCAAGGATGACTCTCAAGAGAACCGGGCCCGTTGGCAGGATTTGTGCAAGCGTCTTTTTGTTCCCGCTATCAGTTTGACCAAGGCCAACCCTGGCGTTGTCAATGAAGTTTTCGATCTCATCAGTTTCTTCTCCCGCGAGGTCCGATACAATATGTACGCGGAATGGTACTTTGGACAAACGTCGCGACTTCCCGATATTAAATCCGCATTCGACCAAGCTAGAGCTGAAACCAAGGACACGCTCAAGAGACTGAGCAAGACGAACATTCGCCCTATGGCTCGTGCGCTGGCAAAGATTGCATACGCTAACCCCGGAATTGTCATCAACGTCGCCATCAGCCAAATTGAATCCTACGAGAACCTTATCGAAGTCGTTGTGGAGTGTGCCCGTTATTTCACGTACCTTGGATATGATATCTTGACATGGTCCCTCATCAACTCCCTCGGTCAGAAAGGACGCAGTCGTGTCCAGGAAGGAGGTTTATTAACCAGTCGGTGGTTGAATGCGCTGGCTACCTTCGCTGGCAGGACTTTCAAACGATACTCTGTCATGGATCCTACCCCAGTGCTGCAGTACGTGGTAGAGCAGCTGCGGCACAACAACTCTACTGATCTTATTGTCTTAGAGCAGATGATCAGCTCCATGGCAGGTATAATTACAGACAGCAGCTTCAACGACGCTCAAATCCAGGCCATGGCAGGTGGCGATACTCTTCAGTCGCAAACGATTTTGCAGTTGTTGGATAAGCGGCACGAGTCCAAGACGACTTCGAAGCGACTTATGAAATCTCTTACTGTTTCCAAGCTTGCTGGCCAATTGCTCGTTGCTATTGCACAAGAGCGGTGGACCTGTATCTTCCAGGAGGAGGGCTCGGAAGAGCTCAAGCTTTTGGGTAACATCTTCGATGAAATCCACCGTATTCTTACGCAGTATCTTGATTTGCTGCGCAGCAATTTGTCGGTTGAGGAGTTCGATTCATTTGTTCCTGATCTACCTACTCTTATCAAAGAATTTGGTGTGCAGCCTGAACTCGCTTTCTGGATTCAACGACCCAGCATCGGAAAGAAGATCGCCGAAGTGGAACGGGCAGCACAAGAGGAGGAAACTGCGTCAAAGAACCGTGAAAGTGAGGAATCGTCATCAGCACCGAAGGCCGAGGATGATCTAGAGATGGCAGTTGATGGTGAGCCGGCGACCAAGAGTGACGAAGTAACGACTGAAGGAACCATGGATGTGGATAAGCCGCAGCCCCAGGGCTCAAACGAATCTGATGGCACTCCTGCTCCTGAGCAACCGGTTGCGAACAGCAATGGTAATGCTGATCCTCCTGCGTCGAATGTCGTCGTCCAGGACCTCGAAGAGCAGATCCAGTCTGTCTTGTCAATCGACACGTACGGCATCGTGGGATTGCGTTTCTACGTTATCTTCTGGCAATTGTCGCTTTACGATGTGCACGTCCCTCAGAAGGCGTATGAAGATGAAATCGACCGCCAGAAGAGGAAGGTAGTTACAATCAACAACGATCGATCCGACATCAGCATGGCCGGGACTCAGCGGAAGGAACGAGAAAAGAAGCAGCTCACTCAGCTTCAAGAACGGATATTAGAAGAAAACAAGACACATCTCAAGGCGTACGGCCAGACCAGGACGAGATTGCAGAAAGAAAAGGACCGCTGGTTTGCCGGTATGCGTGGAAACTACGACACGTTGAACGTATCCTTGCTGGAGCAGTGCTTCGTGCCTCGTTTGCTTCTGTCACCTATTGAGGCTTTCTACTGCTTTAAGATGCTCAAGTTTTTGCATACCTCTGGAACACCAAACTTCCGGACTGTCGGGTTGTTGGACCAATTGTTCCGCGAGCAAAGAATTACGGCTATCATCTTCCAATGCACCTCAAAAGAGGCGGACAACTTTGGGCAATTCCTTAACGAAACCCTACGGGACCTCGGTCGCTGGCATGCCGACAAGGCTGTCTACGAGAAAGAGGCTTTCGGTACGAAGAAGGACCTCCCTGGATTCGCTTTTACCGTTGGCTCCGATGGAAAGCCAGCAGGATTTATAGATTATGAGGATTTCCGTCGACTATTGTACAAGTGGCACCGTATTCTGGCCTCAGCACTCAAAATTTGTCTGAACGGGGGCGAATACATGCACATTCGAAACGCGATTAGTGTGCTCAAGGCAATTGTTCAGCAATTCCCCGCTGTCAACTGGATCGGTCGCGATATTTTGAAGAGCGTCAACAACCTGAGCCAGAACGACGAACGAGATGACGTGAAGACGCCCGCTGCTTCGCTGATTGGAGACCTCAACCGGAGAGAAAAGAAGTGGATGCTTCCTCAGGCGTTTAATGAGATTAAGGGACCGATCCCGGCACAGCAACAGAAGACTGAGCAAGCTTCGTCTGATAAGGCTAGCGCCTCGGGAATGGCGACACCGACAGCATTGAATGCGGCTGCGCCTTCGTTCAAGCCCCCAGGTGGCCAAGAGTAAGTTGACCAAATTTTGTCGATTGTCTATAGGTTTCTAATTATTCTCCCGCATTTATAGAGCCGAAGGTACCCCTAAGCTTGAGCCGTCAAAACAAGAAGTTGAGGATGGAGAGATCGAGGACGCCAAAATGACCGATGTTGCGATGAAGGGAATGGAAGAAGGAACTCAGCAGAAACAAGAACCTTCTGCGAAACTAGAGACGACGCCGCAACAAGCTGAGCAACCTGCTACTGGCGGTCCAGAGGCAGCACCAACCGACAAACCAGCCGAACCAGCAGTCGAACCACCTCGCGCTTCGTCCGCTTCGGCTGTTTCTCAGCCAGAGCCTCAGGCTCCAGAGAGACAAGCAGAGGTTCCCAAGCGTCCTGAAACCGAGCGATCTTCATCCAGTGCATCAAACATTCGTGGGTTGCCTAACCGGCCAATTCGCCATGGGGATGGAAGACTGCCGTCCCGACCTGAACGGCAACGACACCCTGGCCGCTATGATGGGGAGCATGATCACCCTGGTTATGGCCCACTCGAGAGGGAACTCCCGACAAGAATGCCTACCGATGAGCCATTCCGTGGTCCTGCGTATCGCGACGGTCGACTTCCCCGAGAGCCCGAATGGCCGGACCGACCTGGACGGTTGCGCCCTGCACCTGATGGCTTTGATGGACGGCCCGACGGTCCACGTGTACCCCATGAAGCGCCAAGTGGTCCACGACCAGGCCCACAAACGCATCCTGACCGTGCTGGGTTGATCCATGAGCGTCCAGATCGGGATCGACGTGGGCCTCCACCGAGAGGTCTTTCACCACCGAGACCATCAGATCTCCCAGGCCGCCTAGAACGTTTCCCTGGCGATGATCGACGTTTTGCCAATTACCCTCCAGGCTCGCGACTTGATGATTTACCGACGGGACCTCGCAGTGAACGTCCAGGGCGAGAGATTCATGATTCAAGAGAACCCATGTCTGGACCAGACATGAGCCTTGGACGATTGCGCCAGCCGGAACCTGCGGAGATTCCTTCTGGGCCACGGGTAAGAAACGCACATGGGCGTGGTGGTCGCGGAGCATCTGGACCGCAGCCTCCGCCTCCTGCGGGAGGCAACGAGCGCCAACCGCCAATGGGACCAAAACAGCAAGCGGCAGGAGCACCACCATCGCCTGCTAGTGAACGGTTGGACAATAGCGGAATTCATCCGGACCGTCTCAAGGCATTGCAGCTGCAAGGCAATGACTACGGCGGCGGACGATCTCAGCAACCACCTTCACCAGGAATTGCCCCTCCATCCGGACCTCGTAGTTCATTTGCCCCGCCATCAGGGCCATCACCTGTCCCTCGTGGAGCACAGCCTTCAGGATCTAGTGGCGGCGGCGGTGGTGGTGGTGGTGGTGACCGGGGACGAGGTGACAAACGATTCGCCGGCATCAACACTATGCTTCAACAGTCGGCAGGCTCTACAGATCGCAGTGGACCTGGTACATCGATCCGGGGCCGAGGCGCGAACCGCTCCGCAGCTGCCATGAACGCGCCATCTCCGCAGTCTACTCCTTCTGGCGGAACACCTGATGAGGGAAGTCGCACTGTTTCGACCTCCTCTCAACAGGGCCGGCCTGACCTTTTGGCGGATCGGATCACTAGTGCTTCCAGAGGAGATGAAGGGCATTCGCGTAGGAGTCTTGGAGGTCGAGGTGACTTGCTCGAGGACCCTGGTTCTGAGCCACGGCGTACGCAGCGACACTCGGAACGAGATCGTGACCGTGACCGTGACCGTGACCGTGACCGTGATCGTGACCGTGATCGTGATCGTGAACGAGAAAGGGACCGTGAACGTGACAGAGATCGTGACCGCAGTGATCGCGGCGACCGTGAGCGTGGTGAGCGCAGCGAAAGAGACCGTGAACGCGAGCGAGATCGTGAGCGTCGTGGAGGAGACGAGGAAGGAGCACGAAGTGGCAGCCGACGAGAAGAACGCGAACGCGCTCGTGAATACGAACGAGAACGCAGCCGTCGTAGCGACGCTGGCGCGACTGGAAATAGGGACGACGTCCGTTACGAGCCACCCCGAGAAGTACTACGACGGGGAGGTGGCAACCGTGACCGCAGGGAGCGGCGCGAACGAGACGAAGGAGCAGCGGCAGACTTGGCTTCCCACGAGCATGAAGGCCGTCTACGACCTCCATCGTCTATGGGCGTACCACCTCCCCCGCCCCCTCCGCCCCCTCCTCTCCCCGGAAGTGCCGATGATGAGCGACGATGGGGCGGCGGTGGTCGTGACCGCGAGCGCGAGCGTAACCGGGACCGTGCGCGAGACCGTGACTATGGCGGCGGTAGCGGTGGTGGCCATCGCAAGCGCGGACGAGGCGGAGATGACGGACATGGTGAAGGAGGAGGAGGAGGAGGAGGAGGAGGAGGAGGAGGAGGTCGCGGAGGAATGCGGATGGGGAATGAGAACAAGAGGCCTCGCCGGGGGATGTAAACATATTTTGATATTTCTCTGGTGTGTTACTTGATACTGTCACTCATTGATCTATTTTGTTTCTTTTTCTCATCTATTTATGCATGATAGGGTGTTGGAATGGCTTTTTTCTTTGCTAGCGGCTTATATGTATTAGCATAAACGGTGAAGCATTTTGTTGATACTAGAATATAATCTCAATTGCTCCAGTCTATACTTGATAGTACACCCAAATAGGCAACTGTTCCCCCCCATCCGGCCCGACAATGCTCCACCGGCTAATCTTCGGTATGATACCTTCCGTCAACCTTCGGCCATACAGTACTCCGTAATTCAACTTCGGCCACTGGCAAATCTTCGGCCCTTTTGACAGGACAAGATCCACGCCCACTGGAGGCTTATTGGATCGTCCTTTAACCCTGTAGGGTAACTCCTACATTCCGGTTTGCGTGTTTCCAAAGCCAAGATACATGGTAGAATCTCGGCTGACGATCCGTCCACAGGTTACAGTCCGGTCCCTGATTGATTGTCCCGGGTGATATTCGTTTTGTTTCGTTTCGTGTTCCTCGGGGATAATAAACTCTGGGAGGGACTCATGTGATGAGCATTGGGATATATGGGAAAGTGATCCGCTTCGGCTACTATCACAGTGGGCAGCAGGATACATACTACATACGTACTCCCCGTTGTGGTGGGCAAGTAATGTGACGAGAGCCACAACCGCCGAGTCGAGACCGGGTGGACGAACGAAAAGCATTGCTCGGGAATAGGAATTAATTGATCTGATTGATTGATTGGTCGTGCATGAAGGACTTATGTTATAGGTTTTATTTATTACGACATTCTCCCCGGGTTCTTGTGTATCCTCTGCGCCGTTCTTCTCCTTCCCTCTTTCTTATATACTGACTTCTGTTCTTCTCTTACTTCCCTTGATAACATTTTTGTATTCGCTTTCTCTCTGGATCTAACGGCGGGTCTGCTATTGCATCATGGTTCGCTTAGACGTAGAACAGACCATCTCGGAGTTAACTATTGGCGAGAAGATAGCTTTGACAGCTGGTATTTACTTTACCTCAGATATTTTGCCATGCATTTAATACATCTGACTTTGATTAGGGGTTGATTTCTGGCACACCGCAGCCGTTCACCGTCTGAACATCCCATCCCTCCGCTTGTCCGATGGTCCGAATGGCGTACGAGGAACACGATTTTTCAATGGTATTCCGGCCGCATGCTTTCCTTGTGCCACTGCACTGGGTGCTAGTTGGGATACCGAGCTGCTGAACGATGTCGGTCGATTAATGGCTGACGAGGCCATCGCCAAAGGCTGTCATGTTGTCCTGGGCCCTACCATCAACATTCAACGCTCGCCGCTGGGCGGACGAGGCTTCGAGTCCTTTTCCGAGGATGGGATATTATCCGGTACTTTAGCCGGTCACTACAGCAAGGGTATACAGGAAAAGGGCGTTGGCGCAACGCTGAAGCACTTCGTTTGTAATGACCAGGAGCATGAGCGTTTGGCTGTCGACAGCATTGTCACGCAGCGGGCTCTGCGGGAGATCTATCTGCTTCCGTTCCAAGTGGCTATGAGGATTTGCCGGAGTGCCTGTATCATGACGGCTTATAATAAGGTGAATGGGACGCATGTCAGTGAGAATAAGGATATTCTTGGAGATATTCTTCGCAAGGAATGGGGATGGGATGGCTTGGTTATGAGTGATTGGTTTGGTACATACAGTACCTCCGAAGCTATTAACGCTGGTCTGGATCTGGAGATGCCGGGCAAAACCCGGTGGCGAGGAGATGTGTTGGCCCATGCTGTGTCCTCGAATAAGGTCGCTGAGTTTGTTCTGGATGAACGTGTGCGGAATGTCCTCAACCTGATCAACTATCTGGACCCGTTGGGTATACCCGAGGGAGCACCAGAGAAGGGGTTGAATCGAGAACAGGACCACGCTTTGCTGCGCCGCGCCGCCGCAGAGTCTGTTGTTCTTCTGAAGAACCAGGATAACATTCTTCCTTTGAAAAAGGACAAGCCGATTTTGGTCATTGGTCCTAATGCTAAGCTCGCAGCTTACTGCGGAGGAGGTTCTGCTTCGCTTCTTCCTTACTATACAGTGACACCCTTTGAAGGTGTCTCGGCCGCCAGTCAGGTTCCCGTCAAGTTCTCACAAGGCGTCTACTCGCACAAGGATCTTCCTTTGCTGGGACCTCTACTCAAAACCGCAGACGGCAAACCAGGCTTCTCGTTCCGAGTATTTAATGAGCCTCCCACGGAAGCAAACCGGGGAGTGGTTGACGAGCTGCATCTCATCACATCAGTCGGTTTCCTTATGGACTACGTCAATCCTAAGGTCAAGTCCATGACCTTCTACGTCGACATGGAGGGCTACTTCACCCCCGAAGAAGACGGTCTCTACGACTTTGGAGTTACAGTCGTCGGTACAGGAAAGCTCCTCGTCGACGACGAAGTCGTAGTCGACAACACAAAAAACCAGCAACGCGGCTCCGCCTTCTTCGGCAGCGGCACCATCGAGGAGAAGGGCGCTAAGCACCTCCAAGCTGGGCGCACCTACAAGGTTGTCCTTCAATTTGGCACAGCCCCAACCTCCGACCTTGACAACCGCGGCATTGTCGCCTTTGGCCCCGGTGGTTTCCGCTTCGGTGCTGCCCGCCGCGTCAACCAGGAAGACCTTATCGCCCACGCAGTCGAGCAAGCCTCTCGCACTGAGCAAGTTGTCCTCTTCGTGGGTCTCACCATGGAATGGGAGACAGAAGGCTACGACCGCGACCACATGGACCTGCCCCCGGGCAGCGACGAGCTCATCGTGCGCGTGCTCGCCGCAAACCCCAACACCGTCATAGTCAACCAGAGTGGTACACCTGTTACCATGCCCTGGGCACACAACGCCAAGGCCATCCTCCAGGCGTGGTTTGGTGGTAACGAGTGCGGAAATGGCATCGCGGACGTGTTGTACGGCGATGTCAACCCCTCCGCCAAGCTACCCCTCACGTTCCCCGTGCGTCTGCAGGATAACCCGAGTTATGTGAACTTCCGTTCGGAGAGGGGTCGTGTACTCTACGGCGAGGACGTGTACGTGGGGTACAGATTCTACGAGAAGATCGAGCGAGACCCGCTTTTCAGCTTCGGATACGGTCTCTCATACACCAACTTCACCCGCTCAACCCTTTCCATCAACACCGTTCCGGAAAACCCTACCCTCCCGCACCAACCAGAGGGCACCATCACAGAACCCATAACTGCCACCTTAACCGTTACAAACACTGGCGCAGTCGCAGGTTCTGAAGTCGCACAACTATGGATCCTCCCTCCATCAACGAACAGCGTTAACCGCCCCGTACGCGAACTCAAGGGCTTCACCAAGGTCTTCCTGCAACCAGGTGAAAGCAAGGAGGTACAGATCATCGTTGACAAGAAGGTTGCGACGAGCTGGTGGGATGAGCAGCGAGGTGCTTGGGCTTCTGAGAAGGGTGTTTATAGGGTTGAGGTTACGGGGACTGGGGAGGAGGTGTTGAAGGGGGAGTTTGAGGTTGGGAAGACGAGGTATTGGGTTGGATTGTAATGTCATGCATGTTGTATCAATTACATTAGAGAAGCTTATTATGGGTGTCAAAATGACCGTAAGTGGTATAATACCAGACCAATAAGAAAGACATGTATCAGGTCTGACGATGTATGGCTTTTGCCGGTGTCCATTTCCATCGGTTGTGATGGCCACACAAACATAATTGATTGCAAAAAGCCTTATCATGATGGTCGGAAACGTTCATTGTGACCCTACTGTTAGAGATTGAGTTCCCCTCGGTGTTTGATACATTCTGAACGTTGAGCGGTTTTAAGACTTCTGGCGATCGTCTTGTAGTTTGTCACCGTAGCTTGCTGGACTTTTATTGGGCCTTCAATCAGTCTTCCGTACCTGGTTCGTTGGATAGACAAGACAGTTGTGCATCCATGCATCTAGTTTGATAGATGTGGTGTTGCCTTTGTTGGAACGCAAATATGTACAACACCCCGATATAGTCAGTCCTTATGAGAGGCTAAGGGTGGGCTCCTAGGGTACATCTAGCTAAGCAGATATAGCACCGTCGTTGTTAGAAGGGTGTCGGTGTAGTTGAAGAGGAAAACAGGCTTTGAGCTCCTGGGCGCGCTTGTCAGTCCAGCGTTGTACCAACTTGGACTTCTCGACTGGCAGGAGAGTCCCAAGCAGCCCGAAATCCTGCAAGTGGCTCAGCCTCTGCATGCATTTGAGGCCAGGCACCCCATAATGTTCTAAAAGTCATCTCTTCTTTAGGCTTTGTATCTCGGGTCTCGAGATTTACCCTAAATGGTGCCATGTGCTTCGTTTTGAGCTTGTTAATGAGAGTCGGAATGTTGTATTCTATACATGGCTTGATGTAGTGCATTTGTCACGGTACTGCCTGCAGCATATACCGTGACAGCCTCCCCAGTTATGTGCTTAGCAGAATAAGTTACTTAGCTTCTGTATAAAGACAGCCTTTACATGTGCATATATCTACCTGCTCGCGAACACCTCGTCCTAGATGGAAAACTGGTGTTTTGGTGTATCAAGCACTTCAGTGGTCCGCTAGGTAAGTTGACTAGTTTCGCTTCTTAGCGGAATGTATTCAGAACTAAGAGGTAAACATCTTCTATCTAACCATGAGAATATATGAATACGGTCGTCAAAGGCTCCGTTTCCTGCGTGGCATGCTTAGCTTTCAAAAGCCGTGTAATAGCTCTGCGGAGTGATAAAATGCGATTGTTAGTTATTAATAGCAAGACATAGAGACTAGTGAAGGATATACAACGATGCAACAATGAATGTACATAAAATCTAGAGACATGACACTGCAAAGCCGAAGAGAGACCCAGAGGGGAGAAAAAAAAAAAAAAAAAGAGAGAGAGAGAGATAGAGAGAGAGAGAAAACAAAAAAACCGTAAGAAAAGAAGCTAGACAACATCTACAATCCGACTAAACCCAACCGTCTCCCTCGCCCGTGGCATATTATTCTTCAGCTTCGCAAGGCTAAAAAACGAGAACTTGCGAAGAATCGACCTTCGCCGCGAGAGTTGCTGACCAGTCTCATTTACATCAGTGATACCGACGGATTTGGCAGCACCCGACCAATTCGCATAAGGACGAAGTTGGTGCGTATCGGATACCGGTCTGGGCTTGATCGTCCCCGTATACATTTTCTCTTCCACTGCCTGCTGCAAATCTTGATGGCGCTGTTGTTCTGCTTCAGGGCCCATGACTTGCCGTTGACCCTTACTGTTGATAACAACAGGAGGCGATACACCCTGTCCCAGCTCTATTGCGCTGATGGGTCTGGCAGTAGCTTCAGCGGCCTTGGGAAGCCAGCTGTATCTATGTTTTGGGCGAGGACCCGTCGTTTTATCAGAGGTCTCGGTTTCAGTGTCGGTGTTGGTTTGGCTTTCGCTCTCTTCTTGCAGGTTCTCGACGCGTTTCTTGCGGACTAATCGTGTAGGCTCGGGGGCTGGAGCTGGAGCGGGAGGCCGGGATAGGCTAGGGACTATATGAGGCATCGAATTGAGGTCTCTAATGAGGTCCAGAGGAACTTCGGGGTATGACTCATTCACAACGTCTAAGCTGTACCGGTGATCGCGCGAAATCTTGTGATCGTTCACTCCTACCAACGTTTCTCCAGACGAATGTGGCTGCTCGCCATCAGCGTGAGTCCCGTCTTTGGTGGCGGATGATGGGATCCGGGATGTGTTGAAGTCGGATCGCTCAGTGTATGTGCTTTCGGCGCGGGCAATTCTGGCCGTTTTGTCGTAGAGCTCGGAGATGTCGTCCTTCTCTGGCTCGTTTGGCTGGACGTCGAACTCTAATCCGCAGTAGTATCTGTTCCCTGGTGATCTGAGAGTCGCTGGTAGAGATTGTGTTTGCGGTGCCGGTACAGCCACGGTCTGCCTCTTCTCGCCCGACTCTTCTGGCCTGTGATAGTTCTCATACGAAGGGATCCCCCGTTCGATCTTCCGTTGTAGTCGGTGGCAGGCATATCGGAGTTCCTTCTCCACGTCGCGTGGGATGCAGGGTGGTTCTGTTATGGAACTTGATGGCCGTTTATTTGTGTTCGGGTTGAAGTATGCGTTTGACTTGACGGAGAAGAGTGTGATGGGCTGGCTTTGTTAGATTTCAATAGCGATGTGTCTAAATCTGCGGACGCACCTGTGAAAGCGAAATGATCGAAGATCGCGTCCTCCGAAGTCTGTCTCTCAACGAAGCTTTGAACTCCATGGTGTACGACAAGAGCCAATGTGCAACAACTCTGGGTGATTATGGACGGAAAAGCAGGGAGTAAGAGAGATAAAAACAGAGCGAGAGCCAGATATGAAACAAAACAGCCTAGCCAGCCAACATCAAGCTATGCCATCGGTGTACCGATTGACCACTGGAATGATAGGACAAACAATGGATTTTAGGCCATACTCCCCGTTAGAAAGTAGCGCCCAGGTCCGTATTCATTGGACACGAGATACGGCGGTTGTCAGCGCAATGACTGGAATGCGGGACATAAACTGGCACAAAGAATGGATGATTTAACGGCGATGGGTCCGGGAGATGAGCAAGAGATCGACCGCTAGTGTCTTATTTTTGAGTGGCCGTAAGGAAAAGGGTAGCATCGGCCGGGTCGTCAGTGAAGAGTGACCATGGAGCTGAACGAAGGTCGAGGTCAAGTCCTGCTCAACCGAATCCAGAAGATAAAGAGGGACAGTGTTGGTGATGGAGAACAGGCTGAGGGAACAAAGATGAGGGAAACATCGTCGAAACACAAAAGCCCGTGATCGAGTCCCAAAATAGTTAATCGTGTCACAATCGCCCAACTGGGGAGACTTGAGGCTTCGCTGGCTGTTCTGATCGCTGATTGGTGGAAAGCGCCGATGTATATCCCAAAAGGGTTAGCGTAGGGTTATCCAACTTGATATACTACGGGATTCTCAACTAATACAGCTTCTATACGATTCCTTGAATGCAGTACTGCATGAGAATCGAAGCTGGTGAGATGCATTATGCTGTGTGGAAATGATGGCGTCTGAAGAGCAATCTGAAACGTGATACCTGTAGTGTCACAGCATGGCCAGCATGGCGGGCAACTTTCAAACGGAGACACTCAATCAGAAAAGGTTGAATATGTACGTGTTCGCACTACAAGGCAATACATACCTTTTCCCTCAGATTGTTGATGTCTGCTTCTGTGTATTCGCCCTCGAATATCCCGGGTGTCCGCAAGGGATGGGTGAACGGTCCGAACATACCTCGACGCTTTCTGCGTAAACAAAGCATCATTGACTCGATAAAGCAATGGTAGTCAAAATGGAATGCGGAGTTGTCTGGGAGATGCACAGCCAGTATGTTATTGTTTTCATACACTACTCCACTCATACCTGTAACCCCACGGCCGAGGCAGTGTCAAACGCTGTGAAATATATGTCGAGCACTAGGGTTATACCAATTAGGCGAAACACACCGCAACAATGCATGCAACTCGAATTGTACCCTGCATGCTAGGTCCTAGCAAAACGTGCATACAAAGCTGACTGGTAACTGCAGCTTCCCAGATTGCATACAGCCTTGCTTCTAGAAGTCTAGAGGTGACACCGCATCTGGCCCAGTTTCACAGAAGTGTAAGATATACCATATTGATTGTTCCCCGATATATCACTATCCCTATACTATCTACATGACCCACCACCCTCGGTGAATCCAAGTAATAGATGTACTCACTCCTGAGGGCTTCTATGATGGAGAGCAGTTGGATGCTTCTTTACAGTCTTACCTGATGGGTAACTACGAGAGAGGCAGTTGGATGCTCATCCCCCTTGACTGGCTGCAAAAATCACAAGAAAAGAACCGCACTGCAACTTCCCCGTATATGTTTCATGCCCGTCAGTGCGCCCGACTTCCCACGGCGCATTTCTCTTTCACCGTGAGAACCCGGGATGCGTAGAGCATGGCAAAGCAAAGGCTGCAATCACTGCGCCAATATCGGTCAAGGCTGGCTCTTGGCGAGAGCTTACCATGCGGTGATGTCCTCGACTTCAGCTTCGCCGAAGGTGCTGCTCTTGGTTAGCTTGTTGACGCCGTCGACGATGGCACCGCCGTCGGCCGTCTGCTTGGACATGATCTCCGGCAAGACCTCGCGGAAAAATTCGAGGATGTAGCGGTTGACCTGCTCGAACTGGAGGAGGAAGGCATCGTGTCCCTCGGGGCTTTCAATCCGCTTCAGTCTCGAGTCCGGAATGCCAGCCGCAACCTCCAGCTGCTCTTCAAATGTAAACAGGCCATCGCTTTCGATTCCCAGAACCAATGCGGGCTGTTCGATCTGACCCAACGCCTCTTTGACCGGATCCTCCGACATCGGACTGGCGCGGGAACGGGAGACATCGTGTGTGTCAAGCTTGCGGGTGATGGCGATATAGCAGTTGGGGTCAAACCGCTTGACAAACTTCTCTCCCTGGTAACGCAAGTAGGATTGGGCCGAGAAGTAGGTTGGGGGCCTCTTCCGTCCCTCGACACTGGGCTTCACAGGTGCGCTGAAAGTCTTGGTACCCGAGAACTGGGGATCCATATACTCAATGGCCGGCAGCTCGGCCTGCAGCTGCGGGGTGGGTGAGCTCCGCGACTGTCCACCTTTGTGCCCATCGTTGTGAACAGCCCAGTGCTCATTAGGAGGGGTAGGCAGCTTCTGGGTTTCCTTGATGTTTTGCTGCTTCGAGGGGTCGGGAACATTTCTGCCGAATCGCGACTCGAATGAGTTACGACTGCGATAAGTGAGGAGTGCGGACATGCGTGCAGCTCCCAGTCCAGTTACCGGGGGATCGTCGAAGGTGTAGTAGCCATCATCGTACTTTGGATCGCTGTAGATGCTTTGTCTTTGAGCCTCCCCCCAGCTAATGCACCATGCGGAATGGCGGGCAGAGGTGGCGATCGGAACAATCGCTCGCACGTAGTCCCTGCCGAAATACGCATATTCCAGAGCGAGCATACCGCCCATAGAGCCTCCAATCACCGCCGCAATCTGCTTGACGCCCATGTCATCCAAGACCATCTTGTGAATTCTATTTACTTAATCAGCCACTTGCCTTGGAGTTTGTAGCATGGGATGAAACCTTACCTCACATCATCACGGACAGTAGTAAGCGGGAACTCAGGTCCGTAAATTCCCTTCTCCGGGTCACCGTCCTTGTATGTCACGGCACTGGCACTTCCGTACGGACTGCCCAAACTGTTCAAGCAGACAACGTAGAATCGAGACACATCAAAGGCCTGACCAGGTCCACCCAGCAGCGGGCCCCACCAGTCCGCCACGTCTGCGCTACCACTCAGTGCATGGCAAATAACCAAGACATTGTCACGTTCGGGAGATAACTCGCCCCGCGTGGTGTAGGCAATAGGGACATTGCGTAACGTGACACCAGACTCGAGGGTAAACGACGGAACGATCACAGTGGTTTGGTCCGTAATGAGATGCGAATAAGGGTTCTCAGGTTGCGAGTCGATTCTCTCTACGGGATTTAGCAGCTGTCCATCAGAATGGCGGGGTATATGGGGAGTACTGACGGAATTGCCCAGTTTGGGCGGTGCTTGTGTCAGTCATTGCAGTTTATGTTTGCAATGAGTGAAATGAATATAAGACAATAAACAAGGAAATGCAACAGATGTCTCTATCTTAGTTCTTGAATAGGTTGAAAGGGGAGAAGAGCTGAAGAGCCGAAAATCGAGGAACTGGGGTCACTCTCCCAGCAGCCAATCAAAGCTCCCGGTGGCGATGGCGATATGATAAGCGGAGAGAAAATTTCTGCTGATTTTTTCAGACCGCCTTCTGTGACTCAACAGTGTGAAACTTGCATAACTTGATTATGACATTATGCAAATAGATTCCAGAATAGGAAACCCTCTTGCCCTTACCATCATCATTTCATTATCCTCCCAGGAGAATACTGTCACCTATGAATTCTTATATTCTACCTATTGCTGTAGGAAAATCCGACATAAAAGGCCGTTATACTGGACTAGCGCTAGTAGCCACAACTTCGAGCAATTTCAAAATGCCAGTCCATCCTCGCGAGCCTGCTGTCCCAGAAGACCTCTGGGACTCCCGAGACATAAAGGGAGGATATGCATAGTATTGTATTATTCGGTATAGGGATTAGAGGCACTGAAGTTCCGATAGAAGGTATGTACATAATTCCATCACCCAGAAAAATGATTTGAGTAAATAGAATTCTGATATCTTTTCCCTACAGTGATCGGGAAAACGGTTCGAGCCCGAGCCCGTAAACCTCAAATGGCCTGTTACGCATTCAAAATAATTGCTGAATTAGAACCCTGCTTTTATCACTGCATATATAGACTACAAAAGGCAAATATCCAGAGCGCGATACGATACCGTGAGGGCTTTTCCTACCGATGAGATCTGGGATGGCAATCCAGTGAGGTTTGTTGAAGGACAAATTACTGATGAGAAGGAATGGGATAAAGACAGCTATGTGATTAGAGATAAGTGACTTCTCTGCACCTCACCTTCTATTTGTCTTGCCACTCAACAGATTTAACAGGGTGTGACGTGGATTGATCGCGACTGCATGGTGTCACCAGCTCCAGGTATACAGTTGACAGAGACATCTAATTGGGACCAGATCTGGGTCACCACTCGAAACTACTCGGTATGCGAAGTGGTACCGCAAAATGTTCAATTTCTTGCGGTGAGGTCAGCTTTCCGAAAGTGAAATGCACACCCGGCCCATCGAATCTGCTTCTCGTAGATCCATCTAAAACACGTTCGGACCTTCCCATAAGCCTCAAGGTACTAGCATCTGTAAAAGAGAGCTAGCTCCATAGCGTATTGTGTCAACCGGCGAAGTCATGCTTCTGGAACCGTGTATGTAGAGCATAAGGAGATGGCATTAGCTACGAATTGCAATAGAACAGTGTTTTTTTTTTTTTTTGTTCTTTTTTTTGGCATTCTATTCCCAGCATTCGTGCCTGGTTTTTATAGAACGGTTTTTTACCTTGTTCTTCTATTTCTATTTATCTTCGCAGCATGCTCATGGTAATGTTATGAAGTGAAGGCCCTGAATGTCATTATTCACTAGGAAGTGTGACAAGTAAATGTAAATTCTGTTGGGTATTTACTAAAACCAAAAGTGAGTGTAATGGCTCAGTGGAGAGGTTCCTCTAGAAAATTGAGTGTTTTTAAGCAGTTATTTCACTCGCAATACAATCAACCATCCTCTATAGAGTGTGTTACAAGCCAAGACAACATTGAGTCTCTGAAGAAGACGAAGAAAAGCTGGGATTGTTTGCCAGCACGCATAAAAGATACCCTAGCAAGTTATGAACTCACTCTCTACAGCCCTGTGGCGCTGCTTGATTATAAAGAAGAATTACAGGATCAGTACTGGAAAAGGGCTATACCTCTGCCAAATGATCACATTCGACTTTCCTGAAACGAAGGATCCAAATGTAAATGCCATGGTGCTGAGCGGACGCTCTAATATGCGGAAACAAAGCGTTGCACGCCTCTAACAGAGAACCAGCTCATATGCCATTGGACACATAGTCCTAAAGCTTCCGGCCATGTCGGATGAGCTGAAATTAGTGCATATTCAAGGACCCCTGGCCAGCGTTGAAACAATTCTTTGTCGGCTTCTAGAGACCACTATCGCAAAAAGGGAGACAAAGTATCTATGAGCATGAACTGGTCAAGCCTCAGTCCCAAGGACCTTTGGAGTGGTCTTTCTGGACTTTTTAAACAATGGAATGAGGAACCATTATCAAGATCTTAGGACTTGACTTCGGATGTTGTTATTCTTATGGACGAAACTCAAACATATACAACGATTATGCTCTCTGGAACATGGTCGCCTAGATGAGGGAAAAAAAAAAAACCACCTGCATATACAATTTTCGATTGTGTATTTTCTGCTCTTATGGCAATCTGGGCACCAGAAAAGAAAAAAAAAAAAAAAGCATCAATCAGCAACGCATCTCATTGGTTCCACAGAGCGAGAGCGATTTCCCGTCTATAGGGTTGTTCTACACTAAAGACGAATTTGAGGATGTTGTTTCACGAAAACTCGAATATCTCTATCCAGAGGACATTGACATCGAAAGAGATGTTCTAGGTCACATATTTGCAGTAACGGATAGTCATCTAGGGGCGGTGCACTCAATAATAGCTGTAAATTTTCGGGTATGTGCCTATTTCAAGCTTTCTTGATATATTAGAGCAACTTTGACCAACTATTTCAGGAATATCACTACATTATCGAGTATCAACGGATCACCTAACGGAAGACAACATTGTTCAGTTTCTAGGAGACACCGCCAAGGTTTTCAGTCAGTTAAAGGGTCAGTTCATCGTTCTTTCCCTCGTATAACCAGTCTAAAAGATGAAGCCACTGAATTTTCGACCAGAATCGCAAAGGAAGGAAACGTTCCTTTCAACCTCCAATATTCAAGAATGAAGATGTGCTATCAGAATGGTTGGAGCCACAGAGTAGCTCTAGACGACGGTATTGAAGTTGCAGTTTTACCATAGCGATTACATGAAAAGTAACCCACACGTTTACTTATTCCTGTCATATGCTGACCACTCTTGGTTCATCGAATATACGCTTGGTACGGGAGCAATACCACTATCTGGCCCATTCATTCGCTACCGAGGTGATGCAAGGAGATCTTAAGCAAATTCTCGATTTTGAATCTGGGTAACTCAGTCGAGTATAATAGATAGTTTTGAGAAAAGAGCAAGATCCATACTGGCTGTTGCTAAGCATAAATTAATATCAAGCATGTCAAGTAGTTCTTCGAGCCTGGCGACTAGCAACCCTATGACCGAACCCTATTTTCGAAATACTGTTCATCAAAGTCCTGGAGGCAGCCGCTAGGAACTCTGACTTCTATCTCGGTAATATGTGCTGGTTGCACGTCAAAACAGAAGGTCATGCGAGATTACAAAGGGAAGTTCTGGTTGGATAGATATGGCACGGTTATTGCTAACTAGATCGAATTCCTGAGCCTTTGCTAGACTATCTATGTTAGTCATCTGCCATTTTTCAATATGAAGCGACTCGTTTCTCCTGTTGATAAGAGTTAAGATTACCAACTTAAACTGGCAATTAGTGTGGGTGAGCCAGAAGTCAGCTTCATTACGCAGTTGCTCAAGACTTTCGGAGAAATCAATCTCAACAGCAAGCGTCGGTTTGTTATCATATATGGCCTAGTTGCCTGCGGTTTGAAATCTTCATCCAGCTCCTTAAACCTGTTGGCGGCACATTCATAGCATCACAATCACAATCAACAGGGGTGATCTTGAATTCCTGAACCATGACTGGTTATTCTTGGTGCGTCTACCACTTTTCAAACAGGAATCTTGATTGTCCCCCTGAATAGCTAGCAAAACACCAATTTAATCTCATTATTATAGTTGCTCAACAATAGCGTGCCTCACAATGCAGTTGGTCCAGGCTTTCCAACGATCCAAGTTCAATAACCATGGTAGTTTACCCTCGAGTATCTGGCTTGATTGCATCAATCGGCACCTTAGCTCGATCGTTGGCCTCATACCGGCCAGGCACAGTTGTACCCAGGTCGAAGCGATCAATACCAACATCCCGGCAATTGTCCAGAAATTCGCCATAGAACTCACCTCACTTGCTGCAATGGTATGGCATTTGCTGATGAACTTGATGACAAGTCTGACGCCGGAAATATCGTAGAGAAATTCGTGGAAGAAAATCTATGGCGGTGTTTTTCCGATCTTCTCCATGACTTGTGGATTGCGCCGTGGACTGCGACATATTGCGGCCCGTCTCCCTTGTGCCATTTTGCGGCAGACAGTCCTAGGAAGACTCGGTGTTTTGTGTAATCCACAGAGTAACGGTTCTGGTTGGGGATGCTGTACTCTTCAAAGATATTCTCTGCCATCTTGATAGAGTTGTGTCCGTGGTGTGGACGTGGTATTGACTGGTTTTTACATCGGAAACTTCTGCCTATAAAATAGGCAGGTCTGACGTTGAAAATTATGGTAAGAGTCAAGACAGTGCAGAGCCAATATGCAGTGTATGTCTGAAAAGTCAATCTGGCGGTTTCGGAATGCAGCTCCAAGAGTTGACAATATATAGGCATAGCTATGACAAATAAGTTGTGGTTCTAATTAGGGCTCCAAAAGGATACATAAGCCAAGCTGGGATTCTCAGATTCGGCAAGATGAAGATTATGGGAATACAAATAGTATATCTGATAACCTATTCTGGAGTAAGAATGGTACTCGGTGAATTAGGAATAGACCAAGATATATATCCAGACTATCGAAAGACTTAATTATGGAGAAAAGCACAATGAATGTCATTCGTAAACCTGTCAACCTATCAAATAGTACGCCTAAGCCCAAAAGCAACCAACCATTGACACCCAGAAAGAATCCAAAAGTAGATAAACACCAGAGTACATGTACACCTTCGCTAAAACGCCCCGATTGCCTCCTCTTTCGCTTTTCGACTTGCTTCTTTCCGCTTGAGACGTGCCTGGGCGGCGATCTTCCGGTCTATTGGCATCGCATCACGTTGCGATTCTGATAAGCCGAGCCGCTGTTGTTTTGAAAAAGCGTTCAGGCTGTATTTGGTAGGTGAGCGGCGACGACGCTGCTGGGAGCGTATCTGCTTTTCTTCCTCGAGACCAGCTAGATAACGACCGCGAGACGTCGTGCGCTGATCATCTAGCTCGTGATCTAGCTTGGTCGATAATCTTTGGTTATAGGGGGATTTTATGGATGAGATATCTGGAGGCGAAGAGGGCGGAATCACTACATCGCCTTCATCATCGGGTACGTGGTTGAACCGGCGAGGCTGTCTTTGAGGAGAACCTTCCTCTTCTTCTGCGTATAATAATGGATCGTTATCGTCGCCGTCTATGTCGATCCCCATGGCTTGCGCAGCTCGCCTCAGGTCAAGAGGGTCGTCGGTTGCACTTCGTAATTGGCGATAGCGTCGTTCCTTTGAGCGAGGGCTTGGACTCGGAGGGTCGCCGAATTCTTCTGTCTCGTCATTGTCGTGGCCCCTCCGGGGGATGCTTTGCCCGAAATCGTAAACGTTGACCCCTGTATAGTCTTTGCGTGGACTGAGGGTAAGGCGACCAGACTCGAAATCTGGAAGACGATCAAGAGTACCGAGGGTCAGTTTTAGTCGCTCGATCTGTTCGAGCAGGCTGTGACGTTCTTCCTCGAATGACTCCTTAAAGGATTCTTGTGATTCTCGGTGTCGCTGAGTCACGGTCCTCAAGCGTTCTCGATATTCTCGGATTCGTAGTTCCAACTTGGCTTCTCTCTGCTTCAGCTTTGCCTCCTTCTCCTTGCGGCGCCCTTCGTATTTGGTCATCTCTGACTTGAATCGCGCCAAGGTTTGTTTGAGTGTGACGTTTTCTTTCTCTATTTCTGAGACCTTTTGTTCTGAGCTTTCCGAGAGATCGTGGAGCTGGTTAAGGTCTGACCGCTGATTCTGCATCGCCTTGATCTTCGCATTTGCCTGCTCCAGAGCCTGTTGGGTTTTGCGCAGCTCCTCCGCGGTTTTATCAGCTGAGACGTTTCCATCCGATTGTTCCTTGATATCCTCCATCTCGTTGCTAACCACACCATGTTGCTCCAAGGTCTTGCGCAGCATGGTAACACGGTGCTTATACTGCAAGGCCAAAGCTGTCTGCTTGGTGAGATCTTGAATCAGTTTTTCCTTGTCGTGCTTATCTCCCTCAGTGACCATCGTCGACGCCAACTGCGATACGTGACGTTCCATTTCTAAAACCTTTTCCTCCTCTTGTTTCAGCCTCTCAGCCAAACGCACGGCCTCCTCATCCTTTTTCCTGGCGTAAGATTTCGCAACAGAGCGGTACTGAACGAGTCGTTTGATCTCCCAATCAGTCCTCGTCCTATATTTATCAAACTCGGTTTTCCAATATTTCCCTGATTGGGAACGAGGTTCGCTCAAATTTAGGGTTTCATCATCGCCGTCGTTCTCTGTAGACTGTGGAACCGTTTTCGATGTAGTTCCGCCCGATCGATTCTCACTAGGTTTGGACGTTTGTGTAAATTGAAAGTCTTTCGAGGAGCGTTTTTCGCGTGAATCCAGCAAAGCCTGCGTTAGTTTGCTGCGCGGTTTGCCATCCGACGAGCCAGATGCCCATTGGCTACTGGGACTCGTGGATGAACTCGTGGGTGTCCTTAATGAAGGGGCTTTGCTGGGTGATTCTTGTTTCCGTTCATTATCCACAACGCCATCGCCAAATGACACGGTTTTGCGTCGATTCGAGATTGTACCGGGCGTAACAAGGATGCTTTTTGTCGGAGAAGCCATCGTGTTCCCAGTTGGAGCAGTGTCGGTCTGTAGTGATGGCATGTTATCGTTCCTCAAGCTCCCTGTCGAATGATCTTTCCGCGGATCGACCTGGATTCGTGCGCGAATAGGAGGTTGCTGCTCCTTTGCGCGCAACGCTCTATCGCGGTCCTCCTCTTCCGGAGCTGGCGTACCAAACAGCGCACTCTTAAACGCACGAAGCGCAAACACAGGCGCGGGAGTCTCAGGCGCTTCGAGGATTTTTGAGTTGTCTACGGAACAGTAAACAAGTCAGTACATGGACTTTCTGTATGGTGGATCATGTCATCCACAATCCTCCGGAATTCTATTCGTCCTTTTTTAACTGAAACCACTTATTTCTCCCAACACAAGCAAAGCTCCCCGGAAACCATAGAATGACCGTGAAAGTAAACGTACCGGCGGAATGCGCGAACTGCTCGTTCTGATTCTGCCCCGTCATCCAACCTAACATCTCGACAATACCGCTGGCACGTAAATTTCGATTGTTCAGATATTCACGGTCTTAGGACATAAGACGCATCATGTCCGCGATGCCATTGGGTATCGACCAGCCTGCGAACTGGAATGCGCGATTGACGTGGAGCGCTGTGCTTTGTTTACGGGCAGCGCTTCCCAGGGCGGTGAGCAGCGGAAAAACACCGGACCCGCTATCGGTACCGCTTGGCTTTTCTCTTGCTGTCTTCTCTTATCAGCATCACATACACAACTTTACAGAACTATCTTCGTTTATTCACCTTGGTGTCTTGGGTAAAGATGACCCCCACTGAGCTATAGAGGGCTGCAGCTTCGGCTGCATCTTGTCACTTCCTCATTCCGTGGCAAAGACCGACTCAATCTGGGTGCACTCTTCCACACCGCCCACGCCCCGCTATGCCTCACAAGCAGAAGAAGGCCTCAAACCATGCCCTAAGAATCGGCTCTCCCCGGGCGGAGAAAAAGCAACAGCAACATCAATTGGCTCCGAATACCCTTCCGCCGGTCGTAGCTCCTACGAATTATCGTGAAATACATCAGAATGAGGTGGAAGCTCTCCGCTCGATCTATGGAGATGACTTTGAAGAGGTCGAGAACAAGCGCTCAGCCTGGCATGTAAGTCGCACGGAGTGTGATTCTTCAATTGGCGATATTAGGAGTCACTGACAGGTGTGCCGTATAGCAGTCGTCGGATGTTTGCTTCAGGCTCCATTTGCGAGCTTCGTCCAACCCGGAAGTCCGCATCCAATTGCTAGTTGAGCTGCCGGCGACCTACCCCAAGACCTATCCGAACTTATCGTTAGAAAACCTGGGGGAATTTCGCGAAGGAGCGCAGTCACGTATTCTGGATATTGTCGAAAATAAGCCGAAATTGCTCGTTGGGACAGAGATGATATACGAGCTTGGCGTGTCGATTCAAGATGTCCTTGAAGATGTGGCTCAAGCTAAGGAGCAGGATAAAGATCTTCCCAGTCTAGAAGAAGAGCGCATGAAGCAAGAAGCCGCAGCGATGCATCAGGCAGAGTTAGAAAGACAGGAAGATCTTCGGAAACAAGAGGCTGCTACGGCTGAGGAAGAACGAGCCCTTCAGCAATTGATTGAGAATAAGATTAGAGAAAGATCGAGGGCTCGATTATCTCGACGAAAGAGTCGAATAGCTGGGGTGGATTCGAACGGGTTTACGGATGACATCGAACATGTCCCAGGCGCGATTGCCTTCGACCCTCCGCTGGTTATGAATGATTCCGATGAGCAATTATTGAAGTTCCGAGCTGTTTTTGGGAAGACTTTACTCAAAAGTACCCATGGGAAGGAAACTTTCACCGTACGACCAATTGTTTCTGAAAACCGGTCCCATGCGCCTCTTTTGGTTTTGAAAGAGTACTCGCTTGAGAAGGGAATAGGAACTTTGGCATTTCGAGAGCGAATGCGGACTAGTGAAGATAAATTGGAATCAATCAAGAAACTACGCCATCCCAATCTTATCGACTTTGTTGGGTTCAAGATCAATAGCCCCGACCTATACGACGACTCGCATGATAATGCTTGGAAAGTATATGCTCTTGTGGAGTACGCAAACAAGGGTTCTTTGGTGGAATTTCTGGATCTCGTGGGGGCTGTCCCTGTAGAGATGCTCCGCAGCTGGATGCTTCAGTTGCTTGAAGGCTTGGAGTTCTATCACCGCAGTGGATTTATCCATGGGGATATTCACAGTGGGCGGATCATGTTATTCAGAAGCCCAACAGGAGGAACCACTGTGAAATTGCAGCCGAGCATTGAGGGAGCTTTACCAAGTCCCGCAGGTGGCCGGAGTCGGCCAATGGCGACCTCCAAATCCCCATTCTGGACACCTCCGGAGTTGACCCAGGGGGGCCTGCCGCTGTCGATGAAGACCGATGTCTGGGATTTAGGCATAGTTCTTTTGCAGATGGGGTTTGGCAAGGATGTCATGCTGCGCTATACATCTGCCAATGCACTGATGGGAGCACTCGATCTATCACCCCCTTTGCAGGATTTGCTCGAAGAGTTTTTCCGTCCAGACCCCAAGAAGCGACCTACGGCGTTCCAGCTCCAGCCTTCCGAATTCTTCCGTATTGACACGCCTTTAATAATGCATACTAGCACAGCCAACTCCATGTCTCTGCCGAGACGGCCGCGCGTGGACTCCTTTGGTGGTAGTTCTGCGCTTTCACGCTACAATCAGGATTTTGATGAAGCTGGACGTCTAGGCAAAGGCGGATTTGGCCAGGTCGTGAAGGCTCGAAACAAACTCGATGGTCGATTTTACGCTGTGAAGAAGATCTCTCAAAAGTCGGCTGCTGCGTTGAAGGATACTTTGTCGGAGATCATGTTACTCTCTCGGTTGAACCATCCGTACGTGGTGCGCTACTACACAGCTTGGCTTGAGGAAGATTTCGACCTTGATGACGAGGACGCCGTGTCCTCCACCGAGGGCGACCCGTTTGCGAGTCGAGGTCCCGGTAGTGTTGGTTTTAGTACGGGCGGACTTGATTTTATCAGTTCCAGTGGTTACTCGGGAATCCAGTTTGGCTTGGACAGTGACGACGAAGACGCTGAATTCGTGTCTGATCAAGATAGAAAGGAGACACCTGATTATGCCGACTCCGAAAGCGAGAGTGGAACTGAACCAAGCCGGATGAAGACCAGCTCACAAGGCCGGCCCGTATTCACTACGTTGTATATCCAGATGGAGTACTGCGAGAAACATACCCTTCGTGATCTTATCAGAAACGGTCTCTATGATGATGTTGACAGATCCTGGCGCCTCTTTCGCCAAATACTAGATGGGCTGAGTCATATTCATGGCCATGGTATTATACACCGAGATTTGAAACCAGATAATATTTTCATTGATGTGGCCAATAACCCACGTATCGGAGACTTTGGCCTAGCGACAAGTGGGCAGTTTATGACCGCTGTCCGCTCATCTGCAACAGCGGATATTGGAGGCAACTTGACTCGCAGCCTGGGTACGACTTACTATGTCGCGCCTGAGATGCAGTCTGGATTCACAGGAAATTACAATGAAAAGGTTGATGTAAGTATTTCCCTGGGTTTTTCTTGTTCTCCCGGGTATAAGGCTAATCGTGAAACAGATGTATTCTCTGGGCGTGATCTTCTTTGAAATGTGCCATCCATTGCCTACCGGCATGGAACGTGATCAGACACTGCGGGCAATTCGAGAAAAGAACCATACTCTCCCTTCTACCTTCCAGCACTCAGATAAGGTGGTGCAGGGCAAAATCATTGAATCATTGCTGAATCATACACCGAATGAGCGTCCATCGGCTGAAGAGCTCCTTCACAGTGGGAACATCCCTTTGCAGGTCGAGGAAGAAACATTCAGAAGGGCTATTGTCCACTTACTTTCCGATCCAAATTCTCCAGATTACAAGAAGATTCTCTCAGCCATATTTTCCCAATCTCCCAAGCGATTTGAGGATATTGCCTGGGACATGGATTCGCATGTGTCGCCGACAGCGAATGAACTGTTGGTTCAAGGTCTAGTCAAAGACAAGCTGATATCTATCTTTCGCCGGCATGGAGCAGTGGAGAGTGCGAGGCAAATGCTTTTCCCGCGATCTCAGCATTACAACCATGGAGCTGTGCGGCTGCTTGGCTCATCAGGAAATTTGCTCCAATTGCCTTTTGACTTGACCTTGCCGAATGCCCGTGCGATTCCCCGACAAGACCGTTCGCTTGAGAAGACATTTGCCTTTGGCACGGTCTACAGGGAAACCCCCCACGGTGGCGAGCCGCGGACTCACAAGGAAGTAGACTTTGATATCGTGTCGCACAACACATTGGACCTGGCGTTAAAGGAGGCCGAAGTTATCAAGGTACTGGACGAAATCATCGAGCAATTTCCACCGCTTAGGTCAGCGCAGATGTGCTTCATGATAAACCACTCCGATTTGCTTCAATTGATCATGGAATTCTGTCGCATTACTCCATCTCAGATCCCACTGGTCAAAGAGATCATCAGCAAGTTGAACGTCGGAATATGGACAATGCAAAAGATCAGGAGTGAGCTTCGTTCGCCTGCTGTTGGTGTTGCCTCTACGTCGTTGGACAATCTTGCAAGATTTGACTTCAGAGGTTTGTATACCTTCCCTTATTAATACGAATTTTGACTAACGAACTATTAGACTCTCCAAAACAAGCCCATAAGAAATTGCGGGCTATCATGGAGGGCACGCCATTCGCTGAACGACTGACTCCGATTTTTGCCCGTTTGAACTCGGTAGTCAACTACCTGCAGGAGTTCGACGTGAAGCGGAAAGTCTATGTCAACCCGCTTTCCAGTTTGAACGATAAGTTTTTTAGAGGCAGTATTCTTTTCCAGTGCGTCTTTGATAACAAACGGCGCGATGTGTTCGCAGCGGGTGGTCGATATGACCGGCTGGTTCAAGAGTTCTCCCCGAAGGCTTTGGCGAGTCGCACTCAAACTCATGCCGTGGGGTTCAATCTGAGTTGGGATAGACTTAGTTCGTCGATACTTGGACACCTCAAAGAGCCAATCAAGGCGTCTTTGAAACATCCAGAAACTGAAACTGGGGCTGGGACTTTTTGGAAGACTCGGAGGGTAGGTCCACATACTCGTCTGTTTATTGCATCTCTGAGCAAGTAGCTAATCCAGTAGTGTGATGTACTTGTCGCTAGCTTTGACGCAACGGTGTTGCGCACAACGGGCATCAAGGTCGTTCAGGATTTGTGGTCGAATGGTATCAGTGCGGAATTGGCAGTCGATGCGTCTTCTCTTGAAGACCTCCTCAGCAAATATAGAGACCACAACCATAGCTGGATCGTCATTGCTAAGCAAGACAGCAAGGAACGGGGCTTTAAGGTCAGAAGCCTAGCCCCAAGAGAAGAATACGATATGAGAGCCTTAGAGCTGGTTCCCTGGCTTCGAAATGAGATTCGTGTGCGCAACCTGCGCGAGGGCACAACCGATCATTCGAAGCAGCATCGGTTGCCTAGTCAGCCGGACTTGTCGTCTCCGGGTAATGAGAGGACCAATGATGTACGTATCTTGGTCTCTCAGCACCGGAGCAAGAAGAGCAACAGGCGAAATATCGTTGATTCAGGTATGTTGTGTTCCGAACTTTATGTACAACTCACAGGTCACCTTAATAACGGGAAACAGCTCTTCAACGTTCACGCGAAGTTGTCGAACAAGCCCTCAATGGCCCCATCGCTGCTATTGATACTCGAGATGACGTCCTTGAGTCCATCCGCGACACGCGTCTTTCAGACCCTGACAGCTGGCGCACAGTGATACAGAATGCGCCACCGAGTGAACGGAAATACCTCAGCCAAGTGCATGAGCTGCTCTGCGATCTTGCCAACGAAAGCCAAATGGGTGACGGCACCGAGAGCTACGCGAATGCATTTATATACAACTATCGAACGGGGTCTTGCTTGTATTATGATCTTGGAAGGATGAGCGAAAGATAGGTGTTGTTTCATGAGATTGACGTGTGATGTGTTGTAGCTATGTTTGCAATATTGGCATCTATTTTAGGCTGCTTTTTCCAACCGCCTCTCCGTTATTTAGCGAATTATACCCAAATGAGATTTACATGCAAATGAACGCAGTTGAAAAATGGAAACAAGGTATCTTGCAAATTATTGTACAAACGAACCTATATGCGCCGAACTATGAAATTAATCGCTCTCATCATCGCTTCCGTATGCTACCAGAGGCCCTGATGACGGGGCAGCCTTTTGTGTCGTGACGTTTCCACCAGCTAATCCCTGTAGTGCAGTCACCGTAGAGGTGGAAAAGATACCACTGCTCTGTTGCTGTTGTTGTTGGAAAGGTGCAGCAGCGGGAGGTGCAGATTCGATCATAAGAGGCTGCTCCGGCGCCTCCAGTTGAGGTGCAGTCCCAGCATCCTCCAGCTCCTTCGTCCTCGTGTACCAGATCTCATCCGGCGGCTCGTAGCCATCCAGGCCAAAACTACCCTCAATCTTCTTCCTCTTCCTCGCTTCAGGGTCCCGACCCTCAATCTCCGCAACGAACTCGGCAGGAAGAGCCCTCCTAACTGCCTCAGCAGCCTGCTCCTCCAACCTCCGTGCCTCACGCTTCTGCGCCAATGGATTTGGATCAACCGTCGCCCACCGCACATTCAGAATCTCGTTATGATCCAAACTCTGATGCGCCATAGCCTCCTTGGCAAACTGCCCATTTGCCTCATTCGTATACGTGACAAACGCAACACCTCGATTCGTCAGAACCCGCGTCCGCTCAACCTGTCCCCATTCCGCAAAATGACGCGCAACAACCTCCTCGATATCATCCGTGACGTGAATTCGTCCAACATACAGCGTGCGATTCTGTCTCATAAACGATCCCACACCACCCATATCATCACGGTAATCACTAAACTTGTCGCGCCCGAAACAATCCACATTCGGATTGAACAGATCATGCAGTGTTGGCAGTCGATGCAAATACTCGCACTCATGGCCCTTCGGACAAAGACCTCTCGCGAAGAATAAACAGAAATACGACCCGGGGACTTTATCCGCGCGCGTATATCCGCTATCCTTGGCCACATTGCACCGCGATGTCGCGGCTTGTTTCGAGAGATACTTGTCCTCGCGGTCACCGCCGGACCATTTGTTGTACCAGATGTTAAAGACTGTTCCGGTTTGGGGAGGGGGTTCAGATTTGATGGTTGCTGGGTCGACTTGGGGGCGTGCTGGGCGGCGCTTTCGGCGGATGATCTTCTTTTTCTTCTGTGTGCCGTCTGCGTCGGTGGTGGTTGTCATTGAGGTTTCGGTTGGTTGTGTTGTGAGGGCATTTTCGTCATTGGGGGTGGGTTCTGCGCCGGAGGGAGGTGGGCTGGGTATTATGGTTTGGGTTGTTTCAGCCACTTCTGTGTCTGCCATGGTTGCAGTATTAAAAGGATTATTCCTGTGGATAGAAAAATTGGAGTGTTGTTGTCTAAAGGCAAAGTCGGTCGATGAAGTTGACGGGGCGATAGCGCTTAGTCAGCAGATCTTGGCACTTGAGAATTTGATATCGCTACTTGCTGTAGAGCAACATCGCAGGTATACTACTGTGGTCTCTGTTGTTTATTTCTCTTTACTGGAGGGTACTAGAGCACTAGAAATCCTCATTCTTTTACCGACCCCTTTGCACCTGTCCAGATTGTAATTAATACCCAGAGTGCGGGACTCCTGCCGGCAAGATGGTGAACATTACGGAGAAGATCAAAGAGTAGGTCTTGGAATTATATGCTGGATGGACAAATGAGCTAAATGCCGGTGTTTCATTTTACAGGATCGAAGATGAAATGCGCAGGACGCAGAGTAAGCATGCTTCATTCCACTAATAAACCGCTTGAGAACCCCGCGCTAACTAGATCACAGAGAACAAAAACACAGGTGGGCACCACATTATATACAACCATTCAGATTGAACAGTTTCTGATAAACATCTAGAATACCATTTGGGCACTCTTAAGGGGTACTCATTCCCTCCACCTTCAATTCAAACTAAGCAATCACTAACGATATCAGAAAACTCGCCCGTCTAAGGGCCCAACTCCTCGAACCCACCGGCGCTGGCGGCGGAGGCGGCTCCGGCTTCGACGTAAGCAAGAGTGGTGATGCGCGAGTAGCCCTCGTCGGTTTCCCTTCCGTCGGTAAATCCACTTTTCTGTCCAAGATCACCAAGACAAAGAGTGAGGCCGCGGCGTACTCGTTCACCACGCTTACGGCTATCCCGGGTGTGCTGGAGTATGGGGGTGCTGAGATCCAAATTCTCGATTTGCCGGGTATTATTGAGGGAGCTTCTGAGGGGAAGGGGCGTGGGAGACAGGTTATTTCTGCTGCTAAGGTGGGCACATTGCTTCGGTAATCGTTGGTCGAAGTTACTGACAACGGCAATGACAGACGAGTGACTTGATTCTCATGGTTCTTGATGCTACGAAACGTGCTGAGCAGCGATCTCTGCTGGAGGCTGAATTGGATGCTGTTGGCATTCGACTAAACAAGGACCCTCCGTAAGACCCTTCCCATCTACCACATAATGGTCAAGGTAACTGACAACCAAAGCAACATCTACCTCAAACAAAAGAACGCCGGCGGCATGAAAATCACCTTCCAAACACCGCCCAAATCCCTCGATGAAAGAATGATCTACAACGTCCTCCGCGACTACAAGATCCTGAACTGCGAAGTCCTAGTCCGCGACGAAAACGCCACAATCGACGACTTCATCGACGTAATCATGAAAGACCACCGCAAATATATCCGCTGCCTCTACGTCTACAACAAGATCGACGGCGTCAGTTTGGACTTCCTCAACGAGCTCGCTCATGAACCCTACACTGCAGTGATGAGCTGTGAGCTTGATCTTGGTGTTCAAGATGTCGTGGATCGGATCTGGAAAGAATTGAGATTGATCCGGCTTTATACGAAGAGAAAGGGCGAGGAGCCAGATTTCTCGGAGGCGTTGATTGTGAGGCATAACTCGAGTATTGAGGATGTGTGTGATCAGGTTCATCGGACGCTTAAGGAGACGTTTAAGTATGCGTTGGTTTGGGGGGCTAGTGCGAGACATGTTCCGCAGAGGGTTGGGTTGGGGCATGTTGTTGCTGATGAGGATGTTGTTTCGATAGTTGCGAAGTAATGACTATTAGACGGTGATGTGGTGCATATAGCCATTAGAATTAGGTCAAATGTGCAATGGCTTCAATTGATGACCGTGGGAGCAGACAATTTACACTAGCCTGTCTAATAGGACGGTACTACGCTTTAGACGTTACTTGGGGGGTTTAAATAGCAAATTATACCAACGTTTATTGACTAATGATGTAAAAACAATGACCTAAAATACATCCAACCCAAACTCCAATGCTCAAGGACCCAAACAAATTAAGCAGATCCAGCAGCAGCAGCGGCGGCGGCAACGTTCTGCATACCAACGGTAGGCTGCACACCAACACGCTCCTTGGCCAAGATGTCAACCAAGAGAGGGTTAGGGCGGCTGTCCCGCTGGGGATGGAACTGGGCCTGGTTGTTCTTGTAGCTCAGCACGCTGTCAAGGTAGATATCGAAGAGGTACGAAGAGTCAAGCGGACCTCCCTTGGCCTCGGGGTGGAACTGGGTGCTGAAAATGGGACGAGATTTGTGGATCATGCCCTCATTGCTCGCATCGTTCAGGTTGGTAAAGTACGGCTTCCAGTCAGAAGGCAGGGTCGTGGTGTCAACCGCGTAACCGTGGTTCTGACTGGTGATGTGGCAGCGACCGGTACTCATGTCCAGAGCCGGAATGTTGTGAGCACGGTTACCGTACTTGAGCTTGACGGTGCGGGCACCAGCGGCCAAGGCCAAGAGCTGGTGACCCAAGCAGATACCGAAAATAGGAAGCTGGGAGGACTCCATCAAGCGACCCAGGTGGTAGATGGTGTCCTGGCAGTGAGTTGGGTCACCGGGACCGTTGGAGATGAAAACACCGTCGAAGTGGTGGGCGACCTTGTGGATGGGAAAGTCGTAGGGGAACACAGTGACACTGGCGCCACGGCTAACCAAGCTACGCAGAATGTTCTCCTTGACACCACAGTCGATCACAGCCACGTGGCACTGGGGGTCCGCAGCGCTAACGTGGAAGGGAGCCTTGGTGCTGACCTGGCGGACGAGGTGGATCTGCTCAGGGTCGGTAAAGGCCTCATCCTGGTCGGCATCGTACTCCTCACCCACAGTGATACGGGCTAGAGACGAACCCTGCTCACGCAAGTAGGTGACGATTTCACGGGTGTCGACGCCAGAGATGGCCGGAACGCCCTCACGAGCACACCATTCTCCAAGACTCTCGACAGCCGTCCAGTGGCTGTAGCGTTCCGCAGCATCGGCAACGACGACACCGGCGGCCTGCAGGTTAGGGGACTCGAAGTACTTAAGCAGACCGTGGTTGTCCTTCTGGAAGGACGGAACACCGTAGTTTCCAATGAGGGGCTGAGTGAAGACCAGAATCTGGCCTCGGTAGGACGGATCGGTCAAGGACTCGGGGTAACCGACCAGCGAAGTGGTGAAGACGGCCTCACCGGAAATGTTGGAGCGGGCTCCGAAGGACTTCCCGTGGAAGATAGGACCATCTCGGATTGTGAAAGTGGCGCGTTCCGAAACAGGCTTCTGACGAACCGTAGCCATGAAGCGGGACTGGATGCCAGCATTGACAGAGGGGAAGGCCGGGGCCCTGGCGGGCATCGTCCTGAAGACTCGGGCGAACATTATATGGATGGTTTTTTAAGAGTATGCGAATGAGACGAAAGACACTAGACGATTGGAGGTTTTTTCAGAAGCTTCCAGAAGCTTTCCAGAGGTGGTCTATAGAGAAAATGTTAGTGAATTGACTCATGATGGGTATTGTGTCATGTCGTGTACACATACCCGAGATGTAGTCCTGAGAAGTGAAGATAGAGTGCAAACGCATAAGCGCGACTGAAGAGCTACTAGTCGTTAAACAAGTAGTAATAAAGAGGGGTTTAAAAAAAAAAGGAGTTTAGCGGGACATTGAATTTCAATGGGTGTTTGTTTGCAGTAGAGTATTCTCTGGGGAAGAAGAAAGAAAAGAGAGGAGGAAAAGTTTGAGCGGAGGAAAAAGAGAAGAAAAAGGCGGGATGGAATCGGGCCGGTCGGAACACGTGCCTTGAACTCACCGAGTTCTGTGCGAGTCGCCATCCAATCAGACTGCGGTGATTGGCAGCGCCGCTATCGGAGGCGTCTAGATACCGTATGTGACAGTATTATTTACGATACGATGCTTGACACATCCAATTTGATACTTCAAAGCACCGCAATTGATGTCGATCTTGAAAATCTGCAGAGGCAACAGGCTGCGCATCCGAGATGATATAATGGCCTTATCACTCCCACGTGCTATTGCTAACCGGAATGACTCAACAGACTTGATGTCACTTGGCCACTGTTTCAGAGCAGCCAAGACAGCTATTGCAATGGTGATCGTTAGGGCTACTACTCTGGTCACAGTCGGATCAATCAGATTCAAGTGTATTGTCCGTGGAGTATAGGCCAAGAAAGAACATCAAGGGCCGAAGCAACTGTAGGATGACCCTGTTTCAATTCAACTGAAATTCGTACAACATCCGGGTCTTTGTCTCGAATCGCATCGGGTTTTAGAGGGTAGAATCGGCGCATTGTACCCTGTTGTTCTGAACCCTGTCTTCCGTCGTCCCGTCGTCTCTCATTTCCTAATAGACTAGACGAGGATCAGGTTTCACAGAAGCCAATGAAACCATGTCGGCTTATTTGTCAATACCCCTCATTCGGTAACTTTGAAGGAGGCTATAAACGGAGCTGGCAGAGGGGACGAAAACATAGTATGCACTTCATTGCACAATTAGATCACCAGGTCACTATGGTCGCCATTCGATATCTCCTTCAAGCCCTAGTGGCTTCGATGCTAGACACCACCGCTCTAAGTAGGGCAATCAAGCCACACCACCACGATCCGCTCTCAGTGATACAGCATCCACTAGGACGGTATCCCCAAGATAAATCAGGCTGTGACGGCTCTGGCGTTGTTGCGCCTGGTAACGGTGATTGCAATGGCGACGGCCTCATCGACAACCCCAATCCCAGACGCAGAGACCGAGAGGGGTTCCACTTTGAGAATCCTTCGACGGATTGTGCATACGTGACGCAGATGCACATCTGGGATTCATTCAAGGATTTGGAAAAGGACATGAACAAGCTGTTTACGCTGATCCATAAGGATGTGAATTTCACGGTAGTCGGACACCATCCCATTGCGGGTCATTATAATGATCTGATGCATTTCTATGTCAATGCTCTTCGTCGCGTCAGTGTGTTGTTCTTGGACCACGCGGATAAGTTCGAGATCCATCCTCAAGCCATCCACGGGGGCTGTAATGAGCGGTGGTCGGTTCAGGAGGTTCAGTTCAAAGGAATCATGAATTCAGGTAAGCCCCTTTTTGATTATTTCATCACGTCATGGTGATTGAACACGTAACTAATGATGCAGGCGATCCTTTCGACATCGTTAATGTCTGGGTGACTCGCTGGCATAAAGGCCAAATGGTCGAAATCCGGACATACATCGACGCAGCCCGAATCATGGAAGCCCTGCACAAGAATGAAATCTGGTGGAATGGCACCACATTCCGGGAAAATGTGAATTATATGCCCGGGCCAGCGGGCATGCCGAATATCAAGGCATTGGAGGACCTAATGGGCTATCCGGATGGAAGTCCTTATGAGGATTAATTTAGTAAATGGATCAATAATAGTGATGGCACTAGATATATCATATGCAATACAATCACCTGCTATGGTTTAATAGTATGATCCTTCATGCTCGTATTCCAACTAGGCGAAGTGAGATGTTCGGCAAATGGGGGAGGTCACATGAATTTAAGCTTCACCCCAACCGCGTTTAATTCCTCCACTTCCCCAGCTTCCCCCGATGTCACAAAGACAACTCAGAGACTGAATTTAAAATGCCCACTTGCTTTCTAATCTGCTAGTATAATTTGCAATGTCCGATTCCGTTATACGAAAACGCTCTCGCGTCGCCTGCACCTCGTGCCAGTCTCGCAAGCGCAAATGCTCCGGAGGCCAACCATGCACCATCTGCGCCCAATTCGGCACCGAATGCCACTACGATTACTTCTCTCGCAAGAAGAAAGACGTCAAACCGAATCCATACGCTAATGTACACCATACGGCACCGACAGCGGCAATCACAGCTACGTCCAACTCGAGCGATCTAACCGCCGCCGCAGACGAGAAGATGAGCCGCAGCCCCGTTGAGCCGGACCATATCCACTCCACCTCCCTCGAAGCCAATTCGGGCGCTGCGTTCGTGAGACGATTAGGTCTGAAGCTCGAGACGGCACATGCACCACGATTACATTTGTTTGCTTGGAATGCCGGGGCTCGTACGCCGTCCGCAGAGTCGTTAGCATCATCGTCCGGCGCCGCGGGGTCGGGGTCGACCATAGTCGATATCATCTCGCAGGATGAGATGCGCTCATTGATAGCAGTTTGGTTTGAGAAAATCGACCCTTGCTACGGGTTCATCGACCGTGATCACCTCCTCCGCCAAGTCAGTCGGCGATGGCTACCCCCTTCATCCGAATCAGCGCTGGGCCCCAGCTCCTATGACGCGGTGCTTTGCGGGCTGGCGGCGATGGGAATGCTTTTTTCACGACGAAAGGGATCGATCGCAGAAGCCAGAGTCGTGGAATCTGGACGAGGAATCCTCGAGAAACACGTCACCCTTGATTCCCCCTCTCCTGCCGTCATCACTGGCTGGATTCTACGAGTCTCATACCTCCGCATGACGGCGCCCCCTCACACAGCTTGGATAGCCAGTTGCACGACAATGCACCTCGTCGAGGCTGCCGGAATGCATCTTGAGAATCCTTCGGATAATGGCTTCCTCCGACAAGACGATGAGAGTTATTGCAGCCCTGAATTGCGTCGCAGACTGTTCTGCATGGCCCGCCATCTCAACGTCTGGGTGTCCTTCGAACTAGGCCGCTCGCGGGTTGTCCTGCACGGCGCGGACTCGCTTGCTCCAGCACGCAGGGTCGATGCCAACACCACCCAGTTCTACACCGAAATTTTCGAACTGCTTCCTGTCTCCGAAAGCCTGGATCCAGTTCGATCGTCGGACCCGGCTGATCTGGAAAGCGTGCTCTCCGATGTCCTGGACGGGGATTACGTCCCATATATCCTCATCCTCGTTCAATGCAATCTCGTCCTCTGCATCTACCGCCGTCTCCGTGCGCTCAACCACTCTATCTCCGCAAAACTACTCGATCGCGTCGTCGCCCTCGCCGCGAAAGCCCTCCACGCCACCCGCGAACTCACGGCCGCTGTCTGTCCATGGCATTACATCGCCATAGTCCCCTTCCAGGTCGTCTGTACACTATTAGCGATGGACAACCGCAAGTCCCTTGCCTTGTTGGGCGACGCAATGCACACCCTTGGCGAAGTCGCCGCTGCATACGACACGGACGTTATGCGGGAGGCATACAGCACGGCATACCTGCTTATCCTGCTACACCAGCGACGGAAAGAAGAAGATACAAGGGTCATCGGTGACGTGTTGCAGGTTAACAGCGTTGCGTCGTTGTTGACGCCGCACAACGCGTCTGCTTCTGCTTCTGCGTCTGCTCGTACTCAAACTCATACTCATCAGCAGGCTATTGCTGCGTTTGATGACGCTACTGCGAATTTTCATGACGGTGCTTCTACTTCTACTGCTGAGAGCAATCATATTAACCACGCGCGCGCGCATGGCGTGCCACTGCCGACACATTCTGAGTTCTCATGGTTGGGCGATTTGATGATTGATATGCCGAGTTTGCAGAATTTCGATCTCGATCAGTTTCTTACTACCGATGTACCTTGGCCGTTGCCGGAGATGGGGATTTAGTCTCATTAATTATCTGAACTCTGTCCAGAACCTGAGGAACGTCTGGGTATACCGGTTGCAAAGCAGCTCATTCAATCTTCCCCTGCTTACTCTTCTTCCCCGAAGACGAAAACACCACAAATCCAAGCTTCCACAACACCCACAAAAACCCAAACACAATAACAGCAACAGTACCAAGCTCAATCGTCTTACTCCGGAGCAATCCCTCTTTCTCGTCCAACTGCAAAACAGGGACAGTCACCTTCTCATAAAGATAAACACCCTCATCACCAGGATGCACCTGGTAAAACATCGTCCGCGGTCCAAACAATCCCTCCCAACCCAAATTTACCCGGTCAAACGGGTTAATCCCCATTTTCGTCCCTCCTTTGGCCGTGCACGCCCAGAAGACAACCGGCCATGGGACCCGTATAGTACGGTATCCGGAATCGGAGGGGGGCAGGTAGCGCAAGTGCAGCGGAATAGTCACGTTCCATTCACCTGTCACCTCGGGGTTCTCTGGGGTCGCGAGCTCGAGCAACCAGTTCGAGCCCCAGCGGTCAACAGCCCAATCTGGTGCTTCGAGGTCTGTTTCGCCGGATACAGCGCGGAGGGCGGCTAGATTGTGTGATTGGAGGAAGAGCGGGTCTGTCGTGGAGAGTTGGTACTTGTCGCCGAAGATGGATGATGGGAGAGTGAGATATGTATGCAGCGCGCAAGTTGCGCCTGCCGGGGCGGGGGGTTCTTTCAGCGCTGACGAAGAGAGGGAAAGTGTCATTATCGGATGGAGACCTTTCGGATGAGAGAAGGAAGCCAGATACGTTGCGTCATCTGGTAAAGCATGATGCCGCGATGGAAAAGAGAACATTGCCGGCTCTGCCCTCGTTAGCATCTCTCAAACTCAAATTGCAGACAGGAAATGAACATACTCAGTTTCTCATCCCTCCCCACAACACCCAACAACCCACCAATCTTAATATCCTCCGCATCCGCCGCCTTCTCCGTCGTCAACAACCCGGCCTCCACCCGATAAATCCCATCCCTTCCACCATTGCCATTGCCATCTGGTTTCGCAACTCTCTGCGTCCACCCATCCTCGTCGGGAGTTCTACTCGACACCGCCGACACAGTCAAGGTACGCGAGATGCCATCGTAGCTGATATCAAATGTGTCTGCGAATAGCGACGAAGCGAGCTTTATGCAGTCGTACGATGCGTCGGACCCTCTGGGCAGTTTGGCACAAATGTTGTCTTTGATATATTCGACCAGCGGAGTTGCAAAGGAGAGGAGACTGTAGTAGTACAAATCAGTGGTAGAGAAAAGCTTCGAAAGAACCGGCGGCTCTATGAATGATCTCTATACCAATTAGCATCCCTCTTTTCTAAATCCTGTAGTTCAGGTGTACAAACCTCAGTGCTCAAACAATTTACCTCCTCCCCAAACATCCTCTTCAGCAGTGGACATAGTGCATCTTCCCTATACACCGACCAGCTATTAGCAACACACCACCCCAGATAAAGTAGACCAGAACTCACCCCTCAGCACGCTTCTCTCCAGAAACAAAAACATGCAAGCCCGGCGAAATCCTACTCGCAAACGGCGTGGGGGCTTTATGCGGGTGTCCCGTGGCCCAGCGGATGTGAATTTCTCGGTATTGATCTAGAGCGGTGCGTATCTATCCTCAGTCAGTATCTATTCCATGCATCATATCTATGGCTCATAAGTCGTATGGTAGTATGGGGAAGTACCTCGTTCGGCAACTCATCATAATTAACGGTGAGCCGTTCTTCGCGGACAGCATCGAGGTTGGTGATTGAGAGGGCGTCGGGGGTGAGGACGGCTTGGTCGGGGGAGAAGGGGGCATTTGGGGGTTGGATGAAGGTGATTCTTCGTTCCATTTTTCTGTCACTGGATTGAGTGTAATGTAATATAGTGTAGAGGTGTTGGAGGTGATCTGGTGAGCTGTGAGCTGTTCGGATGCTTCTCCGCACCCGATCGGGCTAGTACTGATAAGATAAGCTGGCTTGAATTCGTCATATCATTGAGCCGGTACATATAACTAACTACTGTAGTCAAACACGGGGTTGTCTTCGCTATTATACATGATGTATATATAAAACGCAATCCATTTCATTCAACCATGAGTATCAATCCAAGAATCGAGTATCGACCATCGCTCGCACACCGCAACGCCAAAATAATGCTAAACCATAATACAAAAAAGGAAAGAAGAAATCATGGAAGGACATCCCTCAACACGTCCTTCTGCGATGGAGTGAGGCTGGCCGGGAACCGCACGTTGACCCGGACAACCAGGTCGCCGCGCTCAGCTGGCTTCTTGGATATCGTCATGCCCAAGCCGGGGAATCGTTCTTCGTGGCCAGGCTGTGTAGGACCTGGTTTCGAGACGCGGATTGACTTGCCGTCGATTGTGCGCACGATACGCTCCCAACCGGTGAGGGCTTCTTTGAGGCTGATTTCGACCGTGGTGACCAGGTGGTCGTTTTGGCGCTTGAAGTTGGGATGTTCTTTCTATAGACTTGTTAGTACAGTTAGGTCTTCAAAAGTCTTGAGTTAGATGTAACTTACCTCCGTCACAATAAGGTGGACATCCTGTCGACCACCCTCCTCCTGATCTCCAACACCCTTATACTTGATCTTAGACCCCGTCCGCAGACCGGCCTTGATATTCGCCTCTAGGGTCACATCCTGCACAGTCCGCTTCCCACTGGGATCAAACGCCTTGCTCTTCGTAGTAACCTTCTTGACCGTCCCCCGGAAAAGCTCCTCAAGCGTCAGCGGCAACTCCTTCTCCACGACAGTCGGCTCTGGTGTAGGCGCACGCCGGGATTGCTGGAAACCCGACCCGCGACCGCCAGCCCCCGACCTGAAGCCACGACCAGCGCCGCCGCCGCCGCCGCCAAAACCACCACCCAGCATCGAGAAGATATCATCGTCGTCCATTCCACCCATTCCACCACCACTAGCCTTGGCGAAGTTCTTGAAAATGTCGTCCGCGGAGCTGAATCGGAAGCCGCCGCTGCCGCCGCCGCCGCCGGGGCCGCTCGAGAAGTGGAATGATCGCGCACCACCACCACCGGGCATGCCTCCACCAAACCCGAAGCCACCGGGCATTCCGCCGTCGAAGGGCGATGCACCGGCACCACCACCACCACCACCACCGCCTGGTGATGGTGCAGGGCCGCCGCGGAGAAGATATTCGAGTCCGAATTGGTCATAGACCTTGCGCTTTTCAGGATCGGAGAGGACTTCGTAGGCTTGGGAGACCTCTATATGGTGTTAGCAAAATTCAGTCTAGTTGAAAAAGAAAAGCAACATACCCTTGAATTTATCCGCTGCACCGGCATCATCCTTGTTCTTGTCCGGATGGTACTTCAGCGCGCATTTCCGGTATGCTTTTTTGATATCATCCTGCGACGCATCGGGCTTCACGCCTAACGCATCGTATAATTTCGATTCCGCAACCATGATGCAGATTCAATTGTTGTAGTGTTTGCGGTACCGACAATTGTTCAGTTGACCAGCAGCCGTTAAAACCACAAGTTCGCAAGAGTCGAAGTGCGGTCTGGGATGATCTCGAATGACGTCGAAGATTCGAGACGGCCTGGTTTGGACGCAGTTCTGTCTCCTCGGTACGGAGTATAGTAAAGTCGTCGTCGCTTTAAATCGAACAAGCACAGCGCAGGTAGTGATATAGTAAGAATGAAGAACGAAAACAAGTTAAGACGAACAAGCGACAGTCCAGTCCTCCAGCGGTGACGTGTGACGTGACCTGAAAACGCTCGGCCAATCGAAGAAGGTTCGCGAAGATTCTGCGGTTTCAGCGGTGTCCGTTACTCTCATACTACATACAATAGAGATTCAATGCGTATCAAGCGAGATAGCTTCTGCCCCTGCCAATATGCACAATGCAAAAAACAGCAATGAGGGGCCTAATTGTTAGCATCACTTTGTGCACTTGCCTAATGCGGGGTAGTCCGTGCGTTGTCACGTGATTTATGTCTACTTATGTAATCTATGCGCAGTAAGATGATATCCCTTCGGCGTGCAAGTTCCTCGGCTGGCTTCATAATATTCCTATTGATCCATTCGACCGCCCTTAGATGATCCGCATTTTTAGAGTTGCTATTCTCAGGTCTACAGCCCGACGTTAGAGCCTCTTCACTCACAATATCGTCTGCTTGTCAGCCGTGGAGTAAAAGACTGCCACGGAGACCTTTCCGGTGATGCAGTCTCTCATTACAAGTACAAGTAGTGGGACGAACATAATATGTATGCTCCCGAGTACTCTCGCTAAAGTGGCAGTCTAAGAAACGATAGCTATAGTCATCCCAGAACGTATATACAGCTATGTACGGTCCTTATCAAACTAGCTCAAACCGCTTGCTAGCGTGCTCATGCTCAGTGTCAACAACAATATAATCCTGAATCAGCGCAGACCCATTCAACACAGCTTCCGTCTGCTCCTTCGTACAAGAAGCAGCCAGTGAGAGAATATAGCAGGTCGGCGCCGGACTATCAGGCACCTCATTTTTGACCGACCACGACGAAGACGGTCCCTGGGTGGAATATGTGTCATTGTTCGCAGTGGGAACCTGTCCCGTCGAAATGTCACGGTTGAACATGGCACGGTGGAAAATCTCATATGCCGTCTGGGGCTGGTAAGCGGGCACTTCGTGGCCAGCTTCGAAAACTCGGCTGAAGGAGAAGTTGCCGTGCTGCCGCACCAACCCTCCCACGTAGGAAGCGTTGGTGTGTAGCGGGGCGTACCCGGCTGAGCGGAATTGGCCGGCTTCTGCGTGATCTACGCGCAGACTGACTGCTTCTCCGCCGTTCCAGGGACAGGCGTAGTCGCGGTCGCCGTAGACAAGGGCTACTTTCACACCGGTGTCGAGCAGGTATGCGATGTCGTCAAGGTAGCCGTGGATGTCGGAGCGGGCGTAGTCACCCGTGGCGCTGAAGGCATTGTATACACTGTTGACGGACTCGGTGAAGTTGACGGGGACACCTAGCGCGCCTTGCACCCAGTGCTGGCTGAGGAAGCCGTTGTGGTACGGCGGCGGGAATGGGTCGGGGTCGAAGTGGGAGATGTCGTAGTAGCCTCGGCCAGAAGTGTTGATGTATGGACCTTCGACTTCGTTGCTGCAGAAGTCGCTGGCCTTGGAGCAGAACTTGTTGACTGTGGCATTGCGGCCGGTCATTTTGGGGTCACCCTCTGTGGCTAGACGGCGGCACTTGAGGATGCCATCTTTGCAGCCACCGGGTCTGCTCCATGCGCGCATTGCCTTCTCATACTGAGTCTTGTTGATCGCTTCAATGCCGTAGGTGTTGTTGTAGGCCATCTGCGGATAGTGCGGCGCCTGCGCCAAGAGGTCCACGCAGCCATTGAGAATACCCAGCGTATCCATGTGGATATAATGATACTCTGCCTTGTGCTTGACAATCTTTTCATTCTGCGCCTGGAAGAACGCAGCAAACGAAGGCCCGTATCGCCCACCATACGACTCCGTCCAGATACTCACGCGATCATCATGCGGCTTATATTCAGGGAACTCGGTAAACCACGTCTGCGCAAAATGCCATAATGCCTTGGCTGAGTTCTCCGTGTTATTTGCCGTGGTATAATTCTTCTGGCTCGGGAACGTGCCCACATAGAATGTGTTGTTTTGCTCAGGCACTACGCCATTGGGGAAAGGAGACACGTCCCAGTTGCCAGATACCTGGTCATAGGTCCCATTCGTGGGTACGTCGTAACTGAACCCGACCTGGTTCGGCTGGTCGATGTACAGCATGTTGACCTCGTTGTTCCACGACCAAGGATTCAAGACGGTAGAGTTCGAGTCCTCGTTGACACGACAGGGGCCGTTTTCCTGCAACAGACCGATCATTGAAGAACTGCCAGGGCCACCGTTCATCCAGATAGATAGCGGAGCATTTTGGGGGTCTTTTCGCGATTCAAAAAACCAGAAGAACGTGTTGATGGGATACTTTTGTTGCACGTTTACATCGGAGAGTGCGCCGGGAGGGAGATGGACGTAGCCGGCGTAGCTCCTGACATTGGGAGTTGTTTCGCATATTCCGGGCTGTTTTCATTAGCTTCACACATTATAGAGGTACTAGTAGCAACGGTACCTCCTTGTAGGATATCTTCACACCCTCCTGATGTTTCGATTCAACGACAGTCAGCCCTTCCGGGGATGGGGGAAAATAGCTGCGGTCTTGGCCAGCGGCAGCAACGCTCGCCAGACCGGCGACTGCAGTGCTCGCAAGCGAATGCAGAGAAGGCATTTTCTTCTCGGCAAAACTCACCCCGTACACCTCAGGTGATGAGCTGGAATGGGAGAGGGGATCCCCGAGCTTATATGGACAAGCAAAGCGGAGACTGCCGATCATGCAACTGATAAGGAATGGATCGTATCAGGGTCCAGGGACCTTACCAAACAGTACTATTGTCATCGGCCATTACCGATCACGATATCGTCGGATAATCTGGTAGAAACATCGTGTCTCGCGGGTGGTGCCGAGGAAGTCGGCATTGGTATGCACCTATTGACACTCTTCGCTCTGATATACAGAGTATTGCAGAGCCAATATGATGCAGCTGGTTGAGAGGAAGGATTGGGTAGAGAATGGAAAATTGGCCTGGAAGTGAAAATTGTGTATATTCGGGAAATTGGACCCAGATCATGGTTAGCTGCGGAGTAATCTATATTCGTATTCAAGAACAGATCTCACCTCCATTCTCCCTTGTTTTATGCAGTTTGTCTATTTGTATGCTTTAGCCTCGCCTCACATAAATATCTTTTCAACTCAACACATTTGACAAACAAGCATTAATCACACCACTACAAGCAACAACCCCAGTTCTTCCTAAGCCAGTCTAACATCGTAACAGAGACCCCAAGCACACAGCGCCAAATTCGTGAGTATATGCTCACGAATCTCACGCTAGCTACTGAGTATAAAAATAACTACCGCCAATTCTATGTCTGATATCAATATGGGGAAGCCCTGGGAGCCCATGAGACCCCGACCGCTTCCCATGGGGTGAACATAAGAGCATTGAATTTGAATTCATTGAGTCCCATACTCCTCTACAAAACGGTGTTGCGGAACGGTATAATCGGATTGTTTTGGAGATCGCGAGAGCCCTGCTATTTGATGCGAAGGTCAGTAAGAAGTACTGGAAATATGCAGTCGTCACTGCCAATTACCTGAGAAATCGGACAATCCTTTTGAAGGAAAGCGCGGACGAAGAAGGCAGGGATAGGACACCATATGAGCTATGGCACGGTCATAGGCCAGATCTGACTCATTTGAGAGCTTGGGGCTGTCGTGTGTTGTATTACAATAAGCCTGATAACAAGTTGGAGAGTCGTGTGACCGAAGGAACATTTCTGTTATATGGGAAGAGCGATAAACAATATTATGTACTGCCAAAAGGGGGCCAAGAATTGAAGTTGGTGACGAACCCCGAGTTTCAGGAACGAGAGGATGGTTATCTGAGCCAAATTGAGACGCCAGTGACTCAATCAACGCCCACGGCAATTGATGAGCCCATCAATGTTGAGCCACTCGCTCAGCCGTCTACCGAAGCGCCCGCTCGAGAACCCGTTGAAACGCCTGTCCAGACGCCTGGAGCACCAGTGAACGACGAGCCAATGCATGATTCAACACCGGAGCCAAATGAGGCTGAAAGAGGCAAAACGGATAAGCCGAGTGAACCGTTGAATAGTGGCAAGATGGATAAGCCGACGAAGCCATCAGACGTACAGCCTGAAGGGGAGAACCGTACAGGAGAAGTGCGAAGGAAGAGCACCCCACCAGAGGCTGGAGAAGATGATAGACTAGTGTTTAGGATGGAACACCGTTCGTAATCCATTTAACAAAGATATCCTACTTCGTGATTAACTCGCTGCAGGGGGTCATAGATGAGGGTGAGGGTTATTTGAGGAAAGGGACTTGTCTTGAGGCGATAGTTGAGATGTTGTAGTGGCCTTCGCTGCCTTGTTGCTTGAGAATCTAATCCGGATAAAAACCTGCGTTTTCTCAGTCGATAATCCCAGTTACAGTACATGTACCATTCTCATCGAGCTCCACGGCGATGTCATCTTTCTTGAGGTCGCCGTGGACGAATATTAGCCCTCCAGCTTCACATTCAACACTAACCAGATCTGCGAGAAAGAGCAGAGGAAGCTGGTATATGTACTACTCCCCGATGCTTCACAGAAAATCTAACCTCATCAAACCCAGCTGTACTAACGTATTTCTTGGGGAGATCTTTAACACCCTCCCCATCACCATAACCCTTTCTAATCCCCTTCAACGTCCCTCCCAACTGCCCTCTAATCCCAACCTTCTCCTCATGCCCTAACCCCGGCCACTCCTCTTGTCAGTGCCATATTGCCCATATAACAATGCGCCACCCTAGCCTGATTAACCCTTGCGATTTCGCAACTGAAATTCCTGATGCACGTTCAGCAAGATACTGCATAATCGTGTGCTATGTATAATCACCGCACGAATAAGCATTTGATGTGATGACTTTTACGACGAGGTTGTCGTTGAGTTTTAGGACTATGTCTCGCACGGGATTTCCATATAATTTCGCGGAGGGCTAGAGGAGGTTGTGTAATGGGCTGGTTATAGGGTCTGTGGTGTTGGACCAGGACCAGTGTGAGTGAGAGTCTGAGTTTAGATATAAGACCGGATTTGGTGCTGGTGGTATATTTGGTTTGTGTTTTGCCAGTAAACCCTCCACCTCCTCAGATAACGGATGCACAATCCTCGCTGTTTCCATTATATTAATACTCTTCCTGAAATCCTTGAAATTTTCTGAACGGTTTCAGTTTCGGTTCCTTAGGTTTATAATCCTTCCTCATCATCTTCAGCCGCCGGGTGTAATTCTTCGGAACCACATCCAGCAAGTCCCGCTCAAAATCATTGTTGAGAGACTACAGCCCATATATCGTTCGGTGATTGTGTTTTGCTGCGCCGTAGTCGAGGTTGTCGAGGTGTGCTTTTTGATGTTCGGTGTGGTAGGATCTGGGTAGTATGGAAAGAAGGTTTTCGCGGAGGGCACGTCCGAAGGCGCGCATAAGTTCTTGGTTCTATGGTTTGGCAGAGTTGGAGAGGGGGGGGGGGGGGTGAGGGTTAGTGTAATCATGGCGAGTGGAGGTGTAGTTGAAAGGGCTGGCAGTCGTTGTTTATTTCGGGAGTGACTTGTGCATGGTGCCACGAGATATTCAGGCACGAAAGAGTAGAAGAGCCATTGCATTATTCATAAATTATTGTAAATATATCATAATCATCCAGCCATATCCAGTCGAGAGATCCTGAACGCCAACGTGCTAAGAAGCAAAAGCAACAGGAAGAAGTTAGCGCATATTAACATGGAATAGATACCGTTGTCTAATCTGCGCAACATCATAAACAATGTACTCATTGTACATCAACGAACACCTCTGTTGTTCATTCTTCGACCCCATGCCCACATCCGGCATCGTCACCCCCTTGAGACTCTCATGCACGGATCCAGCATCCTTCCAACCGGCCGGAATACTGCTTCCACGTCCAAGTGTTGCAAGCTTGCCTTCCTTCTTCGAATCTTCGGCAGCATTGCAGTTGGCATATTCTTGCTCGTACATGGGATCTCCCAGCTCCACGTCGCACAACATCAGCAAACCCATGTTACCAGAGTTGTACGGACAGCAGTAGTTGGCGGACTTGGAAGACATATCGGCAAAGTAGACACCCTTGCCGAACATGTAGCCGTTTACGGGGGCTTCAGGTGGTGCGATGCGCAGACCTTGGCTAAGGATACCACCAAAGTTGGTACTGCGAGAGCCGTGCCAGAGGAGACGGCGATTGGGATTCTGAATGGCACCATAGGACTTTGAGAAGCGGGCGGTTTCGCCAGGTCGTTCGATGCGGAAGATGTTGATTACCTTGTAGCTCAGGTGATGGGTTGCTCCGCGTGAGTGGTTGAGGTATTGCTCGAGCTCGATGAACTCGGCCGTATTGGGTTCGACTGGGATTGTCAGCCGATGCATATCAAAATGCAAGGGAAGGAAATACCTGGAGTCATCTCCTCCATCCCCAAGCTGTTAAACTGGAGATCCAGTTGATGAACCCTCTCCCTCTCAACATCCTTGGATTCCTTCATGATCGCATTCGTAACGCCCATGTCCGTCAATGCCTCCAGCAGCTCAACCTCCTTCTTGATCAACTTGTCATGAAACAGGACCGGTGGTCGGTTACGGCCAAACACATGGGGAATTGTCGTAAAGTACCGATTGCTAAGATCCTCCGCAGCAGCCGGAACAGTCCTTCCGTATTTCGAATTGGCTAGACCAGGGTTGGCCAGAAGATCGGACAAATCTTTCAAGATCCGGTATCCATCGTGGAGCGTCCGCTTGCTCAGCTTTCCCAAAGGCATCTTCTTGACGTCGTAAGACAGGGCCTCCATGGCGGAGACGAAGTGCTGCTGGTTGAAGATGAAGGTCATGAGGTTCTGGATCGACTGGGGTAGAGCGCTTTCTATGGGCGTCTCTTCTCTCTCTTCCCTTTTGACAACCTGATCTTCACCTTCTTCTTCTTCTTCATCGTCCGAGTCTTCGTAGTTGCGCTCGAGGAAGGCATACTTTTTGTTCTTAGGAGTGTCCAACCGATTCTCCCAGGTCAGACCGGTCTTGTCCTTGAATTTCTTCCCGAACTCTTTCATGGCTTGATCGAAACTGCCACTTCCCAGAACAGTCGATTGACCTGGTTCTCCGACGCGACCCCAACGAGTCCACGTTCTGTAGTCGGAACTGGGGCTCACGAGAAGCTGGATGCGGTAGAACTTGTTGTTGTTCTGGCCGGCATTGGTCTGGTTCAGAGTCGCGTCCCAAATCAGACCTGAATCATCGATATGAACAGAGTAGCCTATCACAGTCAGCGTCATCCAACCAACAGGTATCGGTCAACTCACCTCCCAAGGTACAACCTTCATCAAGAGGAACAACAAGCTTCTTGGACGACGCCTTTTGCGAGTCCTTCATCTTCTTCGACCCATCTTCGTCCTCCCCATTGGCAGCCCCATTTGCGCCAACCAAATCATCATGAGCCCGCTTCTTCGCGCCGCCCTTCTCTTTATTAACCTCCTTCTCCTTCTTAACGGCAGTGGCGTCTCCATTGCCCTGCGGGACCGGAGAACTCGAATCATTCTTAAACAAATAACTCTTCGCTGGAAGAGGCTTCTTCGCCTCAACCGACTCCAACAACCAAGCCAGATTCACAATCTCGCAGGTACTAATCCCACAAGCAGTCTTGACTATTCCAGTCATCAGCACCCCAGACCATCACTATCACCAGCCACAAGACAACATACACTTAGCACCCCCCTTCTCAACATCCTTCTCCGTCGTAATCAAATGCGTACAGTCCTGCGACACACTGCTACTAAACGTCGCGCCCTGGCCTTCCACCATGGCCTTCAGGTCGGCTGTATGTATACAAGGATCAGTTATTGCTCTTGGGAATTGGAATGGTGGGTGTGAGGGATTGCGCACCCTGCTTGTATCCGGGAAAGGTGCCGCTCACGGCGACAATGGCCTTTTTGAAGGTTCGCGGCGCCATTGTGGCAATAGTAAGGTGTGGTGGTTATCGGTGATTTCGATATTTTGGGGGAGTATGTCAGGATTATGGGTCAATTGATGAATATGGACGAGGATGGAGTTAGTGATATAGAGGAGATGGCATGGAATAGAGTCAATTGATTGTAATAACGAAGATAAAAAGAAGATATCAAAGGAAATACGAGCCTTTTAAGCTCGGGAGTGTAACTAGTCAGGGCTCTTGATGCCTGTCGATCCAGGCATTAACACCGCTGCTGCCTGCTGGCCTCCAGGCAGACAGGGGTCTATACCTATTCGGGTAATGCAGCTGTGAGTTTAGAATGGAGTGCACACTTTACGGTAAAAAAATCCGGCTACGTCAGAATACAGGTGTAGAGAAAATGGTAGAGAATAGTCAATTACGCTCATGTGGTTCTATAGAACGATCCGGGGAATATAGTATGAATCCAAGAAGAAAGAAAAAAAAAAAAAGACGCCCAGTCATGCCACACATAATTCAATAACCATCCAATCCAATCCACCACGCGCCATGCTATATAAAAGCGAGAAACAGGTATATAGAGATTGCGACCGTGATATGGCGGTCATGCAAGGAAAGAAACCAAGTAACTATACACATTCAAGAAAAAAAACGAAACGAGTAGGGAATCATAAAACAATCAAAACCAAAGAGAAAAGAACATTATGCAGTTTGCGCATGCACAACATTGTTGTAAGATGACAGCTCTATCTTCGAGTCGTGGGTGATGGCATGAGGCTCCTCATGGAAGTCGTTGGTGGTATTTGACTCGTGCGACTGGTTATCCGACTCACGATCTGACGACTCGCTGGAGATCGAGTGGAACTCATCCTTCTCCTGGAGCGTCTGGGAGATGCTCGAGGAATTGCTGGACATGTAGTGAAGAGGCAGCTCAAAGAACCCGTTCAGTAGACCGGCCGATGCAACGGACCGGTTGTCGTCTGCAATTGGCGACACCGGCGACACCGGGGTAGAGGAAGAGGCGGACCGCTGCGGATGACGAGGCGGAAGGGGGGGAGGGATGCGCTTGGGAATAGTGACCAAACGGGCACGGGTGAAGGTAGGCGAATGACGACGGGATCCAGTGGGGGAGGCAGATGGCGGTTGGTTGAAGTAGTCTTCCATAGCGCTGCCTCGCTTGGAGACGGTAGCACTGCTGACTTCGTGGACCTCCAGGTCGTCCTCGATGACAGACGCGCGGTCGTTCTCGTGGTCCGTCGAGATCGTGAGCTGACGATTCTCGGGGATGGTGGCATCCTTGTCACTCGGCGCAAACCGACTTCGGGAGGAAGCGCGACTGACGGATGTCGGGGCAGTTGGGAGATCATCAGTTTGGACACCACGGTCGACACTAGCATGGCTCTGCACACTGGCACGCCAGCTATTCCGGGGCGAACTCTCTAGACTGCCACGGGTCGCCGCAGCAAAGGTCGCGTAGACCGGACTGTTCGGGTTCGGCTTGAACTCAAAGACCTCTTGGCTAGGTCGGCTCTTGGTGCCGGCCTCGCGGATAAACATGCCTTCTGCCTCCAAGGCTCTGACACCGAAGGGATCTGGGTCGTCGACGGCAGGGACGCCAAACACGCCGCCGGGCTGTAGAACCGCGTCACCTGGTGTTTCACCTCCGGGCAACACGCTCTCATCGATTATATCGCCCTGCGCCGCCTGAATCGTCTTTATGAGGCCGTTGATTTCCCATGGCGGATGGCGGACCTTCCCGGCAAGGATCTCGGTAACCGAGAGACGTTCGCCGTAAAAGCGCTCGTTTTCGTCCGTTCGCTCGATGATGACTGTCCCATCGACTTGAACACCAGCATAGAACCCCCGACTCTTCAAGTAATTGTAGACGGGTGTCTGTCGCTTGTGCACCTCGGACTCGAGGATACCACCCACACCCACGGGACCGGCGGAAGCACTAATCTCGCCGCCCAGGGTGCACCGGAAGGTCTTGAAAGCCTCGAGGGCTTCGGGAGTATTGATAACCACAACGCAATCGTAAATGTCGACACCAGCCAGAAACCCAACGCCAGCTGTATGCAGCATGATACCCGACGGCGGGCTCCATTCGCCAGTTTCGGGTATACGGCCGAGAAGCACTCCGGCGCCACCGGAACCACTCATCCAAAGCCCAGAACGCATGGTTGTAAAAATGGCCAGACCCTGGGCACGCTGAATAACCGTGGTCGGGATCTTCTGCATCACACGCTGCTTGCCCCTGGGCTTGTCGATTTTGCCATCGAAAGTCGTATCGGGGGTCTCATCTTCGGCGAAAAAACCGTCTTTACAGAAGGAACGTAGAATGCGAGCGGCCTTATCGCACTCTTTATCGAGTGACATGGGCCAGAAGGCTTCTGCGCCCAAACGGTAGGATAGGCGATTGACAGGATCGCCAAGTTTATCGAGGGCGGACCATGTTTTGTCGAAGCCTTTTTTGGAGTTTCCTTTTGTTTTCTCCCACCAAGATGTTCGTGGCGGCATTTTGTCTACAGCAGTGGTAGACCGAAAAGAGAGGTGGGTAGAAGAGCAGAAAAGAGGGAAAAGCTGCCCAATCTATAAGCCCAGTGGGAGGACCTGAAACGAGGGCCACTCGACGGGAACAGGAAGCATAAGCCGGAGATTTCCCAAAGCGGCCGATGTTTTCGGAGAAAGAATGCAGGTATACAGGGTATACTGGTATATACAGAGGGATGGAGGGATGGATATAGGGATGAATATAATGAAAGAATCGACGGAGGAATAGAATATAAAGATGACAATAAAATAGAGAAGGGCAGTAGAACAGCCTATAAGAGCAAAGCCGACTCGTCAGCAGCTTGACATCACGACTGGAGGTGGCGATGACTCGGAAACCATGGAAATGTATAGGGACTTGTTGCCCGAAGGGGAGACGGTTACGAAGAAATGAAGAGATTTCAAGACAGGGCAAGGTTCCCTGTATAAATCAAGGGCGGTTTATTTATGATATGGTTCACGCATGAAATATGAGCCATCATAAACTTACTATTGTTCGGCATCCGACTCAAATGGAGGGTCCATAGTCGATCCGCTAGACGGTTCTGGAATGCGAGGTGAAACTCCTGCCGTCCTTATTATAGCATTCCGCCAATACAATATATTCTTATTCTCATTATTGCAGTTGTTATTGTTGTTGTTACTACTTATATATTGTAGAGAGATATCCGGAGTATACTCGGCAATGTACTCCGTACATATCACCTCTCAATTATACAGGTACTCCCGATCGATATCCATAATTCTGACTCCTCGCATGCAGATGATTTTTCTGCATCCCGGCTCGATCAGATGACGAGTCAGATACACTAGTGTATACTAATTAGTACTCCATACTGTTGAGTTATTATTTATGTGATGTGACTGGATGTCAAGTCACCTGCCAGCAAGAGGAACACACTCCGTATCTATCACCATGCATCCTTTTCCCTCTACCAAAGGTGTCACGATCGAATCTGATATGAGAACCGATGCTTAAGCACGAAAATGACAGGATTCCCGCGATAAGGCCAATCGCCCGTTATTGCATATCGAACCGAGCCGCAGACGGGCGATCCTGAACCTTCCTTGCCTAGGACGTCTAGATCTACAGTTTCACCTCCAGAGAATCGCGTCCACGTCGGAGGACGGCATGGACATTTCCGCAGTTACAGAAAGTCGAGCCTAGATGCAAACTCCCTGGACACGCAGTACCGACACAACAACTCTGGGGACTGCGGAATTGACTCAGCGAACAGCACAAGTTCTTGACACGCTCGCCGTGTGCTTTTCTGAGGTTCAGTCAGCGGTCGTTGCACTTGTCTGAGGAAGCGATAACTATCGCAACCAACGCCATCGTTAAGAAGCCTGGACTATGTGGTCCCAACTACAATTACCGGCGGGGTTTGCTGCAACTTCAAGCAACGAATAATACAGCGCATGGCCCAGATGTTCTGGCGTTGCTCCAAGGATGAGAGATGAAACGCCATCATAGCCATAAGAGGAGTCTGAAAGTGGTTTTCAAACAACTGATATATGTATTCTCCTTTGAGAAGCTCATGAAGCCCAGAAGCGCCTGGCGAAACAGGACGGAAGAAGATCATTTGCTTATAACCCTTCGCAGGACGTATTTGCAACGATTTCTCGAAAACTTGTCCAATATGCTCCAGGTCACCAAGAGCAAGCACATTTTATCCCATCGAAATGAGATGCTCGAGATGAATCAGACAGAAGGCCGCTATTAGACCGGGATAGCCCACACTATCAAGAAACTGTTGAGTCGTATCCACGATATTATTGCTCGTCATTATCCCGATCAATAGAAATCCAAGACGACGGACTACACGGTTTATTGCTTTCGATATTTGCTATCCTCGTATTGACCCTATTGACGGTGTCATTACCAGATGTTACGACGCTATTCCGCCAAATCGTTTCAGCGGCTTCCAACATTATTTGTGCCTCGTGACATTAGAGAAGGAAGGAACTTTGCGGCAGCTTGTTAGTCTGGCCGGAACCCCGCAAGTTGTAGGCTGGGTATCATACAAAGCCGTGCTAGGCGGCCGAATGTTGTTACTCGCTCTATCGCTTCTCGCCTCCAAGAGACGAGGATAAGATGACAATGATACCAGCATGTATCCACTGTGAGGCCGGAGAGCCCTATGGCCCATTTATAAAGACACAATGGCGCGTCAAAACTGGCATACCATCCATGCTTTAGCTGGATACAATCATCGATTCCCTGAGCAAAGGAAATTTCGGGTTTAGATGTGAGAAACACATGCTAAAACCTATTACCCATGGAAGATTCTAGGAAATAAATCAAACGACGAACAAAATCTTATTACCAGAGGATCACAGAAGGATACATTGAGTTAAGCCACGCAGATACGAATCCCAAACACAGAGCACAGAGGAATTCCAATAATAGCCTGAGGTTATGGAATGCTAGCATCACAGCGTCACATGAGAGCTTGTTGGTGCATATACTTTCCCTGGAAATATCCAACTGCTACTCCGAGAATTACAGAGATGGCCTAGAAGTCCTTACATGGCTACAACACCAATGTTGATCGACGAAGCTATAAATTGTGTCTTTCGTCGTCGCCGTAAATTGCGATTCGCGATGACAGTGGGAGACACTCGAGATCTTGGTTCCCGTGTAAACAGCCAGCAGAGGGAGTGGGGTATATGCCATCGCAAGACGCGGTCATTTTCTTAAAATATACCGAAAAGGTACATTGAATGTATCCTCTCACCCCGATCTGAAACTTGTTCGGATAGCACAGCCAGCTCATACGAAAAGGAACTACAGATAGTGGAAGGGCACCCAACGGGATCTAGTTATGACCGTTGTGCATCCTTTCTGCTTTGTCAAGCTCTCGATAATATTGCATGAAGGGAGCACACACTGAATCATACTTCCCATGGGAATACCCGACTGCTGGGTTCTACACATACTTCGTTACAAGAAGGCCATGAAGCCTTTCTATCGGCGCATTACAAAAAGATATGCAAAGAGATATCTTGATTGTTTTAAGTCCGCTTCACTTTAGAAACGCCCAAACGGATACCTCGGCTCTCGGGAATCAGGTCAAGAGAGTGCCAGAAACGCGGAAAGAATACCACAATTTCGTGCGCTGGCTACGGTGTAGCAGACGCTTGACAACTCGGACGGAAATCGAGTATTCTGGTTGTAAACTAGCCGTAACCTCCAGACCCTATGCCCCACCTTCATCATCAACACGCTACCATCCTCGTTGTGCACAGCTCTTCCCTTCTCCGCGGTTTATGCGTGGAGAAAGTAGTTTTCCATAGAGCTTTCAGGTCCATGCCAACATTGCTTCAGTGATGATATTTGTTATCTGGGTCTTGAAATAGCTTCCCCAACTTTATGCTAGTCCCGCCATTGTATTTATAATTCTCAGTGTAAGGGAGCCGCTAGAACTGAGACTTCCGCTAGAAGCACCCAGCTGCTGGCGTGAAAATTGGCAAAAGTAAAGTTGTGGAATGAATAGTTATATGCAAACATGGCTAACAGGCTGACTGCATGCATAAAAAGCATTACACGCATGATATGCACGGCAAATCATACTGTCCCTAAAAGTACCCGTCTGCGAGGGCCAGCACAATCTTCTAAGTATGGTTGAAAAGGGCGTTAAAGAAATCCATACTTGGACTATGAGGATCTGCATACCATTAGAATATCTGCGAGACAAGCGGGTGCATGGAAGCGAGTGCATAGGTACTAAGAGGAGTCTAGTCTCGTGACTCCGAGACCACACACCATTTCTTAGCGAGGGAACAATCTTTGATATGCGCTTACTCATTTCGCAAGCTTATAAAACGTCCAACGAAGAACATGGGCCAAAGCTGGCTTCGATTTACTTCCAACCCTATGCAAACGATTTCTAGTATGAACACATACTTTTTGACATGGGACCCTTATTATAAAGTAACTGAACACGAGGGGCATCGTCTCAAGTCGGTCATGCAGCTCAAATGGAAACGCTTGGTCAAATTTATAGGAAATTGGATAAAAGATGGCCATATCCAAGGCTTGTCTACAGAACCTGACATCCTCTCCCGATTCGCAAAAAAAAAAAAAAAAAAACACCGCGACACTGTCCTCCTGAAAGCAAAGAATATGGTGGAATTTCCTTGACAAGGATTTGAAGCTAGACGCCTTAGAAACACATATATTGTTTGACGTTTTATGTCTACTTTGGGCCCTGCCCCCGCTGGTGCAACGAAAGACTACTTTAACCCCCCAATGACAATCATATACGCAAGTTGGTTGGGAAACTAGCAGGCCAAAACATGTCGCCTTCTATGTACCAGGTTATCAATCACAGGCGATTACAGGCCTTCCGGCATCAAACAAAGATCTCAAGATAATTGGCGCTGCTATGCAGCTTCATGGCAAAGAATACCAGAACACAGACCACACCAGCTGCCACAATGCAAACAAATATCCCGGAGGTCATAAATCCACTTCTGGAAGTATACATTGTGAATTTGCCCTATATTACACTTCTTGCAGAAGAAGGATGCGCTGCCTTTGCTTGCCTATATAGGTATGTCCAAGCCTGCTTATCATCCTTGTTGGGAATTAATTTGGTCTCCACATTGCATACAGCACAGACTATATCTATTCACCAAGCTAAAATAGCTAATTTTTCATAAACGCCGTGAATTCTACGCGCATCGGAAACGACCTTGGAATACAGGTAGCACGGGATGCAGACACGATCACGTCAAGAGTCTCACACTTACCGCCCATGAAGCAAAGGATGAGGTAAACGAAAGGAGCAAGGCTGCCGTATTCGATGCAAAGTATGGAGCTCTATTGAAGCAGTCCAGTCTGAGCTGTGAGAGATTTGCGTCTACATACACGAGAGATGTTCTGAAGCACGAGGACGACAAAAACCCGGATATAATACGAGACGGAAACGAATATTTTCACGGAGACACCTGCCTTTTGGGCATTGGTATGAAAAACTACGATACTTTTAGTATCTGCACGGTCTGTTTTCCGAATTATTCGGCCGCATAATCATATCTTCAGACATCATTGACATTTTCAAAGTATGGAGCCTCGACTGACGGATTTCGCAACACGCTCACATCGTTTAGATAACGAGCATGTCAATTTTCTGCTAGACACCGCCATGGAATGGACTTGAAAGAGCCATTGAAGTGCGTTGTGGACTGTGTCAATGAAATCTTGGAAAAGGACAAGAACAATAAGCTGTTTTATCCAGGCTTGCACACGAACCCCAAACTCAGAGAGTTTTTTCAGTCATGGGAAAACCTTCACAATTCGGTACCTTCAAACAAGAGAAAGATTCGACGACCACAGGGATTAGATGAGTTGCGAGACATCTCCCAGCTTGCATGCTACTTCATGTTAGTTAGATCTTGTCACTTAGGGAGTTCAAGTACAACTTTTCAGTGAAGAGTAGCTACTCGAAAAGGTGGTTCCTCTGGAAGCGAACGTTTGCTATGTTGATTGTGAATCCCTGATCCAATGTATTGCTGGTTTTCATGAACATCTGCCTCCAGCTAACGAAGACCATTGGGAATTCACAGAAATTGATTGCATCGCGAACCCACATAGTTTCTTCCCTAGAGTCCTCATACAGCCTCAATACGTGGGCCAGAGCCGGATGAGGCACCACAGAAGTAGGGCCTATATCACAAGCACTATGCAAACATGCTAACACCCCTATCACCATGCCGCCTGGAGTCCTATACCGTTCGGTTAATACAATATTACATTTTACTTCTCCCGCAACCAAACCTGCATATCATCTATCGTGTATGCCATCCGGTGGATCTATCACATACATCTACTCCATACACACGCATATGACCTATCACCTGCTCGGTTGCTCGATCCACTCTTCGAACCAGCAGCGCCCTCTCGTCCACGAGAATCCGTCTGCAGCCGAACCATGAGTTGCACTACGACCTGTCACTTGCGCCGGCCCGAAGATCTTAATTAACCATGAACCATGATTATCTGATTGATTTCTCAAGGTCCGCATCGTATCCCATAGAGCATAGATCACATGAGATCTTTATAGCGCGCCCATTTCTTTCAGCTTGGAGTTATCGGGAAAGTCGACGCAAATGGAGACCTGTTTCTGCGAACGATGGCATTATTGGACGAAAAATCTCTTGCCCGTTAAAGTGAACTGACAAAACCGCAACTTTTCAAAACCTGGCTCACGCAGATCTTTGGTTTCAGTTCTGACAATGTCGTTGCATTGTCACTGGGGGCTTTGACAAGGTGAGTTCCACTGTAAATGCCGTTGATTCTGGTTGCTGAGCTGAGTCAACTCGGTTCAGATTTGGATCAGTATTCTTGAAGAATTTCTGTCCACGGTCAGGTATCTTTTTCAGAGATAATGCACTTAGCATCCCAGTAGGTGGCTGGGACATGTCCCTTTACCATGCTGGACTACACTATTTTCCCAGTCCATAGGGCCGCCGAGTGGTAACGCTGCTTTTCGATTCACCATCATACCATACGGAAGTCCCAAAAGCCTTCGCTTTTGCCGGTCAGACGTTCAGCATGTGTCAGGCAGATTTGCCAGACAGCGAATACTGCGATGTTTTTATACGACGGGTTGGAAAGCCAAATCTCCTTCTTACCTCATACAAGTACTTTACCTGGCTGAGCTCGTTCTTTTTGAAGACTCAAGTCGCCTTTTCTCTGTTTTCGGGACACTCCCCATCAGAATATCTGAGTATATCATATATCTTGACATTCTCATTTTAGGCTCCACGTTTTGATACCCTTTGGAGTACTCTGTACCTGTTATCCATGATATATCACATGCTAATTTGTGTTTCTTTCACTTCATTTGTTGATAATGTTTTATTTCTCATTGCTTGGTCTTTGGACTTACTTTACCGGTACTCTATAGCTGTGGCTAGTGGTTTGTCACCTATTATCATGCTAAGTAGGTCAATCCATTTGATCCTTTTCAGCAGGAATCATAGCACGAGTTGCTTCTAAGGAACATCATCAAATTTCATACAGCACAGATCACAGGATCGTTTACAGAGCACCGAGTTCCTTCAGCTTGGAGACCAAGCCACCCACGTCTTCGACCTTGCCGCCTCCCTGGCGCGGTGGGGGTTCTATAGTAATCAGCATCTGAGTAAACACAAAGTGAAATGCATGGAACATACCGGTAACCTGGAGAGTCTTCAACCTCCGCTGGTTCTCGACCCCAAAGTCGGCCAGCGTCTTCTTCTCCAACGGCTTCTTCTTAGCCTTCATAATATTCGGCAAGCTCGCATACCGCGGCTCATTCAATCTCAAATCCGTTGTAATAACCATCGGCAACTTCGCCTTCAACGTCTCTGTACCCCCATCAACCTCATGAACAACCTCCACCGTCCCCTCCCCATCCTTAACATCCACCTTACTCGCCTGCGTCGCCTGCGGCCACCCCAGCAACCCCGCAAGCATCTGCCCCGTCTGCCCCTGGTCCCCATCAATCGCCTGCTTCCCCAGCAACACCAGGTTAATGTTCTCCTTCTCGACAACGCCTTTGAGCATCTTGGCGACGGTCAGCGGCTCCGGGCCGTCATTGCCCTCGGCGACGTCGATGTGGAAGGCGCGGTCGGCGCCCATGGCCATGGCGGTGCGCAGGGTGTCGGCACATTTGGGGCCGCCGGCAGAGAGGGCGAGGATGTTGTCGACAGAGAGGGGGCCTTTGCGCTCACGGAGGCGGACGGCTTCTTCGATGGAGAGCTCGTCGAAGGGGTTAAGGGAGTGCTTGACGCCGGCGGTTTCGACGCCAGTTTGGGCTTTGTTGATGCGGGGTTTGATCTTTTACGTCTTGTCAGTGTATGCTCTGTATTTAATTTGTGTTATAGCTTCAATTGATTTCCAGCTGGGGCCCCCCTCATGTGTGTAGGTGGGCGGCGCCGACAACGGAGCAAAACTTACCGCGTAGTCAATAACCCGCTTGACGGGCACCAAAATCCGCAATGCGCTCATGATGAATTTGTGGTTTCTCTCAACGCGGTGTGTTTCTTAATTGTCCAGAGTAGAGGTGTCCGGACAGCGGAGGTACTTGTAAGAGAGACCGCAGGCGGGACAGGTGATCTCGGCGGAGAAATCGACGTGACGCCGGCCCGAGCTTTTACTCCGCTTCCAGCCGAGGTAGACCATTATGCCTATGATGTTCATACTACAGTACAGAGTATACAGGTGTTGAAGAGATAATTCAATGGTATTTATACAGAATTACCACGTCTCCTGCTTATACCGTCCACTCCTCTCCATTCCCAACAGATACTCCTCCGCCGCCTGTCGATCCCATTCCCCCGTACCTTTCCCATGCTCAAATGCTTCAATCAACGCCTCTCGTATCGCCTGCGGCATACGTCCCGACGAACCGCAGATATACACAGACCCGTTCCGATTCCGCAGCAGGTCATAGAACAGCGCAAAGTCCTCTCGGACAAGATCCTGCACGTAGACCTTATGCCGCTGGTCTCGCGAGAATGCAGTAATCACCGTTAGGTCGATCTCATCTTTTAGTTCCTCCCAGTCCTCTTCGAAGAAGTAATCTGCGGTGCGGTTGCGGCCACCATAAAGCAGAATTGTTGGGCCAATTGGAGGCTGCACGCCTGGGTGTTTTTGGCGGTAGGCTTGCACGAGGCCGGCTTTTTCCCAGATCATGGAGCGGAGGGGGGCGATTCCTGTTCCGGGACCGACAAGGACAGTTGGGCCGGTGAGTTGGGGTATGGATGAATGGAGGCCGCCACGTTGGAGCTGGACGCGGAGTGTGCTGCCCGGGCGGAGGACGGAGAGGTAGCGTGTGCAGACGCCTTCGCGGATCCGCTTGATTACTGTTTGGTATTTGACGATGGCGATTAGGAGTTCGAATTGTGTGCTACCATCGGGAAGTCGTTTTAATGGCCCGCCACTGGCGATACTGAATTGGCGGCCACGGAAAATGGGAAAGACAGAGACTGCATGCTGCCACGGTACTCTTACCGAGTGGAATTCCTGCAGTACTTCCAGGATACTGCGCTTTGGTCGTGTGGTGTAGTCCCAAAATTCATCCAAGTACTCTGGAACTATAAACTCGAGAAGTCGTTCCTTATGCGTCTCATCTGGTGTGTAGTGTGCTATTGCCGAAAAGAATGACCGTCGCGGGATTGCCCGCACGTCCAGATAGTCCGTGACGAGTGCGCGCAGGGTCAACTGTGGGTAACTTTCCAGGCTGCCAATCGGTGGGGACGGTAGCGCGTCCAATGCTTGTAGACTTTCTCCCGGAATCAATGTCACCAACTTATCCGCCTGCTCCTCCCAACCCATCATCTCAATCAAGTGCTGGACATCGCTATCGAAGTTCTTAGGTGTAACACAAATCATATCCCCGGGACTATACGACAACGATTCCGGTACCGTCAACGCGATATGCCGTACATCTTGCCAATGCTTCTGCGGCGTGACCCGTTTATTCTTGATGAGCGTCGCCTTTAACGTCTCCGGAAGTGGTCGCACATCGTGATCCAACCGACGTACTGCGGGCTGCTCATCAGGCACTGTCTGTGGCTCTTCACTCCCTAGTATACGGGGCTCTTCTAGTATCTCTGTTGCCCCATCTGACTGCAGAAGCCATTTTGGTGGTAGTTTCACGTCGTCCGGTATCGGATCCTGGCCTGGTGGGAGGGGGTATTTGTCTAGCAAGTGTTTGCGGAAACTCAACACCCATGGGATGAATGTGCCTTCGAGTCTGTTCGAGTTAGTGTCTAGACCGTGACATAGAGTCGAAAGACAAACCCTTCAGGATGCCGCTGATCAGCCTCTCCGCAGGGGTATATCTCGTTTGCCCCGAGTTGAATCAACCGTTTATGCAACTTGCGCGAAGCCCAATTGAACCTATTCCGTCAGACCAGTATCCAATAAACATACAGAGGCCACGCACTTTGGATACGAGCTATCCCCCAGCCCAAACGACGCGAAATTCACGCCCTCAAGGAACGTCGATGTAAGCCGCTTGAACAGCAACGACTTCCAAAACCCCCCTCCATTCCCCGGTATATCACCCTGTCCTGTAGTCGACGCAACGAAGATCGTAAACGTATGCAATGCGAGGGATCCCTATCGTTCCTCCATCAGTCCATATTTGCATAACAAGGAGAGGGAGGTAGGGCTACCGGCTTAAAATTGTTCATCTCAGAAACCTGAGTCACGAAATGCAGCCGTTCGGCGAGATCGCCCAGCTCCTCGGCCACATCCTGCGCATTGCCTGTTTCCGAGGCATAGAGGACGAGGGCGGACCGTTTCTGTAATCCTAATACCGGGTCTGCGCTCATTCTGTTTTTTGAATTGAAATTGTTGCCGTCGGCTTTTCGGCGATAAAGATCTGACAGCCCCGCGGTTTCGCAGCGGAGCGGGATGATGTCATCTCCGAGATCGCTCTTATCAGATCTGATATAGTACTAGCTGCAGGAACGACATATAGATTGATACGGACAATTCGAATACAATTGACAAATTACACATAAACTAGACATCCTGAGATTTGTCCATCTGGCACGCTGTAGAATACAAATAAAGTATGCAAAGGGTATCTCGCTAAAAAGTATCCTCCTCACCACCACCCCCTCCCCCATCCCCAAATCCATCATCTCCATATTCATCGTCCCCACCATCAAAGTACTGCTCTGCGTTGTAATCGCCTCCCATATCATCGTCATCGTCCTCGAAATTATCATCCACAATCTCCTCTTCCTGTTCTTCGTCGGGATCCAGGATATCCTCGCCCTCCCCGCCTTCTTCATCATCTTCAGCCTTCCGACGCTTCATCTGATCTTCCTCCTCTTCCTCGTCATCCTCGAATCCGCGCTTGGCGCCTGCACGCGCGACCTGCGGAACGTAGCCATCCATCGAGGTTTCCGGTTTGAAACTAGGCTGAATCGTCTGCCACAGTTCTCGGGGGAAAAATCTCATAACTACCACAGACAATTAGCATCATCCATTTCAAAACACCACCCGCGGACCCTGCCAAAAAGAAGAAAGTGACTCACTATACGGCCTCCCCTGCAACTTCGGCAACGTCCTCTTCTTCTTCTGATACTTCCCCGAATACGAGGGCATGCCGTGGAACGGATCAAAGTTCACACGCGCAGCACTCCCCTTCTTCGCAGAGGACGAGGCGGCGTCGAGAACAGAGTAATACGGGCCTTCGTGATAACGTTCGCGCAGGTCGCGGTAGTAGTCGACTTGGAGCTGCTCGCGGGGAGTAAGGAGCATCGCGCGAGTGACATTGTATTTCTACAAGCGTTAGCTTTAGATAATACTCATATGGGCGGTGATTGCAGCGTACAGGATAAAGAGGCGTAGGCGCCGTGTCTGGCTCCCCGCCGGCGTCGGTCTCCCAAGAGAACTCGGCTCCGGGCAGCTTTCTGCCCTTCTTGGCTCCGAATCGCGACATTTTAGGCAAGGGAATCAATTTCGAATCCGCTGGAAACCAATGCAAGTGTTCCCTCCCAAATGCAGAGAGGAAAACGAGTCGCGATGACCGCAGAAAAAAAAAGTTCCGGCGAAGCATTACTTACCGCCTGCCATTTATGAAAAGGCTTGGCGTCTCAATCCCTACGGCCCACAGACTGCTACTCTGCACTTAGGCTCCATATAGTGGACCAGCAAAAACAAAAAATGACCGACGCAGGGGTCGAACCTGCAATCTCTTGATTCGTAGTCAAGCGCCTTACCATTGGGCCAGCCGGCCTTATTAAGATATTTTGAATTAGGTTGGCTATATATTCAAAAACAAATTTCAAGAGAATGGTCAATTCAATTCTCATTATCATTATGGCATTTTACAGATTCTTCCCATAACACTGAATATCTCACAGGCCTATAGTCTCAACATTCGGCACGGTCCGCGTTGCAGGCCCCAATGGTCCATCTCTAACCCGTTGCTGCAGAGTCCGCACGATATCTTCAAACTCCGGTGTCTTGTCATCCAACTCCTTCATCCGATCGTGCAAAGTCACAAGGACGTCATACTTTGCAGTAGCAATCTTCCAGACCGCATTCTCCGCATCGCCAGCTCCGCCTCCAACGAACTCCGCGTAGGACCGTGGCGGTTTGAACAAATAGGGTAGTAGCGTCAACAAAGCTGGTGGCGTGAGGATTGCCCAGGGGCCCGAAGCGGGTAGTGATCCTTGGACAGATGGAGACACACTCCCAAGACTTTGTTCGGATGGAAGCTGAAATCGGGAGCCCATACCAGGGACTGGCGCGATGACCTCATCGGTTAAAGTCTGCCAATTCGCGGTTACGATGGCTTTCATGAATGACATTGACGCCAAGGAAATATCTTTCATGACCAGGATGTCAGCTGACGCGACAATATCTTTCCAAAGTCTGGGGTGATGGTTCAAATAAGCAAAATACAAGAAACGAGCAGCCGCCGCCTCTTTGTGCCAGTCCGTCGGAGTCTGGCCAGAGGAATTGAGCTCCGTTGAATTAGGAGTGCTCGATCTCGGTGGGCCGTGGAATATTTTAGCAAGGACATTCAATGCTTCCTTGCTGGGTGAGTTGGTAGGGAGCGTAAGCACAGGATTGAGACCCTGCTTACTGGCCTCCACTAACAGTACGCGAGGAAGGGAAGAGAGAACATTGAGTTGACCGCTTGGAATCTGGCCATGCGCCCATTGCGTAGAGGAGATCCTAAGAGACTCGGTGACTCGTACCAATACGCGATCTAACAAACTCTGCTGGTTTTGGAGAAAGTGGTTGGGGTAGAGTTCTGTATATTGCGCGACGTAAGCCATAACCGGACCATAAAGGATACTGATATCCACAGGGTCGAGCTTGGATTCATCCAGATAGTATCCAAGCACGGTTTGGTGGACATCGTGTGCAATAAGGAAGTCCAAAGCTGGAGAAGAAAACGTGGAGGCAGACTGCACGTAGTTCCTCGCCACAAGACCTGGCGCATCGATCTCTAAAATGTCATGTAAGAAGTTCAATAGTGTCATATGCATCAGTACATCGCTCTTGTCGACCATCTGGCAAGCCGCGAAATGCAGTAAGCTGTTACTCTGGTATTTGGATTCAATTTCGGGTACTTGCGAAGTCGAAATAATGTCCCAGCGTAGACTACCCGCTCTCTCAAGGAGTCCCATCAACCTGCCTTGAGCCACTGTTTTATCGCGCTTTGGAAGATTCCCCGGTCCGTTGTTACTGAGACTGCATATCGAGAAGAGAGTTCCGTACACATCCTTGTCGGTGAACATCCTCCTCCACACAAGGCCCTGCCCTCCGACCTTGTCGTCTGCCCCATTCCCCCGGGAACTCTCATTATCGATCTCCAAAAGCGCCCAAATCGTATCCAACGCAGCTTGGGCCACCTCGGTCGAAGACGTCGAAAGCCAGAGCTCCACAAGGGAAGCAACCAACTCCGAATCGCCAGCCACTATCGCAGCATCACTGGGAGCCTGTCCTGCTTTTTCCAACAGAGAAAGGGCCAATAAATTGATCGGTGGCGATGGCACCTTGAAGCCCGCGACGAAGTTAACAGACGGTTCGATGGATCGGAGATCAGCAAAGGAGAAATACGCGGCGGCTCGGGTGCCCAGGACGGTGAGAGGAGTTGGGTCTTCCTGAAGGACCGGGAGAAGCTGTGGGATCTGCGTCAGAAGCGTTGCAGGGACGGTGGGGTCGACGTTCTCCGTGAGTTCTATCTTCAGCTTGTCAAGAAGCGTGGTGTCTAGGCCGACGGAGGGGTCGCTTTGGACATGGTCCAGGTGAGCTTTCACCGCGGGAAATGACGATGGAACCACCATATTGGCCGTGTCTGCGCGGCTGTACTTTTTCCTTGAATATATCAAGATTTCAGAGGAAAGCTCTCGCAGGTCGAAGTGGTTGAAAGAGTGAACCTGGAGAAGCAGCGGGGAAGAGCAGCTTATTGTAAACGTAACAAACACCGCAGCTCCGCCTTTGGTCTCACAGGACCATGATCCATACAACTTACTCTTTGATAAACCAGCTATCGACTTCCTCACACGAGAATGGCAGCAATGGCAGACCAAGCGAAGTCGCTAGTTTCCCAGAAATCCTCGGATTCAGGCCTCCACATCCAACTTCATCCTCTCATCCTCCTCTCGATCTCCGACCACATTACTCGGCACGCCGCACGACAACAGCAGGGACCTATCATTGGAGCGCTACTAGGACAGCAGGACGGCCGCGAGATTACCTTAGAGCATACTTTTGAGTGTTTAGTTGCTCCTGATGAAAATGGAGAAGCTCAGTTGCAGCATGACTGGTTCGTTGAGCGGGTGAAGCAGTGTAAGTGACGAGCTACTCTGTCATGGAGATTGTTAAAACTCCTGTATTGACATGGAATGAACAGTAAAGGATGTTCATAAAGCCCCAGCCCTCGACTTCGTTGGATGGTGGTCGACCGCACGACCTTCAGGACCCAACACCTCCCACCTCCCGATCCATCGTCAGATCCTCCAGAACTACAATGAATCCGCCGTGTTCCTTACGTTCCATCCTTCCCAGATCCAAGTAGGAGCGTCAAATGGATCTAAGCTTCCATTGACGGTTTACGAAAGTGTCTATGAGGGGGATAATGCTGCAGAGGGCGACAAGTCGATGCAAGTGGACAACGAGGAGCAGTCTTTGAGCATCCGATTCCGGGAACTGCCATATTCTATTGAGACGGGCGAGGCGGAGATGATTGGCGTTGATACTGTTGCCAGAAGCGCGAGAAATGCGGCATCAGATACCGGTGCAGGACCGCAGCAAGAGACGCAAGCCAAGGGAAAGAAAGAGCAGAAAGATGTTATGCTTTCGCCAGAAGAAGAAGAATGTATAATTCTGCCATCACTATTACACTGGAGATCTTAATTTCGGACTGCTAACTCTGAAAAATACAGTGGTCGCCAGCCTCAACACCCGCCTAAACGCCGTCCGAACCCTTGAATCCAGAGTCTCATTAATCAAATCCTACATCTCCACTCTATCCACCACTGAAGAAATACCCGACCAAGACCAAGAAGCACCCAAACTATCCGCAGACCTCCTCTCCCACCGTCACCTCCGCAACATCAACTCCCTCCTCTCAAATCTCTCCCTCCTCACACCTCCCGAACAAAGCGCCTTTTCCGCAGAAACCCTCGCGCAAACCAACGACGTCCTCCTGGTCTCACTACTCGGACAACTGGGTCAAAGCGTCAAGGACATGCGCGAGCTAGGTCGGAAGGCGGCTATCGTGAATAATGTGAGACAGAGCATGGGCATGGCGTCGCGCAAGGGTGGGAAGGCGGCTCGGTTGGAGAGCGAGTTCTTTGGTGGCAGGGAGGGGCAGTCTGGGATGTTTGCCTAGGCGCATTTTGTGTCTTAGGGTTTACTTTTTAGCTTCTTTCTCGGTTTGCTGGGCGCTGGGCGTTTTTAAGTAGTAGCAAAATGATTTCATGAATGAAGATGTTACGAAGGAATAAACATACAAGAGATTGAGCCTTTCACGCGTATTCACTGTATTTCGTATGGTACATGCAAGTATATACTTCATTGCATCGGGCATCTACCTGCCCATAGATATTTGCATTAGTAGAAGCCCCAAGCCAATTATCGACAAATAAAGTTGAAAACAGATAAGAGAAAAAACCTATACAAGACTGGTAACTGGTATCTCCAACAACAGACAAACATTTACATTAAAAAAAAAAAAAATAGTCTATGAGATCACAAAAAACGAATGCGAAAGAGTGCCACAACGGCGGGTATTGTCATGAAACAAACAGACAAATGCAAAAGAGAGGGGGGAAAAGAAAGTCATTGACACCGTAAATTGAAACTCATTTTATCCGACAATAGAACGGTGCAGTTTTAATACCTGCTACGCCCGCGTTCATAGTCGTCATGAGGCGGCGGTTGGTAAGGGTCAGGCATGCGGATAGGGTCATGCTGGTTGTCGTTGGGATGGTAGAGACGGGATGTAACGCCCGATTCTTGTCCGCTGCTGTTGGAAGAAGGTTGGCGGTAGTGACGGTGTGTGTCGAGTTCGCTGTCAGAGGGTATCATGTAGGGGTTGTTGAACGAGTCGTGCTCGTAGGGTGAGAAAGGTTGGTGTGTGGGTGCCATGGGATCCAGCATGGACGAATCGCTGAGTCTGTCTTGGCTGGTAGAGTAGAATCGACTGCTGCGTGGGTCTTCGTAGGGCGAGGGTGATAGTCCGGAAGAAAGTCGGTTCAGAGTTGGGTTGGGCTGTGCGTGAGATAGCAGATCTTCTCCTTCTTCGTCTGGGGGAGAGTTTCCTCTTCCGCCGGCCATGAAAGGACCGGCGCCTTCGTAGGCGGTAACGACGGTAGTAGGGACATTGCCTGCTTGGCTAAGACCGATCTGCTCGGATGGAGCTTGGTAGCTAGGGTCGAGAGTGCGCTTCTTGCGACCCACGAATAGCCAACGGAAGCTGCGGCCAATGGCCTTGAGAAGGTCAAGCGGGTTCAGAGCATCGAGAAGCGCCTTCATGCCCCAGGGTCCGCCTTGGTAGGTGGCCTTTCCATTTCCGTAGAAGTCGGTCACTTCGTCGTCGTGAACGTGGTCAATAGAATACTCCTTCCACGCGAAAGCCCACAGGTGCAAGACAGAGAATATAGCCATTTCAATGGTGATGAGTAGATTAGAAAGACCGACCTTCCAGTCGGGCGCTTGAATTTTCTCGGAATCCTTGATGACTCCAGACGAATACAGGAACGATATCATAGTCTACAAAGTTAGCGCTCTGTTTCAGACTGGTTTGAACATAATAGCACTCACCGATTGCCAGAAGCAAAGGAAAATAACCAGCTTGATGGAGAGAATCTTGAGAAATGGCCGATGTTGCTTGATATCGTCCTTAATCTGGATATAGAATTGAATAAGACAGTACATGGCGATGGTAACCGCAGCGGATTCAACGACCAGAACCTAAACTAGTTAGCCATGACCAATTTATCCAGTAGCGGCAGTACATACCCAAATGTGTGAGAATGCTGGACTCAAAGACGATTCGCAGTACAAGTCAAAGTGCTGCGTCACAACCGCGACGATGGTCATAAGCACCCGCAGAACACAATATTGGAAAACGCCAACCCAAATGACCTATCAAAGTCAGCCCCATCCGGCCCACACATTTCCTTCGTTGTAGACCTACATTAAACCAGGTCAAGCCACTCCGAGGAACTCTCCAGATTCCATTTTCCCCTCCGCAGCACTTTTGCGCCCAGTTCAATGGCCAGACCCATTGTTTCGGTTTGATTCCACGAAAGTAATTCTTTTGGCTATGCAGATCCGGCGCGAGGTAATGACACATAAGGGCGAAGAACGCGGATATCGTAAACGCTTCGTAGCAATCGCCCATGACACTGTAATAGACTGCTTGTTTATGGTAGTAGATACTAAGCCACGCGACGAGGGAATAGATCGGGATCATTAATAAGATTCGAATGATGCTGCGTAGTTGAAATCAAGCTGTCAGTCCAAGAGTTCCAAAGGGGAAAACAAAGGAGAGAAAAGCTTACTGTCGCTGTTCCAGCGGCTTGCTGTAATGTGTCGCATGGCCCATAATGATATATAACGACATGATGCCAGCAAAAATAGCAAATGCACCCCCGGCTATCAGAGCCAGCTGATGAAAAGTAAGTCCACCATCCCATAATTCAACCTCGTCGACTATAATCGTGATTCCAGTCAGCCAATCCGTTTCGCATTCGGAGATAATTTAGGGGGGGGATGTCAACGCACTGGATTGATCCTCCGTCGTCGAATTGCACACCGGCCAACCCATGACGCCTTTAGAAGGTATATAGCAATGAAGAGCAAAAAAAAAATTCGGGGAAAAGCGTCAGTCGAGAACGTAATGTCGAGAGAACAAGATTTGGAGAAGACGAGGAAAAGGAATAATGGCGGATGATCACCAGCGATCAGCGGTGGATTGTTTGAGGCTGCAACACTCTGTATGCGACACTCTGTACTCTGTGCAGTGTGAGAAAGTTTCCTGAGGAGGCTCCGAGTAAGTAGCAAGTAAAACTCGAATAGTATGCAGAAAAATAAAAGATATGAAGCTTGAAGTGACCAAAAGAAGCGCCGTCCAAGAGCCGCAAGCGCCGTGTCTAACAACCAGGCAGCAAAAAAAGCCGTTCCACAAAGAAACAAAAATTATACAGAAAAAGGAAAGAATAAAAGAATAAGAGATTAAGAGAACAAAAGATATCTGAATGAATGAATGAAGAATGAATGAATGAATGTCTATAAATAACAATAGCCTTGCGAGGCGTTGTTCCGTGGTTCTTTGCTGCTTGCTGCGCCTCTGGAGGAAAAATAAGAAGGCCAAGATTTGGTCAAGCTTTGATGGCCTCACTTTATCCTTTTTGGGTAATATTCGGGTGTTTTATACGAGTTCTCTTACTGTACAGTCATAATAGAAGAGAAAAATGAGATATAATACAGATGCCAAACCCAGTCCAATCAATCCAATAGATCCATTCCCAAATGCAACTAAAATATTACACAATGCCTTATCCCCTCCATGAATCCCCAAAGCCACCGCGCCCGCGGCCCCGGCGACGCCGGTTCCGTCCTCCTCCTCCTCCTCCTCCTCCTCCTCCTCCTGCGAATTCCGGTCCATTGTCCACGAATACGTCTCCATCCTCAAACGAGATACGTCTGGTCTCATCACCTCCGCGACGGGGATAGTCTCCCTTTCGTAGTAGATCGTCGAACCGGTCCAGGCGTCGATCTGCCATTTCTCGCGATACCGGGAGATAGTAGAGTTTGGGTTTAACAGTTGTGGACTTGAACAGTTCATCGAGTGGTTTGAAGCCCTGCCCCGGTCGTGATGGCCGAGGTTCTGCCGGTGGCGGTGCTCGTGAAGGACCAGATGTGAGTCGTGCTCTGTCAGCACGTGGACCAGATGGAGGTACGCGGGGGTCATCAATCATGGATTCCTGGCGGCTTCGTGGAGGTGGGTTTCCGGCGGCGTTCTTGGGGTCGATTTCATCCAGGACGGCTTCGACGCCATCTTCGGTGCGGTCGTATCTAACCTCCCAACGGGGCTGAGGACCACCACGTCGTCGTGATTCTTCCTCCATGTCAATCCATTGTTGGAGCTTTTGTTCCGGAATAAAATCAACAAAGAGATTCTTGCGGTTCCGTTCATTTGGCCAAATGCTCCCATGGAGCGCAGAACGAACTCGTGATGCTGCTGAAACATTTGCAAAGCTGGCGAAGCAATGTGTCTTAATGTGGTCCAGATGGAAGTCGACGATTACGTCCTCACTAGGCAAAGACCCTGGAGCAGACGCCAAGGTGACTAGATGGTTTCGCAGCATTCCTGGCTGGAGCGGACGCATCAATCCACCAATATATAGAGCTGCGGTAGCAACATGAAGCGCAGGTTCAACCTCTGTGTCCTTCATCTCCGTGTCCGCCGGAGGCGAAGCAGGGCGGACCTGTTCCCGCTCTGCGCCAGCAAAAAGGCCCTTAAACCGAGCGTCCTGTTTAGGCGGAGCTTCCTTCCTAGGACGCGACTCCTCGGGAGCGGGTGTAGGCGCGCCATGCTCTTCTCTAGCTTCCTGTTGCTGCACCTGCTCTTTAACTAGTTGTTCTTCTGTAGCGAGGCCATCCTGGTCCTCTGGCAACACCACACGCGGTGTCTCATCCTGCGCTTTAGCCTTTTTACTTGCAAGTGCTTCAGTAGTTACGATCGGGCTTTGGCTGCGGCGCTTCCGTTTAAGTCTGTCCTCAACAACTTCTTCGGTAGGGAGTACAGGGAGCAATTCGTTGCCCGCTTCCGGCGCTTTGGCCGATGGTGCATCCTTATCGGTAGAAGCAGCAGGTTCCGCGTCTGCAGGTTCGCGTTGTTCAGATGGAACTTCCTGGGCCACAGCATCACCGGGAGCTTGCTCAACCGGTTGAGCGGCTGCCTCATCGGGTCCAGCCTGAGGGGCCGGCACCTCTTCTGGAGCTTTCTCTGCCTCATTTCCCGCATCCGCCCGCTCCTGTTCCTGTGGTTTCTCCTCCTGTCGCTCTTGTTCAGCCGCATCGGTCATCGGCTGGTCTACCTCGGCCTCATCCCTTGGTAATTCTTCTGCCGTCGGCTCCGCAGGTTTAGGTTCGTCGCGCTTTTCGACATCGCCATTTTCGGCCAATGGTTCCTGTGCTTGTTCAATCTTCGGTTCTTCCGTTTTCTGTTGCTCGGGTTTCATGTCTTGCGGCACGTCGGGGGTCGGCTGTTCCGCAGGTTGTTCAATTTCGGCAGGCTGCTGCTCAGCTGTACCCTGCGCATCGGTAGTTTCCGGTCCAGCGGAAGCTCCCTCAGTCGACTCTCCAGCCTGGTCGCCAGCTTCAGCCTCGAGAAGTTTATCGATAAACTGTTGTTTAACCCGAAGGCCGGTCTGCGCAACACCGCGCCGCTTCAGCTCAGCCTTTAGGTCGGTCACCTTCCATTTCGAATAATCGGTCATTATGGTTTGTTTCGCACGGACGATCGCAGGTTCAAGGGATCATGGGGAAATTTGAGCCGGCTTCAATTCACATGCGTGGTGTGTTGGCGCGGTCGGGTCAGTGATATCGACTTGGTAAAGGAGCTCAATGATGCGCTTTAAGAGTGATATCGTTGCGCTAGACTGTATGTGGACTAGTGGGTGAGTTATGCATTCTGTATTAGGTTTAGCGTGGCTTGTTTGTACATGCTGAATAAACGCGTATGCATTGCCGAATATGGAAGGTGTAATCCAGGCTTGAGATATCTGTTCAAGATTGCGTAGACATAGAGTGAAGAGTCAAGAAGAGAGGTTATAGTTGTGAAGCCCATTTGTGGCTGAATGAGGTGACATTCTCAGCAGCCTCTCCAGTCTGTTCCGAAGAGAGGAAGGACTACAAGCATTCACCTACTCTCAACACCGCAACATCATTACCTATCATTGGGAATTGAAATTGCCATATCTCTCATTTAACAAGCTGTACGGAGTGTACAATATGGTATATTAAACCATATCAGCAAAAAGATAGCAATATGGCGCATCAGAATGACAAGGTGACAAAAGTGGGGCTCTATATGACCTACACGGAGATGAATCTTATCGGTTTAGATGCGAGTATCCCAGTCCATTAATGAGGGGAAGAAGGCCAACTGGCTCAATGTTAGTACTCCATGACAAGATAAGCGACTTGGCAGTGGACCGATGTTAAAGCACCAAGATCCGAGAGATGTTCGGATAATAAGAACAGCATCATCCCCGCAGACCTCGTGTCTGATATTCAACTACTTTACTAGTATACTCTTTGGACAATGGGCTCTACAGACTCTCTACCTGCCGGCCTCCCCGTCGAGAATCCCACGACTCCCTTCTGGAGAACTGAATTGCATCCCCTCGATGACCTGCGGACTACCCCGGAATTGCCCCAGCAGAGCGACATCGTCATCATTGGCGCTGGGTATGCCGGAGTCAGTATCGCCTATCATCTATTGAAGCAACAGGACCAGCAGAATCAATCTCTCCCTTCAATAACTATTCTGGAAGCGCGACAGATTTGTTCGGGTGCCACTGGCCGTAACGGTGGTCACATACGACCTGATTTGTATGGTCATATCCCGACATATATCGAACGGCATGGAGCCGAGGCTGGTGCGGAGCTGGCCAATTTTGAGCTTTCTCATGTTAAAGCTTTGAAAGATGTCATTTCTGAAGAAGGAATTGATTGCGATTTCAACGTTACTCGGAATATGAACGTGTATCTCAACGAAGCTCATGGTGAGAAGGCGAAGCAGAAATATGAGACACTGGCATCCCAGGCGCATTCGTTTGTCGAGGACATACATTATACGCCACAGAAACATGCCGAAGGAGTAAGTCTTTCTTCTCTATGGCGATGACTGAAAGTCGCTGACTTGCAATAGATCTCTGGAGTCAAAGGTGCCAAGGCTTGCATGTCCTATACGGCAGGCACGATATGGCCTTATAAGTTTATTCTGGGATTGCTTTCGAAGATCGTGGACTATAGTGCTCTAAATGTGCAAGCACATACTGCAGTCACGTCTGTAACGTCTGAATCGGAATCCAGTCACCTGGTTAACACTCCCCGCGGACAAATTCGTGCTTCCAAAGTCATTTATGCTACGAATGCATACACACCCAGCTTACTACCGGAGTACTCCTCGAATATCGTGCCTGCTCGTGGATTGTGCTGTCACATCGCTGTCCCCGAGGACAAACATGCCCCCTTCCTGCCATACTCTTACATTCTCAACACAGAGAATGGAGACGGATGCAGCTACCTGATCTCCCGACCTGATGGAAGTATTATCGTTGGCGGAGCCCAATACACATTCAAAGACGCGAAGGAGCAGTGGTACGGTGTGGTAGATGACAGTACACTGATTGAACCCACAAAGGTCTACTACAACGATTACATGCAGCGCACGTTCCAGGGCTGGGAGGACAGTGGTGCATATGTCAAAGAGATCTGGACTGGAAGTAAGTTCCCTTTCAAACATAATCTCTGCTCCTCCCGTTATAAAAAGGATGGGTACACTGACGGTCTCTAGTTATGGGCTATTCGTACGATTCCAACCCTCACGTTGGCGAAATCCCAGGCAAACCTGGACAATATATTTGTGCAGGGTTTAATGGGCACGGGATGCCAGTAATCTTCTTAACTGCCAAGGGGCTCGCCGAGATAATACAGACAGGCAAAAGTTTTGAAGAGGTTAACTTGCCGCGGATTTTCAAGTCCACGGCGAAGAGACTGCAGACGGCTCAGGAAGCGCCGGACAGAAGTGATGTTCTGAATTGAATTGGTGCAGTTGTATACATGAATCAAGGCAATAGGACCATGGATTCTTTGAATGCTTTTTCAGTGACAGTTTAGATACACTATAGATCATTCTATATATGGAAATCGCCGTTGCCCATAGCTACCCAATGTTTTCCATAGAATCGGCACGAACCACGTTGGCTTTTTATCTCGCAAGAATACCACTCTGTACCAGACATATAACTACAGAGCCAACCTCTGCAGTCTCATTATTTAGGCGATGGACTTTGGGCGATGTACGATGAATCTTCCATCTGATTGGTTATACCACTTTCACTCTTCTCATCCTTTCATCGGCTCTGATTGATTATAACCTGTTCTTTCCTAATTAAGCAACCTTTGACTGTGACATACACCCCGTAGCTTTGCTCTGGATGTATTGGCCTACCGACTACCACCGTCAAGCCATGTGTTGTAGCATCACACGATCCGTAGCCTCCAACGCCCACTGTTTTCTTCGGAGGGTCCGGAGTCGAGCATTCAATGATCAGAAGGCAGTCACCGTGGGTTTGTTGGATCTTCCCAATGAGCTTCTACTTTCCATAGCACAATATTTAGAATATCACTGGATGCAGCTAGATATGGGCAGCTGCCTCTTGCTAAATGCCTAGTGGACCGACACTTCAAGATTTTTGTGCAAAAGACCTCGGAATTGCTTGCCTCACTGGTTTCTATTGCATGTGAAGCCTGATCTGGACGACGAGATATTCAGCTCACAGTTGAGCCATGGTATAGAAATTAATGTCAGCGACGGTATGTATCGTACAGCTTTGACACGTGCTATTCTGATTTATGAAACAGAATGCGCGAAGTACGTTCTGAAAAATGGAGGAAATCCAATATGCGGAAACGGCGACGTTTTGCTACATGTAGAGCATTCATCGTTAGAGAAGCTTGAAATCTTGCTAGAAGCAATTGACATCCATGCCATGTCGCCGCAGAAGCTCTGTGAATGGATCACCGGCCGGCAACATTCATCGGCTTGGGATCAAGAGATGGGTGCCGTGAAAGTATTTGAGTGTTTTCTTGACCGAGGTCAACGCTGAGCTCGGTAGTTTTTGAATCATGTTTGATCCGTAGATTTCCGCGCTCTTCAAATCTCGCAAATTACAACTCGCATATTCCTTTAACACCGATATACGGCCTCATGCTATCCTATCCGAATGCATGTACTTGCAGGATACAATTCTCACGAATCATAACAGTTTGCTATGCTATATAGCTGCAAGCTAGATATCATATGCCTTAACCAGAATGATTGGTGCTATTACGTCAAGATCAATGTAACCGGAAATCGATCCAGCATTCATGTTCCTAGAATACAATGAGCATTGGACAGTCTACACACGGAATACAGTAGGATCATGCTTACCCGCCTTTCAGAACAAGTCTCGTCCCAGAAAACTTCATAACGTCCACTAATTCCCGGAGAAGCCTTGTCGAAGCCGCCAATGGCCGTTGTGCTGTACTTTCGGTAAATCGCGGCTATCATGGTTGTCATTTCGGCCATGGCGAGACTAAAGCCATCAGTCAGTTTCCCGGGTATACTCTAGAGTCTAGAGGAGGGAAGCTTACTGAACTCCGATACACATTCTTCCTCCGCTAGAGAATGCCCAGAATAACTTTTTCATCTCTGATTGGTCTTGGAGCTTGTCAAGCCAGCGACCTGGATTGAATTTTGACGGATCTGGGAAGACCTCTGGGTTTCGATGTAGGATATACGGTGACATGGAAACAACAGTTCTCGGGGAAATTGCATATCCATCAATCGTAGTGCTCGTAGACAGAGACCTTGGTTCTGATCCAGGAAGTGGTGCGAATAGTCGAAGTGTTTCTTTGATCACTGCATTTACATACGGAAGTTTGTCGCTTGCCTCGACTCTTGGGATACCATCTGCATTAATACCGTCTTTCTGGATTGCGCAGACCTCCTCGATCAACTTCTTCTGAAAGCTCCTATGCTCAGGACGCGAAAGAGACCAAACCACGAACATCAAAGTATCACTAGTAGTCTCAATACCAGCCATGAGATGGTCCGCACATTCAGATGCAATGTCCAAATCATCCATTCCACCCTCTTTTCTAGAGCGATGATGCTGCCACAGCCGTGCAATTAGTGTTGTTGAACCTTCCTTATTCTTTTCATCGTTCGTCGCAGCAGAAAAGAACTGGCAGGCTTTCAGCGCATGACGCCGGATACCCATGTACGTAGTAGGTGTTTGCATGGGATAGAACTGCCGCATAAGGCAGCCCAAGGTACCGTCTCTAGTGTAAAGCCATTCAGTGAAGCGAAGAAAATGTACGCTGAACCATGTTAACTTGCGACGATCTGGATTTGCCATCGCCCTTATTAGAGCGCGGTCCGTCTTCCCGCCCTGTAGGCATGCCGTCTTGCCGAATCGTCCGTAAAGGAACTCGGTTATAGCATCGAGCGAAAAATAATGCAGACTGTTAAATGTATTGCTCATCGGGCCCTCCCGCTCGAGAAGCTCCAGATACTGCTGGACCTTCTTCTCAATCAAAGCTGCGGTGTCACCCTTCAGTATTCCCGACTTGGCATACGCATGGGCTAGAATCCTCTTGCGATCCCCATGCGCTTTCCCAGATGCGAACGAGAACAAATTCGGACACCCAGCTACATCAAACATTTTGTAGAAGTCCGTTCGTTCGAATCCGCTGCCAGCGCCATAGATCACTCGCAGCGCAGACGTGCTGTTGAATGATACCTCGTCAGGGCCCACGCGGACGACGGGGCCATACTTGTTATGTAGTTTGAGGAGGGTGCGTGAGCGATCGCCCTTGTAGTCCTCATATGCGAGTCGCCATCCCGTCAATTTGTATGTCAGAGGTCCTGGGATCCGCGCGAGAGGGCTAAAGAATAGTTGGTAACAGTAGTACCAGAGTAAGAAAGCTGCGATAGTGGCCGCGGAGCCAGCAATGATGAAGGGCATTTTGATATAACCTGGTGCAATGACTAGTGTACATAATGGAAGACAACTCCGCTCTTATACCGGTCTAAATCGAATCCTTTGATATCAAGCTGTCAAAGCGCAAGAGGCAACAATTCACGGAACCAGGTTCCGCATTGATATGCAGCTGATAATATCCCGAGTGTTGCAGGACAGATACGGCAACCGCCAGCGAGATAGACATCAATGATAATGCAGCATGAATGATTGGATGCAGATTGGAGCTTTTACTAATAACTGACAGTATGTGCCAATGGTCACAGGACAACTCATCTTCATCGTACATTCAAGCCAAACATCGTGACTTTGCCGATGGCCGTTATTGCATTAGCCGAGGCAGAAGCTACTAAATGAGATAAGATATGGCACCTTCTGAAATCGACTATGTTCAGATGATGCCAGATGACTGTTTGAGGGTGACACTAGAAGCCCTTTCCCAACCGCTACCGATGTCGAGTAGCTAAAACAATTGGAGTGGCTTATAGTCAACATGTTGACAGATGGACTCCCTCCAGACCACATCGTGCGGAAATTCGGCTGAATTTGCAGACTCAGACTAGTTGCTCGGAAAGATTTTGATTCCTTACGAGCGAACATGGACGACGGTAGCAAGTGGATTGTGAATTGTCGTCCACAATCTGACTGAAAAGCCATCGACAAGCTCGAAAAAGACAAAACACTATGGAGGTCTCTTTCCGCTTCCAGTGGGAGGGAGCAACTGGGCTGGTTAGGATGTTTCAGTCCAACTGCCACAATGTGATCTTTGAAGGTTTTGGTGTGTGGTTAATTTCCACGAAATGGACACTGGAATATAACAAATCGTGGCTAGGTGTTACTACACACTGGTCCACTGATGGCACTCAATTCATACAGGCAGATCAGGTTCTTTACTCACATCAGCGTTTACCCAAAAAAAAAAAAAGAAAAGAAAAAAAAAAGAAAAAGCACACGACAATTGGCCTACCTTGGTCGTCATGATCAGGGTAACAGAATCAAAGACAAAATTTGAAAAAGATGCCAAGTGATGGTTCACTAATTCTAGGGTGGAGTACGGATAGTTGTACTCATCCTGATCAGAAGGGATAAGTTAATCTTTGAGAAGTGGGAGAATTTGCCCGATGTTCCTGCACACAGTACCAGGCAACATATGGATGAAGACGAGAGGTTTGACTGTGCCCAAGAAGTCATGGTCATGCCCAGCGGAGTGGTAGGAGCTCCAATGAGGTTCCCATTTGGAGAAATCTTTGACAGGGACCCTCAATATAAGGGGACCGACATCGTCTTGAATGATGACGACTTGCATTATATGACACGCGCTATTTTTTATCAAAGGATAAATAATGCGCTTCTGGAGCAGTCAAATTAGAACGGGCTGTCATTATCTCATCACGGGCGAGAAAGTTGAAAGCAAGCTCTGGCTATCATTAGTTGCTAGTGGCTAGTATCATTATGGAGCTCTGTCTCTCTTCTCATGTGCCATTTTCATGGTTAGTCGCGCCGCTTGGTGCAAGCTGATGTCGGCCCCAATAATCCATTAAACCAAACTTTAGTTATTAGAACAAAACGTATATATCTTCAGTGATGACAGATAGCATGAGTTGCAGCTTGGCAAAACGAAAGCATTACCATGTATTGCAGGGTTACCGGATTGCCATAGTTCCACTATATCGCGTACCTCTACATTTATGCGAAACTATAATAAAGCGTATCATATTCCAAATCTGATAACAACCCACATGTAATCCTTTTATCTGATCGGAACTTACGGAGAAATATGTTGGACAGCGCATTCCAAGTGCACTATAGAATGCCTTGATTCGTTAGTGGTATTCCACTGTTGTGGGGGGATGAACCGGCGATTTGGCAAGCATTTTGACTAGTTTCATGTTATCCAATCTTCTTATTTCTTTCTCGATGGCCCGATATTGGTTTTCTCTCTCCGAAAGCCGAAGTAGACAATTGTCGGAGCTTTCCTGGGTAGGGCTAGGGCTATGGAACCACTGTCAATGAGGATAGACAAGTACACGAACCCTTCAGGTCCACGAAGCCCTCGGGTAAATTACGGATAGTCAGCAATTACTAGAAAGAGCATAGGATAGAAACTCCCAGCACGTTATTCATTATCAGGGGTCCGTCGGGGGTTCGTCGGGGAATTGTCGTCGGAGACTCCGTGGTTTTCCCGATATATCAAAAGGATTGTTTTGTCTACTTTTATTCCCTTTGTTTCTACACATATCTGAGAGTATCACGCTTCGAGGTGTTACCTTATCTTTTCTTTGAATTGCAATGAAGGGCTCAACCGCAGCTGAGCTTCTTGCCGTGAGCTGGGCGGGTGTTGCTGCCGCTCTAGACTACAACGCGCCGCCGGGTAACCTATCTAGCCTTCCCAATTCGACCCTATTCGAAACATGGAGGCCCAAGATTCACGTCCTCCCACCAGCTGGCCAAGTTGGCGACCCATGTGCACACTACAGTGACCCTGAAACTGGTCTGTTCCATGTTGGCTACCTGCACAACAGCAGTGGAATTGCTACTGTCCAGACAGATGACCTTGTGCACTATTATGATGTGAACAAGAATGGCAACTACTCCCTCACTCCTGGTGGTTCAAATGATCCTGTCTCTGTGTTTGATGGCTCTGTCATTCCCAGCGGCATTGATGGCAAGCCAACAATGATCTACACCTCAGTTTCATCGCTGCCGATCCATTGGACCCTTCCTTATACCAGGGGAAGTGAGTCTCAGTCCCTGGCTATCACCTCTGATGGAAAGAACTTTACCAAGTTTAACATCCCGCCTGTTATCCCTGAGCCTCCAGCAGGCTTGAATGTTACTGCTTTCCGTGACCCATTTGTCTTCCAGAACAAGGAGTTGGATCGAACCCTCAATAGCGCCAAGGGCACTTGGTACGTCACTGTCTCCGGCGGTGTTCACGATGTCGGCCCTGGTATCTTCCTCTACCGCAGCAAGAGCTCCAACTTTGAACAGTGGGAGTATCTTGGGGAATGGTTCAATGCGCCTTCCAATTCGACTTGGGGTAACGGTGACTGGGCCGGAGTCTATGGCTTTAACTGGGAGACTGTAAACGTGTTCGGTCTTGATAAACAGGGATACAACTACAATGGTGATTCTTTTATGACTTTCGGTGTGGAAGGCTCCTACATGCCTGTCCAGAAAGCTGTGTCCTCTTTGCATGCTCAGCTGTGGGCAGCTGGCAGTGTCTCAACCGTTGATGGCAATGTGACTTTCAACCCTAACATGGTCGGTGTTCTTGATTGGGGCTTGTCTGCATATGCCGCGGCTGGAAAGGTTCTGCCTAGCACATCTAAAGCATCGTCTAACAGTGGTGCTCCAGACCGTTTTATCTCCTATGTCTGGCTGACTGGAGACGTGTTTGAAGCAGTCAAGGACTTTCCTCAGGCGCAGCAGGGATGGCAAAGCACCCTTCTTCTGCCGCGTGAGCTGAGCGTGCACACGATCTCCAATGTGGTGAACAACGATCTCATCCACGAGACCGCCTCCTGGCGCTTGGCCAGCAACTCCTCCGCTAGTAGCTGCGTCGAGCTTGAAACCCTCGGCGTCAACATCGCGCGAGAGACCTACAATGCCATTACTGCTGCGCCGTCCTTCTCGGAACCGAGCCGTAAATTCTCAAAAGCCGGCATCGTCCCCTTCAACCGCTCGCCTGACAGCAAGTTCTTCGTTCTCAACGCCCAGCTCTCCTTCCCTCAGTCTGCGCGTGGCTCCGGCCTCAAGTCTGGATTCCAAATCCTCTCGTCTGAGTTCGAGTCCACCACAATCTACTACCAATTTTCGAACGAGTCAATTATCATCGACCGCTACAACACCAGTGCTGCCTCGCAGACCAACAGTGGAATCAACTCGGACCCTGAATCTGGACGCCTGCGTTTGTTCGACATCAATGATAGCTGTAGCGGTAAGGGTAAAGGCAAGAACGAACACATGGAAACCTTGGACCTGGTCATCGTGGTCGACAACTCTGTTCTCGAGGTTTATGCCAACTCGCGCTTTGCGCTGTCCACTTGGGCTCGGTAAGTTCTCCTGAACATTTTCATATGGCACAAGCTAATTGTCGCAGTTCTTGGTACGCCAACTCGACTGAGATCCGCTTCTTCCATGACGGCGAGGGCGAGGTCTCGTTCAGCAACATTCAAGTTTCGGACGGCTTGTACGATGCTTATCCCGAGAGGACACATTGAACGATTACCTGAGCACTGTTTCTGATATGCATTTGATACCTGTATTGCTTGCATACATTGTACTTTAATCTTGCATTGCGGTGAGGGTCGATTTATTCTCGATCCTGGCTGAGAATTGGTGAGGAATGGGTTGCATATTCTAGTGGAAACGAGGTAGATATTGTAATTTTATTCTAAAATTTGCATAATATCTATCCGGGTACTGCGCTCAGCATTTGAAAGGTGCACCGGAGGGAACTCACAAAGGACCACCATTCTGTAAAGTGCAAGATTGATTATTGTCTGCCACTAAAACCATAACCGGTGTATCTCTAGGGCTGACCATCCAAACATTCGAAGACCACAGTCGGTGTCCCATGTGACTTTATGTACTAAATAATTGCACAATATCATTGAATAACATAATCCACTACCGAGCTGCGAATTATCGCCGCAACCACCAAAAACATCCAATTCAACTCGCTATTTCTTCACATTTTATTTACAAAATGCCTTTATCTAAGGAATCCCTGATGCAAATGGCTATTGTTACATGGGAATACAAAAAAGTTCGATCAAAATTGAAAGCTGCCCAGATATATGGTGTCTGAATCCTCCCTCCGCAACCGGCTTAATGGAATTAAACCACGTACAGAAGCACGTGTAAATGGCCATAAATTGACAGAATATAAAATAGAAGTACTTGTCAAGAGACTATTAGATGCAGACAAATGAGGCTTTTCAATTCGGTCTGGATTCCCGCGTGGAATGGCGCATATTTTACTTCGCGAGCATACACAAGAACCAACTGCAATTCTTGGAACCAACTGGGCCTATTCCTTTACTAACCGCCGTCCTGAACTACATAAAAAATACAATCAAAGAGCCGCATACAGAGGGCAAAGCAGGATGATCCACAGGTTTATAAAGAGTGATTTGAGACTACACAAAGCTATTCAGGAACATGGTATACATAAAGATGATATCTGGAACTTTGATGAAACTGGTTTTGCAATGGCACTCTGTACAACAACCAAGGCTATTACTGCAATAAAAAGCAGTGAGAAGCTTCGTGCATTTATCCAGGGAAATCACGAATGGGTCACAATCATCGAGTGTGTGAGCCCTAAAGGGATTACTATACCACCAGCAGTTATCTTGAAGGGGAAAGAACATCAGGCTGCTTGGTATGAAGAGGATAATCTGCCTCTAGATTGGAAGCTTATCAACGGTCCAAATGGCTCGGCTCGGGGATGGCGTGAGGCTTGGTAATGAGCCATGATGGGTTGAAAGTCCAGGCGTTTCTATCTCGTCTACTCCAGGTATAATGTTCTCATCCTGGATAAGAATAAGGCCAATTTATAGTTTTTTTTTTTTTTATATATATATATAATTTGCCTTGAGTAATAGAGTTGAATGTATCAGAGGCTGTACGGTGATTGTAGAGTCTGGCTTCTTTAAATCTAGATGCTCGGATGCTTGACCTTGTTCCCTGGTGAAGAAAAGAAATGTGTATCGTACGCTAAGAAAATAATACTGAACAACTGTGGCAGTATAACTTCTAAAGTTCATCAAGAAGTTATCAAAACAGGATCGATATTCGGATTGAGAAGTTTCATAGACACCCGACAGACAGGCATCCGTCCGAGGATTGTCGAATCTGTTTTTCTCCCCATCAACAACCATATCATCTCCAAAAGAAAGAAGAAAAAAAAAACTATCATATATAAAGATATGAGCTCTTGATCTGACGGACTTTGTACGGAACATCGACGGAAGAGATATTCGAATCGAAGAGCAGGTTACACAGGTCACCGTTCGTGGATTTGCACAGCGTCATGAGCACGGCAGTTTTGACGCCGCCTATGGACCCAACTATATCCAAAATACCACCGTCTGGCACAACTTCAATACGGATGCCATTCCTCAGATATACCACCATGTCCTTGCACAAGCAAGCATCCGTGCAGATTCTATGTCAATGTCTCCGCTGCCTCCAATTGCCTGCGGAGATTCTTTATGATGGATACTCGGGTGAGAATGCCTTTCCAAGGATACGATGATCTCTGCGAGCTGGTTTCAGCTACTTGGCTGAAGCGGGCCCATGGTCAATGGATGGCACCTCGCCAATTTATTCGATGATGGAGGAGCAATCCGACATATTTACGGTTATCGTCCAGCAATAGCGTACTACAAGGCGGCATCATTTGAAATACGGCTGCATTCTCTCCAACCGTGAACTAGTGGTGCTCCAGCGGAAGGATGATCATGGGAACCTAGATATTTCTGCCAATTCCTTTTACTATCGGTGATACAGAGGAGAAACCCGAAATGACAGTTCCATTGGCGCTATAGTATCTCGGGATGCTTGCAGCTCAAGAACATGCTGATTGTTGGCATATGTGATGGAACCGGTTTTTCTATTCTTGGTGGTAGCCCAAATTCTATTTAGACTACTACGTTGCATTGCACCGAGTCTTTCTTGTATGTGCATAAGTCATTTCCTATGCTACTGCACCCAATGGCAGCCCTTGCCAAGGGCTGACAGAATTTGATCGACTACATTCTCTCCACCTGATGACTTTGGCCGGGAGATCTCCATTCGCTCCGTTTCGCTATTAGCGAGTCACTAGTTCGACTGCCCCTATCATCCAAATTGATGCAAATATGGGACGTTGTAACTGGCCTAGTTCTCTATAAACTCAGTTAGCTTCCATTTAACATGAAAAATGCAGCGGTGTTCCGAATAACCAGTGTTGCAGAAGTACGCCTGTGTAGTTACACCAACCTTACATGCCTTTCAGCTCTCAGCCTCGAGTACTAGCCGCTTTTATTGCAACTCAACCCCGAATATTCAGTACTCTCATGTGCCCTTTTATGTCAATCTTTACAGAGCCGGGAATGTCGGACCCGAATGGGAACTAAATCATTGGACACTCGAAACGTATCACTGCAGTGTGACCAAGCGTGTGCTTACGGTCATGCACATGTGCTTACAGTGCCTGTAGCTTATTTGTGATAGAAATAGACTCACCTTGCTGGTTTCTTGGTGCTCGTGGCACTCATATATCAACGAGTACCAAGAGTTGTATGTCTACTCAGCACTGTTAAGCCATATTGAGATTGCTACATCTTCACTATGGTAAACGTTTTTATCGTGCTAGCAGCACTCTATTCCCTGTATTTCTTTGGGGGTGCAATTTGGAATATATACTACCATCCGCTACACAAGATTCCTGGACCCAAACTATGGATTGCCTTTCCCGTCTTTCGCCACATCTCCCTCGTTAGAGGACAACTTGACGCTGATATCAAAGCTTTCCACGGCAAATACGGCAAGGTCGTGCGTTTCTCAACAGCTGAGGTCTCCTTTATCACCGCCAAGGCCTGGCGTGAAATCTACAATGACCTACCCAAGGCGGAACTGTCGACCAATGTCCCATTGGGTATTAACAATGCCAATGATAAGAACCATCGCCGCTATCGCAAGGCATTGGCGCATTCCTTCTCCACCAAGGCTCTGACAACCCAGGAGCCCGTTATGATCGAGTATACAGACAAATTGATAAGAAGGATGAAAAGCCTCGCCGAGTCGCAAAGACCCGCAGACATGGTTAAGTGGTATAACTCAACGACATTCGACCTAATCGGCGATCTCGCGTTCGGGGTATCATTTGGAAACTTGGACACAGACGGGTACCACTTCTGGGTGTCCAACGTCTTCCAGGCGGTTCGGGGTATAGTCATGGGTACCATAAAGGATGCATATCCAGTGCTTTTCAAGCTGTTCAGCTTTGCTTTTGGTCTCAACCGTTTTTCGGAGGCGCGAGCAAGGCAATTAGAATACAGCAGCTCCACCATGCAGAAACGCCTGGCACGTGAGAAACCTCGCGACTTGGTCGATTTTATGGATGGTTTTCTGCAGTCTAAGGATAACATAACTGTAGAGGAGATGGAAGCCAATGCCAATCTATTGATCATTGCTGGAAGCGATACAACAGCAACCTTACTCTCCGGTACGACTTACTACCTGCTCAGGACGCCGCGTGCGCTGGAGAAAGCTACACAAGAGGTCCGCTCTGCTTTCAGGTCAGAGTCCGAGATCAACTACCTGAATACCACTGCACGGCTACCGTACATGGTCGCCTGTCTTAACGAGGGTATGCGAATGTACCCTCCTGTTCCGTCTATTCTGCAGCGTGTAGCCATTTCTCCCAAACTTACCGAAATATCAGGATATTATATTTCCCAGGGGGTAAGTTGGCCATTTTCTCTCGAACATAAACAGCTCTAACTTGGTTCTGCATAGACAAAAGTAGGTGTCCACCAGTTTGCCGCTAATACATCTCCCATAAACTTCTACGACCAAGACAGCTTCATCCCTGAGCGCTGGCTCCCAGAGACAAAGAAAGACCTATCATCCCCGTTCTATAATGACAACCGCGAAGTGTGCCAGGTATTCTCGTACGGCCCGAGAGATTGCATAGGGAAGAACCTGGCCTATGCCGAAATGCGCGTGATTTTGGCACGCATGCTCTGGAATTTTGATTTGGAGATTTGCGAGGAGAGCAAAAATTGGAATAAACAACGTACCTTTACATTGTGGGAGAAGTCGCCATTGATGGTTCGGTTGAGGCTTAGGGAGGGAGTTCTAAAGCGTTGAGTTGGTTGAATTGGTAGAAGCAGGGTTGTGGATTCACTGTTTAGCTTGGGTCTTTGTGATTTGTTTCCTGAAGATCTACTATCTTTGCATCTTGGTGTATTCCTTCTTCCTTGCCTCCTTTCCACCCAACCATACATTCCTTCTACGACAAGCCTGGCTTGCATTTACAGCTAATAATAATGTGCTAAGTGGTAGCTAGAATAAGAGCGATATTAATTCCAACAACACTTCCTTTATAGCGCATGAAAGCTCTGGTAAAATGAAATTTCAGTGTCGCCGGTTACCATATCCAAGTTCTTACGACCAAAGCTGATGCGTCTAACTCTGACAGAAAGACAGGAACAAGGTTATCTCCAAACACAGCCTGCTGATACTCGTCAAGCTCGGGAGCACTTTGCTTCTGCCTACAGGTGAGGTGGTTTGAATACGTTGATTCGAACATCATATAATGCAATGCATGGACTGCGTTTCGGATGCCGATATTTGGATTCCCGCAGCGAAGTACAAAAATATTGAGATAAATCAGATTTACTACAGCATAGTCATACCAAATTATATTATATCCCACATAAAGTATGCTTGTCGATATAATACAGAGGCGTGTTCGGTTGTATGCCGGCGATCTCCAATTAGGGTTCGTGTAGTAGCCTGCCACCATATAGCCGACTAGTCATGTATGCAGCATCGCTGTTATTTACGGTGTCACTCCACATACAGTAAAGGTAAGCGAGGCAACCCATGAAGAAGAAAGAATAATACTCTACATCAATTACCTTTCTTCGAGGATAAGGAGATTGAAAACGAAGCGCACCAACCCCCGTGAAGAGACCCGAGCTGTCACTACCACTCTTGACGACGTCAACAGAACAATGGCGAAGGGAATTTCTTGGGCGCTGCAAATTCTGTCCCTCGTATTGGGACTGTGTTGCCCCGGGAAGATTCAGATGGCTAACCCAAATGAAGAAGAGACAAACGAGAAAATAAGTTCGCCAGTGTTATCCAGCTTTCAATCAATAGATTTATTAATAACAGATATATGCTGTTTGTATACATATAGCCAGACTCTATACCCTTTCTGCAATGTCATGTTTGTCCAGGCCCACAAACACATTCTTGGTCAATCAAAGCGCAGTTCGCAGGAGGTACCCAAACAACACTAACAAAACTAACCCCCACAAACCCCCAAGCAATCCTCACAATTGCCTCTTATTCGCAAGCGTATGCCCCCCCCCCCCCCGACGTAACCAAACCCCTCACCCCATTAACAACATGGAACGTAAACGGCCATGCCAGCGCAAACTTCATCCCCATCTTCACAGCAACCGGTAGCCCAGCGATTGCAGCTGCAACTGTACTAGTTGACAGGTCGTATCCAAGATACGGTGCGAAAAGGTATGACGTCGCAAAGATGTATAGACCGCCGGAGAGGAGGATGCCGGTGTTTCTCTCTAGGGCTGAGGAGACTGAATAGACTTGCCATATATATATTGCGAGATGTAAGGATACGGGGCGACTAAGACGTTGCTGGGTGAGGATGGATTGGGCTTGTTGGGGTCTGAGGGGTGTTATTCGGGGTTTTTGGATGGATGAGGTGTATCTTGTTGGAATTGGGTATTGCCGTTGTAATTGGGGTCTTGCGAGGGCTGGTCCTAGGTCAGTCAGTATATACCTTTGTAATAGTAGGTATCTACACACGCAATTTCTGCAGAGTAGGCATGTTTTTCCCTACAAGTGCCATTGTGTGTTTTGCTTCTGGATGTTGGGGAGGAACAAGTTTCGGAGAAGATCTGGAGCAAGAGATAAAAAGAATCAAATATACCGAGCACTCGCTATATGCCGATTCTCAAGAAGCATAGTAAATGCATGGATAATCAATGCACCAATTGGATAATCGAATGGTTTGATTCTGATCCCTGCAAACAATTTCTTTGGCCCGATGGACAAAGGCTATACAGCCTAATGGATATTTTCACATGCATGGCTAGGTAAAGATTTACTAGAGAGCATTCCTCTCAGATCAATTCTTTCTTCCATTTCTTCCGTCACTTTTTACTTTCCATGAATCTACACCTTGAGAAATATCATGAACTCTTCCACATATAGCCAGCCTCACCTCATCCAATGCGACCCATACTCCTAAAAGAGCATACAATCTTGTTTTTTTTTTTTTTTCTTTTGTCAATTCTGAAGTGAAGGTTGCCTGGCCACAAAGCCCAAGTTGAAAAGCACCATCTGGTTCGCGTTCGAGGAACTAGCTCGGTCGATCTGTCTCGTGGATAGTACAAGGCAATGCGCAATTTGGAGGATCTATGGGTGTATCGGAAATCCGACATTTTTCTTCGAGATCCGGCGGGTTTATTGACCTATAGCACCGTAAACGGGCAGCTAGCACATAGCCTCGGTGAAGACAACATCATGAAGCTGGTACCACGTACTGCCCTCTCTAAACGCTTGCTGTTCCAATTGTTCAGATAAGGTCTGCAGAGGTGCAGTCTCTGGCAGAGCCAGATGAATGCTGCCAGTACTCCAGCAGGTAATTTCTTTATGGGCTTTTTTGATTGCCTATCAACAGGATCGAGTGTCTCACAATGCAAGTTTTACACTGCAAATCATAAAGTCACAAAGGAATTGTTCCAACGCGAACATGATAAGTCAGTGTCCAGACGAGACTTATTTTATGTTGATTACTACTTCAGAAATCGAGAATTCTTCCCTCTCTGAGAACTCAATGGATAGTACACGCAGGAAATTGGTTTACCTACTATGGGCCGTGGGCCAACAGGCTCTTCATGTTCCATCGGTATTTGACAGGAATGATATGCGGTTATATTGATCCAGATCTCGTTAATGCTCCATCTGTGCCTACAGTTGACTTTAGCATATGGTTGTAGTTACCAAGGTGTGAAGACAGTCAACGGCTTGAATACGGATTGCTACAGCATTTATCAACTTGAGTTGCAGGGTATGGCAAGAGTCCACACATGAGGCCACGGGGTGCTTCAGACCCAGCGAGGCAGTGGGTACTGAAGGAGATTATCGCCTTCCTTAAGTCACCTGTCTCCTCAGAACTGCTTCTCCTTAGTGGGTGTCCTGTGTCAATCTATATGACCAGTTCAAAGCGCTGGATCCCCGGAGACGCAGTTTTCGGTGCTAATTTTGAGCTACCGCATGCAGATTTACTATTGTCTGGATTATATATGCCTGTCATCAAGCACCTGGCAGTGATCACTGGGATCCTTGATGCAGAGTTGCAACAGGATATCACACTATCAGAGCCCTCTCGATAGATCAATGACTTGGGACTATCGGACCAGTTTAAGTACTGCTGAGCGGGAGTATATAGAATATTTCCGTTGTGTACATATTATTTATGATATCTAGCCATTCGTCATAACCCAAGCTCTTTTGTCTTGCAGCTAGAGGGTTATATGCAAAGCAAGAGAGTCGTCAACTGTCTTTCTAATTATATACTAGAATTTTATCCTCTTAGAGAGCTTTTCTGAGACTTATAAATTAGCATGAGATACTCAAAAAAAAAGCAATGTAAGTACATTCTGCATATAACCCTGGATCCCTTAACTGCTCTGGTATGCCCTAATTACGGTAAATTAATAATATCAATACTATCACCACTCATGCAATTATTTCATCTTAGTATTTTAGGTTATCAGGCTGTCTCAAGTACAGCAGAGTGGAAGGTAACTTTCTCTGTTACTGTATTTACGCATTATCTATATCTATCACTTTGCCAAAAAAAAAAAAAAAAAAGACCATACAAGCTAAGCCTTCCCATCACAGAAAGAAACAACAGCCCACTTCCCTGTCCAAGCCCACTCCCGCTTCTTATCACCACCTCCTCCAGGTGTCTGGCGGAGCTCCTCATCCACACCGGCAGGAAGACCAACAACAACGTCTGCCTTGCAGGTCCGGAAAGCGAGAACACGCAAGCCAGACTTGGGACCTAGGGGACCAATGGCAGTTGTGAATGGGGTTGTTGGGTCCCAGTCGGCGTCATTGGTCAACTTGCGGTAGTTAAGGTCACCCTTGAGCAGGACTAGTTCGCTGTTCTTGAGATCCTCGAATAGCTCGGGTGCGGTGTGAGGCATGCGCCAGTAGGATCCAGCACCAGTCCAGAACGGGTCAGGTCGAATGACCATTTTCCCATCCTGGTGAAGCTGGCTCCATTGGTTGTAAAGGAAGTTCACCTCGTCCAATTCCTTTTCAGAGAGAGGCTGGTGCTCTCTGCCAGTCTCATCGGGGGCCGTGTAGAAGTTCTGCGCATCTTTCAGGGCGTTGAGAAGGTCCGGGAAGTCCGGAGGAGTAACGTCCGACACGAACCATGGGATCGACTTGGGGTGCAGCACAACCTTGGTCGCAATTCCCGCAGAAAGCAAGTAACCAGCAAGAATGAGGTCGACGAAAAGCTCGAACCCAGAGTTATCAAGCACAATATCCACCCGACGCTCCTGATCCTTCTTCTCCTTCTGCGCCTTCTGCAGAACATCAAACGCAGCATCCATATCATTAACAAGGATATTCTTCTCCGCCGCCTTGCGTGCCTGCGAGCCCTGCAACTTCTGCAAGTCCTCGTAGGTAAGCGTAGTCAACAACGACAAATCCGTTGCATTGCCCCACAGGCAAATCTCGCACATCTCCGAGAAGAGCACCCGTCTTGCTCGCTCGATCTGCTCTGTTGTCTTCCCGTCCTTGCCCTCGCCTTTCTCAGCCTCGAGGGCAAGCTCCTTGTATCTGGCTGCTAGTTCCAGCACAGCGGGTCGAGAGGACTTGAAGGTGGACATCTTCTGGCGGGAAAAAACATCGTATCCTTTCCAGTGCTTGGACTGCGCGAAGAATGTGCTTAAACGTCTGTCTGTTTCTTGTTAGTTTGTCTCTTGTCCGCTTCAATGCGTTCAAACATACACATATAACACTCCATATACAACCACGGTCCATTACACCACGACAAGTTCCCCCGCTGCTCCAACTCCTTATTGTACTCAACGGCCGTTGGCTCCTGCCCGTCATCCGGGATCGGTCTGTGCATACCCAGTTAACCACAGCCCATTTTCCATACAGGAGCGTCACTCACGTCAATTTCCTATCATGCTGCAATTCATATTTCAACCTGGCTAGGTTCTCGATGATAGCCTTGCCCTCTTTCCGCTTCTCCTCGTCGGTCACGTCGCCCACGGTACGGTGGAGGTCATCGATGGCGCCGGTCTAGAGAAAGAATACCAATTAGCATGATGATTTCGAGTAAGAGAATGAAAATTTACCAGGATAACCGGCCATCGTTCATGGGCAGACACGTAACCAAAGCTCGAGCTGTCGGAGGTGTGAAACTGCGCTGATGGCGGGGTTAGTTTGACAGCTAGTATGACGACAGTGGGATGAATGCTCACGGGTTTTGGGATCGAATTCCATTTTGGTCTTTTCTCTTCGTTTTACGATCGTATATTACAAGCTGTCCGAGATTCCTAGGGAGAGAGAAAAAGAGAAGATGAGAGCAAACAGGTTGAGAAGGCTCGATGTCGTGAACGTGGTTTCTTGTCCCTCCGCGGGGTCCTAATTAAATAATCATAGCATTGGAACGGCAATTGAAGGTTGATACCAATGTTTTAGAATTAAATAAGCCGCTTACTGGTTTGGATCGGTTATACGAAGCAACCACAGACGTTCTGCATACAGTCACTGTGTCCCTCTACAGCCACTGACATGCAATTATACTCGAACATGCATAGGACTCCTATATTTCTTTTTCTTTTATATAGATATCAAACCTAATTCCCCAACAGTGGGCCTATGGCGCAACGGTAGCGCGTGCGACTCCAGATCGCAAGGTTATCCGTTCGAATCGGGTTGGGCTCACATCCTTTTTTTTGTCCTTTTACACTTTTTATTTTTTCTGCCCCTTAACATTCTTTTGGGTAGGGAGTTTATGCAATGCAAAATCATTCATTGTATTCCAAGATAACAGAAACATCAGAATATCAGGCTCTAATCTCATCATCTCGTCGCTACGTCAAGAACATATGAATGAAGTATCAAAAGAGCTAGAGGAGTCTGAAACTGCCCTCAAATCCAGAAACGCCAACCCACTACTCTTGTGCCAATGCTAAATCATCACATCACATCATAGATAGAAGCGAGTTCTGGGCATATGCCTGTAATAGTCAGTATATTGATGTTATAGGTAGGAAGGGGAAGGGTTTACCATCGGTTTGATAGGAGGGTGAGGCACCGCCTCAAACACCTGGTAATTGAGCTTAAGTTCCGGTCCGAGGTTGATATACGCGCCCTTGTTCTCTGTTGTATCGCAGTACTTCGGGGCGGAAAAGACGGTGATGCAGCGTCCGTCGTGCTCAACCTCGTAACCCTCCATGCGAACCTCGTGCGAACGGATAATGGCCTCGAGACCGTTCTTCTCACAGAACCGCTTGGTGATATCGGGACCGAACTGGAGACCGACGCCTCTCTTGCTGGGTCCACGGCCAGGTGCCGTTTGCGGGTCTGTCCAGAGCATCTCCATCATCAGACCCTGCTGGCCGGGCTGGCGCTGGTTGTGTCGGTTCAGTTTCCGGATGTCGTTCAAGGAGATACTGTCGTCCGAGAAGAGGCCGCCGTGTAGGACCAGGTACTTTTCGCCAATCAAGGTGGCCAAGGGCAGAGCGGAGAACGACTCGGAGAAGACCTTGAATACCCGCTCGTTATACTTAGCCTTGCACTCGCCTTCGAAGCCATATGCCTTGTTCATATCATCCGTCTCGTGGTTGCCACGGTTGAGGAAGATACCGTTAGGGCGAAGCCACTTGTACGCGTAGAGGACCAAGGCGATTTCTGTCGACCACGAGCCACGGTCGACAAAGTCTCCGTTGAAGAGGTATGCATGATTGTCCGAGGGGTAGCCGTTTCTTCGGAAGATTTCGAGGAGATCGAAGAATTGACCTATTGCCGTTAGCAAGTGAACACATGCCAGAAGTAAGATAGTACTCACCGTGTGTATCACCACACACTGTCAGTTTATTCCCCTCTTCCACCCCAATCTCAACCATCGTTGGCTCCGCATAGACAAGGTCCCTAACCGCCTTGATAATCTGGAACACATACTTGCGGTGAATCTTCTTCCCGTTCTTGAACCGCTCGATCATATCATCGATAAATTCTTGTGTCATTTCGTTTCCAATCCGGACACCGTCATATCCATCGTCCACCGCCATGGAGTCAATATCCAAGTCTTCGAAAGCCGACGGCGGGTCGCCAACCTCAATCGCCTTCTCGAATTCCACACGACGGACGAGCTTCTCACAGTCCGCTAGCTTCAGCTTAGCGTCGCGGTTGTTGGGTTCCCGCTTGACAACAGCCTTGAAGTCTTTCAGAGCCTCGCGGTGGTTAAGGATAGCGGTATTGGCAAGGGCGCGCCTCCAGTATGCCTACTATCAGTCAGAACTTTCCGCCTTGCTCTCCTTGTCTCATCGCTACCATCTCTCCCTTCTTATCTCCATCCCAGTGAATGCCCGCAAATCCAAGACTTACTTTGATATAACCTGGGTCAAGCTCCAACGCCTTCGTAGCATCCACAATGGCAAACCCATGCGCCTCGAGTTTAATATGCGCCTATACCGATTAGCTTTTGATCACCCATCCACCTGCAGCCACCCGTCCGAAACCCGAATCCGAATCGCATACCTGAGCGCGATTGCTGAAGTACGACGGCTCCTTGTCATATTTCTCAATCGCCTTTGTGTAAAAATCCACAGCGGCCGGCCATTCGTGCTGAGCGAAGGCTTTGTTTCCTTGCACCTTGAGTGCGTTGGCGGCCTCGATGTCCGACATGCTAGGAGGGGAGTGGTGAGGAGGGGTCACAAGACAGGACTAGACAGGGCAATGGAATAATAAAAAGGAGGAAACCAAAGCCTCCGGGGTAAATGAAAGACCAGAAGAATATAAAGAAAAACAAGAAGAATACAGAAAAAAAATAAAGATAGAACGTAGTCTATGTTCCTGGTTGACAATGTAAGGCGCCTAGTAGAAAACTAAAAGTTCGCCTCCGCCTGCGGTCGTTCGTTTTGCTCCGACGGCTTGGCATTTTGCGCGGTTCCAGAATCGTCGGCCTCCGTTCTCCGTTCCTAGCTAACACTTCTTCAACTTCCTCATTGAATATATCTAAAAGAACATACTCCAACCTCATTTAAAACAATGACCTACTACGTCCCCCCGGGCCAACAGCGCACCCTCCGTGCCTGCATGGTCTGCTCCCTCGTCCAGCTTCACAACGTGCGCTTCACCCCCAACCCCCCAAATATACCCTTCTCAAACAAGACCAAAGCATATTAACATATGTTCTATCTATACAGAAATTTATGCGCGAAGGCTGTCCGAACTGCGACAACGTCCTCGGCCTGCGCGGCAACAACGACGCCATCCAAGAATGCACATCCCAGGTCTTCGAGGGCCTGATTACGCTCAACGATCCGAATACCAGTTGGGTGGCCAGGTGGCAAAGATTGGATAGTTATGTGCCGGGGACGTATGCAGTTAAGGTTACGGGCTCGGTGTGTTTTTCCCATGGGGTTGAGGATCGCGAGGGGGGTGAATGGGAGAAGGGAGGTGATGGCTAATGGATTGGTATAGTTGCCCGACGATGTGATTTCGAATTTGGAGGATGCTGGGGTGAAGTATATTCCGTACGTTGATCTATGCTGAATATCTATTTGTGCTCGTGGCTAACTTGGAGTAGGAGAGATGGAAGTACCGGCGAAGAGGAGCCTTGATGGGACCCCTGTTCCTTTGCGCGTTGTTTATCTTTTAACGCCCGATATCCCCTCGAGTACTACGCATCACCGATTCGACCGATAAATCTGAACGGCTACGACCTTACCCGCTTCGAGGGACGCGTTGAAAAGGCGCAGGCTCGCATATCTGTTGCACATACGGAGTTACGGTCATGGTCTGGGTTACATATTTACTTTTGGTTCATCTGGGATTAGCCAGGGGTTGTTTGTTGAATATTCGGTTTTCTTTCGCATTTACAATTCAGAAGGGTCTTGTCCTTATTCGACTACCGATATCTTATGGTAAAACTTATACCCAAGCAGGCGACTTGTGAGGACAGAATTAAATCAATTGAGCGTTAAATATCATGTCATAAACATCCGCCGGAATGCGTGCAGAAACCCATATAACTCCGAAACAAGCCCAGATGGTCAGGAAATAACAATCAAATAAGGAAATTCATCAATACACAGTTAATTCCAGATCACAGCGCCTTGATCACGCTCTCGAGTCTCTCCAGGAGAATATCGGCTAAAGAAAGTTAGCATATCTGCTTTTAGACTAGAGACAAGAACAAGTAACATACCGTGGTGATTCTGGAAAATAAGCATAGGCCTCAACCGAACAGCACTCTGTCCACTGCCACCAATGTTGACGCCAACGGTCTTAGCCTTAGCGAGGATCTCATCCCGCTTAGGCGAGTCCCAAGCAATGAAGGTACCCTGACCCTTACCACGCAGGTTCTGGAAGTGCTGCGGGTACTGCTGCGATAGACGCTCGAGACCAGCGTACAGATAAGCACCAGTAGCCGCGGTGTTCTCAACCAGACCCAGACGCTCGATCTCCTCGATGATACCGCGGAAGATAAGAGCGCGGGACGGGTCACCCATCCAGGTGTTGAACTGGCGGTAGGGCTTGTTGGGGCGCAGGGCGGGGTTGCCGTAGTAGTAACCAGCTGTCTGGGCCTTCTTGGAGAAGGTGACCATGTCCGGGGGGGACTGGAGGTTCCAGTGGTCGTGGGCCCAGAACTTACCGGTGGCACCGACACCGGTCTGGACTTCGTCAACGATGAAGAGGACGTTGGTGCGCTGGGTAATGTCGCGCAGGCCTTGGAAGAAGGCGGGGGAGGCGTGGTTGTCACCACCCTCCGATTGGATGGGCTCGACCATGACGGCGGCAACGGGGTTGTGGTACTCCTTGATAAGGCGCTCAACCTCCTGCAGGCAGCGCTGCTCCTCCTGGGCGTTCTCCTGGGCATGCTCCTCAAGCGGGTACTTCAGCGACGGGAAGGTAGCCTGGGGCCAGTCGAAGGCAGGGATATCCAACTTGTGAATAGCTTTGCTACGAGTCGTAGACAGACTGCCAAAGAGACGGCCGTGGAAAGCGGACTTGAAGGATAGGATGGACAACTGCGGAGATCCAGGCTGCTGGTTCTGCATGGTGGACTCCAACTCTTGCTCGCTGAAGTCGGCCTCGGGTCCTCCACGCTCCATCTGGCGACGGTACATGAAGGCCGCCTTGTAGGCGATTTCGTTGGCGTCGGAGCCGGCCATGGCAGTGTACACCTGGTTCAGGCCCTTGGGGGCAACCTTGAGGACACCGGTCTTGAGAACATCGGCCCATTCAGCAGAAGGGAAGTTACCCAGAGCTGGTCTGTTGATCAATGAGGAGATCATCTCGGGCGATGTGGCTACCTTCTCGAGGTGGGGGTTGTTGTATCCGACGGGGATAGAGGCAATCTGAGCGTAACTATATACTGTTAATCACAATTCCTTGTCCCATATATATGATTGACTTACACATCAAGAAGAGTGTTTCCGTCAAGGTCAGAGATACTACCGCACGTTAGTTATCCACCTTCTTCCCCTCGTCCCGCAAGCACAATACATACTAGTTTCCAATGGACTTGGTGTAGTCTGCCAACATGTTCAAGCTGCGCACATCAAACACTTTGTTCAACTCCGCGGCGGCCTTCTTGTTATTTGGCCCCGGGATGGCCGAGGACACTGTGGGACCAGAAGGCTCATTGGAGAAGTATGGCTGGGCTGCCCGCAGCGGCGTGGTGCTGATGGTGCGGGCAGCGGGAAGGCGTGCGAAAGACCGCAGCTTGAGACCGGGGCGGAGGGCAGACATGATGGCTAAAAGTCAAGTTGATTAGCGTTTGAGACAGGGTCAAGCAGAAGTCTTAAAAAGGATTCAATGTGTCACTTACACTGCCAAACGTAACACTTGTGGGGAAGAAGCTAGATGGCCGAGGAGATAAGACCTTCAACAAAGCACGCAGTGACAAACTGAAAATACAGAACCCAACAAAATATACGAATGAATTGAGCACAGTATGATAAGTTTGAACTCCGATTGAAAGGTGTGTCCCTTATATATGTCTTCTTTTATCGCCGTTCGAGCTCAACCGGAGCTTTGCCCCGCGAATCCGACCAGCTGTATTCGGCGGTATGGTCCAATCAGAATTCGTGATCGGCGTTATCGCCGCCGAGGTCAGCAAAGGGAAAAGCGGTTCGAACGGATTAGGAAGGCAATGGAGATCGGAGGCATTGTGGGTGGGATGGGATTCATAGTGGGGTGCATATCTGTACTGTGTAATTTATCGCTGGGGAGGAATGTTCACAGCGAATGGCACAGGTTTCTTTTCCTCTGTTGTTCATTATATTGATAGCTTTATCAGGGTCTTGGCATGCGATAAGATGTGGGGTAAATATATATCCCTAATAAAGCACTAACTGAGACTGGTATTTCAACAAGTGGGCTTGTGGTTTAGTGGTATAATACCCCCTTAGCATGGGGGTGGTCCGGGGTTCGATTCCCCGCGAGTCCATTTTTTTTGTTTTCCATCGATATTTTCCTGTCTTGTTCTTTCTTTTTGGCTGTCTTCTACCTTCGCAATACCCTTATTATATAATTTGGCGTTGAATTGGTTTTTGCTGGCATTCGTTTATTATAAACACCTTACACTATTGGTGCAAATGGCGAAGCATGCAGGTGTCACTCTCGGCAATGCTGGGATATATCTCCATGATTTATATACTGGCTTGATATATTTTGCTTTCCATCATGGCTCCGAGCACCATGGGCTGTATATACACCTCCATCTTTCCCGAAAATTTCACCAGCGTGTCATGTCCATAGCATGCAACTTCGTCCCATCGTCGGGCCCCGGGAACCATTGCTGGCATGCAGTGACGAGCGCAACTCCCAGAGAACCCATGCGAGTTGTGCGCAGCCTGACAGTTAAAACTGCCCGAGTACACACAGGCAGCAGAAACAACTAACCTCACGCATGAGTGTGGATGTAGATCAAACAGTCCGTCTCATGCTTCTATGTCAGTCAAGACCCTGCGGCACTTGAGCATATTCGTAGGTGCGTAGCCAAGCCGTTCTGACCAGCCTAGCGTTACAAATTCTCCACAAACTGGAATAGATGAACGATATCTGTCATGACAAGACAAGAAACACACTCTCAACCGCCATTCTCTCGCAACCTGGCTAGCGCTGCCATTATTCCCTCGCTCATATTCTCGTCCTCACCAACATCACGCGAACCAGAATTATGGACAGTCTCAGTCTCTTCTGGCACACCCGCACTCATCTCTCCCACTTCCACCAAACGCATAACCTCTTCTTCATCACGAGTCACCGTCCTATCTTCCAAAGTCCGCGTAGCATCCCTCTCCGGTGCCTTCGGCCCCTTCGCCGTCTCGATTCTGAAATCCTCCCGTACCGCATTACACCATTGCCGAACCTTTCTCTCACCCCAACCCGGCACGGCACTAATCTGTTCAGGCTGCGCATTAATTGCATTATGCAAACTCCCAAATGTAGAGATCAAACTCGCCGCATCGGATTTATTTATGCTCCTTGGCATAGTCACAAAGTCCGTTAAGGAGTCCTTGTATGATTGTGCTTGTTGGGTACGGATTGCAGTAGGTTGGGCATTCTCAGAGGACTTGTATAGCTCAAGGTAGTGCGCGGCTTCGGTGGCGGACCAACAGAGCATTAGCGTTAGGTTGTTGATAATGGATGTTTTGGATAATTCTTTCAGGTTATCTTCGTGGTTGGGGATATCGACAATGATCAATAGGACGCGGAGCCTGTATTTTCCTGCTATTCCACGGATACGAGAGTAGATATATTCTGGATGTAACCGGTGGTACTTGAGGGATAGAAATAAGGCGCATGTAGTGTTTCCGAGGACATAATCGGCGGGTATATCTGCGTATTCCCAGGGTAGGATCTTGATGTGACTCAGTATCGGGTTGCCTTTCTGTCGCTTTGAGACGAGAATCGCAGAGGGAGCGTGTTTGGGAGGGAGGGCTTGCGGCTTTGGTTGCTGGACTTTAGCTGTTGGTTGTCGCGGAGCTATTGAGGAAGTAGGGGTGTTTTCAGGGTTGGGAGGCGCGCTCTGTTCTGCCTGCATAAGAGCGTTTAGATCTGCCCCATTTTCAACTTCATCAGCCATTGTCAAAATCAATAACACCCGATATACCTGTAGAATGCAAGCATAGTAATCCGACTATCAGACGAGGTCCAGTACCTTCACCGCCCAGACCCACCCGCTTTCTGCCGCCGATTTTGCTTGCAGAAAAAAAAAGTTGCGAAAGAACAAACCTATCTCTGCCTCTACAGAAACAACTGCAATTTTCTAGCTAACGAGGCCAAAAATGGAGCCTCAAACCAACCAAGAGCCCGCGACTGACGGGCTCGTCTCTCGCCAACCCCGACAGACCCTTTTCGTCCGGTCGCTTCCCGCATCAGCCACGACCGACAGTTTAGCAGAGTATTTCTCACAATCCTACGTGATCAAGCATGCCCTTGTCGTTCTTGACCCGCAAACCCAACAATCAAAGGGCTTCGGTTTCGTGACATTCGCCGATCTTGAAGATGCGCAGCGCGCGCTCGAAGAATTCAACGGAAGTGTCTTTGAGGGGAAGAAAATTACGGTCGACTACGCCGAGCGCCGTCACCGTGAAGTCGATGAGAATATCGGAAAGAGTGTACCATCTGCCGCTGGGATCGAGTTCAAGAAAAAGAGGGAGGACGAGAGGGCTGCGCAGCAGCCGCCTAGGTTGATTGTTCGGAATTTGCCGTGGAGTATCAAGGAGCCCGAGGACTTGATTGTTCATTTCCGGAGTTTCGGAAAGGTCAAACAAGCTTATTTGCCTAAGAGAGGGAATGCGTTGGCTGGTTTTGGCTTTGTTGTGTTGAGAGGCAAGAAGAATGCTGAAAAGGCGTTGGAGGCGGTTAATGGTAAAGAGGTAGACGGGCGGACTTTGGCTGTTGACTGGGCAGTGGAGAAAAACGTTTGGGAGAACTTGCAAAAAGAGGAGGAGGAGAAACCAGATGAGGAGGATAAGAAGAAGCAAGATGATGAAGAGAAGTCGAGCGACGTGGACATGGCAGAAGCGGAAGAGGCTGCATCTGGAGATGAAGACGCTTCCGAAGGCGACAAAGATGAAGACATGGAAGAAGATGAGGACGACGATGAAGAAGAAGACGAGTTTGATGAGCTTGACGAAGATGATGAGGATGAAATCGACGAAGAAGAGGACAAAGAGGACGAGCGCAACGCATCTACCATTTTCATTCGCAACCTACCTTTTACCTCCACAGACGAGTCGCTCTACGAACACTTTACACAATTCGGCAACGTCCGATACGCCCGAATTGTCGTCGACCCAGAGACCGACCGTCCCCGCGGTACAGGCTTCGTCTGCTTCTGGCGCCCCGAGGATGCTCTCACTTGTATCCGCGAGGGCCCGAAGCCACAAGACACCATCGCAGCCGACAAGGACAAATCGAAGAAGGCCTCCGCCATCAAGCATTCCGTCCTGCAGAACGAAACCTCCGATCCGACTGGACGTTACACCCTGGACGGACGAGTGCTACAGGTTGCCATCGCAGTCAGCAGAAACCAAGCCACCAAGCTGGAGGAGGAAGGTGCTTCGCGGAGACTTGTTCGCGATACCGACAAGCGTCGACTGTTCCTCCTTTCCGAAGGAACGATCCCCACCAACTCGCCCTTGTACAAGAAGCTTTCTCCCTCTGAGATTAAGATGAGAGAAGATAGTTTCAAGCAGCGCCAGAGCTTCATCAAGAAGAACCCAACGCTGCATTTGAGTTTGACGAGATTATCTATTCGCAACATCCCCAGACAAATCACCTCCAAGGACTTGAAACAACTCGCCAGACAAGCTGTCGTCGGCTTCGCAGAGGAAGTGAAGAAGAACCTCCGCCAGCCTCTGTCCCCAGAGGAACAACACCGGGCATCGGACGAAATGAAGGAAGCCGACAAGCTGCGTAAGCAAAAGGGCAAGGGTATCGTGAAACAAGCTACGATTGTGTTTGAAGGACGCGACGGAACCAAGATCGGTGAGAACACCGGTGCGGGGAGAAGCAGAGGCTACGGGTTTATTGAATACTTCACCCACCGACATGCGCTGATGGGACTTCGCTGGCTCAACGGTCACCCCATCGATGCGCCTAGCAACGATGCGGAGGTCAAGGATAAGAAGAAGCGGGTGATTGTGGAGTTTGCGATTGAGAATGCGCAGGTGGTCAAGCGTCGGACTGAACAAGAGGCCAAATCTCGCATTTACGCCCAGACAGCTGCTAAAAAGAGGAAGGAGGAAGAGGAGGAGAAATCGCAAAATCCCAATGGGAAGTTCAACGGGAAGTTCAACGGGAAGCCTGACAGGAAGTTCAATGGGAAGCCCGACAGGAAGTTCAATGGCAAGCCCGACAGGAAGCCCTACGGGAGGCCCAATGGGGACAGAGGAAAACCGTCTCCGAATGAAAATATGGCTGGACAGAAGAGGAAGCGATCCGAGAGTCGCGGCAGTGATAAGCGCGAAGGAGGCGAGAACCCCGAGGAAGGGAACAAGATCGCCAAACGCAACCGGGTCATTGCGAAGAAGAGGATGCAACGGAAGGGTCGGAAGGGCAATTAAGTGTTTCTTTTTCAGTTGGTCATTATCTGTTTAGAGAAGATTCCCTGTAATTATTTGGTTGCGGCGTCTGGACTGATAAAAGCATTGCATTCTTTTGAATTGTGTCAATCCATGGGTATTACTGCAGTGAATCGGCTTTTTGCCCTCCACCTAGTAATTCGTAGCATCCTTCACCTTGCCCACAATATTGTAGCGCTTGCTAAAGAAGGTAAACCATTCTTCCAGCACGGTCTTCTCTTTGTCATCCAAATCGTACCAATCGGGCCGGCATTCTTCGGGCTTGAGGGAGGAGCTGGCCAGCGCGCGCGAGGGGTCCTTTCCTGCGAAGACTTGATGGTGTCAGCTTCCACCCATAGAAGAGAGTATAAGGTGTATATAAGAAAGTAAAAAGGACGTACTGCGATACTGCCCGCTGGGACTGTAGGCCTGATTCCGGCTTACGTCGAAGACGATACCCTTGATGGCGACCAATGTCGGGCGGTTGGGGTCGGTTCCTACAACGTATTAGAGAGCAGAGTTGGTAGCTAGAAGAAAATTGAGACCCGTACCATCGCACTTGGCCAATTCCTCGGTATCGATAGGGTCGTATTTCGGGGGAGCCAGCTCGACAGGGACTTTGGGAGAGAAGCGCTTGGGTTCTTCCTCGTGCTCGACCATTTTGGCAGGTTTGGTTTCAGGTTCCGTAGGAGTAGAGCGGTTTGTTAGATATAGGACTATCAGGGGTAGGAGGGTAAGAAGGACAGGAAGGAGAACAGAGAGCATTGGTGAATGCAGGTTGTTCTTGTATCGGGTATTTGGCGGGGTTTGATTTGGCTTTGCGGAGGTTCGGGATGTTGGCGTGCGATTAGCAATACGTCTTATACCATACTCCACTAGTTTACAGGGTTCTTATAGTCGGTATTTGACTTAGTGGCATTCATTTGTACTAAAATAAAGGAAATTTCTTCCACCAAGTCACCTAAAAACGCTCAAAAGAGTTGACAGGCGTTATAAAGTGTCAAAAAAGACAGCAAACCATTCGGGGCCGATTTAGAGGTAGGGCACAGCGTTCTTCAATTTCCAATACGAGGCTTGAAGGCGATTAACGGGTCCGCCCAAGCATTCTGCCTGGTAACAGGAGGCAATCAGCTCTTCACTAAAGTTTGAACGCATTATAGAATCCAGCGGTGGGTAGAATGTCTTTTCTGCATAGCTGCATCGGCTAGAAGGTGAAGAATCAGAGAGCGACGCAATCGCAATTATCGCGAAGAAAGTTAGACTGGCACACGAGAAAGTGACCATAATTGCGAGGGAAACTTTGGACCACGTTCTTCACTCAGAACATCTCATCATGGGCCCTACCATGGTCAGAGACAGCTCAGGAGTACACCAGGGTAGGCTAAATACAGGCCCTGACTATCAGAGCGAGCGAATGAGAACAAGCGCACCTCGATGAGACCCGTCGTAACCGCGAGCGCTTCGCTTCTATGTTTAAGCGTGACAACATACCGCCAATGCGAGGGATCCTGAAATCATAGAACAGAGAAACGAATCGGTACACGGTGGAGATTGTATGCTCGAGTGAGGGAGGATGATGATTTTATGTCCGAGTATTGGTAGGGTTTCAGACACTCGATTAAGCCAGGCTTATGCCCTTTGCGAATAAGCCGAGTTCCACGCGCAAAGTACCAGATCAATGCAAACATATTCATATTGACACATCCAAGAAAACGCAGGTGCTGGGAAGAAGAAAAGGTGCAAGGAAACCGCCCTTGCAATAGAATTTTCTTATGCTATGGTTAATAGCCCGCACTCACAATAAGCATGACATCATCTGACTTCTAGATATCCCACAGTTTTTCGACGCTACTATATACATACAAACACCTCATATCGGCTATTGAGATATCAATCTGTGACCGGACATATTGCATATCGTCCTGCACACGCCTATCTGTCAGCATGTCACATCAACAACCCCCTCAGTCCTCCCAGTCGAACATCCAGCCCAACCCCAAAGTCTCCGATCCAGTCTCAGTCTCACAGATCTCGAATACTATCTCCCGCAATGGCAAGGATGATTTGAGCACCAATATGGCAGGATCGGGCTTACTGCATCACCTGCACTTCGAGGATAACGAGGGTTTCTTTCCTCCGAGTGAACCGAAGACGCTGGAGACAGTGGGACAGAGGAAGGACGAAAGGCCTCAGGAGTGAACCATTAGAACCGTCTGTACAGTGTTTAAATGCTATGAGGATATGGGTATCTATTTGGTGACATGAAGTTTGAGCCGAGTGACGCTCTTATTGGACTCGGGCTATTATTTTGTACTCCATATGTTGTGATATATGGATGCCGGCTGAAAGCCATGATAATTGACAGTGTATATCCGCAATTCCTATTTCAATTCCACTGACTTTGATAGCATATGATGTTTCTTTGGTATTCTTCTGCCACCAGGCTAGCGGACTAGCACCTTTCCGTGCCTCGGTTATATGGAATGTTACTTACGCCCCACTACTTTGAATCTTGCAGCAGGATTGATTTTGAATTCTTTGCAGTGAACAATAACTGCCGGTTGAATTTTGAATACAAAAACGGATCATGATCAATTGATCCCACCCGACTCGATTGACTGGATCTAGTATTGTCGATGCAACGCAAAAGAATGTTATGAGCTAACCACTGACTTAGTCCCGCCTTCACCTGCTTGCCTCGGCCTTTTCTTCTTCTTTTTTCCCCCCTTCCTGTTTCTGAATCCTTCAGAAAACCCTATCTAATTTTTTTTTATATGTTTACTATTGTTTGATCAACAATGCCTTCCAATCCAGACATTGTCTCTGGACCAGTGTCAACTGCCGTTGAACATGAGTCCGACAAGACCGCAGATCTGACGGCGCATTTGAAAAACCGGATCGGAAAAGAAAAAGATACAGTCGTCGAAGATGGCGAGGAATCGATCAATAGTGAACCCCGCAAGCCTGTCTATGACTACACGCACCGGAAGTTGAAACCTAGACATGTAGAATTAATCGGTTGGTCTAGATTGAACTACAGAGTATAGAATCTGATGCTAACTCGGATGTAGGTATTGGAGGGACGATTGGGACAGTGTTGTATGTCCAAATCGGTCAAAGTTTGCGTGAAGGAGGCCCGGCCAGCTTGTTTTTAGCTTTTACTATTTGGTCAGTATTGCCCTCTTCCCTCTCTTTTGTTTTTGTATATGTGGTTGTCTATAGTGTCCTACTGGCAATGCGATTGTACATGAACGAGGCAAGCGAACACCAATGCCCTATAGCGAATACCAATATCTATACTACGGAAATAGACACTTTCTTATACTCTGACTACAGGTGCTCCGTGATTTTATGTCTTACTGTTTGTACGGATTCATTTCCCTATTCCCTGGACCCCAACGCAGCACCATGACCCATCCCAAAGCGCCCTATGTACCAAAGCGCCAGTATCAGTACTAAACAAAGCTTCTCCATCTAGCAATCGCAGAAATGGTCACCTTTCTCCCCCTCTCCTCGCCCACCATCCGTCTCGCAGGACGGTTCGTCGACGAAGCATTCGGCGTTGCTGCTGGATACAACTTTTTCGTGTCCCAGGTAGCCCAGATCCCGTTCGAGATTGTCGCGTGCAATCTCATTATCAATTATTGGAGCGATGCAGTTCCTGTAGGGGCTATTGTTGCCATTGTGATTGTACTCTATATGTACGTCTGTCACCTCCGTTACATGTAGTCTGCATTGAGACCCTGACAACGAGACCGCAGAATCCTCAATGTGTTTGCCGTTCAGTGGTATGGTGAATCCGAGTTCTGGCTTTCATTGGGAAAGGTGCTTCTCAGTGTTGGACTGATTATATTCACCTTTATTGTGATGCTGGGAGGGAATCCTCTGAATGACCGGTTCGGATTTCGGTACTGGCAAAATCCGGGTTCGTTTGCAGAGCACTACAAGAAAGGTGACCTTGGTCGATGGCTGGGCTTTCTCTACTGTCTTATCAAGGCGAGTTTTACAATTGCCGGACCAGACTATGTAAGCCCTCCTTCTCCCCGTCTTCTTGCCAGAATCAAACTGATCGTATGCACAGGTCTCCATGGCTGCTGGAGAAACCGTAAACCCTCGCAAAGTCCTTCCCAAAGCCTACAACGGAGTCTTCTACCGTCTTACCGTCTTCTTCGTGCTGGGAACCCTCTGCGTCGGCATCCTAGTCCCCTACAACGACCCAACAATGGCCGCTGCATTCGACCAAGACAAACCCGGCGCCGCAGCCTCGCCGTACGTTATCGCCATGGATCGCCTCCATATCCCCATCCTACCACACATCGTGAACGCCATGGTACTCTGCGCCTCATTCAGCGCAGGCAACAGTTACGTCTACTGCGCGAGTCGAAGTCTCTACGGCCTCGCACTAGACGGCAAAGCACCACGCTTCTTCACAAAGTGCACACGCACCGGAGTCCCAATCTACTGCGTGAGCATCGTGCTACTAATCTCACTCCTAGCCTTCCTCCAAGTCTCAAACAGCGCCTCCGTCGTAATAAACTGGTTCGTCAACCTAGTCACAGCCTCGCAATTAATCAACTTCTCCGTCTGCACGTTCACCTACATCCGCTTCTTCAAGGCCCTCAATGCGCAGGGCTTCTCCCGGGAAACACTTCCCTACACATCCCGTTTTCAGCCCTATCTCGCGTACATTTCGCTGATTTGTACGACTACCATGGCGTTTGTGGGTGGGTATGAGGTTTTTCTGCCGGGGAAGTGGGATGTGGCGTCATTCTTCTTCTCGTATACGATGATTGGGGTGTTTCCGGTGTTGTATGTTGGGTGGAAGATTGTGCATCGGACGAGGTTTAGACGGGCTGAAGAGGTGGATTTGGTTTCGGGGGTGGAGGAGATTGATGATTATACGAGGAATTATGTTGATGTGAAGCCGAGGTGAGTTTCTTTCAAGGGTGTCTGGGTATAGACGGTGCTAACTAGAACAGGAATATAATCACCAAAACGTCAAGGGTCCTCTTTGGATAGCAATATTGACACAAAACACGCTCAAAATATCCATGATAGTGATAGACTAGATGTACATGTCATACAAAAGAACCATAAGAACACATAAAACATACCACATCTTCCTCTCACTCTCAGTATATCCCCCACCCCTACGACTGACCAACACTATCCCCAACCCCAGCATCCTTCAACGCCTCCAACCTCTGCTTATTCCTCTTCCCCAGCACTCGCAGCGTAGTCTTCTTCTCGATCTCCGTCATCCCATCCCAGTTTGCGATCCGCGAGAGTGTGCCGTCTGTATTCACCACCATAGGCCCCAGATGGTCCAGTGTCACTGTTGAGCCCGGCTGGCTGAGATCGAGCTGGTTTGTGCCCGCGGAGGGGGCGGATTCGGGGAGGGCGAGGTAGGGTTGGTCTTGTTGCTGCTCTTGGCTTTGTTGGTCTGGTTTTTGTTGTGGTCGGGTGCTTGCGTTGGTTTGATCGGACATGGTAGAGTATAAATGGAGAGACGAAGGGCACTGGGGGTGGAAGATGGAGGGTGAAAATGCGAGAGATCTGGAATGCGCTGGTAGGTGTGTTGCTGCGCGGCCTGCGATGGACGGGTTGAGATTAAGAGAGAGCGTGAGAGGGAGGAGAGCGCGGGATAGTGTGAAGGACATTCGCATGTCTTGTCTCTTTTTGTTGAATTGAGGTATTGGTGGTGTTGAAGTTAAGATGGAAGGTGAGTTTTGTTTTGCGAGGCGGAGAGGATTCTAGAAGCTACAAGTACATCAGTGCTATACAAAGAGTGCTACTTCGCTACGAAGAACATAAATTGGTATATTCATACAATACAAGCATATGCAATGTTTATCGAAACCACCAGTTGACCTAGATTATTAGCCTGTCTTCGCATAATGCAATAGATAAACGTACCGATGCAGTTACTCCCTCTCCAATACCTTTGATACTATGCCACCACCCTTTAGGAATAAATAACCCATCCCCAGGGCCCAGACGTGCTTCATATGCTTCATTTTCCGACCCCTGCGTGTCAGCATCACCCCAAACCACTTTTTCTAGCAACATCCTTTCCGGACCCTGCATCATCTCCTCCCCCCGGATCGCCGCAGCTTCACGATTTCCACTCTTCCCCAACTGTCGCCTCACGGTCGCAAACAACCCTAGACCCTCATCCGGACTCACCAGCCTTACCACTTTCTCCCCCGCCATCTGCACAAACAAGTTCGGGTTCGGATCGCGGTGTAACGGGGTGTACGTTGGCGGGTGTCCGATCCAGACATTCGCATCGTAGACATCGCCCCTCCCCGCGCGCACCACGGTATCCGGCACGGGAAAGTCATCACGTAGGATCTGGGGAAGGTCGGAGAGTTGGCATTGTGCTAGATAGAGTCGGGTTGATTGCGTCGGGTCTGTTTCAGCGGTTTGCATCCATTGTAGGAAGAGGCTTAGCGGGGCGTGGAATTGGCGGAAGCTGAGTTCTGCCAAGTCGGAATTCAGGAGCTGTGTGAGCTCTAGGGGGACGAATGCGTTCGACCCGTGCTGCTCTAGGTATTCTGTGTTCAGTCGTAGTCGTACGGTATCATTTTGCGTAGGTCCCGGGCGAAACCAGCGCTCGACGGCGGGAATATCGCAAAAGAATTGACGCGGGAGGATCGCAGGTTGTTCTGGGACAAAGAATTGTTCGCGAAAACGATCTATATTACCATCCGGAAGAGGATCGAGAGGAAAATACCGATGGGTTGAGGGTGTTGCGGAGGAATTAAAGCGCTGGTTAAAAGCAGTAAAAGCGCGCGCAGGGACAACCCGGGGGTTATGGCAGGTCGGCAGCCATTTCTGAAGCTTCATCAGAGACGTAGCTATGATATGTTGGGAATGTTAATTGCAAGTCAAGTGTGGTGTAGGTGATAGCAGGTCCGCATGGTTAGTTTCCCGATAAGGAAATCGGCAAATCTCTGCTCCGAACGCCGGATTAGTATGTAGCAGGCAAAAGACTCGCTCAGTTCAATATACAAGTGTAGAAAGCACAGCGCCTGGCTGGGCACTGAGCAGATCTCAAGAAAAATGGGTATCCGTGCCCAACCAAGTTCATATGCAAGAACTATGGATGTATACTCCGTGCACTGTGATACGTGAAATGCGCGGATTAGCGACTCATATGCTACAGCTACAGCGGGATGAACTCGAAGCCGAGGCTCAATGGCTGAGCTGAAGTCAATCAAGCCCTCCCCCGCTTGTTGATCCTGGGTAGAGGTGAAATGGCATCTACCCCCAGATTGATAATAATACTATCCAATATCCCATCATATCCCATCATATCCCTCCAAAGAACCAGAACACGATGCCTTCCCCAGCAAAAATCCACAAACGTCACGCATATGGCAAAGATGCCCACACGTACATCCCCGTCGTTATAATCGGTGCTGGCGAGTCTGGCATCGCCATGGGATGTCGGCTGAAAGAGGTCCTGAGTTTTGATCAGTTCCGGCTTTTCGATAGACAGGCCGGTATTGGAGGGTCTTGGTGGATTAATCGGTATCCGGGAGTTGCTTGTGATATGTGCGCTTGTACTTTGATATTTGAGACTCCTGCTTACACATATCAGACCGGCACTTTTATACTCCTTTTCTTTTTCGCCTAAACAGGACTGGTCTACTCTGCACCCGACCGGCCCGGAGCTTGCACAATACTTCGCAGATGTCTGTGAGAAGTATGGCATCGTTGACAAGATTCAATTGAATACCGAGGTCGACGAGATCAAGTGGCTGGAAGATGTGGAAGAGTGGGAAGTCACCCTGACATACCTCGTTCCCGGTACTGGGGATTTAGCCAAGAGTGAACGAGATGCTATGGTAGCCAGAGATGGCCCGCACAGCGTTTATGTTCAGACAGAGAAGGTGCGAGCAAAGGTTGTGGTCAGTGGTGCTGGAGGACTGGTGGAGCCCAAGCAATGGCCTCAAGGTATCCCGGGCATTGAGAGCTTCGAAGGTCAAGTCATACACACTGCCAAGTGGGATAGCAACGTCGACTTCCAAGGGAAAGATGTGGTCGTCATTGGCTCCGGCTGCAGTGCCGCTCAGGTAGTTCCTGGCCTGGCCGAACATCAACCCAAATCAGTAACCCAGGTGATGAGGTCTCCCCCTTGGATCCAGCCTGACTTGTTTCCAGAAAAGGGCCTCGAGCTGTGGGAAAAGTGGACGCCTCTTTTGTTTAGTTACATCCCTGGCCTCTCGTACAGTCTCAGAAACGTGATGTTTCTCATGTTTGAAGCGAACTTCCTGGGATGGTTCAAGAATAGCCGCTATGCGGAGTCGAAGCGACGCTCAACGGAGCAGGAATGGCTCGCGTATATGCGCTCTGCGACCCCTGAGAAGTACCATGAAATCCTCACTCCGAACTACGACCTAGGCTGCAAGCGTCGAGTTATACGGGGTGAATGGTATAAAAGCCTAAATAATCCAAACTATGAGCTGACAACCATGCGCCTCACGAGCGTTCAGTCCCGGGGCGTCACTCTCGGTCCTGGGAAACATTACCCTCCAGACAGTGCCGAAACGGACGAAGTGAGGCAAGTTCCCGCCGATGTGATTATCCTGGGTAACGGATTCGAAACCAACAACTGGCTGCACCCACTGCAGGTGGTTGGTAGAGAGGGCAAGAGCTTGAATGAAGTTTGGGATGAGCGTGGAGGTGCGCAAGCTTATCTAGGTCTCGCTATGGACCATTTCCCAAATTTCTTTTTTATCTTCGGACCCAATACTGCGACTGGTCATAACAGTGTGATTTTTGCGAGCGAAAATGCGGTCAATTACTCTTTGAAATTTATCAAGCCTATCCTGGACGGCGATGTGAGTTCCTACGAGGTCACTGAAAAAGCTGAGAGAGCCTGGGCAGATAAAGTCCAGAAGGGTCTCCAGGGAACTGTGTTTCAAGGAGGGAATTGTACGAGTTGGTATAAGACGGAAGGAGGTTGGAATTCTTCGACTTATCCGTAAGTTCCTACTCTCCCACCCTTCTATACGTTAGCTAATGAGACGTATAGGTTCACCCAAATTGACTACTATTTCCGATGCACGTTCCCAGTTTGGCGGCACTGGACGGCGAAGTATACCCAGAGAGGAATATGGCTTCATAGAATCCGTTCTACTTTCAAACACTTGATCCTCACTGCAGCTCTTTCTGGTGTTGTCTGGTTCAGCCTGTGTCCCAGACATTTCAGACGGTGGGCTGGGCTCATTCCTGATGCCCGGGCTTCAATTGTTTCTGCAGCTCGGGACGGTCTTGTGCGCGCATCTCAGATGCTTGCTTGATTTGTTTACATTTATATAATCTTGGATCAGTAGTAGTCTCTCAATGTAAAGAATCATCGCCTGTCCATGTAGATGTTTGTATTACTTTTCTCTGATTGGCCCGGCTTAATCTGGGGAAACGGAAAAACCCCGCGTGTCTGCGAGGAATGTCTCCGCACTTCATCGCCGTTTGTTCCCCAGACTCCAGTCTAATCTTTCCCAAAACCACCCGTCGCGATGGAGTCAGAGTCACCTCAGATGGACACGACGGCGTCCCAGACGGGAGCTAGTCAGACAGCTGCCGGACAGGACGAAACCGGCGCGAAGAGGAAGGCGGAACAGCAAAACGGAACACCTACGCGCACTAAGCGGAATCGCTACATTTCTATTGCCTGGTATGATCCCCGGACTAGTGATATACCTGGTATAGTATATTGGGGAATGCAAGAGTGGCATGATGCTGATGGTCTGGCCAGTAATGAATGCAAGCGGAGGAAGATCAAGTGCAATGGGCAAGTGCCGTGTCAGCGCTGCGGGCATTTGGATCTAGAATGTCAGTGTGCCGTGTTAAGGAATAGCGGAATATGTGGACTGATTGATGTCTGATAGGTCGATATGCGCCGAATTGCTGCAATAATAATTTCAAGGATTCCGAGTGCGTGGTTCCGTTTCGTCCTGTTCTGACCGGTTGCTAATATGCGCAGAGAATTCCGGTCTATGAAGGACCAAATAACCACCCTGCAAGATCAGGTTAATAGCTTATTTACCAACTTGAATGACCTCCGCACACAGCAGAGGACATCTCTCGACCCTCCGAATTTTGATGCTTTATCTCGTGAAGGATCGCAAGTCTTCACGCCTTTACAGCACGGCTCGGTTAGACCGCGTGTTAGACACCCTCGGTTCCAAGGCCCTACGAGCTCTGCGTTCAATTTTGATGTTGCGAGGTCAAGTCTCCAGGAGATGGGCATCGCCACACCAGCAGAAGATGGGACAGTTGATGACTTGACGACCGCTCATGTCACGCCTGCTGTCTCGCCTCCACCGTCGCAGTTGGCATCGGTTTCGAATTCCATCCATCCATCCAAGGATCCAATATGGAGTATCAAGCGGGAAGAAGCGCTACGGTTATGTAGAGTCTATGAGGAAGAGATCGGGATCATGTATCCCCTTGTGGATATTGGGAAGATCACCCAGCAAGTGAACCTATTATACACGTTTATGGAGGCTGCAATGCGGACCGGATTTGCACAGCGTGGGCAACCAGGCTCGGACGGTCTTCAGGATGATAACACCAATATTCTAAAGATGATCCTTGCAACAACCCTTGTCGTAGAAGGGAGTGGGCAGAGCGATCTCGGTTTGCGGTTGTATTTGAGCATGAAGCCGGTTGTCGATTCCAAGCTGTGGGAGCCTTTGGATATTAGAACTATTCAGCTATATGGATTGGTGGTGAGTCACTTCCATCTCTCACAATCCAGCTAGCACAAGCTAAATGATTTAGGCCACGTATCATTTCCATACGGACGACGATGCCATGGCTTACCGTGTGATCGGTCTCACGGCTAGGATGTGTCTTGAATTGGGACTACATCGACGAGACGCGTTGAAGAAATCATTCCCCGATGAAGACCAATGGTCTGATGTCAGCAAAATCTTCTGGTCTATCTACAGCTTGGATCGAAGGTGGAGTCTGGGTACAGGGTTGCCGTTTGTGATTCAGGATGAGGATATTGATCCTAATTTGCCGGAGCCGGTACGTCACTACATCTTTACGTTTCTCTCATTGCTAATGGTGATAGGATTCATCGTTGCCATACCTGAGGTGTATGGTTTCGTATAATCGAATTGGCTCTAAGATCTGGTATTCCGGACTAGGTTCCGAAGGCTCTACGGACATTCGACGTGATGAGATTGGTTATCTGGACTATCAGATTCTTCAATGGTACAAGAACGTACCGGATGCGTTGAAATTCTACCCCTTCGACTCCCTAAAGCACGGGGAATCTGCAAGTCGCGGTCTTCGCCGTCTCCGCGTATTGCTATATTTGCGCATGAACCAGCTTCGAATCCTCATATATCGACCCGTCCTCCACTCACCGGCGAGTATTGTGGAGGACCACAGCCACGCTCAGACAGTAATTGATGTCGCCAAAGACACTGTCCGGGTTCTTACCCGCCTCAACCAAACATCCGACATCTACCGCACGCAGCAAATCTGCTTCAACTACTTTCTCGTCGCCGCGCTAGCAGTACTCTTCTTAGTCGTATGCCATGCACCCACAGAATTTAACCGCCAGGTACGGGATGAATTCTACATGGCCCTAGACCTGCTCAACGGCTTCAGCACCAAATCCTATGTCTCCAAACGGCTCTGGAAAACCATAAAGGGCCTTCGAACCATCGGCGAGAAACTGGGCGTGCTGGCACGTCCGTTCGCTTCAGACACCAACGACCCTCATTCAACAGCTGCTGTCGCGATGGCCGGGTTGGCTGGTCATTCCATAGAAGGTCTCTCGATGTATGGGCCTATGAATGGGGCACAGGAGCTGGGAAACAGTCCATTGAACGGGCTGCAGATGAGCCACGAGCTTACGAACCTGTTCGAGGCTGTTGGGGGCTTTGGTAATTTCATGGGGCCGTCTGGGACTGGGGCTATGAATGGGTTTGGGCATAATGGGGAGATTTCTAATACGGGAGAAGGTCTGTCGGGGGTGTTGGGGGATGAGGGGGAATTTGCACGAGTAATACGAGATTTGTTCTAGACACACTTTTCTATCAATTAACAACTCTTTAGAGAGTATATTGTTGACTTCACTGTTGTATTCGTTATTCTCTAGTAGGCTGGGCTCACGTGACACTCCCACTTCGCACCACCGCTCCGTCCAGACAACCGCCATTTATCTCAGCGAAACCAGTTGTCTGACGGCCACGAGTGTTTTTTATCTTTGGCTCTGAGAGAAAGAGCTTGTCTATTAAGTGTTGATTGTTTTTTCCCCTTCCTTTTCAGCGACACCGATTTCCTCATACCGCTCCCCCTCTATCTCATCTCTATCCGAACCCCTCAAAAACAGAAAGAGGGTCACCAGTCGAATTATTCGATGTCACTGTGAGAGGAATTACATTGGTTTAGTTTGGATATTCGAGGGTACTCGTTGAATGTCGTCGTGAAATCCAACCCGTGTTTGTTAGTGGGGAACTCAGTCCCCAAGCCAGCCCATCGCACAACCAACGCAGTGTCATGATTTTCGCATTCATTCAATAAACCAAAGCAACGTCTACGCTATCTACGCCTGATAACGACCTTAAATCTCGCCCGATATCGTCTCTTGCGTGTGTGTAACAAACAGCGCGCAAGGACTCGAGCAATCGAATCCAACAACATCACTTCGCCTCTTTTATTTCCCCCCTAGTTCCAACGTGTCGAGAGAGATAGGTTCGGCGTTGGCCGACGGCCTAGACAGGCTGGATCTGAGTCAACTGTCTGAATCGACCCTTTCGTCGTCCGAGACCACGTCCGCTTCGTTCGATATGTCGTCGTCGGAGGGTGCCCCGGAGTCGTGGATCTCGTCCTTCTGTTCGCTCATGGGCCACGAGTTCTTCGCAGAGGTGTCGGAGGATTTCATCGAGGATGACTTTAACCTCACAGGCCTGCAGTCGCAGGTGCCCATGTACAAGGAGGCGCTGGAGATGATTCTGGACGTGGAGCCGGAAGATGACGAGGACGAGGACGAAGAGGAAGAAGACGAGGACGAAGAAGAGGATGAGATTCTGGGCGATGAGAAGCCGCCTGGCTATAGAGGGGGGCAGCGACGACATGCGCGCGTCGCGAGCGATCTCAGTGTGATCGAGAGTTCCGCGGAGCTGCTGTACGGCCTTATTCATCAGCGCTACATCACCTCGCGACCGGGTATCCAGCAGATGCTGGAGAAATACGAAATGCAGCATTTCGGCGTGTGTCCCCGCGCAAACTGCAACGGCTGCAAAGTCCTCCCCGTTGGCCGCTCCGACACCCCCGGCCAGGAAACCGTCAAGCTCTTCTGCCCCAGCTGCCAGGACCTGTACACGCCGCCCAACAGCCGCTTCCACTCCGTCGACGGTGCGTTCTTCGGCACAACCTTTGGCTGTTTGTTCTTCATGACCTTCCCGGATCTGGATATCGGGCCCCGTCTCGACGAGTCCATCACCCCCGCGCTACAACAACGCTACCCTGGCCTGACTGCTTCTGCGGCCTCGCGCGAAAACGACAACCAACAATTTGAGATCAACGGCATGCGGACCGCGAACTTCTCCCCGGGCCTGGGACCGGGTAAAATTTATGAATCGCGCATCTATGGGTTCCGCGTCTCGGAGCGGTCGCGGGTCGGTCCGCGGATGAAGTGGCTGCGGATGAAGCCGACAGACATCAGGGAACTGGACGAGATGGCATTCGTCGAGACCTTGCGCCGGCGGAACAAACAGATCGCAGAAGAGGAGGGCGACGAGGAGGAGGATAGCGATACAGAGATGCAGGCGGCGCCGGCGTCGAATACGATCGAGGGGAGGAAGAAGGCGCCGATACGACGGCGACGAAAGGTATTGGGGGAGTAGAGGGAATAAAATGTCATTTTCCTTGATTCATTCATGTTCTGTGTTCAATTTATCTACTGAAATTATTCTCTTCTTTGTGTCTTTTATTTCTGTTGTTAACTCTAACTGCATAGAGGCGTAAGTCAATAATCAGCATACAAATAGTCTTCCATACTAGTTTCTGCCATAATCACTCTAAATCATATTCTATGTAGTCAGTATTGGTAAGACGAAATAAACTAAAACTGAATGCTGACGATCCAGTCTCTCGGCGCAGTCCCTACTCTTCCTTATCAGCTACAGTACCCTGAAGAACAACTAGGTCGTACATATCCAGCCCGAAAAGAACGCAGAGAGCGAGAGTTACACTACTACATCATTGCCATGGTATATCTCTGGGTATATATTTTTCAATAACCGCGCTGGGAGCAATTCCGAAAAGGGAAAACCGGAAAGAGCGCCGGAGTCGTATGGATGGAACGAGAGGGGAAATTAGAAAATACATACTTATGGAATGAAAAAAGACAGCGCTGGAGTACTTTACTTGTAGACAGGGGTGCATGACTCACTTAATCACCTGCTGCTGTGTGTTCTGGTCTGTTTTGCAAGAATGGATGCGATTAATATCAAATCAGAGGAATGTCGAGATTGACATCTCGGCTTCGGCCGGTATGCCTTCGTACTCCTTCCGTATACGAGGGCCAGTATTTCCCAGTTATGAAATGAAGTGCTGAAGAATTCCATCATTATCCTGGAGATCAAACAGACAGGGATCCCAGGGCCAACAAATGATCAAATCACATACCAATCATACTCAACAGGACAATCGTCCGGTGTTGGTGTTATGTGTTATGTGTTATTGTTATTGTCTGGCAACACTCACTCTATGCTACGCAAGCATCACAACGCAACGCAACGCAACGCAGCCCAGTCCAGAGCATCTCCGCCTGTCCACAGAGCCGCTTTCCAGTCAACTGTACTCCGTATTTCCATGGTACTCCGTACGGAGTACGGAGTTAGCCTTTCTGTGATAGCCATTTAGTTGCGCGGATGTTAATTCGTGATTTGTGGAGGTTCTCCGGAGGCGCAGCATCGAATCCCAATCGCGCTCTCCGTTCTCTCCGTTCTCCTCGCACAGGGTTTCTCGGCTTTTGCACGAGCTGAATCCAAGTGGTTAATCTAACCGGCTGGTTGCCTCTCCGTCTCTCCGTTTTGGTTTGCAAAACGAAAGGAGCGGGGTTCGTCAAGTACGAGATCGGGGGCCGGCATTTAGGGGCACCGAAAAAAGAAAAGGTCTGTTCTGGGCCGGGGAGGGGGTAGGGTATCAGGTATCCTGCAGTCTTGGACTCATCTGCCATCTCGTATTCTGGTTCGTCGGTTCGGGATAGCCCCGGGCACCGTGAATCCTGCGCAATTCCTGCTGAATTGATGAATAATAAAGAATGTGTGATAATGGCCGCAGCCTCGTGCACGACTAGTACTCGGACGGATCGCGCCGGAGTGTCTCTTATTTTTTTTTTTTTCCTGCTCAATATGGTTGCCTCGCATTGTCATGCATTAGTGGGGGAGATTGCGAATTCCTTTCTGGAGACCAGATCTGCTTGCGGCTCTGGGCAACATGCAATGAGGCAGTGTTGAGGCTATTTGCTTTTTTTCTTCCCCCGTCGTGTCTGAGAGTATTTGTGCATAGGATACTCTGTAGTGAGGAATCAGACACTTCATGAATAATAATGTGGTGCCCTAATGCATATCTAGTGGCCAAAAGCATAACATCGTAATAACATATGAAAATGACAGCCCGAACCGAAATTTAAAAAGAAAAAAAAGAAAAGAAAAAAAAAATACTCCATCGCTAACGGCCGATCTAATGTGACCAACGAGGAGTCAACAGCGCACCAACAACCGAAAGCCACCTATACTCCGTAGGCAGTAGCAATCAATCTGCCCCGAAGGAAGACAAGAATCCCAAAGGTGAATCCAAAAAAAGAAACCTAGAAAGTTACGCGCCACAAAAAAAAAACGCCTGGTCGTAAATGTATCGTCGCATGCATGATTCAAACTCCGATACAGGCTCATAAATTCATACACATAGTCCATGGGGAATCATACGCTTTCCAAGATACCAAACAAAGGGGGTGAAAAAGACAACGCTATCGTAGATGTTTCGTAAAACAAAAGGAATCAATCAAAACAAAGGAAAGGAGCGGGGTGAGCAGGGATCGGATTCAGGCGTCAGAGGACAAGCAAGCGACATCTCTGCAGGGGTTGAAGAGGTTGACGTTGAACGGTCGTCAACGTGGCTTTGTGCCAGAGGTGGTGGTGGTGACATCTGGAAAAAACGAAATGAGTGAGCGATGATCATGATTTGTTGGTTTGGACAAACATATCCGGTTACGAAGGGTTATTTACCGGAATGTTGCTGGATCCGCTTGGCAGCTGCAGGGTGTTGGAGCCCAAGTCAATGCCTGCCATGGACGCATAGCTCTGGCTGAATGGACTCATGATCTCATCGTCCGCATAGGATCGCTTGATCTGCCCCGTTGGAGGATAGTCGACGTAGTCCCCGGAAAAGGACGGCAAGCCGTGGAAAGAAGGTGTGTTGGAGCTATGAAACGATGGAGAATGGTAGAGAGGCGGAGGTTGGCCGTATGCTGGGGATCCATACGGATTCAAATGCGAATACGAGCTGTAGGAGAAGACTGGCGGGGGCGAAGCAGAGAGCTGGCGAGTGCACTGAAGCGAAAACATGCCTCCGCGCTGATCGTCTGAATAGGAGGTATCGCCATACAGGGTTCTCGTCACCGTGGGAATGAGAGGACTACTGCCCCTGTTGCTGCCGTTACTGCCAATGTTGTAAAGGTCGCTGTCGATGCTGCTGTTTATACTGCTGGTGCTCGACTTGGAACGGTTTCGAACAGTACGAGACCTGCCTGATTTTGGCAGAGCTGGCTCAGCGTGAGACTGTTCTGGGGAGGTTGAAGACGATGCGGCTCGCTTCTCCAAGTCCTCGAGACGGCGCTTTAACTTCTTGCCTGTAGGCAGTTAGATAAAGAGCTGCTGCTGTAGTGACTGCTAGAGGGAACTCACGGTAGTTCCGCTGGGCAATACGATTCTGGATGCGACGACGCTCTGCTAGGTCCGAGATCTTGGTCCAGTCCTCGTTGGGGTTGGCGTTAGGACTGAAGGCACTGCTAGTGCCGTTGCTAGAGGAGCGACGGGAAGAATAGTAGTTGGAAGATCGATTCATGGTGGGCATTTAAGTGTGAATGGCTAAGTGAGCAAGGGGAACTGATACTAGGAAGAGATGGGGATCGATAGATATAGATATAATTGTAGGTGGAGTCACCTGACTAGGTATGAAGATGGAGTTGAAGATTAACAAATGGAGATCAATAATGAACCACTCCAAGACGACCGAAAGCCGCGTATTTATGTAGCGGCTCTCTCGCTACGAGTCCATTTAATCTTGGTTATTCTAGACAAGGCAGTGCTGCCCTTCGCCCTCTTGCCATAGCCATGTGGCTCCAAAAAGGAAATCAGAGACGGTATTGAAAAGAACCGAATTATTGTATTTTTGCAGCCTATTATTTTATTTATTTTACCCTGCTTGATGGAGGGTTACACGGGCGTCCAGACGTCCGGGTTTTCCGGTACATCCATACTTGTATATCGCACTAATTGATTTCAAATCCATACCCATACATATGTATGCAAGTGTAGCTATTGTACACTAGCAATAGCAAATACTCCAATAGCCATACATATAGACAGTTAGACATACTATGTACACAAGATTGGGCCGACGCCATTCCTAATCGGACCAACGCACTCGGCTGTCCTACCTCTTATCAGTACATACATACTGTACTTGCATTTTCACCCTGTATTACTCGTAAGTACCCCTGTATCGACCTCGTATAAAATCGGTGATCGTCGGACGTATAAGTCCGCTCTTAACCCCGAATGGCGTCACATAGGGCTGAAGCACCATTTGCGAGGTCATCATTGGCCAGTTACCATCCAAGACCATTAGTCCCGATCTGGTATAGTGTTTGTTTGCCCTGGTCTTGCTACCAGTAGAATCAAGTCCCATGACCTACTCGTCACTCGATGTCCAGAGACAAAAGTGCAACGGAATAATTGGCAGACAGAATTCACATTCGAGCTGTGTGCAGTATTTTTTGGTTGGTTTCTTGGTTTCGTCACGATATATTCCTGTGGATACGGAGGATATACGAAGTACATACTCCAGTAGCAGGGATGGGCCGACAAGAATGTGCTAATGTCCACTTGTATACGGGAGTACGGGAAGTACGGGAAGCACTACTGTATATCGATCCTGCGACATTCAGTTCTTACCCTGGATGGGTAACAGATCTTCGTTCGGACGCATCAGCATTCTAGCACTGCTTATCCAGAAACATATCGAAACATCTAACGGGCACCCATTTAGGGTCAATTCGTGCATTTTCCTGATTTAGCAGCCAATTAGCATTCCAACGAAGAGCCGCTTCAGAGCCTTATGCACAACAGAATGTGGATTGAATGCATTCTGGTCCTTGACAGACAGACCGTGACTGTGACAGGGTAACCAACAAAAGAGGCTTAGACCCGGAGAGCCTCATTGACCCCAGCCTCGGGCTATCTTGGCATCTGATTCTGTGTAAATCATACTGCTATGCTGCTATACTCCCCAGAGGTTAGGCCTTACACTTGCATATTGTAGAAGAATGTAAAACATAAGATGCTGAGATGCTACTATGAATGTTCCCTGATGCCCTGGTTTGTCGATCATAATCCATCATCCCTGTGTTTTTTATTTTTGGCCCCAAAAAACCGAGAGAAGGAGAAAAAAGAAAAAATAAAATACCAGCATAGCCTGAGAATTAAGACATCCTGAACAGCCTTGTGTGCTAAATACTAGGTATACTCAGTTCTCTGGATGGAATCCCTATCACTTGACCAGAATACTCAAATTGTCCGTACTCGCTCCGCACTCGCTCCGCATTGCCGCATGCAGCAGTATGGCAAAACACAAGTTACACGTCCCGTCCGGGTTGATGGAGGGGACACTAGATCTTCCTGTCTACGACAGTGACCGCCGCGTCGGATCATCGGAGGCTATGTGCACGGTACTCATGTACGACATGCATCCTCTGCGTCGGGGCATTGTGAATCCGGCGTATGTCTGTGCTTCCCTCGCTCCGTGGTTGGGCCAAACTTGGTGCGTCTTCCTGATGACAACTGCACCCTGCAAAGGGTGACTGGGCCACATGGCGGTGTTGGATCCTGGGGAGTCCCTGGGCTGTTTCAAGAATGGCGATTATGGGAAAATATGCATGCTGATATGCTGACGACGGCTTTACAACCGACAATTCTGAATTCAGTGCTCACGCTAGATCGTAAGGAACAGATATTCCAAAAATATGCATTAGAAAAAAGAAAAGAAAGATGACAATCAGTTATGTTCTCTCCGTCATACTAAGCCCGTCGGAGCCAACAGATAGGGCAAGTCTATAGAACGTAACTGGTCAAAGTGTCAGCATCTACTCATCAATCTGAAACAATCTAAGAAAAATAAAAATAAAAAATAGAACTTACCTCCAGGGATGCGCCTCATCGCCATACTGGATTCCTTCGATCCAGTTCTTCATGTTAAGCGCAATCTCTCCAGCCTCTTCCTCCGCCTTCAACCCACAGTCCACCAGCTGGCCCCGGTAGCTGATCGACCGCACTGGGCTAACGATAGCTGCCGTTCCCGATCCAAACACTTCCAATAACCTTCCATCGGACGATGCCTCCGCAAGCTCGGACATCTTGATCTTGCGCTCAGACACCTTCCACCCTTTAGGAGTCAAACGCTCACGTGCCAGACCCAGAACAGAGTCGCGGGTAACTCCTTCGAGAATCGTTCCATCCAGAGGTGCCGTCACCAGCTCCTTCTGGCCTGTCTCCTTGTCCTTCAAGACCATAAAAAGGTTCATGGTTCCCACTTCGGTCACGTACTCCTCCTCGCCGAAAAGCCATAGGTTCTGCTGGAATCCGCGTGATGCGGCGTTCAGTTGCGGCACCACACACGGCGCATAGTTAGCTCCCAGCTTCTTGTCACCAACACCACCGGGCCATGCGCGCACTGCATAATCGGTTGCCTCCAGGGAGATGGCCTTGAAGCCCGTGGCGTAGTAAGGTCCAACGGGGCTAGCGATCACAAACAGAAGGGCAGAGCCCGGGGGCCCAACACCGAGAGTGTTCTGCGTGCCGATCATCGTGGGACGGAGGTACAACGAATACCCGCGGGAACTATAGACTAGTCAGCCAGTCTCTCAAAACAATGTGCAAGAGGTTTAACGAACTTGGGAATAAACCGGCTGTCCAATTTCACAAAATCCCCAATCAACTTGGTAAGAGCTTCACCATCAAAAGTCGGCAGAGCAATCCGCGACGAGGACTTGTTCAAACGTTCCATGTTCTTGTTCGGACGAAACAACCGAATCTGACCATTGTTGTCCTTGTAGGCCTTCATTCCTTCGAAACATTCGAACGCATAGTGGAGGACGCAGGCCGATGGGTCGAGGCTGAGGTTCTGGTATGGAACGATGCGGGGCGTATCCCAACCCGATTCAGCGTTCCATTCAATGGAAAGCATATGATCTAAATGTCATCGTGTATTAGAATACAAACAGCCCACTCCGGTGCGCAATTGTCTTTTTTGAACGGTCCCACGTACCAGTGAAGGTCTTTCCGAACACCAGATCCTTCGGAGAGGTGATTTCCTTGGGGGTGGTAGTCTTTGTCACAGAGAGCTTCGACGCATCAAGGGCAGCAAGTTGAGAAGCAGCAGCGCTGTATGATCTTTGCCATAGCCGAGTTGCCGCAGGAGTCCGGAGAGGAAGAGCACGAGACATGGGGAAACCGTTCAAGGCCTTGCGACAGGCCAAGCGATGGAGAGACTTCATGGCTGCAATCTCGGCGGACGTGAGCAATTGTAACTCTCAATTCGTCGAGGGCGCTCAATTGTCTTTTTGTAGTAATTGACGAGAGGATCAAAAGAAGTACAATTCGTTTTCCACCGTCTGATATGACTCCGCGGTGCTGACAAAGGCCTATGTAGTGAGTGGAATATTCCCCCGGAGAGAAGACCTCTCGGGCCGATCGCCGACGTCGGAGTCTGGCAGCGGGTAAAGACGGAATTAGGTTAATACGGCTATCCAAAAGAGGAATAAGTCAATTATACGTGACTGATAGAGCTTCCAGAAGGGGTATCTTATCGCACAGCTGCTGATTGGTCAATACGGCTACCCCTTTCACGTGACAGTCCTGCCAGCGGACATCATCGCGCGACTCAACGTCGATTATGGAGAGATTAATGAACACTTGGTGGATTTTGACGATTTTGCTTTAATTTCTGTTATATCTTTCGTCTTTTGTTTTTTCGGTCATTTATGTAAATTCTTTTAATATTCTCTCTCTCTCTTTTTTTTTTTTTTTTTCTTTCATTGTCTTTGCATACCTATTGTTCCCACGGCCGTTGGCGCAGCATACATATTCCTGGTGTTGGATGCATAGTTATTCTCGACACGTCTAATAACACTTTCGGAGGACCTCAAAGGTTATTTGTTGAAAGAACAAAGTGAGAATGTTTTCGTCCTTCAAATCCAACATATCCTCCAACTATCAGATCTCTCCGCATCCGGTTGTGATCTCAGGTCCATGGAGAGTCCATGATGGAAAGAAAAAGTCAACAGGTACAACAGCTTCTGTGTTCATTTTCGACAAGAAGTTTCTTGAACCTCGAGCTGGTGCATTTGGAAAATCATCCAGTTCCTCCACCAAGAAGCTGCAGGAGGAGGTTATCGAACGACTAAAACGAGAAGCTAGCAGCCTCGCACGTCTTAGGCATCCGTCTGTTCTACAAGTTCTTGAGCCGGTAGAGGATACGCGCAATGGTGGTCTGATGTTTGCTACTGAGCATGTCACGGCGTCTCTTGGTGGGTTATTACGACAGAAGGATGAGCAAGAAAGGGTGGGTTCCCGCACCAGCCGTTACACATCCGAGAGACCGGACGGAAGCCGGGGACGGAGAGAGCTTGAAATCGACGAACTTGAAGTTCAAAAGGGCCTTTTGCAAGTGGCTAAGGGTCTTGAGTTTCTGCACGAATCGGCGGGCTTGGTTCATGGAAATCTGAATCCTGAAGCAATCTTCATCAACGCGAAGTCTGATTGGAAGATATCTGGCCTGGGCTTCGCTGGCCCTCCTGATACGACAGAGACTCGCTCTTCTCTTCCACCATTGGCGCTTTCCGAGGTCCTATATCACGACCCTCGTCTGCCTGCGTCGGTCCAGCTCAATCTGGATTACACCTCTCCTGACTTTGCCATGGATTCTAATGTTTCTTCGGCTGCGGATCTATTCTCTCTAGGATTGATCATTGTTGCCATCTATAACTCTCCCCATGTTTCTCCAATCGAGTCACATTCAAACTTATCTACTTATAAAAAGCTTCTCAGCTCGCCATCATCAACCCCCTCGCAATCGAACAACTTCTTGGCTTCCGGAGTGGTCCCAAAGGATCTCGTTTCCCATCTTCTTCCCAGGTTGATAACGAGAAGGCCAGCCCAGCGTTTAAACGCACGGGAGTTCCAGCAATCTCAGTATTTTGACAACATTCTGGTATCGACGATTCGCTTCTTAGAGTCGTTGCCAGCCAAAAACCCAAATGAAAAATCCCAATTTATGCGTGGACTACAACGGGTGCTGCCTGAATTTCCAGTCTCGGTTTTGGAGAGGAAGATTTTGGGTGCCTTACTGGAGGAACTGAAAGATCGCGACCTTCTGCAACTGATCCTACAGAATGTCTTTGGAATCTTGCAGCGGATTCCGAGTGCGCGTCGTATATTCCCTGAAAGGGTGATTCCACGTTTGAAAGAAATCTTTCCAACAGGGTCTGGCAAAGGCCAGGAGCGTGATTCGAAACGAGATGCGGGACTTATGGTTGTGCTTGAAAACATGAAAGTGATCTCCGAGAATTGCTCTGGCATGGAGTTCAAGGATGGTTGGTCTCTCTTTTTGCCATTAGTTACAAACTATGCAACTAATGTTTTATCTCTCAGACATACTGCCTTTGATCCGGCTCGGTATGGACTCGTCTACTCATTCCTTGGCAGATATTGCAATCAAATGCTTGCCCGTCGTGCTCCCGGTTCTTGACTTTAGTACTGTGAAGAATGAAGTTTTCCCTCCGATTGCCACGACATTCAGCCGGACAAGCAGTCTTGCCATCAAAGTTCGATGCTTGGATGCGTTCGCTGTGCTTTGTGGGGGCTCTGTCGATGCAAAACCAGAACTCGAAGATGACCTTTCAGGTGTTGCTCCGACCAAGCAATCTAAGCCCATCAAGTCCTCAATCCTTGACAAATACACCATACAAGAAAAGCTTGTTCCATCATTGAAGGCCATCAAAACCAAAGAGCCCGCTGTGATGATGGCTGCGTTGAACGTGTTTAGGCAGGTTGGCATTGTTGCTGACACGGATTTTCTTGCCTTGGAAGTCCTCCCCATTCTCTGGAACTTTTCGCTGGGACCACTGCTTGATATTCGCCAATTTGAGCAGTTTATGACGCAGATTAAAAACATTTCCGCGAAGATTGAGCGTGAGCAGAAGAAGAAATTGCAAGAGTTGTCGTCAGGAGACACCAGCGGTTTCAGAAACGGCACCAAGAGTCCGTCTGTGGCAGCCACTCTTGATCAAGGCGACATGAATGTCAACTTTGAGCGCCTCGTCCTTGGAAAAGGTGCTACCCCATCAGATGCAGATATCGACGCCTGGGACACTATGGACTCCGGGCCAACGCCTCAGACTTCGGGCCCCGCAGCATCGCCCGCCTTTTCTTGGTCGACATCGAATGCGCCTGCGCCGGTTAGCAGGGGAAGCACTCCATCCGCACAGTCTAACCCCAATTTCCGCTCCGTTACTCCTGACTACAACATAACTTCATTCCCATCACTCGAACCTGCCCCGCGACAAGTGTCTCCCATGGCACAAGGGTTTCCAGCTTTGCAGCCATCGCTGTCAGGCTCGTGGAACTCTCCAACGAGTCAACGCAATGTCCAGGGAAATACAGCTAGCCCATCACTGGCAGCTCTTGCCAGCGTGAAGTCGGCATCTTCTACCGCTACCACTCCTACCTCATTTGGTCAACCCAAGCAATCTAACCATTCCGCGTTCTCCATCCCTCCGCCCCCTGCATCGGGTTCTATGTCACCACTGCCATCCGCATTTGGCGGAATCTCCAATGCCGCAAAGCCCACGTCCTTGGGTGCCAACGTGATGCAAAATCCGTTGTCGAATATCAATACCTTCCAGCCAGCCAACACGCAGAAACAAGGTCTGGACAAGTATGAGAGCTTAATATGATCTGTTTCCTTTATTTGTTTGAATACCCTTACTTTTCGCTCATTGCTGCATTTGCTTGTATATACATAGATTGGGGTTTGGATAGTATACCAAAAGCGTCACACATGATAATTCACATAATTACTTTTCCACCATGACTGCTCTATTCCAGTGGAGCAATCTCCACAATTCGGCCTGCGGAACATAAATCACATAAGCAGTCATAACTTGGATTAACCTCGGTTTCCAACCAGACAAAAAAGAGCTGCTGTTTAACTTGTTGCAGCAGTTGTTGTTACCATCAGCTCATATGCGTCTTTCTCGAGGCCTGGCGACGCGCTGTTGGCCGTCGGAACATCGTTTCCTCCACCGCCCCTCCGTATCCTTCCTGCCCCTCAATCGTCATCACTCGCCGCATCACCGTCCTCTTCCGTTCCTTCGTACTTCGGTTCTGTCCTGTGTTCTCCCATCACACTCCAATTTCTCAACACAAGCTTCACTCCGCACCTCAGTAACCATGATGGATGAGAGCGTTAAGCAGCACTATCTGGCAGACTCGCCGCCTACGGTGGTGAGGTTGGAGGTCAAGCAGCACTTTGACAAACTCCAGGATCCCAAGTTGAGGAAATACGCCCATTACATTAGCAGGTTCGTCTTTGTTCTTCTTGTCCTTTGTGAGTATCGCTGACATTGGCTTTGTGATGCGATTCTAGGGCTGCTTTCGAAGGAATCCGAATTACCCTCCGTCAAGTCTCTCCCGAATCCGAACCGATCTACGACCTTATCATCTCCCTTCACCGTGCCTGCAATGGGGACTGGGCCAGCCTTGCCAAGAAAACAAATGTCAGCTCAGAACACCTTCGCTTCTTCTTGGAATATTCTGTTCAATTCCTTGGTAATTGTGGTAATTACAAGGGCTTCGGTGATTCCAAGTTCATTCCACGACTGCCACCTTCTGCCTTGGAAGCCCTGGCCTCAGCTACCTCGGAAAGCAAGGCAGCATTTGAGAAGGCTAGCAAGAATGGGGGTGGAATCTACGAGACGGAACAATCCCTTATGCACCTCGGTTACCCTGGTGCCGGCCACATGACCACCTACTACCCCGAGTCGCCCAACATCAGCCAGGATGAGATTACAGCGATTGGCGACCTCATGGAACAGAAAGGATTGCCATTGGAGAACACAAGACTCAAGAAGACCGCCTCCGGGGATTTCGAGCTCTTGATTGCATCTGGCGTCTCGTCGCCTCCGTTGCGGGACCGGGACCTCGGAGAGGTCGAGACGTTTGATCTCGATGGGAAGCTGAAGGGGAAGAAGCTCAGTCTTGTTTTTGGAGATCACAAGGAGGAAATGGCCAAGATCGCCCACTCCATCAAGCAGGCGAGCTTGCATGCTGCAAACGATAACCAGAAGAAGATGCTCGACGCTTATGCTTTGTCGTTCGGTGCTGGCTCCATCGAGGCATTCAAGGAATCTCAGCGAATATGGGTCAAGGATCAGAAGCCAGCGCTGGAAACGAACATTGGATTTGTCGAGACCTACAGAGATCCCCACGGTGTTAGAGGTGAATGGGAAGGATTCATCGCTCTGGTATAATCATTCCTTGTTCTTTTTGTGTTTGGATAGCATATGCTGACTATTGCAGGTCAATCTGGAACGCACCCGGGCTTTTGGAAAGCTCGTAGATAACGCTGAAGCAATGATTCCCAAGCTTCCTTGGGGCAATGATTTCGAAAAGGACACGTTCCTTAGCCCTGATTTCACATCTCTTGAGGTCTTGAGCTTCCAGTCATCCGGAATCCCAGCTGGTATTAACTTGCCAAACTACGACGACATTCGCCAGAACCTGGGATTTAAGAACGTTTCCCTTGGTAACGTTCTGAGTGCCAAGGCTCCGAATGAGCCCGTTCCGTTCATTTCCGAAAAGGATCTGGACGTGTACCGCAGATGCCGGGACCCAGCCTTTGAGGTGCAGGTGGGTATTCACGAGCTTCTCGGGCATGGAACTGGCAAGCTGCTGCAGGAGACTGCTCCAGGCGAGTACAACTTTGATATTTCGAACCCACCTGTGAGCCCTGTCGACGGCAAGCCCATCTCAACTTGGTACAAGCCAGGTCAGACATGGAGCTCCGTGTTTGGTTCCATTGCTTCCTCTTACGAAGAATGCCGCGCGGAGTGCGTTGCTATGGCTCTTGGTTGCGACTTTGGCATTCTCAAGATCTTTGGCTTTGGCGATGGCAAAGAAGATCTTTCCAACGAGGCCGGCGATGTGTTGTTCGCGGCCTATCTACAGATGGCACGTGCTGGTCTGGTTGCCTTGGAGTTCTGGGACCCCAAGACGCACAAGTGGGGGCAGGCTCACATGCAGGCTCGCTACAGTATTCTGCGGACCTTCCTTGACGCAGGTGACAACTTTGTGAACCTCGTGTACAACAAGGAAGACTTGTCTGATCTCGAAATTCACCTGGACCGGTCCAAGATCCTAACCCATGGCCGTCCCGCTGTAGAGAAGTACCTGCAGAAGTTGCATGTCTACAAGAGTACGGCCGACGTCGAAGCAGGTAAGAGGCTGTACGACGATATCACCTCGGTGAATGAGTGGTGGGGAACCAAGGTTCGCGACATTGTTCTTAAGAACAAAGTGCCCCGCAAGGTCTTCGTCCAGGGTAACACGGTCTTGAACGGCGAGGAAGTGATTCTGAAGGAGTATGAACCTACGCTCGAGGGCATGATCCAGAGCTACGTGGAGCGCGACGTTTAGTCGGTTAGCTATTTCTTTGGCATCACCCCCAAGGGGTTTTTATGATACGCATGCATTAAGTCATATTAAAATATACCACGAATACACGCAGTGTGCATAGTACGATGCATTTTCGATATCACCAAAGAGCCTCTGTATGTATTCCTGCTTGTAAACTCGGTATCAAATGATTCAGTCGTATCAAACAACCATGCGATACTGAGTCATGTGACCTGTGTTGGATTTTTGTCAGGACATAATTAAGACATCGCTACGTATTAACTGTCTAACATTATACTCTGAATATCAAAAATATAGTGAAAAGTATTCCTGGAATGGTGATTGTGCTTGGTTGTATTGCCGCCGAGTTCATTTGTATCTTCATCTCCCCCCTCATCTTTAGGCGCTTCCCACTCTCTCTCCTCCCACCATTTGTCTCCGTGGTGCATCTGAATTCCGATCATTAATCCTCGTGAAAACGCTCTATTGTGTCACTTTGAACTCATTTTCTGCATCCATGTTCGAGTCCCAGTAAAAAAGGAAAGAAAGAAAAAGGCAAGTTGACGGCTCGTGTGCTTCTGGACCGCCAAAACCGGGGGCAGTTCTGGGTCGATCACCGTCAGATCAACCGGGAACCAACTCTCAATCGGATCTCTTCATCCCATTCTTCATAACTTAACTACCATCATCACCTTCTTCCTCTTTCATCCTCACACCTCAAGAGCCCGTCGCCTTCAATTGTGCGGTCGACTTCCACCACCTTGTCGTGGCAACAAAGTTCTCCTGGCTCGCCTACCACGGCGCGGCCGCCTCATCTCACGCACTCCCTAGTGGAGGAAGCAGAGGACGACGACGATTTCTATACTGCTCCTCCGCCCCATTCCCCGTGCTCGGAAGCATCACCGTCTAGCTCTTTCTCCTTCTCGTCTAATCCGCCGCCTTTCTCTTCGCTCGTTTTCGATTCCTCCGTCTCCGACCCCAACCGCTCCAAGGTTGCTGTTACCCAACCCGAGTCGGCTTTATCACCGTCGGATACTTCTCTTTATCCTGCTTCTCCTTCCCCTCCACTTTCTCCACCGCCTTCTCCTTCGCCGTTTGTCGAAGAATCGTGCGAGTCGGAACCCTCTATTGTCGCGGATACCAAAGCGTCGTTCTCTCAGGAGCCGAAAGGAGAAGCGTCCGGAAAATCTTCCACGGACGACGAGCCACCTCCGCCATATACAGAAGGATACAGCCCCCTTGAATCGTTTACCTACGTGATGGCTGCGGCCGGAGGCGCGTCGAGTATTATTACTCAAGTCCAGCAGGCTGGAGGACCGCCAATTAATACTCTCGGAGGTACGGACATCAAACAATCTCCTGAGAATCCTTGTTGTGATGATAGAAATACGCGACATCTCAATGGAGGATTACTATGATGAAGGGACCGATGGGTGTGCTAACTGGCCGTGCTTACAGATATCGGTGCAAATGAGAATATCACGCTTGAGCTCAGGTAAAGATAGCGCTTTGGGATTGTTTTTATGGGTGATTCTAACATATGATCCAGGGGAACGAGATTCACACTCTCTCGCGACGAGCTGTTGACTTTGCCGGAATTTGTTCTTCTGTCGCTCTTTCCAAATGGTCTTCTCCCCGATGGACACATGGGCACGTTCCATGAAGGCGACATCTACCCAGTCGACGTAAGTGGCATATATCTTGGTATTTCAGTGTGACCGGCTTACTGATATCGCTTTTCTTCTAGTATGACCCGGCTTCCCTACAATATATGTTGGACTTTTTCCGTTCTGTTGCCCAATCGATTCCGTCCTCCTCGCCTTCTGAATCCGCGTCTCCAGATGCCGATGTGTCGTCCGACTCTATGCTAGGATCTGCCAGAGATGCGCTTCAAGACCGTGCTGGAATCATTGTGCTGCGTGAAGACCTCGACTTTTACGTGATTCCTCCACGGACCGACATCGATCACACGGAAATGATTGATGTTAAGCGAGCCGCTGCACAAACCCTCCTCAAACAAGACGGGATCTTTTCCGGTCTGAAGAAGAGTGACGAGGTTGGTTCCACGGAACAACACTTGATTGAGATGTTGACCGCAGGGTAAGTTCATCGGGACGTCTTGGGACACTGTACGTTGAATATAGCTAACTGCTTCTACAGCGGATTCAACCGTGACGACCATTGGGGCCACCGTGCACCAGAGCCTCACAAGGCTGTCATATGCAGTCTTGCACTGGCTAAGCTCCGGACCGACATCAGAGGTGACCTGTCCAGCAACAGTGCGATTGGAATGGCACAAAAACTTCTTCTTTTCTGGAGAAAACCAGCCCGTAGATGCTGGTGGGAGGGTATCGAGCTTGACGAAGTGGAAGGTGTTGAGGGTAAGGTCAAAGTTTGGATCCGTAGGGTGTGGACTCTTGAAATGGTACGTCTCAAACCATCTTTCTGTCCTCGTCGTATAAACTAACTTTTTTGCAGAGTGTGATTGGACTTCGGTAGCCAGTTTAGTCCCCCTTTTTTTTTTTTTTTTTCCTTTTTCGCTTTGTCTTCTTTTTATCGCGAACCCGATCATCTTTGTTATCTATTATTCCCTATTTGCGCATATTATAATCACCCCCGCGACTCTTTACTTTCTCCTGAGCGCTTGTTCGAATCGGTCTTTTCTACGGAGTTGACGATATCCCTTGCACTTTATTTTTTCAACTTTCTTCGAGATTTACTGTCACAGACAGGAGACACCAGGATTGGCGTATAAAATTTTGTGTGTTTAATTCTTTCATAGTCGCTACTAGTTGACAGGATGCATGCATTGGCTTGTAATTATTACCTTCGTTTCTGAATTTGATGGTATTTTGCCTAGCTCAAATCAATTCATAAAAAGTATATCGAGTTATCGTTGGATGTCAAACCACGTGACTTTAGCCCAAATCGGTTTAGCGTAGGCCATGGCTGGGAAAACGCGACAATCCGCAGGCGAGGCGGAGGAGCTTCATTCCAGCGCGATCACCATCCTAGAAGTTCTGTTGGGTCTTGTTGTCCTGCGTTGGTTAAAAACCAGATCCTCCTTTTTTTCAATCTTTTTACCTCGACTGCAGGAGCGCGCATTGATTGATTTCTTTTGCACGCTCGTTCCGCGCCGCTTGTGCCGGAAAAGCAAATTCCTTCCTCCCTTCCACGCCTGCGAATTTCGAACTATTGCCTCGCAGGAGTAGGATAAGAAAAAAAGATTAAAAACGGGAATAACAGATTGCAAATTGCACTATCGAGAAATTTCAGCTGCAAACCTGGGAGAGGATCACAGAAGGGACATGCTTCTACTATCGACCTCGATATAGATAGATAGATAGACAGCCAGCCCTTCCACCATGTCCCCTCTCAGAGGATACATCACGTCGTACCCTCCACGGGTGCGCCATTACGGGAACGCGCTTCTCACGCCTATCATACCGCAGAGCCAAGTTGGGCCGACGCCGCGGACGACCAAGCGAGGGACAACCGCGATCAACTACGCAGAGGACGGGTTTGACGATGACTTTGAGGAGGAGGATGGACGGCGACCTACGGGGCTGAGGAGTCTGAGGAGGGAGGAATCGATGACGGAGAAGCTACCGATTTCAGACAAGTTGGGGAAAGAGGTTAATGCTCCTGTTGAGGTTCAAGGGGTCTTTCGCGATTGGATGATCAAGCGGATGTTACGACCTGCGTATGTTCATTCTCCCAATGGGATGGTTTTGTTTGTTTTGTTCTTGCTGTCGCGCCGTTTTCTTTTCATGCTGACTGTTTGATAGCTGCGCAGATCAGCTACAAATCCAGGCGCAATTACCTCTCACACTCATTCCGATTCGAATTGACCTCGAAGTCCCAGCGCATCAGCCCTTGGAACCATTTCCTTTACCACGAGGCATCGTGGACCCTGCAATCAACTCGACATTGCCCGGGTATAGACGACCAGACCCATTGCCCGCGTTTCGGATTAAAGATACTTTCCTCTGGAACCTCCATGAAGCCCTTGCGACGCCTGAAGAATTTGCAGTCGGCTTTGTGCGCGATCTCGACCTACCCAACCCGCAAGGCATGACGCTGGCTATAAGCAGCCAAATACGGCAACAATTAGAGGAGTATGCCGGTGTTGCACTACATCCTTTATTCCAGAGTACACAGATCCAGCCTCCCGCTCCACAAATCGGCCAGTCGCGCGATGTGTCTACAACGCCGGCACCAACAAATCTTCCAGCGACGCCAGATATCATAGCAACAAAGGAGCCGTTGGTCAACGACAGTATCTTGAATCCAGATGATGCATACCGTTGCATGATCAACTTGAATATCAACTTGCAGAACAAGCTATATACGGACAAGTTCGAGTGGTCTCTCCTCCACCCTCCCGGAATGGCAGATGACTTCGCCAAAGTTACATGCGCTGATCTGGGATTGAACGGCGAATGGGTTGGTGCAATCGCACATGGCATCTACGAAGCCGTCCTCAAGTTAAAGAAAGAAGTCTGCGAAAGCGGTGGTCTCATCAGCGGCTACGGTAATGAGATCGATAACCAAGCCGCCAATGGCGCAGAAGCTGGTTGGCGCTATGACCCCGAAGGCCTCGGCGACGAGTGGGAACCCAAGGTCGAAACACTCTCCAAGGAGGAAATTGAACGGAGAGAAGGTGATCGCGAACGACAAATCCGACGTCTTCGACGAGAGACAGCTCGGTTCTCCTCCACCGCAGGTATCACGCCTGATGCGTCGCGGCAGGGCAATGGCTATTTCGACATGGATGGAGAGACACCTCTGGGTCGGGGCGAGCGGAATAAACGCAAGAAGCGGTTCCGCAGCCTCAGTCCTTCTGGAAGACCTGGTACACCTGGTGGGCGAGGCACTCCCGATACAGGCTCGGGGGCTGGTTATGGTGGAGGTGGTGGCACATTATCCGACTGGTCAGTGACTTGTGAAGGTGCTATCCCCGTCGTATTAACTGCTAACTACTTTTATTTCATGCAGGGAGCGACAAAACTGGCGGTGCAGCAACTGCATGGTATGGGGTACCGCTGTTTGGGCCGTACGAGATGGTCCCGCGGGCTCAAGGGTAAGCAACCCCCTACTGTCTCTGACATAAGTTCTTCTCGGCTAACATTATCCAGACCCTGTGCCACAATTGTGGTCTTTTATACGAACGCGACAAGGTTGTTCCCGAATGGTCGAAAGACCTCCATCGCCATGACATCCCCGTTGGTCGGTAGAGGCCATCCCGGCTCTTTACTAGGTAATAGAACAACCTCAAAAGCATTGCAGTGGCACGGGTTAGCGACGCACACCAAACTCGAGCAGCAAAATGTGCAGGCATTGGCATATGATGCCTTAAAGCTCGCCCGTTGCCTTTGCAAATCCCTCTACCTTGTCACCATTATCATTACCAACCATATCTCTTTGAATGTAGCCATGACTTTTTTTTTCTTCTATCTCCCTAATGAGCCCCTAACAAACAGGATCGGCGCATTTGATGGTTTTCTTTTCTATTTTCCTCCTTATCTTGTTACAGCATTAAATTTCATATCTTGGAAGAGTTGGGAGGATGAATGTCTACGTTGCTTTCCTCGTGTACCTGGCTGCAAACCTCTTGATTCTTCTTTTTAACCCAAATTCATTATGAATTCAGATATCTTACTTAGCTTTATAAAATCATGAATGATTGTCTTTGTACCGGCGGGCATCTGGTATTCTTTTTCTCGCCTTTGTTCTTGTATGGGAAGAGTGCGTTTGTTATTCTATTTTTTTTTTTTTTTTTGGAATAGAATAGATGTTTATCTTTGGCAGTCAACGTCATTTTTCTTCATTCACTTGGTACAGGTATCGGCCCACCTTTAATACCTTTCCTACGAACATAGTCCAACCAACCTGGACTTTCACTCCTTTTCACTATCAAAGGGTCTCATAGTTGCTCAAACTCTCTAGAACAATCTAGGCGGGTAAGTGCTTCCCACTAACACTGAAGAGGCATACCTTCTAACGACCAAGCATTGACAGTACTTCCGAAAACAGGAAGCGTTAAGTTCCCTGGCACATCTCTTGTCACCTCTGTAGACGATATCGAAATCGCTTTTGAGGTTGAATTCGGCCAATCACTGAAAAAAACTCTTTAATGTCGCCGATGAGTGCCTAAGTGCAGGGCTCGTGAATGTCGTCCTTCTCCTTAACATCACCGAGACGGACCGAGGCACCCTCCTCAAGCGTCCCTGGGGCCTCAGTGAGGCAAAGATCTCAGAGAAACGCATGCACAGAACTCTTGTGGTGTCAGTTTTCGATTACCGTCAAAGCCAGGGTGTTGCCATTGTGGGAACGCTTTCGATCGAGCTGTACATATGACCTTGTGAGCAAAAAGCACACACTCGCTCACACGAACTGGAAGTTCGAATGTGGCATTAGTATCGAGAGATCCCCTGGCATATTTACCTCTACGATGAAGACTATGCGCAACCTTTTCCTTACCAAAGACGGTGAGTTAAATATGTTCAACAAAACGTTTGCCTTTGTATTTGACAAGCTCAAGGGAAAGTTGTATGAGACTTTGGACAGACAGGAGACTAGTCGGGTGAAGTATTTGTTCTATGTGCCGTGAAAAGGGTTGTACAATTTTCATTAACATCATCATACCTGTCTCACCTCTCCGTCTCGCTTTCCTACCACTTCGCTTATTGCTTATTGGACATTCTCTGTCGAAGCCAGAATGAATTGAGAATTACGCTTGCTATTTTTACCACTGTACTAGACATTGAAAAAAAGAAAAGGATTGATTCTTCCCAAGCAGTAACTGTGATTTGGTAAATGGCATCTTTCCTCAACCATGCATATTTTTGCATTATTTGGAACAAATTCCCTAGGATGTACCCACTCGCGAGATATTTTTGGATGAGTTCGAGCATGGAATAATTCATTAGTATATGTTTACTTTATATTCTTCAAGAAGGCGTCTCTCAGGACCTGGACAACGTTGGCACTTGCGTTTAGTATTACACCTTTTTTATTCCGAGAAGCAGCCGCTACTGAAAATATATGCAGCAAATGGGGGTTTGTCTTCTCATCTATATCTCAGCTAAGATTTCATTCGGTATGGATGAGGGACTCCGTGAGTAAGCTTTAAGTTCTGTATTTCTTAAAAGTGGCATCAAGTGGCATGCAGGTTGCCCAGCTGTCTGATGGGTTTCAAAAGGCAGTTGCTCAAATTTTCTCCAACTTCCACTAGGCACCAAATTAACCTTGAACTATGCAGCTCTGAAGCGTCATTTAAGCCACACTGGAGTTTGTATATATAGCGAAAGAAACACAAGACGGGGGAATATTGGGCTTGGTACATAACTTATCTGATTTCTGGTAAAAAGTAACAACATCAAGTAAAGAACAGAACTATGAACATGTAACCTTACAATCCTCGGTCTTGATGGGAACCATTTTAACAAAGATTATATGACCGAGAAGACGAGACTTGCAGAACACAAAAGCTTGAGCAACACGACATATGAAGAAACACGAGAGATAGAATCAAGAGTTGGCAAACAGAGAACGAGCAGAATCGGCTTGAGAGAGAAAGGGAGTATTAAGAAAAAAGTGAGAACGATGAAAAGTGATCAATTTATTTCCACTAGTTTAGTGTAAAGGAACGTCCAGGTAGGTACATCCCGAACAAGCAAATGGCAATGTGGTATCCATCAAAGAACCGCAGCTTTCTGATATCAATGTACTAAGTCGCCACGGATAGTGGACTCTAGGTCCAAAGGTGCCATCGTGGCCTTCTCATCCTTCTGAAGATGAGACAGCGTAGTGGTATCAAGGTAGTATGCAAAATGAATATGTCAGATCACTTCGCACACAACGATGGCGAGCACTCTTTCTTCATCTTAGACATACTTTCCACCGGTTCCTATACCAAGCTTCAAGTTAGGCAAACGAAATAAAGCAAAGTGATGAAAGCAAAACAAGAGCTTACCGATTGAGCCCGCCTCTTTCTCTTCAGACTTGATCCAACCTCATCACCATCATGGCTCGACCCATCCCTCTTTGCTCTAGGCAGTATACGACACCCAGCCCCACCAGCCCCAGCGGAAATCACATTCCTATTCCCCTCAACCTTCATTCCCGTATTAATATTGATCTCAATAGGCCCTTTCCCATCTATCTCCAAGGAAGATAAATATTGTGGCTCTCTCAGCGCTGCGATAATCGACGTCGCCATTTCGGTTATCCTATTCTGTCGATGTTTCTGTGCTGCTTGTAACATAGATGTTGACTTCGGAGAGGATGTTGCCAATGGTGTTGGCGCAGATTGAGACCCGGAGGTCATGATTATTGTGTTGCTATTGCCTTGCACGCTGATAGATGCGTCGATGTTAATTGAAATCGGAGTTGGGGTCGTGTTGTCCCAGATGTCTTCGTCGTCAGTGTTTGTGTCTACATCATTGTCGGGATGGATGTCTTCGTGGACTGAGTCGTGTTGCTGGTCTGTAGTATATGGAGGAGGAGGGGAGACCAAAGGTTTTTGGTTTTGCATGTTAGCTGCCACTTCTCCAAGCTTGATATAGTGGTGGAGGAGGGAGTCTGATGGAGGAAGCATATTCAAGATGAAGGACTATACCAAAGGAATCACGGTATCACAGTGGTAGATAGAGATATTGGTTATTATAGAGGAAGTAATCAAGAGAAGGACAGGTCTTAATGTATGAAGGGCGAATTGTGCAAGAACTGGAGTTCATCCTGCAATATATAAGCTATTCAGAGGACCATCATGCAGAACAGTCTTTGACAGACAATAGTACACTATGTCCAATAAGAAATGAATAGGCTTCCTCAATCATTGAGAAATAGCAAGGGGGGAAACGTCAATAACCGCCAACAACACCACAATACCCTAAAATGACCACCCAAGTACCAGCCGGCCGGTGTATTTCCACGCAATCATTGGCCCACAAACAAGGAAAAGCAATAAAAGGGGACAAACAGCTCAGCAGACTGGTAGACGGCTTCTCAATAGCACCAACCGCGGAATGTGCGCCGATTGTTGTTTCTATTGAGCCTTCATATTGTTCTTTTCCGTCAATAGGCTGAATAGGGTCATGTGACTTTAACCACAGGTACGGCGCATCACGAGTTATGAGTGAAGGATGACATGATATTTCCTCAAAAGGTTACCTTGAATTAATTGACATTCTTCTAATAATGCTGTCAAAATGGGGGAGATCAAGATGCGATGCCGCCAATAAGGAATACACGATTAAGTTGCCGGCTGACTTTCCCAATTTGCCCGCTCTATTAATTCAAACGATCCAAGGTATGCATGCTAAAAAGACTTTTGCCACTTTTCAAAAGAATGCTAGAAAGTCGGGTATCCAATCTCATATCAGTTAAGCCCAGCGATCGCCGAGATTCCACCCTTCGTAGAGGGAGTTGTTATCCCCTCGTCCGTCCAAGAAATCGGTATGAAGGTCGTCTTTGCGTGTCTCTCCCCCCGCAGGCGCCGTGGGTTGGGGCTGAATTGTAGTAGTAGGATCGTACTGCATGTTCAGTCCTGATTGAAGAGAAGCATCACCGAGTTAGGACAGTTGTGGATGCACGAGCGGGTTGCTGTGTTTCACGACAAGATGTTTGAATTTCCTGCCTATTCGAACTCACTGGTACTATTTAGAGTAATATGTGTATTTTCATCCCGACTTTCTGGTCTTAGTGTCTGTTGCTGCTTGTTATCTTGCGGGTAGTATTTGCCTCCAGGATGTAGGGACTGCGTAGTCTGGACACTCATTAGCTGGGACAAGAGCCAGTATTGACAGATAAATATATACCGCGTCTACACCGCACCACCCAAAATAGGAAAATCACGGACTAGTACTGACTTCGCGAAATTCATCACCCTCAATCTGAACCTCTCGGTCCCGAATGCGACGCATCAAGGCAAGGAAATTGCTTTGTTGAAATTTCTCGTTTGTCTCGTGGCTAACACTGTGCAACAACTGTCCCGCGGTCTGGGCAAGCTCATCTGCATCATTTGACCGTTCCTGCGTATTTTCTTTAGGGGCAATCGTGTCCGACCCTATCTTGATTTCTTCATGGGTCTCTGGTTGAACGGTGGCGTCGAATTGAGCGGGTTCGTTGACAATTTCAGCATGTGTCTGTGCGGCAGTGGTCTCTTCCAGTTCCATATTGGCCCTGGCTTGTTCAAACGCCGCCTCAAATGCCGACTCGTCGAAAGTATTCGCTTGTGGCTGCTGACTCTCCACTGTCTCCTGAGGCTGGAAGGTGTTCATCTGGGCGCCATTCAGAGAATAGTTTTGCGCAAAAGATGGTTGAAACCTGTATCCGTAGGGCTGATGGTGCTGCGGGCCGGGAGCTTGCTGCTGTTGAGGTTGATGCGGTTGTTGCTGGGCTAGAAATTCATTTTGCCATCCTTGTTGCGGCGCCATCGGAGCGGCAGATGGACCAGGCTGCTGGTGAATTGGATGTGAAGGTTCCGAGATCTGCAACCGTTGGAAGTCTGACGCCCAGTGAGGAGTTTCCAAATGGCTGGGCATTGGATGATAGGGAACAGGGGCCGCGAAGGGACCTGCATGGTGTAGTTTGGGCGCTGGTGGTCCTGCGAGGTTGGACTCAAATGCAGCGAATTCAGGGTCTAAAGATGCTTCGTTTGCGTTTTGCGATCGGAAGCCCTACGTAGTTGAATCTTAGTCAAGGTTCCGTGATGATGAAATCTCCCCTAGATGGACTCACTTGAGATTGCGGTTGCCGCGAGATCAACCTATCCTGTTGAAGCGTCCTATCAACAGATGTATGCTTCTGGAAATTCTGAAGCGCATTTGACGGTCCGCAAAGAGCATCACTCATGATGCCGGTAAACTAATTAGAAGCTGCGACGGGAGTATGCGGAGAAACGGGAAAGGCGATACGGGGCGTATGGATCGCGCTGCAGTAGTAAGGGATGGTTGCGAGGAAGATTAGTTCGACGATGAGGAGCGCAATAGCGAAAGGAAGAGAATTATAATTATAAGAAGAGAAATGGACAGCAGTGACGGCGGTAAAATGAGCTTCGGAGGCGTGGGGGAGGCGTGGGTGTTCAAAGCCCGAGCCGAGGTAGGCATCACGTGGATACCGAAGGTGGTGACTAAGCGCAAAAGCCGATCAACGATAAGATAAGATCGGGTGCGGCTCTGCCACCGCCAAAAGGACCAGCTGGCGGTGTTTTGTTGCTGCTACTTGACTGGGCCATCCCCGGACTGTTCCAACGCAATCCTCCGGACACGATCGAAATAATTTCCTATTTATATCTCCTTATTACCCTTTGAGAGCTATTGAATTAGACACTATGGTATGTTATTTTCTTTTTCTCCCTGCGCAGTCCTCCTCAGAATTCCCCCCCTCCAACTAACTTGACACCTCCACGCGGGGTGGTACTATAGGCCGCCGCTCAAGTTATCTCCAATTCGGGTCACGATGATATGATTGTACGTGATAAAAGAATAACCGATCTCTCATCCTACTCGATGAATGCCGTATAATGATCTCGTGCCTGGTCCGACTGACGCTTTCCTTGAATCCAGCATGACGCCGGACTGGACTATTACGGCCGCAGATTGGCGACATGCTCGTCGGACAAGACAATAAAGATCTTCGAAATCGAGGGTGAGACAAATAGACTCATTGAGACCCTCAAAGGGTGGGTGCCAATCTCATCCGGTTCTTGAGTTTATACGTGGCTTGATGGCTGATGGGTGAACAGACATGAAGGCGCAGTGTGGTGTGTCGCATGGGTACGTGGAAGCCTATCCCGACGATTTGTGCTATCGTCAACTAGTCAATCGAATCTTCCGCGTCTCATCTAACATTCACTATTACTAGGCGCACCCGAAATTCGGCACAATTCTGGCCTCTTCGTCTTATGATGGCAAGGTGCTTATCTGGCGTGAGCAGCACCAAAACACCACCTCCCCCGTTGGCAGCAGCGCATGGACAAAGGTCTTCGATTTCTCCCTCCACACTGCATCCGTGAACATGGTTTCATGGGCCCCCCATGAGAGCGGATGTCTTCTTGCATGCGCGTCGTCGGACGGTCACGTCAGTGTTCTCGAGTTCCGTGACAACAGCTGGACTCACCAGATCTTCCATGCCCATGGTATGGGAGTCAATTCCATTAGCTGGGCACCTGCTGCATCCGCGGGTAGCTTAATTAGCTCCAACCCGGGTCCTGGTCAACAGAGGAGATTCGTTACTGGCGGAAGTGATAATCTTCTGAAAATCTGGGATTACAAGTACATTGCGCATACCCCCATCCTCTCTGGATAAAGATATTTACTGACTTTTACTTTTCTCCGTCACTAGCCACGAAACCAAGACTTACAACCCTAGTCAAACGTTGGAAGGCCACACCGACTGGGTCCGTGACGTCGCCTGGTCACCCAGCATCCTCTCCAAGTCCTACATCGCCTCTGCTTCGCAAGACAAAACCGTTCGTATCTGGACATCGGACGCGTCGAACCCCGGCCAATGGACCAGTCAGCAACTCGAGTTCGACAGTGTCTTGTGGCGGGTTAGCTGGAGTCCTAGCGGTAACATCTTGGCGGTGAGTGGCGGAGACAACAAGGTCAGCCTGTGGAAGGAGAACCTCAAGGGGCAGTGGGAGAAGGTGAAGGACGTTGAGGAGTAATTAATCTTTTTTTCCCCCTTTTCTGTTTGTTATTTGCTACAAAACCATTTCTCAATTGTTTTGAAGGACAAGTCGAGCGTATTCCCCTAAACGGCATCATTTAGTCACAGCCTCTGTACCTCAAAGTGAATGAATAAACCCAATGGCATCAGCATTGATTCAATTCATGTACGCCGAAAAACTACTCCGTAGATGTATGTCCGTACGGATTACTACTAGATCCACATAGCGCGCTCCGTATTAATAATGCGTCTGCGATTGATTAAGAAACTTTGGAAGACCAAATCAAAAGGCACCGTTCGGAGGGGCCTCGAGATGCTCCACAGACGTATGCTCATTATGCATATACAGTACATGATTGATTGCCGAGGAAACCTAAACCCTTGGGGACAGCCCAATGTACACGAACTATGCGGTCTGCTCTTTGATGCAGCTCTGCGATCTACTTCGCCGTCACACCAGTTCGTCTTTGCATCTTTGTTCTGATTTGCCCGGTTGCAAGATTATACTGAAAATAAATATGAAGTGTGGAGAGGGTAGTGGAGGTGTGGGTAAATCCCTTGGTTTAAATAGATGTCCGGTTTCTCGGATTGTCAGTAAAAAATAAAATAAAACTTCTGTATATTATTTATTCTAAACCATGAGCGAGGCCGCAGATACAAAAATTGCCGTCATCACCGGCGGAAGTAAGTCCCCATTACCCATTTCCAGACATGACTATCCAAGCACTGACACAAATACAGCCAGCGGAATAGGACATGCCGTGGCCATAGCTCTCTCCCAGCGTCCTGATTGGCAAGTCTATATTCTTGGCTCAAACGAAGAACGCGGTCACAAAGCCGTCGAGGGCCAGTCCGACATTTACTTCCACAAAGCCAACGTCAGCCAGTACCAGGAGCTGGCATCGGCATTCCATGAGATCCATGGCGAGCATGGCCGTTTGGACTTTGTCTTTGCCAATGCCGCTGCAATTGAGAGCTGCAATATTCTGCAAGCCGAGGGGGCGGATGCGAATACTCCCCCCCCGGAGCCAGATTTGACGATCATCGATGTCAATGTCAAGGGCGTGATATATACCAGTTATCTGGCCACGCATTATTTCCGGTTGTCGCCTCATAAAGGGAAAGATGCGAGTTTGGTCATCACTGGGAGCTGTGGGTCTTTGTATCCGTTCAAAGTAACCCCTATGTATTGCGGGACGAAACGTGCGACCCCCTTCGCCCTCTCTCATATATCTAGTACTTCATATTGATAAACCAGTAGATGATATCCTCGGCTTCATGCGCTCCATTTCTATGCCCTGCTGGGAAGAAGGAATCCGCGTCAATGCCCTCTGCCCTGGAATCGTGCGCACCGGTTTCGTGTCGGACGAATTCTGGGATACCTATTTCAGGCCAGAGCAATTCTGCCCAATGGGTCTCATGGTCAAAGTTACCCTTCTTCTTGTGGATGGCAGCGAGATTATCGATAGTAAGGGGAAGAAAGTCTCCGCTGGGGAGGTGTATGGGCAGACGTTGGAGACTTCGGGATCGAACTTTTACCTGAGGGAGCATCTGGAGTGCTGTGATGGTATTGCCCAGGGTGTTGTGGATGGTGCTAACTTGGGCTGATTAATTCGAGTTTCAAGAATTGAATCGAGATGTCATTATTTCTGCCCGGTACACAGATTGGCGCAGGATATATTGGTCTGCAACAGGAGCAGATAAGAGACAGTCTGCTGACTGTAACATTTTCTGTTATATATGTCATTCAAAATATAATTATTTTAAACGAGTTTAATCACATGTGTCCACAATCCCGGTGACAGTTCGCCAAAGACCACACTCATGTCAATGCCTCCTGCGCACATTTAGCTCGCACCTCTTCCCGTTCCTGGAGACAATGATTTTCGCCCGGGGAATCCATCATTCGAATATTTATGCGTCTAATGCGTGGTGTGCAAGATTTCCAATCATTTAGTGGGTGTTGAGCAATATCCAAGAGCTGATTCTGACTGTACCATGGATTCGACACGAGCTCAGAAAAATCCCAGTGGAGACAAGGCTCCTACAATATGTCGGGTAAAAGGCTTCTCACATCCTCAGCTGCCTCGGGATTCAGCTCCCAGTAGTAAAGTGATAGATACTTCAACGGAGGATATTTTAGAAAATAGTTTCAGAAATCCAGTGAATTCTTCTCTTACTAGATAGTCTATGAGATCGAGGTAATAGTACCCTTCCATGTCTGGGTAGTATTCCAGTACAAACGACATTTTCTCAATGGTGTTGCTGGCTGATCTTAGTCCTTCTGAAATAAATGAGCCTTTTTACAGAGCTACATCTTTATTGCCATCTATAAGCCATGCCCAGGCGGAGAGTATTTAATGAGGTGGCTCTGGAGAGAAGAGACGGGACCTCTGTTTTGTCGATAGTCGTTCGAGGAAGAAGAAGCATGTGTAGCTGATAGAGGTTATGTTGTCTTTGTTCTGCGTGAATAGGCCTTCTATGCTGCAAAGCTAGATAGACAAAGACCGGACAGATGGCAGATAGAACCAAGCCATGAATTGCCATGGGCCACAACTGGGATAAACTCTGATTAAAAAAAAAATAAAATAAAAAGCCCCCAATCTCCTTGATAACCTGACTGCCGGACATTGCCGCCATAATATACCATGCTTAAATAGTTGAAAGTCGACAGCGTGCCATTAGGAACAGTAAAAAGGGCATGTCACAATGAAGCTAGAAGAGGAAAATGGTGGCGGATGGATAGGGACAACCGCCTTGCAAAGTCTCATTCTATCTCTCTGCCCCAGGAAATTTGGCATCGTTGACTATAGCCTGAGCTCGTTGAATGTCATCTGTGTTATTCCATTGTTCTGTTTCCAGTCCATCTCCTGCCACAGGATCTTCCATGCCCTGTCATAAGGGCTATCTGGTGAACGAAAGATTTGAATGGGTAAGGCCGGTTCAGATTCTGCAGAATGATACGCAACAATTGCAGAATTCTCGACATGGATACTATGCCCCATTTCCATGGAATTCTGGCGTAAATGAAGGGTATCGTCAAAGCATGGAAGACTTTTGATACACGAGATTGACACAAGCTCGTCTTTGGAATGGTGGTCTATTAAAGTCACCGACCATATGGTGCGACAGTCAAAGGAAGCTAACTGTGTTAGCTGTATCTTGAACTCTTTAGACGTTTCTGAAGTAGTTGTGCTGATAAGTCCTCACATTGCCGTGCTACAACTGAGCAGTGGGCACTATACCGTACTTTGTACTTCACATGCGCACTCCAACGAGGCTCTGAGCATTCTCATTAGGCATTGGCATAAAATGTTACGAGTATTCCAGGAAATCCAATTCAGATAGTTGCATATTACTTGTATATATGTACCTTATGCAGGGAAATCCCACTCAACTCCTACCCACCCCCCAACCATCAGCCAAAAGATCCTTAACCTCTTCAAGACTCAATCCGCTCATTTCAGGATAGATTGCCCAGACACCAACCCACCCCACAGCGCAGACAATTGCATAAGCCGCAAAAGTCCAACCAGGCGAGAGCCATTCCATCATCGGCAAGAAGGTGAGACCGACGATGAAATTGGACCCCCAATTTGTTGCTGTGGCGAGAGCGGATCCCAACGATCGGACGTTCAAGGGGAAGAGCTCTGACTGTTGCCAGGGAACGTTTCCAAGTCCAAAGGCGTACGATGCGGTGTATACTGTGAGACAAAGGAGGATGGCGATCGGCAGGAACGAGCTAGTCTTACTAGGGTCGTCTGCTTCCCCACGCACCGCCGGCCCAGGTCCAGATGACATCGGGGACATTTTGAATGACGAAAAGCTCAGTGCACACACGATGAGGGACATAATCATCACAGGGATTGAATAAAGGAGGATACGGCGGCGGCCGATACGGTCGATAAAGGCAAATGCGAATAACGTGAACACAAAATTGGTCATAGCAACCGATAATGATGTCAGCGTCGGTGAAGAGAACGAAAGCATGGAGAAAATAGTTGCTGAAAAATACATCAGACTGTTGAATCCGCACAGTTGCTGTAGCCCTTGTAGCATGGCTGCTATGATCAATGCTCTTCGATTGCCGCCGGCCCGGAATAACTCATGAGCACGCTGCGAAACGTCATGAATCCACCGCATGTTACTGTCGGTGGGCTTGTTGGTGCTTAGCTCTTCTTCCTCTTCAGTAACTTCTTGCTGAATGCCGTGTAGGACGCGGTTTGCAAGGCCATTATCACCAGGATGGGCCTGGTAAATCCGGGTCAGGACATTCATAGCTTCCGCCCCCCGTCCTGCTTGGACCAGCCAGCGAGGAGTCTCGGGCAGGGAAAAGAGAATAACAAACTGCAGGATTGCCGGTGCAGCCCCCAGGCCAACAATCCAGCGCCAACCGCCTGGGACAGATGAGAACAGCCATCCAACAATATAAGCCACCACCTGACCACCAGTGATGAACAGACTCAGAATCGTGACTAGTCTTCCACGCGCATGAGACGGCGCCAGTTCGGATATATACCTAGAACAACCGATACGTAGTCAGCAAAATGTCTCTTCAGAGTTCATGTCCTGAAACACATACATAGGTGTCACCAAACTAGCGCTTCCAACAGCCAAACCAACAATACTGCGGCCCACGATCATCCACCATACCTGGCTGGTGATGGCCTGCAATACCGCACCAACAATGAAGAACCCATCTGCAACGAGAATCACTCGTTTCCGGCCAAGTCTGTCTGCCAAAATTCCAGCGAGAGGGCTTGCTATGAGGGCGAACAGGCTCGTAGAGGATGTTATTAAGCTTTTATCGACCGTCGTCAACTCACGGTTGGAGAGGTCGGAGCCGACTGATACGAGTGTGGACGAAATGACTCCTGTGCTTTAGATCTAGCATATTAGCTTCTCTGCTTACCCCCCTCTAACGGAACTATACATACTCGTAACCAAAAAGAAGTCCACTGATACCCGCAGAGAACGTCAGAGCCCAGATAAACCAGCCACCTGAATACCCGGGCTCCAGGTCAATAGGCTGCTGCTCATAGTCCAAGTCATGGTCATCGTAGTCGCGATCGGTTTCGGGTTGAGAAGCGAGCAAGGGCGCATTTGGGCCGGACTGGTGGTCGGTCATGGCTGGTTCAAATGGGAATGAATGTCCTACTTTCGTCTATCGATACATCTGGTGCGCTTTACTGTAGCACAAAAGGGCGCTGAGAGCGAGAGAGAGTTTAGATGTTCGGTAAGATCCCCGTTTCTAGAACGTCTGGAATATATGGGAAATACGGGGTAGTAAACACTGTTAGGCTTCGGGAATCGATTTCCAGCCTCATAGCAGTTGGCCGGGCTTGGCACGAAGCCCGATGCGGTAAAGAGCGGCATAAACTACTTGTCCTTGTACAGAGCACAGCACTTGTATGTACTCTATTATATATTGTTGATGTCGCTCAATGTGAAAGGCAGTGGGCAATCGAAAGCGTTGTGTTGATATGGCACTGATGTTTTTGCATGGAGTACTATTATGTACGACGCGTTCTGGTGTCGGGATGTTAAATTGACCCTTGTTAAGCTCCCGTGCCCCTGAAGTGGCCCCTATCGAGCTGCCCCGATTGATCCGATATCGAACCATGCATTCTTCATTAGATCCGCGTCGGTTTCGCCTCAATTTCGTCGTCCTTCGTTCTTCAGTACATCCATCTCCCAGCGACTTCAACTTCAGCAGTGCAAACAGCTCCGACAATTATCTCTGCTGCCATCGCACTTGAATCGCAACCCGCCAGACACGATGGATGTAGCTCTGGAGCTTCTCGATCCTCTCATTCTGGACAAGGCCTATGCCTGGGCGTTACCTTATCCCGGTGTCAGCAACTCCTCAGATCCCATTCTCTCGGCTGCCGACACGGTGCCCACGTCTCTATGGCCGCGCGACAACATCTATCGTCAAATCATATCGCTTCTCACCATCACTCAATTCGGCGCGACTTCCCTCTACCTCGTTTTCAGCGCTCTGTCCTACTACTTCATATTTGACCGACGCCTCGAGTACCATCCTCGCTTCTTGCAGAATCAAGTCCGCCAAGAGATCAAATCATCGCTGTCCGCCGTTCCGGTTATCAACATTTTGACTCTGCCTTTTTTCCTGGCCGAGGTCCGTGGCAAAAGCTTGCTTTACTCCAATGTGGATGACTATGGCTGGTCCTGGATGTTGATCTCGTCAATCCTGTACATGGCTTTCAATGACATTGGTATCTACTGGATTCATCGCCTGGAACATCATCCCAGCGTGTACAAGTATATTCACAAGCCACATCACAAATGGATCGGTAAGTCTCACATAATCTCTCATCTCGACCTCAGTTGCCAATGCTGACAACATAATAGTTCCCACGCCATGGGCTGCGCTGGCTTTCCACCCGCTTGATGGATATGTGCAGTCTCTGCCATACCAGTGAGTATCCCAGTCCATTGTCGCTGTTATATATTCTCATTCTAACACTCAAAAGCGTCTTCGTCTTCATTTGCCCAATGCAGAGATATCTGTACATGGCCCTCTTCATGGCTGTCCAGATCTGGACCATCCTGATCCACGACGGTGACATGATTACGGGCCATTGGACGGAGAAGTTCATCAACAGCCCCGCGCACCACACGTTGCACCACATGTACTTCACCGTCAACTATGGACAATACTTCACCTGGGCCGACAACTATTTCGGCTCGCACAGGGCACCCGAGCCGTCGCTGGATCCTCTCCATGATGCCATCAAGGTGATGCGGGCGAAAGGACTCGTGGATGAGCAGGGCAACCTGATCAAAAAGCCAAAGGGGGAGTAAAGGATGGGAGTGTTGTCTCCGGTAAATATATACATATAATAAGATTGGGTGCCGCAAGGCAGGCTATTCGTTGCAATCGCGGCTGGTTCTCCTTTCATGGATCCGATACTGGCGTCAACAATTAGAATCAGGCATAACGGTTCTATTACTAGCTCAGCAACCATGTGACTTATCACTGAGCATGGACTGCACTGGGTAATCAGTGGGTGTTCACTGAGCCGGGCCCTGAGCGCCCTCACTGAAGCGACGGTATCCGGAAGAGGGAAAGCCAAGGTGGTGCGATAAAATCAAGTCCACATAGGCACATATGATCTTCTAATCCTAATGTCTTATCATAACATGAATCATAAATAATAATGCTACTCTTAATGAGCAATTGCCACACCAGCCTCATTGGCCTGCGCACTGATCATCTTCTTGTATGCTTCAACGTTACCATCGAACTGCTGCACTGTACCCTTGTCGCAAACCCAGAGACTACGGCAGACGTTCTGCAACATGGTCACATCGTGGGAAACCATCACGACACCTCCTTCGAAGTTCTGCAGCGCCTGCGATAGCGCATCCATACCTTCAATATCCAGGTGGTTGGAAGGTTCATCCAGAATCAAGATGTGAGGGTTGGTCAACGATAGGCATGCGAACGCAACACGAGATTTCTGACCTCCAGACAAAAGTTCCATTCGCTGCAGACCAGTCATACCGGTGATACCGAAACTAAACAAGTTCCAGTCAGTTATCACAGCTTTCCTCTTAAGGGGGGAGGAGTAGAACGTACGCTCCCAAGTGTCTTCTGTATTCTTCATCTGACTTTCCTGGGTAGGTCTTCGCCATGAAACTCACTGCACTGGTGGTGAGATCCAAGGCATCCACGTGGTGCTGAGCGAAGAAGCCAACCCGCAGCCTAGAGTTCTGGCTGATGAGACCCTTGGTTGGTTGAAGTTGACCAGTAAGCAGTTTCAGCACCGTAGTTTTACCAGCACCGTTCGGCCCAACAATACCAATACGGGAATCAAGCTGGACATCGAGGTCGACATTCTTGAGGAGAGGCATTTCCGGCGTGTACCCAAATGCGACTTCGGACATTTGCACAATAGGTGGCGAGAGTTTCTCGACTTCGGGGAACTTGAAGTGCACAGTGTATTCAGCCTCTGGGGCGTCCAGAATAGGCATTTTTTCAAGTTTCTTGATTCTGGACTGCGCTTCAGAGGACTTGGCAGCATTGTAACGGAACTTGTCGATGAAGGCTAAAGAAGCGAATCAGCGCATTGAAAAAAAAAAAAAAAAGTCCGATATGTAGAAATTGACAAACCTTGCAAGTGGGCTCTTTCTAGCATCTGCTTCTCGTACTCGCGCTTCGCGTTCTTTCTGCGCTCCTCCTTGGTTGCGTAGAAAGATTCGAAGTTGGCACCCTTGTAGTAGTCTAATCTCTCTGAATGCTGATGCACGATATCTGTTGCAATTTCGTTCAGGAATGCTCTGTCGTGAGAGACCACAAGAACAGTGCTTGGGTATCCTTGAAGGTAATTGGACAAGAAAGTAATGGACGGGACATCCAACATGTTGGACGGTTCTGGACCAAGTCAGTTTAGATTTCCATATAAATAGTAGGTGAGCTAAAACAAACCGTCCAGCAAGAGCAGATCAGGCTCGCAGAACAGAGCTCGTGCCAGAGCCAATCTCATACGCCAACCACCAGAGAAAGTCCTGGTAGCGTACTGTTGTCGCACAGGCGAGAAACCAAGACCCGCCAGAATACTAGCTGCGCGAGACTCTGCCTTGTCGGATTCCATTTCTGAGAGTTTGGAGTGGATATCGGTCAGGGTGATATCGAGGCCTTCTCTTTCGTGGTCGAGACGCGCTGCGTCCTTGGATGTATCTGCCATCGACGATCGTTCTGCCTCAATAGCTGACAATTCTTTCGAGATTTTCTGCTTGCGGTCAATAAACCCGTAATAGACCATACAGATGAGAAGAAACTAACATCTTGCTCCTGGAGAAGGTGTTTCCGCCAGACGTCGGCGTCCAGAACAGCTTGAATGGCAGGTGTATCATCACCAGTAATCTAGATGAAATTGTCAGCATGCCACCCTTGCCTTTTTCACTCGTAGTGACTAATGGAATACCTCTTGTTCGACGTGGAGAATAGAAATATGGTGCGGAACGGCGACTTCTCTGCGACTCAGGCCACGCAAGAGAGTACTCTTACCGATACCGTTCTGACCAACAAGACCGTAGCGATGGCCATATGCCAGAGTAAGAGAAGCATCGGTCAAGATGCGATGGCCGCCAACCGCGACATCGATACCATCGACCCTGATATCCTTGCTCTTGGACTGGTTGTCGGCGCCGAGCTGGAGCGGGTTGACAGCCATGAAGAACTCTTCGTACGACATGGCGTCGTCGGGCTGGTTGAGCAGACGAGACGACTCGTACTGCACCGTCTTCATCTGCTTCTTCTCCTGCTTGGCACGGATCTTCCGCTCGGCCTTCTCGAGCTTCTTGCGGTCCACACGGGACTCAACCTTTCTGCCAACAGACTCAAGGTCGACGTTACCACCTGTGAGGCCCAGGGTAGAAGACATATTTCTCTGGGATCCGACGTTGATGGCCTGGTCGAGCTTCTTGGCCGTGAAGGGCATCTGCCGCCTCTCCGGGTCAACGCCATCGGTTGCGCTCAGGCCGGTGATGAACTTCTCGACAAGGTTGCGGATGGCCTCTGCATTCTGGTCTGAGAAGTCTCCAGAGGCAGAGATGAGGAGCTCTGTGACCGAGTCGGCTGCCTCTGCTAGTGGCGATGGAGCATTGGCATCTTCAACATATGCGTTCGACGCATGTGTCAAGTAACCCTGCATAAATTGTCAGTGGGGAAGCATTATTATTAGAAGTGTCCTATACTTACCACAGAGTACTCTGAGATTACACGATCCAGGCCGCGGATCTGTGTCTGGAGTTCCGCCTCCATTTTAACTAATATTTTCCTCGGAAAACTTTTGCTTCAAAGAATATGAAGAGCCGCACGGGTTACTCTATATTTCCTTTGGTCGATTCAAGGAAAAAGCTCTCCAACTGCTTTAATGTAAACGGACTTATAGAGCAGTGTTGCCCTTTCTTTTTTTTCCTGTTTCCCTTGGTGGTGATCCGAAAGAACTTTTGCCCGCAAAAACCGTGGTGGCGGTTTGTGGAGTCGGAGCTGTCTAAGCATTCATGCTGTTTACAAAAACAGAACACATTACGCAGCAAGCAATTTCAGAGAACCTCCATATTCCATTATACTACTATCTAATCAAGTATTACTGTTGAATTTGACTAAAAATTCAGATTTTGTTGTTTTGCTAAGCAGAAGTGAAGTCGAATGTCTATCATTCTGCCGGGTTCCACCGCCTAATCGATCAAAACATCCAAGGCCAGCAGAATGACAATTGCAAAAAGAGGCACTTTATTATTTTCTGTGGTTGTGTTCGTTTTGACATGTCTGCGTACTCCACTGTCAAAGTTAATCACTCTCTCAATGATATACGGTCCGTTCCCGGGCAGAAAGAGATTGAGAGATGAGAACCAACCATTCCATTTCATGACTTATTTCCTCGTACTCCGATTGATTGGGGGATGGACCGATGGACGAACAATGTCAATCCACGAATTCAGCCAAGTGATAGTTCAGCCTAGCGTACTTGTAATATGGAGATGCTCCTTTGACAGGAGAAACAGACCTCTCACATTTCACCAACGTCGGTCGCTGCCATCGTGTCAATGCCGGGGCTAAACTACGAACTCCGCTAGCCAGGCTCCTTTTGATGTCTCAGGGACAAATAGGATAGAGCACAGAACACATACCCGGACAGGTAAGGTGTACTCCGATTAAATCGCCCCCAAGGAGTAGCGCAAATCGTCTTTCTTCCTTTTATTTCACCGCTGAGTTGTTCAATGATCTTCGATGGGAGGAGGGATTTATCGACAGGGGCTTTTCCTTTCATGGTGCGACAATGGCAGCAAAAATATAGCACTAACAATGTACAATTATAGAAGATCGCTGTCCGAATTTCCCATGTTAGTGACTGCAGGGCGCTTACTCGGTGATGGTTGGATCACATTCGCCAAAGGGAAGAAACAGCAGATTGACGGGGATCAGTTGTAGGGCGCCAGTTGTTGTTGTCGGGACAATCTGCCCGTTGGCACAAATCTGCAGGGGTAAGAAAAGATGTCACTGCAGTAAACCGCCACGCAGGAGAGTCCAGTTAGTTCAATATTCAGTATCCTGTCCGATCCAGTGCTTCGTTTTCATCTTTGGTGAATTGACAGGTGATAGATAGATTTAGAAATGACCGTCCCCTGCATAAAGAAATTAACGGGTGGGATCCTGGGTGCAGGTACAGAATAAGGGCTGGCTGAATGGGAGAATTAAAATGTAAGGATAACCTGATCGAGTATTCCGTACGACCACTCGATACTCTGTAGTCGAGTAAGGGACGCTTCTTTCGCGGAACTGAAACGCGGACAATCATTTTTGCATCCCTCTGTAACTCTATCGGTACGACAGATACGTGTGTTATTCGGGCGTACATCATACATGTGCATTGCATGGCGTACAAGTAGGCGAAAGCTGTCCATCGTGCTCTCCGCGTTGTGGATTATTCGTGCAAGAGGAATGATGATGATGACCCACTATCTCGGCCCAACAATGACAGCATATCTTTTCTCTCACAATAATTGTACATAATGAGAAGAGGAATTATTGTCGAGCATCGTGTGAGTTCCCTGGAACCGGCCTATCAAGGTTGTGTGGCTCTGTACCAGAATTTTCCCGACATTGGGCCGGTCGGGAAGATTCACGATGTGAACCAAGGGTCCAATAATTAAAATCATAATGTATTTCTTTCACTCTCCGTTCTCCAGACCGACACAAGGAATGAGTCCTGAGCTCTGATACTAGTACTACTGTAGTATAGAGTAGTGAGTGGGCGTGAGGGCTCGGAAATATCGCCTTCTAGAAACCGGCAGACCACGTTCCGCAGAGCCGAATTGGATCTATCAGAGGACCATCTCTTTGCTTTGAAGCAAATAAACTCGCTGTTTGAGCCACACATTACACATGATAATAAGATGATTGCCACAACTTGACACGCCAGTGGTGGATATTTCGCTCGCATCTACTCGGTTGAGCGAATCGAATTTGGTTCCAAAGAACTTCGGTTCTCGATCGAGCCTCGTAAAATTGTGATAAACTCCGGCGTTGTCCGTAATCACGCATTCTACAGCTTCTAGCGACCCGTCGTCAGCTTCTTGGGGGGGCTTCCTCAGGCGAAAACTGGGCCTGGAGCTATCTCGAGCTGGCGCTAAGGCACTTTTTTTTTTTTTTTTTTGCTCGTTGTGTGTCCTTTTCCGCGCTCGCGCTGGATTCACTCTTTAGTGTTGCTCTGAGAGATCGCCCAGACCTCTTGCGATCTATCGGCACAGGAAACTTCCATTACTGGTAGTGGGAGCGAGCCGACTCCGGAGCTTAGAGCTATTGCTGCTGCTGTTGCCGCCGCCGCCTGCCGATACCTTTTGAAGTGGAGTAATACAGCTCCATCCGAAGAGCGTCATAGGAGTGTGTCCCCGTATCTACTCCGTGGTCCGGCTAGTTTGTTTTGAATCAGTGGCGGTGATGATCATCTCTTTCTGGGACGAACTGCCTCTACCCGGTCGTCGTGCCCTGTCCGTCCTCTGTGAATTTAGCATTTAATAAGTGCTTTTTGTCATGGACACACGCTAGGAGGTACTGATAAATAAAATTATATTAGTATCCTGTAGTATAGATCGTGTGTTGCGGGTGGGTGGTGTCCGAGCTGAGACCTCACCAACGCTTTCTTCCCACGAGGATGTGATTCAATTGGCAATCATTAGGGTGAATCACGGTTTACGAGTAGTAGCTGAAGAGGAGTAGCCTCAATATCAAGTTACCAGAAAAGAAAAAAAAATGTGAAGAGGAAAGAAAGCAAACATCGTTGTCCGGGATATGGCAGCATTGGCCTCAGTAGCATTGGTAGAGCATCGTAAAGCAAGTCATACCGCTTGAATATGGTTTCTGTGGCCGACTCTCCATCACTCCACTTGTAATCTTTGATAGGAATACAATAAACAAACAAGGAATAGTTAGTTATATATTAGTACCTGCCATAATAATCAGGAATTACCCTAATAATTCCTCCCCCCCCCCCCCCCCGGTCCAACGAGAATTCCTTGCGGCATCCCTCCTCCTCGCAGCTGGTTCCACAGCCAATCCCCGGCTTACTGCTGCTAGTACTACTACGGCTACTACGGAGTACTGCTAATACTGGAATGTGTTGACGATCGATCTCGCTCTTCTTCTTTATTCTTTGTCGTTTCCCGTTTTATATCTTTGTTTTCTCGATCTTCGTCGTCGTCGTCGTTTCTTCTTCTGCTCCGTCGTTGCTGCTGCTGTCACTCTTGCTGTCTTCTAGTCCGGTCCTACTCTAGAACGCACAGCACACTAATGATTATTAACACCACTTCTCTTAACTAGTATTGTTATTCTCTTCTGTTGTTATTCAATCTGGTTTCCTCTCCTCTCGTGCTAGTTGTGTTACTATTATTACTATTATTATTATTTTTCCCCGATCTTATCCTCTACGCTCCCCGCCGCCATCACATTTCTCTCGAACCCCGAAAAGGAAGAAAACAACCTCCGAGAGCCACACGATCTCTCCCTGGGCGCTTCCCAGGCGCGTCGATTTGTTTCATCTTTCGTTGTCTCGAAGAAAAAGAAGAAGAAAAAAATAGGAAGAAAACGAACGTCCCTATAAATTATTCGAGCAACAGGAGTCACAAAGGAAGAGTTTCCAGGTGATGGCATTTGTTTGGTTACTGCCTGGAAGCTGCGAAGCTGAGCTTGGTGCTCTGACACTGCTCTCAACACCCTCGTGAGGATGGAGCATGTTTCTACTGTATGTATATGCTCTTCCGTCTCCCGGTCCATGGTTCTTCTGCGCGTGGTTCATTGAATGGGTCCTCGCCATGTTTACCATGGTTCGCGGTCTCGCTTGCGACCTCTTTTTCTATGCCAATGTTGCTCATGCACGCAATGCAAGCCTTTGGCTAACAAACCGCTTTCTGTCTCATCTAGCTCTGTGCTCTCAGCACAATCGGTGTTGCTGCGACGGGTCTCGCTATCGGTCGCGTGGATCAAACACCCTCCCCCTCCTCCAAGTTTGGAAGATTTCGAAGAAAGACGCTTTCTTTAACCGATCCTCCTGTCGCGAAGACAAACGCGATCAATTCACCCGTTTCCAGTATCTACCCGGAACCTTCAACGCCATCTGGAACAACACCCGCGGACTCGCCCGCACGCCCAGAACCGCGCGACGCGGAGAAACCTGCCGCGCTTAATGGCTTACAATCAACGGAAGAGGATCTTGCTCCGCGAAGGAAACTGTCCTTGTTTGCAGGTGTGAGACAACATCGTCGCAATCAGACTCTCGCCCGTCCGAATGCGCCCGTCGCGGAAAAAGAACCGCAGAGTGCCCATGTTCGTCGGCCTTCCTCCTGGCTCAAGCGCCTCTCAATCGTTCCAAATCAGAATGATAGCCGCGTCACCAGCCCCAGTCCTCTCTCCCCCTCCTTCAATAGGTCTGTCAGTCCGGTGCATTCCCGAACCCAAAGTCAGCGCAGAGCACCAAACAAATTGGTGAAACGACCTGCGTTGGAGCTGCTGTCCTATAATGCACATTCGCCATCGGGCCGTTCGTCACTCGCCTCACCAACCTTCCGCAGGCCTGCTACAAGCTACCAGCGGTTTGAAAAATCCCGACACAGGCCAACGCACAGCTTAAACTTCGAGCCGGGTTCGTTTACAAATGCACCATCAGTGCAATCACCCACAGCCAGCAAGGTTCCGGAACCGGCGAGCAACGACAGCAACCACACTGCAGTGCGGCCTTACCTGGATTTTACTCTCGATGGATTGCCGGAACGACTGGTTCGTAAATTGTCGACAGCTCCAACATCCAGGGACCAAAGGCTCCGTCGAATCATCCCTCCCGGTACAGTCGCGGCTCCTGTACTCGTCCGGGCGACCTCTATAAAGAATAGACAAAACCCGAGTGAGGAAATTCCCGCAAGTCCTGTAACTCCCGCGACCCCTGCGACGCCCGCCTCGGCTCCGGTCCAATTCCGGGATCCTTTCCAGTCTGTCGACGGCCCTTCCGCAGAGCAGCCAGAGACAGCATGTGTGCCAGAAGAGGAGAAGGATGGTCGGCCCTCAGTCTCCTTTGATGATGCAAGTACCAAGAGAGATGCCCAAAATGCAACCCCACCAGATGACGAACAACGTGTCCGCGGCGGTTCCCTAACCTACCGCAAAAAGAGGGCTCTTTCGACACCCCTGCTGCCTCAATTGCCAAGATTGGAAAGAGTAACATCAGGGTCGTTCTTGCCCAACGGTCCACGGAATATTACGGATCCTGCCCCGGCGGGAATTGAGGGGCGTCAAGACTTCGTTCCCTCGCCGCCTGTACCTCGAGATTTTCGGCCTACAATGGGTTCCCATCGGGACAGAACACGTCGCCCTTCGACATCAGATTCGGTGGCTCGGTCAGCTCTGAGGAGTGGTAGCTCTCGTCAGTTCGATTCGAACAGCATTACCAACACATCGCGCCAACGTCCTAGGCGACATTCGGTCGCAGCTTCCGATCCAGCTTCAACCGTTATTGGCTCCGACGATACTCGTGTGTTCACGTCGGGTGATGAAGACGAAACGGACTTTCTTAGCGATGGAGCTTTCGATTCGATACGGACCCATATGACCACAAGCAGCAAGGCGGCATCCCGTCGTCCCCGAGTTGATGCCATTTTTGACAATGCTCCCACAGTAGGGTCGCCCGGACTCGCGAAACTGGAAGACCTCATCCCTCGGGGTACCTTTGTTCCACGGTCGTCCGTCGCGGATCCATTTACCTCCGCTATCGACAAAACGGCAGTTCCCAGTTCGCTGTCGTTTGTCTCTCAAGAGAGAACGGATACCCGTGGCGGCGAGAGCAGCAGACTCTCTCTCCTGTCTGACTTGAGCGATGATCATGACGATGACTGCAGCATGGTGGCCGCACTCCCTGGCGAACCGAATGGACCACTTTTCCTGCCAAAACAGAGGGTCTCGCGGTGGCCAAGACATGAGTATGACTTGTCTAGATTCGATGGCCTTGACGTCTTCGAAGATCACAATAGTGCACGGGTGTCATCTAACCCGTACGAATTCCGTAATTCGAGCAAAGAGACTCTCGAATCTGCACCCAAGATAAATATTTTTGATTGGTCTGAGAAACCCAGAAGTGATCGCGAGGTGTCTGGATCCGAATCCCGTCCTCGAACGGTGCATGGAAAACAGGCGCTTGAATGTCGAGGAAGCCGTGCTCCTGTGCGAAAGGCACCGACCACTCTCCATCTTCGAAGCCAAAGTGTTCCGGTGTCGCGAGACCCATCGATCTCCAGTGAATCACGTCAAACCTCCGGCAAATTCGGGACGTGGGGCCTGGGCAGCAAAGGTGTCAGTGAAGACTGGGACAATGATTTTGAATTCGACGATGACAAAGAGGAAGATGATGTCTTTAGTGAGAAAATTGCGGAATCAAGCCAGACTACGGCACGCCACGGAATGGCCGTTCCCAAAGCCATTATGGACCGGCAAGCCAGTCTCCACGGACAATTTGGTCATGTTCAAGAACTGACTTTGTTGGTCGAGGAGCTCAAACGTCTTCGACATCAGGCTAGTGCTCTAGATCTCGTCCACGGGCCATCAAGTGAACTCTGGAAAGAGGCAGATGGTATTGTGAACCTGGCCACCGTCGACGAGGACGATAACACTCCGTCTCCCCCGCGATCACCGTCATCGCTCACTTTCAGTTTCGACGATTCGGAAGAAGAATCTACCTTTTTGAGACGTGTGAGTGGCGAGTCATGGCCGGCCTCAATCTCAGGAGTGTCCATCTCCAGTAATATTAATAATAATAACAACAACAACAACAACAACAACAACAACAACAACAACAACAACAACAACAACAACAACCATAATAATGATAATAATAACACGTCTCGCGATCGGACATGCGAGGAATCATCTTCTGCAAAGGCAAAGTCCGTGCTTGATCTGATCTATCAGCAACGCGCCACCGCATACAATGACGCCGATGCTTCACGTCCCAAAAAGCTTCCCTTCGACACCCAGTCTCTTCACGACCTTGTCATCCGTGCTGGTTTGGTCACCCGTTCTTTGAAAGAAGTGGTTCGCAAGGCCGAGGATGTCAGTACTACGCCGGAGAAGGGCATGGTCCCCGCGGACCCGCCATTCAGTCGGATCTTTGATCGATCATCTAATCATGAGGATCATGCCTTTTGCGGACTTTGAATCGTCACGTTCGTTATTTTTTTTTTTTGATACCTCTGTTTTGATATCCTATCATTCGCGCAATCCCTTATCCTCTCATTCTGCATCTTCGACACCTGAACCTTCGAACTGATCCCGTTGGGTTCCTCAGTGAACCTTATCGCATCATTTACTTCCTCGATCATTCCTCTATTCCGTCTTCTTCCTCTCTTTGCATCCATCCTTTTCGTGACAAAAAAGACTCTTTCTTTCTCTTTTTTCTTTCCCCTCCTCCCACCCTCTCGCATTATCTACTACCTATCCCTTCTGCAAGTCGACTTCTGCATCGCTTGTTCCACAGCATCATCCTCTTCCCCTTTGAAGGGGATTCGAGGCTTTCTTTGTAATGTGTACATTTTTCTGTTGGGCGGGGGAGGCTGTGCTTCTTACCTGTACGAGGATCAGTGATGTGCTGTACTTTCTGCTTCTGTTTCTTGCATTATTCTTACTCTTCATGTGCTATATTTGATAATTCTGGGGCGGCATTGTGTGATTTTTTTTTTTTTTTGTTTATCGCAAGCAATTGGATACAGGTGCATGGGCTGTGTTGCTTTGCTTTTTATTTTTATTTTTATTTTTGGTATTGGGTTTGACAGGTCAAGTCAACCTGCTGCATGCATGTGCATTAGAGTATCATTATATTATTATTACAGACGGGGTCTGAGTGGAAATAAAAGTGTTGACTGTCATTCATATGGTTTTAATTGTGTTAAAGTAAATAAGCGAAGAATGAGGTTTTGTATCAAATATGTCCAACCCAACCCAAATAATAATTAACTTTTATAGTGTAAACCAACATGAGTCTAGGTATCTGAAAACATTAAGCATTAAACGTATTCGAGCCGTGGGGCAAGTAAGGTAGGTGAAAAAAACAAAAAAAACAAAAGCAGCAAGATGTGTATATGCATTAAGATCAGCGTCAGAATGTCAAAGTATCGTCGACTTGAATCAATCAGCCGGTTCATCATTATGAGCTTGAGCAGCCACAACATAATCCGTAGAGAACGTGCTCTTCGCTCGAATCTTGTGGCCGTAGAGGTAAAATAAGAGAGGAATTGGCATTAAAACAGCCGCGACGCAGCCGAGGAGGGTTCCGGTCCAATTGACTCCTAGTCCGTTGAACTACATTGGATGTGAATATTCATTCGAATTATGGTGCGACGAGAGGATTTCTTACCATGTAGGTTGCAAAAAGAGGAAATCCCGCGCCAGCCGTAGATCTCAGGATACTGTTGGCAGCTAAAGCTGAAGCAGCACTAGAGTCGCGGTTAGCATTCGTTTATTTTCCAGGTTTGGTTGATGAGGGACCTGTAACGTACAACACAAGATATGCATCGACAATATAGTTCATGCACTGTAGGAAGATACACAGTAGGCCAAACCCAGTGAGAAGACCAGATACTGCAGGAACGGCCCAATGAATGTCGGCCTTGTATCCAGACCAGCCGAACCAAAGAAGACCACCTGAAAAGGCAACACCTCCAAGGATAGCAGGAGGCAGTCGCCATTCAGGAATGGGGATTCCATTGTTGGAATCAAGCTTCTTGTTATACCATGGTTGGAGTAAGATGATAAAGAATCCACCAAGGAACTCGCCAATGATCATTCCAAAATAAGTCAGACTACCAACACCTTTGTTGAACCCATGGATCTGCTGGAATACGATTGGATATGCCGTCATGAACAGGTAAAGGAGGCCGTAGAGGAAGGCCATGTAAATACTCAAAAGTAGCAAAATAGGCTCCGTGAATAAAATCCGAACCGGCCGGCTAAAGTTCTTTTGGATAAGTTCCAGGAAGTCAATCTCGATCTCTTCCTGCTTGGCATGAATACCCCAATTCTTAGCCCGCCGGCGCAGGTCTGAGGCCTTTTTGATCAAGACAACTGGAGGATAGGTCTCTTCCAAGAAAATTAGGTCTAAGATAAAGGCAGATGCACCCATGATGCCGGTGAGGTACTTGGTCCAACGCCAACCCAAGTAGCTCTCTACGATAAATCCACCAATGAAAGGAGCGAACAGAGGTGCCGTAAACACCGTCATGGTGAAGACAGTGATTGCAAGACCTCGATGTCGATTGTCAAAGATGTCTGAGAACACGGCTGCCACGACAGCGATAGGACATGAGCCAAAGAAACCACCGAAGAAGCGACATATAATGACTGTCTGCAAGTTCTCTGCGGTAGCAACCGCAAATTGAAAGACGGTAAAACCAAACATTCCAATGAGGATAGGCAGCTTTCGGCCCTGCAATTCCGACAACGGAGAGAACAAAGTTGGACCGCAAGCAAACCCGAGGACATACAAGGACAATGCCAGCGTGCCCACTTCGGTTGAAACACCAAACTTGGCTGATACAACGGAATTAGCTGTTGAATAAATACTACTGGTGAATGTAGCGTTGAATGTTGTCCATGCAAGCATCATGGCTGTCGCGATTCTACGTTCCGGCATTAGTTCTCATGTACACTGTGGCATGGCTATTGACGCTACTTACTTCTTTTTGGTGGACCAGCTTTGAGGATGCAGAGGATCGTCCGGGCCTGAGAACTCGACCACATACTCTTCTCTCGAAGGTAGAGGTGGAGGAAATGGCTTACCGGCACCAAACTCAGGCAAGGGCTTCTTGGATGGTCGTGATTTGAGAGCCCCCACGGTAGCACTGTGCTGGCTCCGCTGGGTAGCAATGCGACTGATAGCGGTAGGATGTCGTTCTAAGGCCGTACTGCGCAGGGTCTGCGCAGTCTGGGTGCGCGATATGTAGTCACCATCATCATGGAATCCGGACCGTGAAGAAGAAATAGACGAGGTGTCAGAAGCAGACAAGCCAGAGGATGCAACGGACGCAGAAGATGGATGAGCAGGCGCAGTCTCATAGTGGTGATTCAGAGACTAAGACGGAAGGAAGGCTTCGATCTCGGCTTTCTCCACGTCCCGTGACAGCGGATCCATTCCGGGAAGAATGGAGAGAAGAGAAGGGAGAAGAACAAGGATCACAGACAGGGGGGTGGACTAAACAAGACAAATCACAGATAGGGAACTAGATGAAAAGGGAGAAAAAGCAAAAGGGAAAAAAAAAAAAAAAAAAGAGAATGTGTTAAAGGAGAAAAAGGAAGAGAAAAAAAAAGTGTACTTCAAACAATCAGTGCGTATGAGTGCATGGACCGTAGTTGGTCAATAGTAGTAATGTAGTAGACTCGGAGCATTCCGATGGGTCAGCAACATCCAGGGTTCTCTGGAAGGAAGCTGTCAAACTATTTTATAGTACAAAGTATCAAAAACGCTTCACAATGGAGCTTTACATTGTGCAAAACCACTTTTTCCTCCTCTCCTTTGCTGCCCATTTTTGAGATCATCGTGGCTCGGTTGTTTCCGTTTGAAGGCGGTTGAAAACGGCGATGCCCTCGGACAGATGCCCGATTCCATTGATATCGGATATCCAGGATAATGCCAGTACTTCTATCTAAAATAATATGATCAACCCTTACAAAGTACGGAGTTTACGGAGTACATATACAGTGTGCAGATAAGCTACCTTATCATTACTGCACTGTACTCCATATTTACTGATAGTCAACGGTTTGACGTCATTCACACATGAACGACTCGTGTCGGTGACATACATGTACATGCATAGTAAGTGTGTGACAGCGACTCATCCAGCTATATCCGATACCGTTGAATACCATTTTATATTCGACACCATGTCTAACATACATGTGCCTATCAATCTACGGAGTACTGAAATTGCTATAACCAATCGCAACAGGTAATGGGCCTGATTAGCTGACTCGGACAGTAGCAGTATCAAAGTGCTACTTTATACTCATCTACCTACTTTTTACTCCATACATGCTGCTGTTAACCTCGGATTAGATTTGAAACCCGAAGTTACTCCATTGACATTAGGATCATCTGAAACCATGGACGCAGCCACCTTTGCCAGCCCTAGGCACAGCACCTGTGTGGAATATATAGTGACAAGGTTCTCCATTATCATCATCCATATTCTGTACTGTACAAATACTCTGTACTCTGTAAATAATCATCTTTACTATGATCAAGTCAGACATGGTCCTTTCTGATCGGGATCGGCCCGCCCTTACCGACGAAAGCGGAAAGGCTGTCATGGCCAGTGGGGCGCCAAGCCCAGTGCCTCTTTTCAGGAGACATTTATAGATTTTTTGATTGGTCGTAAAATAGACGGTTCCTGACACTAGTTTTCTTGGCGCTTCTCCACCCAATCCTAATTGGCAGTGGATTCAGGAACACCTCTGTATCAGGTAAGTTACCGTACCTACGGTTATTTCGTAACAGAAGAGAGGGAGAAGGACAAGAAATTGACATCCATTAAATACATATAGTTTGGTTTGAAGGTATGATATTTATATAAAAAGAAAACGAAGGGAGAGTCAAAGGTAAAATATATCGACCATGTCAGGGGAAAGGGCTATGATATCAATCTAGATTGATTGCTATAATTATCCTCATTTCAGGGGCTTCTGGGATCTTTCTAGGGCATAATAACCTTCTTACGGTACCTTACCGCAGGCGCAATACAATTCCACTACTGCTTTCATCCAAAAATACGTGTTCGTCTAGACCGCTCGCTCTTTGTCCCTCTCTCTCTCTCTCTCTCTCTCTCTCTCTCTCTCTCTCTCTCTCTCTCTCTCTCTCTCTCTCTTCCCTTTCCCTTTCCTTCCTTCTTTCTTCTTCCCTTTTCTCTCTCTCCACTTTCCATCGTGCTTCTCTTCTTTTCCCTTCCTTTCATTTTTATATAACTGTCATTCCTTTATTTAATTCCAGCCTGTTGGCTGCCGTTCTTTAGGGGGACCCTTCCCATCCCCGTTCATTCATTAATCAATACCCCCATAAGGAAAAGAAGAGAAAATTCCCCAGCATCGATTGCTTCCCATTATTTTTCTTAATCCGGACCCGCAGCATATCTCGTTATTTAATTGTGGATTGATTCCATCGATTCGAAGTTTAACCAACATCTTGAATTTCTGTTTCAATGATCCATCAAAAGACCGATTGTTGCTAGCGAGTGTTTGGATAAACTATTCTTGGCCATCCTCTCATTCATTGCCAGCCCTCCGCCTCGACCCTCAATAGAACGACAATGCATCATCACCATCAGCATTCTGCGCGATATTCCCGTATCTATTTTCGTCGACCGGATGCTGTGCCGCGAGATCCCATCCCATTTCTAGGGGTGCCTGCCAGTGGTCCGACCCTTGCACCAAGAGCACCCGTGCCCATTCCTGTCCCCTCTTCAGGGTCCGATGAATCAAGTACCTCGGGTGAAAAGCCTACGAGTACGACGACCACTACAACATTACCCGTCGTCTTGGGAGCTGTGTACGTGAAGAGCCTCGGTCTGGCCCGATACCGAAAAGTGCGGCTAATTTTAGGAATTCAGTGTCCCTATCGTGTGTGCCATCGTCATCTTGGTCTACTTGCACCGGAGAAATGTGAGGAGACTCCGGAATGAAGATGCTAATGACAAACACAAGTCACTCGATTTCGGTCTGGACATCGTCGATCCTCCGTACAAGGGAATGCCAATGCAAGAAGCGGAGAAGGGTGCCCGGGTTAACCACACCAAGGGACTATCGTTGGACGTCGGACATCCTTATCTGATGCCGCCCGGACTGCACGGCTCTCAAGAATCATTCAATTCTCTATCAAGGCCTATTGGAGGGGAGGAAGACAGATATCGCCACGCAGTTTCCATTTTGACAGCAGACGGCTCGTCGGTCCGCTCGCCTACCCGTGCTCCTCCTTCGATGCTCAGCAATGCTGCCCCACCAGCCAATGGCCGCGACAATGCCCAAAAGTCAATGCTTAATGATCCCTCCCAGGCTGGCTTGCACTTCGACTTTCCGCCGTCCACGAGTCCCAGCCCGGGACCCTTCGACAACCACGGACGGCATTCTGCGGCGAGCAGTAGCAATGGCACTGCAGCCGATATCAGGAAGAACCACTCCCATCTGGCATCAGCGATTCACCGGAACAGTCTGCCCTCGGATCCGTTCAAACATCCGGACGAGGCAGAAATTTCTGACGACGATTCCCTGCACCACCACCATGACTCCCCCATTCAAGAACCCGCACCCGTCCACCTTGAGCAATCACCTGCCGTCCCAACCCCACGCATTTCACTGCCGGTAAGTGATGCGGGTAGCGATTACAGCAATCACAGGAAGACCACCGCGTCCATCCCAGCTGTGAACATCTCTGGTGCCGAGGATACCCGGGAATCAAATCATGATGCAAGTCCCATCAAGCCTCCTTCCATTCCGGAAGAACCCCAGTCAAAGAACCCTGGTCTGGACCCTCGTCGTGACACTCGGCGCATGACGTTTGGACTGCGCCCCCTGCCTCCGGAGGACCCAGCAGACAATCCAGAGCAGCGTGCCAACCGAATCCGATCTTTCTATAAGGAATACTTTGACGACAGCAAGGCCGGGAGAGAGACTACATACTACGAAGATTTTGGGCCCGAATTTTACGGTTATCCTGATGAAATGGCCCATGATTCCACTTATGACGAGTACTACGCCCCCCCACCCGCACCGTTTGCTGAGCCGGTGACTCGTCGTGCTATGACACCGCCGCCCCGTGCCCCTCCCCCCTTCCAGCCAGGTGGACGGCATATGCCTTCGGGCTCTGTCAGTGGCTTCAGCGGCTTCAGCAGCGGCTTCGGAGACCCCGGGCCACGAGCGATGTCGTCGGCTTCCAACCGCATGCCTATGCCTGGTCCTCCCCGAGCACCTCGCAGGCCCGCACCACCTCCGGCGCCGCTCAACATTCTTCCCACGCCTCATATGTTGAAGGATGACTCGATTATGAGCGCCATCGACTTTGCGCCTTCCAATAGCTTCAAGGACCAGAAAGAGGGCCGTGCCGAAACCCCACTAGGAGGAAGACGACCCTTTAGTCCCATGACCCGAGCGGCCACGCCGTTGGCCTCTGCATTTGATGAGCTTTCGGTCATGCCTAGCCCGTAAGTCTTCTGCTGTCTTTAATGTCCCTTTTCATGCTAACACTTGTTTGTCTCAGGCATGCATTGCGCCAATCTGGGGCCTTCACAAACCTGGACTTTGCACCTCCGCCGCGGTTCAAGAATGCGGAAACTGCCAGCGATGCAGGTAGCATCCGCAGTAACGGAACCGGCCTGTCCAACGCACAATTGCATAATATCCGGAATGGTGCATACCGGGTCAGTCGTCTGCCTGTGGATACGGTGGGCACCAAGGACGATATGTTCAGCGAACTTCGTCCGAAATGGGACATGCGAACGTGATCCCCCCGCCGATTGAGGTTTCAATACTTGACGTGATGAATTTATCCTTCCTACATTTTGAAGCCCCTCTCTCTTGGTGTCCTAACAGGATGTTTAACGAACGGTCACTTGTTTTATTTTATCTTTATTGTTTTTTTCTTGATTTCACTCTCTTGGTTGATATTTTTGGCGATTATACCTTCTCATATTTATAACTTACCCCCCTTTCGGGCCATTTTTGACGTCAATGGCGTAAATACACACTAGGGCTAGAACTTTCGCAATGTTTGTCTTTGCCCCTCTTTTGTTTCTTGTTACAATTCTTTTCTTTATCATTGTTGTGCCCATAAGGCACTGGTTTGGCTGTCGGGATCGACCGCCATTGATTCTTGATCCGTTTTATCCATGCTGTGGCGTTATGGGGTTGCTGTCTCTCCAGTGGCGGTGTCATTGGTTACTTCTCTTCCGGCCAAGATAGATGATTCAAACCACTTTTTTTCTTTTCTTTTAATACTTATTCTATTTTCACGTCTTCCCCACTGCGTAGAAAGGGAAAACGTGTAGATAAATATAGAAGCAGGGTGAATATGTATGGATTTATTGCGAGGGCTCTAGGGCCAATCTCCCGGCGTCCCAATTATTGCCCTTCCCTGGATGCGGTGCGTCTGATCCGGATCGGACAATTCGATATGGTGAATCTACCGGAGACGAACGAATTCAGATCCGGCCGCAAACGGACAGCGGGTCAACAAAGACAATAATGCTTAGAATTGGGGACCAAGTCATGGAATTTTCCGAACACAGACCCATGGACCGGAGGAACAGAATTTATAGTAGTGTACGGATCCGTACCTGTACCTGGTATGTACTCCGTAGTTGTACATACATGATTACTAATTGTGTCAAAATAAATTTGCATAAATAGAACCGGGTTTTCCAGAAGACGGGTTCAACCAATTAGAAGGACAAGTCGTATATCATTAGCACTAAGTGGGCGGATTGTCAGGGGGAAGCCGTTTGTATTGTATTGTATCTCCTGATTACTTATACACTAGACATACATATACATACATATTACTACTAGTACTACGAACACAAATCAAGATTCAATTGTAAATGTCGATAGTCAACAAAATCAACTATACTTACTCTGTATTTACTCTGTGTGTACTTGTAGTAACATCTCTCAATTCCTATGCTATTGTGAGACTTCTGGCCACACATTTACGGCTCATCCTCCACCCGTATTACCATACAGACGTCGCGCTAAACCTACTTACACTCTTTGGTTCGCTCTCTTTTCTCTCTGCCTGGTTTCGTTCATCCGTCTTTTTCCTCTTTCTTTCTTTCTTTCTTTCTTTTTTTTTTTTGCCCTTTCTGATTTCCTGGGGTTTTTGACAGTCTCTCGTTTGGTCTCTTTTCTCCTCTTCGCTCTTTTCCCCCCTCCCTCTTCCCTTCTCTTCCCTTATTCTCCCCTAATTGACCAATCCGTTCAATCTGACTTTCTCTATCATATATGGCCCCCGGTTAAATCATTGGTGAGAGCTGACTTGCCGAGAGAGACATCTTTCTCCCCATTCTTCTCTGCGTCTTCCATCGGCGCTTTTTCATCTCACTTCTTTTGTTCACTACACCCCTGAGCGTCATATACTATAGTATACTACTGCATATCTTATTTTGTACAATATCACATATACTCGCATCTCGTTTAATTTCCTGCTTATTCGAGCCCCTCCTTTCCGCCGTCTGCTGTGTCTGTCAGCTTATTTTATTTCGTTGCCTTTGGCCGTTCACCAGTTTCCCTCCGAAGTGTCCCCGAGACGAACGTTTGTTGGATTCTATTTCTTTCCTCCTATGTTCGATTATTATCCCGACTGCTAGAATATCTGCTGGCTTTTTTCGATCTATTGAGCCATCCTATCGATTTTCTTCTCGATCGGGTGAATTTGTGTTGTTGCGGGTTTTTGCGCCCGTCCATACGGAAACTCATATTCTAACCCCCGGACGACTACGCGAGCGCCCGTGGTTCTTTCATCCGATCTCATCATGTCCTCTAGTATGGTTCTCCCAGTCAAGGAAACAGGCCGTGTTGTGACTAACACGTCTCTTCTATAGCGACTGCCGCGCCGGCTTCCAGCAATAATGCTGCTGCTTCACCTGCAGAATCGTCAACTGAAACCTCTGCAGCAGCATCCCCCACGCCCACAAGCACGTCGTCTTCCACTGAGGCAACTCCCACAGAGACTTCGACGACATCATCCGAGACTCCCACAACGTCTGACGCGGTGACGAGCAGTACTCCAGATGCTAGCAGTACTACTCCCACGACAACCTCCGAGTCTACTACTCCCACTTCCACCTCCGAAACCCCGACTACCACATCATCGACGTCGTCCGACGAGTCAACAACATCATCGACGCCCGATGTAGTTACGACCATTATCACCCAAAGCCCCACCGGTGGGAGCTCGACTGGCCCGGCCACGGTCATCATCACCTCCACTGAAGCCTCCCCCTCGCAAACCGCCGGCAGCACGGCAGACGGTTCTTCTTCGACATCGGGCAGCTCGCCTGCCATTGAATCATCGAGCAATGGTGATTCCGGCTTGTCTGCTGGCGGCACCATTGCGGTCGCCGTAGTGGTGCCCGTCGTATCGGTCGCAATCCTCGTTCTGGCTGCCCTGTGGTTCTGGCGCAAGTGGAAAGGTAAAAAGGCCGCCGAGGAAGAGCGGCGGAAAGAGGTGGAGGAGTACGGATTCAACCCGAACAATGACCCCACGCTTCCGGCGGTCGCAGCAGGCGGTGCTTACGAGCCCAACAATGACAACGTATCTGGATACCGTGGATGGGGAACTACCTCCGCAGGTCGAAAGGCATCGACCAATCTGTCCAGTGGTGCCGGTGTTGGGCTTGCTATGTCCGAGGCCGGCAGTGCCCCAGGCTATCACCATGCCACCTCCCCGAGCGATGGCACCATTCAGTACTCTGACGGTCAGGGCCCACCGGCATCCGGTGAGGACGAAAGCATTGGTGTTCTCGGTGCGGCCCCCGTCGCGGCCAACAATCGTGTCTCGGACATTCGTCGCGGCCCATCCAACGCATCTTCCGCCTATTCTGCCGCCAATCGGTCAGAAGCATCCGATGAGAGCCACATGTCGACTTCTCATCCCACTGCACCGTTTTATGAGGATAACCCATACTATAATGAAGTGCATGCGCCGTACGGGGCTTATGGGGATGGTCCTTATGGAAGCCCACCTCAACCGGTAATTCGTGATGTCCAAGCTCGGCGCAACACCCGGATTGAAAACCCCGCCGTTTTCCCTCGACAAGGTAATGCGGGTATTGCACAGAATTTCTAAACGAACTTGAGAAATACCAGAGAAATGCTGTCATTTTATCTTTCATGTTGCATAATCTCGACAATGTGTTGCATTTTCGGCCAATATGTTCGAGTTTCATGAGATATAAAAGTCAAGCGACTAAAAAGTGTTGGCAACAAGAAGGACGGCATCAGTAGTCAGGTTCAAACAAGGGGATTTGCATTCCTTGCGCTGACCCTACATTGGACTGCGTGCTCGAGCGTACCACCATCGCAGATTCTCTTCGTCAATTCCTTTTCATTCCTCTTATTTCATTTCTTCAAATCTCAATCTTTCGCTTCGATATGTGATTATTGTTCTTTTACCATCTTAATTTCTTTTTTGAATCTTTTTTAGGGTTTGGGATTTGCTGAAGATATATTCCCCCGGAGTGTTGTACTGTCGTTTTTACTTGTTTCCTTTTTGTTTTTTTTTTTTGTTTTTTTCTGACTGAGTGCATTGTACGCACTTTCGTTGTGGATTATGTTCTCTGGATGAGGGATTGCCTGCATGGTGTGTTACCCTCGTTTTCCAGGTGTCTAGGTTATAACCTACCTCCTTTGTGGATATATAAGAATAGGAGGAGGGTGCCATGGTACATACAGACAAGATATGATTTGACATATCTCTTTATATTATTCTTACTTGGTTATTCGTACGTTTGACAAATTAACATTGCTCAACGAGCCCTATTTAATGCGATCACATTAACGGTCAGATATGAGTTCAGGCCTTGTGTTGACAGTATTACAACTTGCTTATGCATGACATCACCAATACCTATCACGGTTAAAAAGATGACACAGCTTGTGAAATTACGAGCAAGCAACAACCAGAGATAATATCCGACTTGATCCAATATAATCATGGTTTACTCTGAGGAATACAATGTGGATTTGACGCAGGTTCCTCTCCGCAGTCACCAAGAATCATCAGGAGGTATGTACATAAGTCGACTTGAAGCTACCCACCAAACTGATTGAGGATTAGAGACTCCAGATTTCTGCGTGATATGCTTCGAAACTCTAGACGCAACCGCGAGTTACCGTCGCTTACCGTGCGAGCATCTTCTACACCAGCCTTGTATTGATCACTGGTTATGCAGTCGAGATACAAGCTGCCCGCTGTGTCGCCAGGGGTTTTATCATCTGCGCCAACGTCGAAAACAATCGAGCAGCTCTATTGATCCGATGACCACAATACTATATATACCACCTCCGCCAAGGCGCAACGCGAGTAATGGAAGGTTGAATTCTTTGAAATCATGGTGCAAACAGAAGTTGAGAAGACACGACCAGTCATCCACAGATACGGTTGCTGGACAGTAGCTGTGGCTATGATGAGAAGAGTCCGATATCGGCTACTACCTTGACAGGTCTTTAGAGATGTTCAGTGTGAAGCAGCGGGATCCTGGTCAGTCAACCATGTTGTATGAGCACGAGCACGAGCACGAGCATGTTGGTTGGGAAAGAACACCAAGCGGTTGGGATCTGGTGCTAGCTGGTGTTAGTTGGTGATGCATATTTCATAGTTTTGGTTTATCTCAAATTTGCACCACCGTTCAGATACCACACCTTATGTGAGATGATAACTTGTATAGCTTCAGAATTTCCTATTTAGGCAGTCCCCAGAACGCAGAATCTAGGCTACCTTTTGACTCACGCTTCCATACTCCTTGCCAGGTTTACCCCTTTCTTCTAGCAGGCCCGCATTCTTTTCCCTGTAAGAGTAGTAGCCGGATGAGAAGAATCCCAGTCACGTGTAAAGGATGCATTCTTCTAAGGTTAGCGCAGGATAGCTCTGCCAATTCATATATAATCCCTGCACACTCCATAACAAAGTACACCCTCTAATCATTTATTGGCCAGAGCCAAAAGAAACGTGGGTGGAAAGAGCCCGCTGATTGGCGTCGGAGAGAACAAGTGAGCTACCCCCGGGCTCTCCACCAGCAAATCTTCCTATCTCACGGCGCCGTCCTGACATCGTAGGTCCCCGATCAGGAAATTATAGAGGGGCACTTATGGCTGGTTTCTCTTCATCTCGCCTCTGCTTGTCTCTCTCTTTTCTTTGGTTCCCTACGCGGAACCACCACCAGCGAGCGGGTGTTCCGAGTCCGGTTCTGCTTTAATACTCCGTTGACATTTTTCCCTTTCCCTCTTCCCTCTCGTTCTCGTTCTTCTATTCTAATTCCTTCACCTCTTCCACCTCGTCACGACTGCTAATTTGTCTTCCCTCCTACTGCTGCCATTACGATTATTTACGATTCCGCTCAACCACACTCATCTGAGTCGTTACCTCTTCTTTCCTCCCCCTCCGCCCCACCTTGTTGGCTACATCTATCTCCGCCCTCCCGAATCACGACGTTCCCCTTGCTTGTAGTTCGTCGGAATTGAGAAACGGGGAAAGGAAACAAGAGGGAGTTTGCGCGAGCAAGGGAAAGAAACAAAGACGGAGAAAGAAAAGAACGATTCCTTGCTTTCCGCTCTGCCTCGGTCCGGCCGCTGGCATTTCACCGGTTCCGCCATTCTACGGAGTATACACTGTGCACAGGAATCTTCTAAAGGAGGACCAGGTGGTGCTGTGATTATCACACAGCCCGTGTGAAGATGTATGTTGTTTCCCCGCTCGTCTTTCGCGCCGAAATGCTGGTTTGCTGGTGCATGGCTTCGAGGCGCCCTCAATTCTCCTCCATTAATTCCCATCTATTTGCTGACACTCGGGTTTAATTCACAGGAAGTTTGGGAAACAGATCCAACGCCGACAACTTGACCTTCCAGAATATGCGGCAAGTTTCGTCAACTACAAAGCCCTGAAAAAGGTGCGCTTCAGTTGATTCCAGTGCATAGTCATTTGGTCCGGACGCTTATCACTCATGCTTCGATAGCTCATCAAGCAATTAAGCGCAACACCCACGATCCCCGCGCAATCAACTACAGATGTCCGCCACGATGTCCCGGACGCACAAAGCGCCTTGCGCGCGAACAAGGAGGTGTTCTTCTTCCGATTGGTACGTCGCAGAGCTCCGGCATGATGGTTGACGAACAAATTGTGTCCTAGGCTGACCGGGCAAATTTGTTACATACAGGAGCGTGAGATAGAGAAAGTTAACATTTTCTATCTCCAAAAAGAAGCTGAGGTTTGCCTCCCCTGGCTTACATTCGTTTGACTGGGGGGAAAAAGACGCTGAACAAGGGATTCTAGTTTTCACTACGCTTAAAGACATTGGTCGATAAGAAGCGTGTGGTCCAGTCCCGGACTGTGACCAATTCCAAGGCCCCGGCGAATTTTGTAGCTTTGTTTGAAGGATTCCAACAATTCGACGGCGACTTGAATAAGTTACAGGTGGGTTCACTTGGATGCTTTTTGTTACGGGATTTTTTGAACCAAGTCCATTTTCAAGTACTTTGCTGACACGCCTTATTCTATAGCAATTTGTCGAGATTAACGAAACTGCCATGTCCAAGATCCTCAAGAAGGTTCGTTTTCATCTCCAGCTTCTACGGGGTGTAGAAGAGGCTCTCTTGCCAAGAGTGTGATAAGCTGACGAAGATACATGCTATAGTGGGACAAAACCTCAAAGGTCTGATATATATATATCTCGCATCCGACTAGATTAAACCGGTAGGAATGGCATTGCTAACATTTCCTTTCTTTTCTTGCAGTCCCGCATGAAAGAGTTATATCTCCATAGGGCCGTTGAAGTACAACCCTGTTTCAATCGAGATGTCCTGCGTGATCTATCAGACCGGGCAACAACCGCACGCTTGGAACTGGAAGCCTGGGCTGAAGGAGAAAACATCCAATTTGATGCAGCTCGTCCGGCTGCGGCAACCGCGCAGTCGCTAGGATCCGAGGAAGAAGATCTAGACGCGCAGGTCCTGCAATCGACGACTGTGGGTAATCTCCAGACCCTGCGCGAGTGGACGACGAAGCTGCAATCATCTCCAGACGGGGCGGAACGCGCCACTCGCATGTTCCTTGCGGCTATCAATGAATTCTCCGACGAAGTGCTGGCTCTTCTCCTGGAGAGTAACTTGGTTGACATGCAAGCAGAGGACGATATTAATGAACGCAATTGTCTGCACGAGGCTACTATCTCCGGACGCGACTTTGTCCTAAAGGCTGGCCTTGCAGCGGGTGTCGATGTGTCGAGGTTGGATGTCTATGGCAGAATTCCACTTCATTACGCCTGCATGCATGGACGTGTGGATATGGTGCGCAAGCTACTAGCTGCTGGCCCTGCCACGGTCGATCTTATGGACCATGACAATTTCACGCCCTTGATCCACAGCATTGTGAAGGACCAACTGGCCTGTGCTGAACAACTTCTATACAGCAACGCTCGCATCGATCCGGCCTCGGAGTCGGATCATATTCCGCTCAATCTTGCTTGCCAGCATGGGTCACTCCCGATAGTGAAAATGCTGCTCGAACGGAATGCACAATTGCTCCCAGATGCCGAAGGCCTCTACCCACAACACATGGTAGCCCGTGCATCACAGTCCCCACAGTTGCTGCTGCTCCTTCAGCAGCGTGGTGCCGATATGAACCAGAGAGACAAGCTGTACCAGTGGACCCCGCTCTTCCATGCAGCCAGTGAAGGCTGTGTTGGGTGCCTCCAAACATTGTTGGGGTTGGGAGTGGATGCGGATGCCGTGGATGAGAAGAATCTGGCGGCTATGTATTATGCGGCATGGGAAGGGCATCTGGAGTGCATGCTCCTACTTTGGTCTCATCGTGGTGATGAAAAGCCACCAACTCAAACTCCGCTTGATATTCTCCATGGCTTCAGGTTACAAGAACCTGAAGGTGCCATGTCAGACCAATTCGATTCCGGGGATGTGGAGACAGCAGACGGCATTCCTGACCTTTCTCTGCCGCCGCCCATCATTCCCTTGCGGCGCTACGGTCACAACTTCCTGGACAAAAAGGTGTTTGTCCAGATTCTCTTCGATCAAGGTAACTCGGGCTCGATATACTTCGACCAGGCGGGCCGTCATCCAGCTGCCCGGTTGACCATCTCGTCAAAGCTTTCCGATTTGATCCCCCGTACGATAATGCTTCCCATCCAGGACGATTCGCGGACAATATCTTTCCACGTTGACAATCTGGATACCTTCGCCGTTGACTTTGAAATCTTCCCCACTTTTGGCTCCAAAGTAATCGCAAAGAGTGTTGCGCTACCAGTTGTATTCAGAGCCGAGAATTCCAGCACTGGTTCCTGCACTTTGCCCCTATTCGATCCTAGATTACGGTCAATCGGTCAGCTTCGTTTCAGATTCCAAGTCATTAAGCCTTATCACGGCGATCCGCTGGAGATTACCCATTTTGCGACATACTGGAAGGCGACCAGCGCCCTCGACTCGGAGCATAACGGCTTGGTCACCGGCTCAAGTTTGTCGGGCGACCATGTCCAACTTTTCGTGCAGCTGACCAAGGATTACGTACCTGTACTTCATCCGCAATTCAACATTAACCACCATGGAATCGAAATCCCGGTCTGCCATCTCACATACAGCCAATTCCAAACAATTGGCGCAGAAAGAGGTGCTCACCGTTCAGAAATTATGCACTTCTTACAAGCACAAGGAATGAATGACCTCGCTCAAGTCCATCGTGTGCTAGCCGCATCATTCCTTTCATTGCAAGATGTCCTTGAGCAATTGCCCGTTGGCATTAACATCAATATCTCTACGCTTTATCCGTCACCGACGGAGGAACATACTCTAGGCATGACTTCTTTGCCAGACGTCAATACTTTTGCCGATGCTATTCTTACGAACGTCTTCGACCATGCTCGCGTTTCGCGGGAGAGACACCCCGATTTCATGCGTTCCGTGGTCTTCACTTCATATAACCCTAACATTTGCACTGCGCTTAACTGGAAGCAACCGAACTGTAAGTACCTGACATTTATCTCGCGCGTCCTTTGTCTTTTAGCTAGGATTCATGCCGACATAACCTCTTTTCAGACCCTGTCCTTCTTTGCAACGACCTTGGGCAAATTCGCGACTTGGCTCGCGATATTGGCTCGCTGCCTGATGTCCATAGCAGTGGTAGAGCATCTATGTCCATCAAGGAGTCCGCACGCATTGCTCAGAGTAATAACTTTATGGGCCTGATTTGTCGGTCAAGTCTTTTGGTATGTTCACAAATTTATTCACTGGCTTGAGCCCACAATCCATTGGCCGGGCATAATCTACCATTTGACGGTGGACGAGAGAACTGACATTATCCACTACAGAACGTCGTGCCAGCTCTTGTGGAAACGATTAAGGAATTAGGCCTCGTACTGGTAGCAGATACTTCGGACGACGTCGGACAGCCTTCGCAGAGTGAAGAAATGATAACCGCGGACCCAATGGGCGTTGCCGAGTGGGCTTATCGAATGCCTGATGGCGTCAATGGCATGATGAAAGCCAATGGCATTTTGCGATTCAATGATACGATTGATATGTGATCTTTACCTTACTTCGATTTACCAGTCGACCGTGATAGTCATGTCTTTTATACCATGCATATATTGACATATATTCAAGATTTTGTCCTTGCCTTTTCTTTTTTCTTTCTTTTTCTTGTCTCACGGTTTATGGGTTCAGGAAAAGCTGCTGTTTTGATTTAATGTCTTGCTATTTACATTTAAATAAGTCTATATGTTTAGGTTGTCTGTTGTTTATGATAATACCCAAATTGAGATTTGAGAGCCAAGAGACATGAATGTATGTCCCAGAATTAGTCTAAACAGCTAATAAACAGCTAATATACAATCGTGAAGCTATGATCTATTCAAACATTGCTATGCCATGCAAGAGAAAGACGAGAACATATAAGGCCATTCTCCACAAACAGAAAAAGCGAGGAGTAAAACAGGGAAGAAAAAGGGAAGAGGAGAGGGGACAGATATGATACTTGCACACCGTAGGCTAAGCTGAGCTGATGTTGTTATCAGTTCACCAAAGCTGATAAACTAGTGAGATAGGGTGGTTTTGAAGCCCTTCATGGCCTCCGTCTTGTGATGTCAACACCCCAGGCCCTCAGAACTTTGACAACCTTGGGCGTGATGGCTGCAGTCAACGGCACCCTTATAAAGATGAGGCTCTTGTGAATAGCATAAGCGAGGGCCAACTGAGTCCATAGGCCTAAATGGACACATTAGCAACGATTTAACTTCCTTTACTGGAGGGATTGTCACGTACTTGCTTGGTCCGCCTTCTTTTTAGCAGTAGCCTGCTTCGTTTGCTCCTCCGTTTTCTCGGCCTTCACCTTGTTCTCCTCACCAGCCTCTTTGGAATCGGACTCCTCATCCTGCTTATTGGGCCACACGGCGTGAACGCCGTCCGCGACTGTCTGCAGGATAACATCTTCGTAGTGACCAATCCGGTCGGCTCCAAGAAGACGCACTGCCGCAAAACAGAAGGGGAAGTCCAAGGCAGACAACAACAAATAAACGCCTAGGGCAGACCACCCGTACTCACGGGACAGCTTACGCAGTTTCTGTGAAAGAGATTCCGGTGCTTGGCGGGACGAACTGAAACCCCGTCGTTGTTGTCGTCGTTGCTGTCGCGGTCTGGTATTTTCTATCCAGGGTCTGCCATTCATTCGACCAGGAGTCCTCCCTTGGAGCTGAAATGATCGTCCGAGAGAAAATGAACGGCTAAGTGAAGTCGACGGAAGGGAAGGAGAACCGGAGAGACCCATGGGCCGAAGCCGCATGAAGAGCGATTGAGACACGGACGGTGAGGATTTCAGCTGTGATGCGCTTTGAAGGAATTGCGTCGGGGATACTATCCATCGTGATAGCAATGTATGCCGTAGAGACATTCTGATTATGAGGCGTGATTTTATATATGTACTCTTTCTTTGGAGCTCGCGGGGCGGAAATCAGATCCTCTTTTTTTTTTAAAAAAAAAAAATTTTTTTATTATTATTGTGCTGCTGGAACGCCGGTACGAGGGCAGTAGAGAATTCCGATAATCAGCTGAATGAGAGGACACAACTATCAGCTTTTCAAGAAAGGATTTGCAGTAATATTGAGCTGATGTTGGGGTCGAGAAGATGAAAACGAAGGGAACTTTCGAAAGAAATCCGTTTCTTTCGGTGGTTCGGCGTGCCGACCTCGCCGATTACGAGGTGGGATGAACACTGCCTTTCCAAGCCCGGAAAGGCGAGATTATATCTTCAATTATAAATTTGAGAATTTATTATATATATCACTGTAATCAAGCAATCACTCAGCAGTATGTAGTTAATCCTCAATAGTAAGGATAATTTTGAGGTACATACATACTTCTGTATGATGAATGCTGACTAAGACGACCACCGCCGCAGTAGTTCTGAAAATCTCACCAACGGAGTGGGATTAGATCCTCTATTGAAATTACCCCAGTCTGCTGCTCTCGTTCCATTCCGCCATGTCGCCGCGTCTATCCCGGGGGCTGGCACAGCTTCCTTTGGCCCTCTGGGCTTTTCAATCGATACCCACCACCACCGCTTGCCATTATATGCCCGTTCGGACATTTGGAATCAAATCCGTGACCACCCCCAAACCCAGCCGGTTCAATGTTGGTCCCGACTTGCCGATACTCAAGTCAACACCTGCGGCGGCTCTTGAACGCAAGGCTTACACCCTGCCCCTCCGAAGCGGTGCCGTTGCCATCAAGAAGGGAATGACCGGCATCTACGACGCACAAACCGGGACCCGCATTCCGTGCACCGTCCTCCAACTTGACCGGGTAGAAGTGGTCTCGCACAAGACACGGGAGAAGCATGGTTACTACGCCGTCCAGGTCGGCGCTGGCTGGAAGCATCCGAGCAACATGACAAAATCGCTCCTGGGCCACTTCTCCGCCCAGGGACTCTCACCAAAGAGACATGTCTACGAGTTCCGGGTTAAGGATGAGGGCGGTCTTCCTCCTGTAGGCCACATGATCAATGCCGATTGGTTCCAGGAGGGTCAATATATCGATGCACGCTCGAATACCAAGGGTAAAGGTTTTACGGGTGTGATGAAGAGACATGGGTTCGGTGGTCAGGATCGCAGTCACGGTGTCAGCTTAACGCATCGTTCGCTCGGTTCTGCGGGTCCCGGTCAGGGTGGTGGTTCCAGAGTGTATCCCGGCAAGAAGATGGCAGGGAACATGGGTAATGAGCAGAATACAGTGCAGAACTTGAAGATTCTGAAGGTTGATGCGGAGAACGGCATTGTTGTTGTTACAGGTATGCTTCCCCCCATCGTTATTTTCGAGGAAGTAGATTGATAATTCGTTTTGTTCAGGTGCCGTCAGCGGTCCTAAGGGATGCATGGTCAGGATACAAGATGCAATCAAGAAGCCTTGGCCTGAGGTGTCAGCAGCAACAACAGAAGAGTCTGCGTAATGTTTCACGTCTTGCAAAAATATTTGGGAATGTACTATTACAACTCTACTGGTTACTAGAGCGGCGTCTGTATATGATACATAAATGATATCCTCTTTCTAATTGTTTCAATCCGGCCATGCCCTGTCGTGATGACTTTCAGTTATTCACCATTCCTCGAGTTTGCGTTTTGATTATTTTCCTTTCAAATATTCATGAGTAATGATATGATGGCTTTCGGACCCTCCCAAAAACGCCCGACCCGATGCAAAACGACTGGCTGTACAAGATTCGCAAATATCGCTTAAGAGACAACTCAATGGCTCTGCTTTTCACTCAGTTTTGTTGAATGGGTCGCTGTCGCCCTCCAGTAGTTGTACTAATGTCCCATCTTCCAATTGCAAACTCCACTCCTCGGTACGGAACTAGTTGAACAGAAGTGTCGGTTAGCAAGGATATTTGAGTGATTTTACGCCACTGTGAAACGGAAACAAAGCAGACAAGGATGAAGGAAGACGTACAAAGCTCATCCGATCTGGCCGGATGCTGCGGAATCTCATTTTACCCTGGGCTTTTGTCCCCTTGACCCAGAACGAAATGTCGATACGTCCATGTAGCTGGTTCATCTCCCCGCTGATCCAAGGCATCTGCTGTGCGAAATAGATCTCATCACCCAGAATCTCCCGGGCACGCGGCGACGTCCTCAGCGCGTATAATGTACTGTTGACCACACTCGATGAAGACTTCTGGTAGTTGAAAATTCCCAGCATGGCTGCACCCACAACCACGGCGAAAATTGGCAGTGTTCGTAACCATCGTCGCTCTGTTTGCACAGAGGGGAGCTCCCGATCTGCCCGTCTTTCCATCAAAGGGCCCGAATTCGCGCTCGGCGCGGGGATCAAGTTGCGACGGGGTGTTAAGATTCGGACAGGAAAGTTTTGTAGGCGCCGGACACCAATGCGCCACTGCGCAGCTTGTAGTGACATTTTTTGCAAGAAAGGAGACTAACAAGAGAATCGAAGCGAGATGTGGAGGGGCCGCAAGTTGATATGAAGAGAAAGCAAACAAGACAAACTACAATTGGCTCCGGGCGTTGAGGTGCCACCAATCAGTTAGTCCGATTGTCAGTCTTCATAACAACGTATTATCGAACCCAACGCTTGCCCTGATTTCAAAGTCCTGGGTCGCTTCATGGCTACTACAAGATTTCGTAGAGCATTTCGCTACCCCGAGGACTCAGGTGACGAAGGGCATGGGCGTGAAGAGTTAGATGAGGAAGGTCCGTTTGCTATGCTATTTTCTGGATACGTTCCTGACAGAGTCCACAGAACAAGAACGGGTTATAGAGAACTTGCAGAGACAGAATGACCAGCGGAATGCACAATATAGTGTAATAATCACCATTTTCTAAAAGAGGCTGGGTCTGATGCTGAACAATTCATACCGGTATAGACTGTTTTCACCGCACTTCCGCTACTGTCAGCCCTAGTGTTTGTCCCATTAGTGCTATCCAGATCATCAACTCCCATAGTGCGGTTCTTCTCCTTCCTCGCTATCTCGTCGTTGTTGGTTACGGCCTGCATAATGAAACTGTTTGTGTCGCACTTGTCTGATCGCAAAGGCAAGAGACCTGCTGCAGAGGTCAAACGCACCATGCTCGTCCGAAAAAGCTTGTTGTTTACAAATACTGGCATCTGCGGGATACTGGCCCTGGTATATCTCTTCGCTAATCCATCATCTTCCTCTATCTGGCCGGGTTTATATATTGTTCCAGGAGGTATGTATCTCTCTGCCCAACACCTACATATAACTTCCTTTGGTCAGTTATTATGAAGACGATCACCTTAAGCTCATGTTATCCAGCAATATTCGGAGTAATCTTGTTGGTGCGGGAAGCGATGATCTCGGTGGATTTATCACATCTTCAAAATCTTCGATATGAGTACAAAGGTGCCTAGATAGCTTGTCCAGTAACACTCTTGGGCAGCAGAAGAACAATAATACTAGCTTGTTAATCCGTTAATGAAGCTCTATCATTCTGAATTTAGAGCCAAACCGACAAAATGGATATGTTAAACACGCTAAGCAACCGCATCCTAGAACCCTAATGTTTGCAAAATAATCTTGAAAAAAGAAAAATCAAAAATCAAAAATCAGAAGGCCTTCCTTGAATGTTAAATTGCCGCACACGCCGTTATGCTAACCCCATATTCATGAACGCCCCAATATCCTTCTCAACTCCACATGTAACAATGCTCTCAGGTGCACAGACGCGCTCTCGATTATCTGCACTCGCAAAAGGTCCGTAAATGCTCTTAGATATTTCATTCTGGCAGCGTAAGAAACAACTGCTCTAATGAGGGGTCCACCGGTATATCGTCGAAGTTTAACACTTGAGGTACTTCTTCAAGCTGGATGGCGTGGTCAATTAAAGACTGATTACGTTCCTTGTCCGCCTCCTTCTGGCGTTTACTAAGTCGAGTTTCGTCGTCCGCCCCTGTCTTCTCGAACCATTTAAGATTCGAATGCCGGAAATTAACCAAGCTCTCAACACTGCGAGGGTCTGCTATTTTGTTTGTATCATGACCAAGCACGGTGGATGTAGGCTCGAAAGGGGTCATAGTATGGTCTCGGCGACACGCCGCGCAGATGCAGATTTTCTGGCATCTAGGGCACATCCAATGATACTTCTCCATGGCATCTTGTGGCTGTATGCTGAAGGCCCTGTAAAGGCTACCGTAGCAGTAATTCAATTTGCAATGCGAGCAAGACATAAGCTTCCATAGTGGCTCGGCGCACTTGCAAATGTGACAATGGCCGGTGCCTTGGGGTGTGTTGCGGCGGCCCGTCTTCCTTTTCTTTCTTGCTCGGCTAGTCGTCTCCAAGTCGGTGGCTTTCTCGATCTTCTTGACAACTGGTTTCGTGATATCAACCCATGGCCGCACTTTCAGTTGTTCTTGGCATATTTCAGCGAGTGACTTTTTCCCCATCCCTTCTCTTTCCGCAGAAAATTGTTGGTAAGGTTCGTTGAGCTCGTGTGTGAGACCGAGGATTTGCTGCCTCCACATTTCGTACTTGGTTGTCAACTCCTCCCAGGAAAATTGTTCAACCCACTTCAGATTGGAAATGCAGGCACAACTCCTTCCCATCGCGTAACATTCCATACATACATCGTAAGTGTCCTCCCCTTCCAAGGTCGAAGGTCCTATGCATGATGGACATGTCAAAAAACGGTTGAATATGTTTCCTCTGCAATATGAACAAGTTATGTTGCTGTCAAACGCGGCGAATTCAACATCTTTCTCAACGGGTAGTCTTGGCGAGAAACTCTCTGACAGCAGAATATGAGAGTAAAGAGTAAAGAGATGTTGAAAGTCATTGATCAGTTGCCTGGCTTCTGGGTTATCAATGTTGTATTCGTCGACTTGACAGAGAAGGTTCGAGTATCGTTCAAGGGAGTAAAACACAATGGCCTTGTTCTTATACTGCTCGTCCCGGCAGACCATTCGGGCATGTGGAAGCGCTTCAGCCAAAGCCATCTTTAAAGTTTCCACTGTGGTACGATTCCATGCCACCTTCATTGTCCTAGTGCCTCGGTTCCAGACTTGGTGCGCTGCTAGAGGAGGTATGAGGATTAAGTCACCCGGACGCTGTTCAACAATATAGGTCTTGAACGGGGCTGTTTTCCATGCGTTCATCTGTGCGAAATGGTCTTCGATATCGATGTCATGGCCCAATGTGGACATCCAATATTCGGAAACCACATGACGGTCTTTACTTTCAGTCATGAACCAGAGCGAAGATCCGGGTTTTATGGGTTTTCCATATTCTATTGACCCGTCTGATGCCTCGACCATGATATTGTGACCGATACTGGCGCACATTTCCTGATGAGATGGGGTATATGTTCCTTCGTGACCAATATAGCACATAAGGTTCTCTGCGCGCATATCTGGCGGAAGACAACTCATGAGGTCTCCTGCCTTGGCTATTCGTACCCCTGTCTCACTTTCATCGGGAATAGAAGCTGATGCGGAACCTGGGCCATCATAAGCTTCCGGGGTTTCGTTGAAATAAAAGACCGAAGGAGGGATTTGTCGCTTTAGATGGTCGTGCCACAAAGTAGGGCAGTCAATATCCTTCAAGTAAATACGTTGGAGATTCGCGTCTTTATAATTGATTGTCGACCATTGATTGGTAAGAAGATGCATGTTCTTGAGGTAGTGACCGATTGTGAGAGGGAGATCGGACTTAGTGGTAAGGTTGCGAGCAATTTCCGCTTTTTTCAGGAAATACCGTGCTGTCAGCAATGTTAATAGGGTAGTGTTATACTGACAACTTACTCTTTCCCCCATGGTGTGTTCTCAGCCACTTCTCGGAGAATATGGAACTATCCAGACTTTCATTGAATCCTTCAACAACCAGAGGTGTCCCACCTTGTACCACACAAAGCTGAACGAGTTTCTCGAAAGCTCCCAAACCCATGCAGTCTATTGCGTCGCAATGAATCTTGGTAGCGAACTCGAAATTCGGTGTCGCATCCACAAGTGCCGGAATATCCAAGTCTGGGGAGATCGGTTCAAAAGCTGCGCGGGGCCTCTGGGCAGGCATTGTGACAAGCGCTTAAATGATTAATAGAAGAAGCTGGTTTTCGAAAGCAATTGATTTGCGCCTAGTTCAGGAAATGGAAGTGTTATTAGGCTCTCCGACGGCAGAGCATCTTTGCTTCTCTGGAAGAGCGATAGTCATTTGTTCGGTATTTATTAGTGAATATAAGGAAATGCCTAGTTCGATAAGTCAAAAAGTCGCGAACATCTTCTGAAGTCCCAAAGGAGCTACCTACAGCTTTTTGTGAATTCATTGCGATGCGATTACGCGATGGTCAGCGAGACCTGTCAAAGAAAGTGCATGTTGCCAAAATGCATCCAAGTACCAACGCGTAAGTTACCTCGGTACGTAAGTCACTGCGGTAGTTGTACTATGTAGAAGTTACGTCGTATACAATCACCTTGATTGTCTACTTTCACAGAAGAGCGGCAGGCTTCCTTTGGGGGCCGTGTGGGCCCAGCACGTGAAATTGGATATCAGTCGTCACAGTTCAAAAACTATAATGCAAAGGAATCGACGGGCTCTATTTACTCTTCTCTTTCTTTTCTCTTTTCTTTTTCTTTTTCTATATGATTATGAATCGCGGTTGAACTATCCTCTTTTTTCTTATCTGCGTATCGTGGTTTCATTATTCTTGATATCGTGCTTGACAGCATGAGTTCTTTGATATTTTACTCCAGCTTGTATCGAGGGTTGCAACTGCGCACATGTATTGGGGGACGAGATTTTGATATGTGCAGCAGACGCTTTTCGACGGTAATCTACCACGTCCGTTCATCTTCTTCAATGTCGCGCGGTTGTATGGAAAACAGGCCTACAAAACCCCCGGTACTTCAATCGACTACAATTAGGAAGGCGATCTCCGCCCGATATAGTTCGCATTCCCCATCTCCGTTGCAATTGGCTGCTGAATCGAGCAAATCGGCAAACCCAGTAACGCATTATAGGCCTCCTACAAGTGGGCTGGTTGCCTCTCTTCCTCGGTCATGGATACCTTACGCTGAGTTGGTGCGACTCGACAAGCCCGTTGGAACATATTATCTGTTTTTCCCATGTATATTTTCGACGCTTTTGGCTGCTCCCATGGCACCGCATGCCACACTGCTGCAGATTGTCGGCACAACAGGCCTTTTTTTCACTGGAGCATTGATTATGCGCGGAGCCGGTTGTGCGATAAATGATCTCTGGGATAGGAATCTGGACCCCCATGTTGAACGCACAAAATTTCGGCCAATTGCAAGGGGAGCGCTGTCCCCAGAGCAAGCGATACTGTTCACAGGCACCCAGTTACTGGCTGGGCTTGGTGTGTTGCTCCAGTTTCCTACCCAATGTCTATGGTATGGGATTCCCAGTTTGCTTCTAGTGACGACATATCCCCTTGCCAAACGCTTCACCAACTATCCACAGGCCGTCTTGGGGCTTACATTCTCATGGGGCGCGATAATGGGATTCCCAGCATTGGGCATGGATCTTCTCGCCAATCCCAATGCACTGAATTCAGCGGCAGCTCTCTATTCTAGCTGCGTCGCCTGGACAGTATTGTACGACATGATATATGCCCATATGGACATAAAAGATGATGTAGCTGCAGGGATTAAATCAATCGCTCTTCGCCATGAACACAACACCAAAACCATCCTTTCTGGCCTAGCTGCGACTCAGGTCGCATTGCTTGCTGCGGCAGGAGTAACGGCAGGCGCTGGCCCTTTGTTTTTTGTGGGCAGCTGCGGCAGTGCAATTCTTACCCTTGGCGCTATGATTTGGAAGGTTCAGCTGAAGAACGTCCAGAACTGTTGGTGGTGGTTCAATAACGGTTGTCTGTTTACCGGAGGAGGCATAACATTAGGGCTACTCTTGGAATATCTGGCACAAGCTTTCGGCTTCTATGAGAAAGAAGAATCGAAACCAGAAGCGTCTCCATCCCCGCAATGACTAGGATAAAAGAAAATAAATATATGAATAAATTCCCCAATACCTTGGTATGCCAAAGCAAAAATCAACAATTCCTTTGGTCTCAATCTCTACATATCGCCGTTTTTGTTCAACAGCACAATTGCAATGAGAATAGATTTTGCTGGCTTCATAACCCGGGGATATTGAGTAATATACATAATATGGGGTTGATAGGGCGGCAATATGTAGCTAGCGTATCTTAATTTCTGATTGGTTGAGGACAGATGATTTTCAATTGTTAATCAGCGGTATTCTTAGTGGCGTATTTGCAGTCTGCATATCAATACCAAACCTTTTAAATCACAGTTTTGGTTTGAGCCCGAGATACCCATCGATCAAGAGCTTTTTTGAATTATGTTTTCGAGGACAGCATTCGCGTCGGTAAGTGCAATTTGGGCAAACTTGGGATCTGAACGAACATACACTGAAGTCTTCTAAGGTATTCCGACCACTTTCCCGGCCGGCGAACTTCGTGCGGCCGCGCACTGCCGCTTTCCAGCTGCCCTCTACCCTCCATGCACGCCTTCTGTCTACCGAGACGAAAGCGGCGATTGATAAGGCAGTTGCTACCGCCCCCGTCGTGCTGTTTATGAAGGGCACGCCCGAGACCCCGCAATGCGGTTTCTCACGAGCTAGTATCCAGATCTTGGGCCTGCAGGGTGTAGACCCCAAGAAATTCGTCGCATTTAATGTCCTGGAGGATCTTGAATTGCGACAAGGTAAGCTAAGAACCTTCATCATAGTTCAACTGAGATGCATGGAGCTGACCATGTCACTGCAATATCACCAGGCATTAAAGAATACTCGGACTGGCCGACCATCCCGCAATTATATGTGAATAAAGATTTTGTTGGCGGATGCGATATCCTTATGTCGATGCACCAGAATGGGGAGCTCGCAAAACTGCTTGAAGAGAAGTCAGTTCTGGTAGCTGCCGATTAGACACTGGCACCATGCCCCTTATCTTTTGTATGAATACGTCTATATTGCAAGTCTAATTTGATGATCATTGTTACTACATTCTTTTTTGGGAAGGATTTGCAGCATGTACTCTTACTTTTCCATGTGTCGCAGCGCATATTCCAACCCTATATTGCAGGCTTAGGCATAATGTTGCATGGCCTAATCGTTTCATACAAGAACTGGCTTCAATCGCGTTTTGCTCTGCATTTAAGTGATGGCGACTTTATTATGAAATAGCAGGTATGTCGTTGTTGAAACTATTTACAGCTAGTCTGTTTTCCTGCGTAAAATTATGAACGGCAGCCATTATGCTGTCTCTTCCTTTGCCTTGGCCAAGTCCTCGATGGCGCCTTTCTGCAGTTTGGCGCGCTGCCTTTCTTCATATGCTTCTCGACTCTTTAGAATTCGATCAACAATCTCACCAGCATTCACATGCTGGAAGGCATGGGACACGGTCTCCCTGAAGATGCCCATTTTCTTTGGGGCATTATAGGGATCATATGTTAGTGGAATGAACGTTGTTGGGCCGTGGTAGACGGCATCGGGGACACCCAATGGCATGTTCTCCAGGTAGGGTTGGCTTGGAGAAAAAGGAGCTGAAAAGACGACGGCATGGACATACTAGCTCTTAAGTCAACATCATACTGAAGCACTGTTCAGGACAGTTAATTATATTGACTTACACGGCATTGGAGGACACAGAGGCCACGTTCAAAGATGTTCATGATCGGGTAATTGAGTCCCTTCCACTTGTTAATCACATCATCATCATGGATACCAGCAATAATATAAGCCGGAGGATAGTCCTCGCCGGATTCTTCCAATCTGATTTTTTCCTGTTTAGGGTTATACCAGCCACGTTTGTGACCTTCTGTCTCCTCTTGGGCCAAAACCTGTCTAAGGAACTCGATGTGGCCAGATGAAAAAAGGTCAAAACCACCGTCAACGTAAACGATCCGTTGCCCTGGCTTTGGGGGTTTCCCATGGACAAGACTTTCAAATGACCCTGCTTCTTCAACATTGCCGTCAAGCTTGGCTAGACTTGAACCAGACCAAGTCGAAACCTGGGGTCCAGGCTGTAATCCAGACTCATCCGTGGCATAATCTGTGATACGTTGCATGAGATCCGCGGCGGATTCTTTTCGTTCCTCCCAGTTTCTTGAGCCCTCTTCCCCGGCAAGCGTAGCTTTGACGGATTTGATGAAATGACTCTTAGTGCACAATAGCATACGGCCAACGAGATCTGTTGTAGAAATCCCAGGGGTCCGCTTGACCACTTTGAAGCGTCGTGCTGCCTTGACGAACCGGTAACAGTCGTCACCATTGCTATCAGAAGTGATGTCGTCGCCATGAACGACATACTGGCAGCCATAATGAGACACCCAGGGAAGCGAAGTCACGTATGGGGCACAGGGAATACACCGAGATGCCCAGCGGCATGCCTCTACTGCAGCAACACTGAATACCAGATATAAGAATCGATGTCAGCGTATAAGGGGGGTTGGCGAGTGGGAAGGTGAGAGCGAGGTAAAAGCGACCCAGTAAACTAACCGTTCTTCCAATGTCATCACCGTTGGTCCCTTATTCTCTAGGATTGCTTCGTCCGAATGTACACCGACGAATAGTTCTTTGCCTAGCTTACGGGCTTGAAGCATAGCTCCCGCATGCCCTACAGAGAGAATTGGGAATTAGAGGATCGATGTATCTTCATGCTGGATGGATGGGATTGACTTCTCACCGTGATGGCTAAAGTCAAAACACCCGTCGACCCAAACACGATCCTCTGAGATGGGCGTATCTTCCTGGGGGTCCACGGGCCAGTTCCCTGGTAGAGGGGCAGGCTCCTCGAGAGATGTGCTCATCTTGCGCAGACTGGACGGGAAGGCGCTTTCGGCAATCTTGATTTTGGAGTATGCTTCTGGTCTGGGAGGCACTACTGGAGTGTCAGAAAGGAGTATGTTTACAAAAAGAGGGAAGATAAAGTGGAGGGGCAGTGGACTACGGAATAAATTAACTAGCTTGGTACTACTATTCCGTGTTTGGAGGGGTCCTGATAATCATATCTATATCAATCTTGACACACAAGGACTCATCGATACACTACATAAGAAATATGTAGATTATTTTCAATGAGCTTGGGTTAAACAGAAGAACTATTTTAAAGATTAGAGTATGACGAACATACACAGAGTATGGTGCATTCAAGAAATATACAATAAAGGGGGGAGGGGGCTAATTAATGAATGTGGAGAAACTTTCTCCAGATCTCTTTAGAATACTTACCCTACAGCACACTTTCAATCATACTGTTTACTACATATTCCAGACCCGGATGCGAATGATAAGAAGGCGACAGAAGCCTTCCTGATTCTTTATTTTCAACCCAAGCCTCTGCGCACACAATTCGACGCCGGCAAGGATGATTTCATCCACATTCGGCCCAAGTTTGACTCGAAGAGATACCGCGAAATCAAGCGTGGGACAAGAAAGTACACATGGGGCTATCCCTCCTCCTCTAACGAGTGGAGGAGGCACACTCGGGCCACAAAGCGCTGGCGCAATATACCAGCACATCCATGACATGGCAACGAAACGGATATCTACTTTAGATTATCTTCGGAAAGCGTCAGTTTGTCCAATTGTTTTTATTCCTCAATAGAGCGATCTTGTTTCAAGTGCTAATAGGCTTTGCAGTCATGAGGGGCGCGTTTACTGGTTCAACACAGTTCATTTCTCCCGGGCGGACCTGGGACGCATGTCTTATTTCGAGACTCGGAAACTGTCTCGTCGTGCAGTCAACTACCTTCTACTTGGTTTATCATTACCGCCTATTTTGGACGTCAATTCAACGCCTTCTGAATACCTGCGTGCCCTGAATGCGTTACTACTGGAATTTGAAGCCTTCCAGCAAGTACACCCACCTGACGGGAGTTCGTCGTCAACGCTAGCCAGAGCGCGTATTCCACAAATGTTCAAGCGAGCAGCACACGCAGGGACAAAGGTCAGAAGAGCTAGCTCGGCAACAGAGATTGGACTGCCCATGCAATCTAGCGATCCTTCTGATTTAAAAGCAATGGCAGGGAATATCGCCCCATCTGCGACAACGGCTGCGACTGTCAGTTCATTTCCTCAGACAGAGTCATCTGAACTCCTTCCAGGGGAGGAGTATTCTTATCTATTAACACCGTCGCTCCCTTTCGAGCCGGATTTTTTCGAAACTTTTGCTACCCTGTGTGATGTTTTGATTGATTGCTACACTCGATTGATTTCTCTGGTATCAACACCTTCGGTATGCACAGTGTCTCTAGGTGAAATGTTCTCCAAGGCGGATACAAAACTTCGAAAGATCATGGTGGCCGGTGTGGTGCGAGAATTCGAAGACGCCAGTCGCAGTAGTGCCAGAAACGAGGTGACTGGTGTCAGTCGTGTAGTTTTGGGTGGTCTCTTGGGCTGATCGCCACCCTCCTTTTCTTTCTTTCCTTCTCATGGGCGTTATGATGGGCGTTGACTGTTTGGGAACGGAGTATTAAGCGCGTCGATGTACAGGTAGAAGTTCTTTCGAAAGACACGTTCACAGAAGTTACAGTGACTGTTGCGGAGCTAGTCGGGTCGAAACTAATATCATAATAATGCTTTTATCTATCAGATTCTCTATTCTAATCTTTTTGTACAAAGTCCCGAAATGGGAACAAATACACATTGACCAACAAAACAAGGGATATCTAAACAACTTTTGTGAAACACAAGTCTCATGAAAGCGGAATCGTGATAATCATATGAACATTGGCCACGGCCACCGAAAAAAGAAACGACCACCGAAACAAGAAGGATTAGAAACCGACGCCGAGATATGCAAGTCGCTTAATATGCATGCGGATGAAAACAGATGTTTGGACTGCTCACGACTGTAACTGTCTTTTTTCGTGCTCGCGTTGTTCGCCGAAGACCCGTCGACTCATCTCGAGTACCGCCTCGAAGCCCTCTCGTCCCCTCTTGGCGTTTTGACTGAACCTTTCCACACTTGCCTCCTCTACCTTGTTTTTGATCTTCTGCCAGCCACCACAAAGCGCAGTGATTTTGGCTTCTTGATTAAAATCGGTGGAGTTTGCCTTTGATGATGAAGGTCGGTATATCACAGTTTCTTGAACGTTGAGAACATTGGACCAAGTAAGATTGCTGGAGCACATGGTAACTTTCTTCGCGATTGGGTCGACATAGGAAATCTCGTAGACATGAGATGTAGCGCCCCCTCCAAATAATGATAATACCCATTGTGGCACGGACTGATCACATGTGATGAGGCGCTCCGTACGCAACTATATACAGCAACGATGTCAACTGAAGTTACTCGAAATAACAACCTGAAAACGCAGGGCAACTTACGATGCCAGTTGCTGGATCGACTGATCGAGAAAGAGTGTCCACCCCCACGACATGGGTTGACTTGTCATTCCATGGGCAGTACTTGCGCCAGTTCGCGGTCGAAACTTCGTTCCAGGAATAGTCGAAGGTGCAGTTGGAAGAGAAAACCTTCATGGTTGCTCGTTCGAGAAGATGCCGTTGCTAGGCAATGAAAGGGAAGGCTCTCTGGACTGACAGCGCTTGATGTTAGACGTGCCGTGGTATGGAATAACTGATTTATATCGATGTTATTATGGTTGTAGTGCGGTACGGAGTCGAAGTGAAAACGCAGGAGTAACAAATTCAGGAGAAACGCAATGAGTAATGAGTCAGATTGCTCAACTACAGAAGAATTGAAATAGTCCTAGTAGTGATCAAAAGCTTAGATGATATATGATGGCGATATTGGGAGATGGGATGTGGATGGCGATCGTAGCTCTCCTACAATGAGAATTGAGAAGCGGGAGAAATTTTTAATGCACAAGAACTGGTTCCGATGTCGGGATCTTCCGGCAGAAAAGCAAAGAACGCCGGTTATCGATGGTTACCTTGAAGCTCGGTACGTACAGGGGAACGGAACGGCTTGGTACTAATTTTGTTCGCTAATACGGAGTAATACAGTATATCAAGACCTATCACAATTCAACATAATCAGAAGTTTCTTGATGGACTGACAAGCTATTTACAATAATGGATTCCACTGGAGCAAAGGATTATCATGGAGCCGCTGTCATTTCAATTTTCCAGGGCAATGCCGAGTCTAGATCACTAGCGCCTTGAATCTAGAGGTTTCGAAAGGTCTTTTGCTCCATATTAATAACACCATACTCCGTACATACATACTACTACTGTACTATTACTGTTCCGCATTTTGCTGTACTCCGTACACACCTTTCACCTTTTCTCTTTCCCACACCGACCACACGTCCTCAATATGGTCGAGCTCAGAAAGCGCAAAGCCCCCACACAGCCTAATATAACAGAGACAAAAGGCAAAAGAGGCAAGAAAGAAGAGACCTCTACCTCAGATCGCCAGACGAGAAAAACGAACAATACCACAAACACTGATTCACTTGCTGGAGTTCCCAATGTTGGCGATACCATTGCGCTGGACGGATTCGGTGGCGCAATTGAGACAAATGATGGCACGAAAACAAATCTCAAAGAGCTTATAGCGACAAGCAAATCTGGTATTGTTCTATTTACCTATCCAAAAGCATCAACCCCTGGTTGTAAGTTTATCCTCATACCAGTCCCGAGTGCCGAGTGCAAGCTTGGGATTCCTATTTAGATATCCCCAGTTGTTTAATGCAGAGAAACTCATTATTCAAAAAAATATGAAAGGCACAAAGCAAGCTTGTCTGTTTCGCGACAAGTACAATCATTTGACATCAACTGGACTATCAATTTACGGTCTATCAGCCGATTCGCCCAGGGCAAATACTACATTCAAGTCCAAGCAAACTTTACCCTATCCTCTCCTTTGCGATACCAGCACTGCATTAATTAGCGCTATTGGATTCAAGAAAGTACCTAAAGGTACCGTCAGAGGCGTCTTCTCTGTAGATAAACAAGGTAAAGTCTTGCTTCGCCAGGCCGGTGGTCCAGATGCGACAGTTGATGCTGTGCAGAAACTGGTTATTGCGAAGCAGGTCGAAGAAACCCCCAAAACGGATGCTGAAGCACAGGGCAAGGATGAGAATTAGAAGGGAAAGAGTTATTTGGAGGGACAAAAGGGAAGGTAGCTCATGATTTGTTCTACATCTGTCTCAATATACAGTATTAGTATTCCAGTGTGAGATTCACAAAATAGTGGTTACTTTCCATCATGTCTGGTTCCCAACAATGCGATGTTTATAATAATAATTATAATAATGTAGATGTGCATTAGTACTTCGTAGATCAGGATGCTTAGAATTCACTGAATGCCTGTTCGCTGTCCGTGCGGGTTGGAAATACCATTGTTCCGCTCGTGGTGTCGGCTATCAGCGCTTCCTAATGAATGTCCGCCCGTATCACACTACAAGTTACTGGATATCTCGACTTTGGAGGCGGTTTAAGAAAAAAAGAAAGGCTAGTGTTTTGACCGATTGAATTGAATTGCCTGTTTTCTTATGTCGTACCTTTTGCAGCAAGTTAGGGTTGACATTACTGACTTGGTATATTTAGGTCAACGTCTTTGCCCATTATGGCTCGCGATATCTTGAAAGCAGCCAAATCCGCCTCGAACGCGGTCGCCGTTCATAAGGTAAGATTATTCAGCTCTGGTCTGGACAGTATATCTTCGGTTTCTGTCGAGTGCGCTGCCTTTTTTTTTTTTTTTCTCCCTCTCCTAAACGACGGTCTTTTTAGAAATACACAGTCCAATCCTACGGAATTTGGGAACGTATCCGCCGCCTACTGTCCATTGCGCCCGAACGATCCACCGGTATTCCATTGAATGCTCATTATCGTCTTCCTACGCCCGGAGGTCTTTCACCTCTAACTTACGATGACCCCGTGACTGCGCCAGCCGGTGACATTGCCGACAACCCCTACTGGAAACGAGACGCCCGAAGGAACTACCCCAGGCTCAGCACTGTGAATCAAGCAGATGCCGTGGGTCTGCTTACCGTTGGAAGTCAGGCTGCGCCAAAGGATGACGTCTTGCAAATTGGAGAAGCAGGGCAAAAACAATTGGTTTCTGTCAAGCAGGAAGGCGAACAACGTGGTTTGGCTGCTCATTTTGAGAAAGACAAGAAGGGCATTCAGGGTGTTCTTGGCCCTAATGGCCTGCCGCCGACGCCTTGTAATCTGAATGCATCGGCAACAAAATACCAGCTTGACCACGACAATGGCTATCCTGAAGTGTATGTTGAAATTTCTCCCTCCCTGCTAAACTCAAGTCCTAACGCTTCTGAAAATAGATATCCCTGCCGCACATTCGTTTAATTGTGTCATAGACTTTTCCTACAATGGACCTCTTTGTTTTTTTCAACTAATACAGCACCATATCACTGTAGATTTTTGTCTATATATTTTACTTAGAGCTGGGGCAACAAGATGCTATCAGCATGCATGAGAAATGAAAAGGTAAACAATAAATAAACAATAAAACAGACAACGAGCGAAAGCGAGAGAACCTGATGATGGAGTCCAGGTTGCATAGATTTCTTTCTTTCCTTTGCGTGGCCCCACAATACGTGCACGATAGATAATTGCATATTCATTCAGAAAGCTAAGAGCAATGATACAGGAAGAAATGTGGTCATAATAGACGATGGTCACATTTCCTTTGCCTTTTCGATACACCTCTAGTCAAAGGGGTTGGTCCGGGTACCCCACCATGTCAAGAACAAGCTCAGCCCGACTGTTTCGAATGCCCTACTGACTGCTCCCACGGCCACAGTATCTAGAGGCCGCTTCTCCGTAAATACCTGGCTGATGAACTGTTCTCGCGCGGGAAGAATGAAAGGGTCAGCATGTAACAATTGGCAAAGGGCACAAGCAAGACAACGCACACTTGGAGCAGAACTGGCCATGAAGATCAAGCTTCCCAGATAGGCTGCGCCCTTGTAGCTCAGAGTTCCAGTTGCATTGATTAAGGCTGCCACTCCGTACGTTTGGGCAGCACTTCCGACGAAAGAACTGCCCCAAGCGGCCGCTGCTCCAGCAGCTTCTTTGGACTTAATGAATTCTTCTTTTGAATTGGCTGCCTGAGCACGGTGGTAGGTGTCGCCGAAGACCGGCGCAAGGATACCCAAGGAAGCTGTATGGGTGAAGACTGTACCCATCGCAATGGCAGAGGGCTTTACGGGAGGCAAGTCTTGATCATCATGTTTTAGCAACATAGTCTTCCAGACCATTGAAATACTCACAGTGTAAAGTCGTCATCTTGAAAGATCAATCAATTAAAGATAGATATGTCACAGCACTGATAAAAACGTGTCTTAAGTAAGAAAAAATAGAAGGAATAGATGAAACTGAGGCAGGAAATGGATGAGCTTTTGAAGGTGATATGGTATCGTCATCTTGGCAGCCGCGTTCAGAAGTAGCTGGAAATGACGTCGACATGATTGAAAGAGTGCATCCTATCTATGGGGAAATAGGAAGTAGAAACTGCTATGGAGTAATACCATTACTTTGGACCAATTATCGGGCTGTGGACGCGGACGGAAAGTAAATGGCAATGTGGGGGGAAGATCGGAAGTGCTTAAGAAGACAACATGACATCATTTCAAGGACGCAAGTAGCACCCATCACGTGAACATGATTGTCAATGTGAATTCGATGAGAAATGCTATGTATGCTATGGAATTGTAAGGCCAGACTTGGACAAAAACAATGTTTAGGATATCATGGAAATTAATCCATCTATTTCCGTGATAATAGTGGCCTAATGATTACTATTTAGCACTCTGTACACTATATACTCTTTTTTAAAATTTTTTTTATAAATGGTTCCCCTCTTCATGCATTTACCATTATCAACACTTGCACCTTATTCACACCAAGTCTTTGATTACACATACACACTTACGCACACATTCTTTTAGAAGGTCTTGGTTCCATTTTTCAATTCCCTTCCCTCCTCGCATCATTTGGTTTAGATTTGTTCCTGCATGGAGGGCCACGATATTAGCCCCGCATCAGCGGACTCAACTGATCCCTTCGATGTCAGCGAGTCTTTGGTCCCAATAAGAAAGTCGCAGGAAGCTGGGAATAGCAGTGTGTCATTTGATGGTCTTCTGAATGATCCTCTGTTCCTCAAGGAGGACCTTTCCGAAGGATGTGGAGGCAAACTCTGGCCGGCTGGGATGGTTCTGGCCAAGTATCTTCTGCGCCGACACCAGTCAGATCTTGCTAATAAATCCATGTCTGTAATCTCTACCAACATGATTAATTGAATTATTAGCTGATATTTTTGAGGTAGTGTCGAACTGGGAGCTGGAGGCGGCCTTGTCGGTTTGGCAGTAGCTCGCGGCTGCATTGTTGGGCCATCTCCGATTTACCTCACCGACCAAGAACCGATGCTTCCATTGATGGAAACGAACATCAAACTCAACGATCTCTCGCCACTCGTCAAAGCCATGGTTTTAAACTGGGGAGAGCCGCTTCCTGATGATATCCCTTCTCGCCCAGCTGTTATATTGGCTGCTGACTGCGTTTACTTTGAACCGGCCTTCCCACTTCTTATAACGACGCTCCAAGAACTAATTGGTCCCGACTCAGTATGCTACTTTTGCTTTAAGAGACGGAGGCGAGCGGATGTTCGGTTTCTGAAAGTGGCAAAGAAGATATTTAATGTCAGCGAAATCCAGGATGATCCCGACGCCGAGAGTTACAAGCGCGAAAACATCTTTCTTTATAGAATTCGCGTTAGAAATAGCGAAGCAGGTGGAATATAGAGGGCACAATTGAACAGATAGCATCACGAAGAAATGAAAATAAAAAACTTGGTGTAGCAATACTTACAACACAGAAGAAAAAGGAGAGAGAGACAGCGCGGAAGGAGAAGAAGAAATCTGATCAGGAATCTATATATACAGCGAGTGATGCGATGCTTACAACTTCAGCGTATCACCATTATTTCTCGTGCCCACCCCATCCACCTTGCTACCATGGATATCTGTAACCTCACCCTGTTTCCCTATGACCTTGACACCACCCTGCTTCAGGTCCGACACAAGTTGTTGCTTTTCGGCTGCTTTACTGGACTGTTGACTGGACTTCCCAGTGCCAGCCTTTTTCTGTTTCTTCTGTTGTCGTCTCAACTTGGCCTTGTCTTCGCGAGTCATTTCGTCTTTGGCAACAGATGCTCCTGTCTTCAATATAACCTCTCCAGTAGCTTTGCCATCGCTACCAGGAGCATAGATCTCCTGCGGAGCGAGGGCTGCCAAATCATTCACAGCACCACTAACAGTTGGTCGCGCTTCCTCCATCATGACAGTCGACACATCTGTAATGACATTGATGTTTGCTTGAGGAGCCTTTGGCTTGTAATGCCAATTAGAAAGAGTATCCAACTGACTACTGATTTCTTTCCACAAGTTCGTGATTTCAGCATGTTCCTTCATCAACTTTTGGTTTTTGGGGTCGACAAAATTGGCATCAGTAGCACGAAGATGGTCAGCTTCGTACATTTCAGCAAGACTTTGCTGAGGCTTCGTGTCTTCCAACTCGAATCTCGGCTTCCGCACATCTTGGGCATCTGAAGTACCAGGACGGCGACGTATAATTTCATCAAACTCCTTGGCTAGAATACGGCGCTTTATCAGGTCCTCAATGCTCTCTGAGAGTTCTGTCGTAACAACAGGCACTGGCTTCCCGATCCGCTCAAAATCAAGATCTTCCTCGATCAGTGAGTTCATTGGTCTCTCGGCTGCCCTGGCTTCACCAGAGAGCATCCATTCCTTCTTGGCGACATTGGCGGCTTCAAGGCGACGTATCTCGTCTGCAATATGTGCTCGCTGTTTTTCATGCGTTGACCGTTGCGTTTTAGGGTCTCCATTGTCACCAGAAGAAATCCCATTATCCGAAGCCTCGTCTTCGAATAAATCGCGGCGAACATCAGCCATTGCACGGCCCACGTCATTATCGAGGTTAGCCATAATAGGTTGCGTCTTTGGAAGCGGGCGTGCCTTCTTTATTGTGACCTTTCGGGGAGGCGGCGCGAAGAAGTCGGTGTATTTGATATCGCTAGTGTCAATCCAACCAGCGTTGTCCCCACCGTCGGCGCCTGCACTGTCACTGTCCTCCGAATCTAAGTCGCCTTGCAAGTTTGCGTTCCCAAACGTAGGACCCTCTTCGTCGCTGCTATCACTCATTTCATCTTCCGTTCCGTTTACCTTTGATGGGCCTTTTGAAACGGACATAGCATTGCCCGAGACAAGGGGATTCGCATGCCAATCAATATCTTCATCATCGCTATCGACCTCTTCAGTTGGTCCACCTCTGAGGTCTTCCCTTTCAAAAGCTTCGGCTTGCGCGTTGAAGTCATCTATCGAAAAGAAACCATCATTCAACCCGAAACGATCTTCCGTATATGTGTCGTGTTTACTTTCATCAGATCTAGCGGAAGCAGCGTCTTCATCAGACACTTCATCGATCTCATCCCCAGTATCCAATTCACCGTCAGGGGAGTCATCAGGCTCTGGGCCAGTATTCAGGTCATCGTGATCGATTACCGACTCATTTTCAGAGTTCTCTATTGACTCGTATCCAGGTCCTTCGGTCTCGGAAGCCGAGCCGGTTGAAGGAGCTCGCGCCGATTTCCTAGCATGGATACTATCGCGCTCTATTTCTTTGCTAGTTGAATCAAGAATTCGCGTGGCTTGCTCCCATATTTGGTCCGATGTAAATCCCTCCACATACAGCTGCTTCAACTGCAAGACCCGATCCGTATGATCTTGTCTGGGTTCGAATCTCTTGCGTTTCCTGGTGCTCTGTAGTCGAGATGTCTGTGAACCATTGACGGATAATGCGATCGTGTCAAAGAAATACTTGGTCGATCCAGTTATAGCACCATGCAGTTCTGTTGTCGGATGGAGAAAGGACCAAGGTGTAGACAATGTCGAGTGAAGGGGTTCAATTGAGGTTGACCCTTCAATGTTATTTTGGAGCGAATGCCTCATCTTTCAATATAAACACTCAAAGATGCACCTGCTTAGAAGCAAATAAATGGTGGAGTCTGAGAAGGTAGGTCTCGAAAAAATCGGAAGACTAAAGAAGCAGGAAAAAAAAAAAAATGGCGAGGTGAGCAGGCGGTCAGAATGGCGGTGAGAAGGGGATACAAATACAAATAATGTCTACATGTACTCCGTACAAAATAGTACTACTATACGAACCTGACACGATAATTGCACAAACGCGTATTCGCGCAAGACTAATAGCGGAAACATTATGAAAGGTTGGAAAGTTGCGTATATCTACAATATTATTGATATATATGCGAGACCACTGTAGTACCAAAATGATGCGTTTTAAGGAGAAGAGAAAAGAGAAAGGAGGAGAGAAAGAGAGAAAGAGAGAAAGAGAGAAAGAGAGAAAGAGAGAAAGAGAGAAAGAGAGAAAGAGAGAAACTAGGAACGTTGTCATCAATAACTGCTGCAATGGTATTTTAATCAAAATAACCCTCTGTCGCATCGGATGGATGTTCTCTACAAGGCTGACGACACAAACAGGTGACTGACAGCGGTTGAGAAGCATTGCAGTACTAATAATGTCTCGATAATTGTGATACTGGGGGACAAAAGCGATATTCTATCTATCATCATCATAATGAGGCACACATTCCTGTCACGATTACCTGACTGAACAACGTCACTCCATTGAAACCGTGATTCTTACGATTGCGGAAAAGCCATGAATCGGGTAGACAGGTCTATGCACGTAAAATAATACCCTGGTTTATGTGCTCGGCCTTTATTTCCTGAGGCTTGATTGTCCGCAGAAGGTTCAACGTCACTGTGACGACAGGTCCGGTCCTACACAGGTTACTTTCATGAAATGAGAATAATATAAATCGACGAGCAACCAGCTCTTTTCTATGTCCAGTTACAACTACTTCAAATCTATTGATTATCAACCAAATTGAGAAATAAACTATTATCGGACGTATAAAGCCGGAAGACATAGCACAATGCCATCTCAATTTCAGCCTGGTAAGCGCAATTAGCCCGAATGACAAGAAATGCATTAACCCAAAAAAAACCCCTACAGGCCATCGTATTCCTATCCAGCGCCTGGAGAAGCCTGGATTACAGGCAGATCTAAAAGAAGCTCCTGTGTCAACTCATCTTCCGACGGAGGATGGTGGATACCAACTTTACAAGGCAGCTGGAAAGCTGGATGGTAAAAGAGCCATCATTACTGGTGGTGACTCGGGAATTGGGCGTGCCATTGCTATACTCTTTGCGATGGAAGGAGCGTCGAGTCTCATCGTGTATTTACCAGAGGAAGAAAAAGATGCACAGGAAACCAAAAAACTGGTTCAAGAAGCCGGCCGTGAATGTCATTGTTTGGCTATTGATCTTCGAAAAAAGGAGAACTGCAAAAGGATAATCGATGTGGCTTTGCAGTCCCTTGGTGGAATCGACATACTCGTCAACAATGCTGCATTTCAGCACATGCTTAGCGACATCAGTGAATTGTCCGAGTAAGTATGGAACGGCTAGTTTCTGGACGAAAACAATGCTGACAGGCCGACAGGGATCAGTGGGAAAGGACGTTCGATACCAACATTCATCCTTTCTTTTATCTTTCCAAGTATGCCCTGCCTCACATGAAAAGGGGCTCAACTATAATCAATTGCTCTTCGGTTAACCATTACATTGGTCGACCTGACCTCCTTGATTATACGTCTACCAAGGGAGCCATTGTAGCGTTTACGCGAGGTTTGTCAAACCAACAAGTTGGTAAAGGCATAAGAGTCAATTGTGTCTGCCCTGGTCCAAGTATGTCCCTGACTACCTAGCTGTAAGAGATAGACGTGTTGACCAAGTCTTCTAGTCTGGACCCCTCTTATTCCTTCGACAATGCATACATCTGCAATGGAGCAGTTTCACACTGTGCCAATCGGTCGTCCAGGACAGCCTAGTGAAGTTGCTACATGCTTCGTTTTCCTTGCAAGTCAAGACAGCAGTTTCATCTCTGGCCAATGCTTGCACCCCAACGGCGGCGTCGTGGTTAATGGATAATCGAAATTCAGATAGATTAGACTAATCGAATAAATACATCTATATTTAAAATTAAACTCCACAAGCATATAAATGGATAAATGGAAAATGGAGTCCAGATCTTTTGTTGGGAGGGTGTTAATGGAATATCCTGTACTGTAAATTTTCGGATGAAATGATAACAGGATGTTTCTGTCCATCATACAATGATCAAGGCCGGACATGCATTAGATGACCCTTGCTATAACCGGTATTTCTTAAATCTTTTAATCCAGGATAATGTACACAGTTATTTAAACGCCGCAGTGTCTCATAACGAATTCAAAAAAAAACTAACGACGATACCACATGCGTGTAATTCTTGTGTGCCTCATTTTCTTTTGAAGCTGAAAAATTCCATACATCAAAGCTTCAGATGTGGGTGGGCCTTGAAATCCAAGTTAGCGGTAAACTCTATTCATGTGAAAGGGTCAATGGGCACAAACATCCTGGAACATAGACATCAACAGGCACAATTCTATCACAGCCTCGGACAACTGAGTAGCTGTAGTGATAATAACCACCACCATTTGCACAACTACCCATGCTAATAACCCAGCGCGGGTCGGGCATCTGGTCATAAACTTGCCTAAGAGCAGGTGCCATCTTGTTCGTCAAGGTACCGGCGACAATCATGACATCTGACTGACGAGGCGAAGCTCGGAAAATGATTCCCAGACGGTCTTGATCGTATCTGGGAGTTGACAAATGCATCATCTCAAGAGCGCAACATGCAAGTCCGAATGTCATAGGCCATAGGGAACTCTGGCGAGCCCAGTTGGTCACCTGATCGAGAGTGGTTCTTAAGGTGCACGAGAAGAGCGGTTAGTATCCCATGAAAGACTGAGGTCTAAATCTGGCCGGGGACACAAACAGGACATATTGCATCGCACCCTCCTTTTTCTCCTGACTCGGTAAAGGCACCTCCCTTCGCACCTTGCCAGATGCCGTGAGCGGCTGGCCCGAGTGCCCTTGACGCTCAAGCGCAGTGGCCGACTTGCTCGAAGACGTCGACAAGGATGCTGTTGGCTGAATGTGAAGACCCGGGGCGAGGCATGTGCGCACTGATATTCTTGTCAGTAGAACCTAAGTCAAGAAGAACAAAGTGCTCACCAGAAAAAGCGCCAGGAATGGCACGCTTTGGTAAATGCAACATGGCTAATTCTCTTGATCTGTGTAAACTGGACAGCTCCTTCAGGCGTTTTTAGAATTGAGAAGGATCTATTCCAAGGCTCTGTTGGTGTTGAAGCACTGGTGGCAATAATGAACAACAGTTGAGGAAAGACACCGCGGGCTTGCGGCTCCCTTGTCACAAATTGGTTTTAATGTGACAATACGCTTGCTCGTGAATGGCCAAAGGCGAGTGAGCATGGCCGTTTCCGAGTAATGTATTGTAATATATTTGAAATTCAGAATATATAATATTGCTCCGCCTGGTAAGTTCAATTCAAGCCTTTGTCATTGGGCGCTATCAATTAGCTAAGCTGTCTAACGTGGTTAACTAACTCTTCCAGCAACTGAAGAATTGATGAGAATGTTGACCACTATGTTCATAGTATTAGGGTTGTACTCTGTAGTTTCAAACAAAAGATAACAATAAATTTCATCAGGATTTCAATCGTTAAAATTGTTCCGTCTAAAGAAAGAAAGCAAGAACTCACAACCCGCTTTTTGGTGTTCCAACTTTTATCAATTCTTATTGTCAGGATGCTGGATTGCTGCCTTTGTATAAGTCAGAATCCGTATGAATAGTTATTCAGTAGACGCTCACCGCCTTCGGCACAGCTCCCAATTTTGACTGTACAGGTACTCCGTACCTTCAAAATAATTCAGTTACATATTTATTGGAATTCTGTTCCGCTCGATAAACCGACTTCGATCCCAAATGCCAGGTTTTATGCGCTGGGATAATATCAATTGAATGGCGGTTTGATTTCGCAGTCATTCTTTCCAGGGTCGACGCGATGTTCGTACCTAAAGCGACGGCTTCTCTGCGCAGTTCGCGAAGGCGTCAGCGAACAAGCTCCGGCGAATCCATCAAACAACACAAAGCCAAGAGGCAGCGATTCGCCCGGGAAAATGTCGAGTCTGAGTTAGAAAATGATAAGATCGAGCGCGACTACCAATGTGAATCCGTTGGCCTAGGGGTGTCTGAATCGGATAATGCCAAACCTGAGACTACTGAAAATACAGCGGCCCAAAAGCAGATTGCAATCAGGGGTCCAAAAAAATCTGACAAGCGAGGTGATGATAATGACATCGATGGAGCGGTTATTCTTGTTCGTCTTTCCATATTCCTGGGTTCTCCAGATTATAATTATTGACTGAATGTAGTCAAGGACAAATCTCTACACAGTTTCACAATTGCCTGCCTTGCCAGACCAAATACGCGAATCCCAGTTAGGTACGCCGTTGATTTCTTTGCATGATATATCTATTGCTAACGCAATCAGCAGGACATTTCACATGCTCCTTCGGGACCGGCTACGGATACGCATTAGTACTGACACAATCACATGCTATCATCTGGCCTTACTCGAGTTCCGCTTCGTCACCCTCCCCAGCTGAAGTTTTCACCCTATCAGTGCCTGAGTTCTGCAGAGAAACTACCGTAGAAGCACCTTTTGGGGTCCTTCTATCGACTGCTACAGCCGGCCCTCCGGGCTTAATGGTGATCATACCTTCCACTGGAAAAATCGTATACTGGGAAACCGTGTCGAGTGCCACATCATTAGCACTATCCAGGCATAAACAGAATGCACTGCAGGGTTCTATCTCAGGCTTGTTGTATGGGGAGCATGTCACCGAGGTAGTCAACGGAGAACCGTCTGGTGTTATTGCAACGCTTTCATCAGGAAGAGTGGCTCAGATAACTGTCAGGAGCTCCCAGGGGAAGCCGACAATTGCTTCTAATTTTCTACGGAATTCGACAAGTGGCAGCATGGGGTTCCTGGGAGGTATTAAGAACGCTCTGGCGGGTGGCTTCTGGCGAAAAGAGATTGCTGCGGCCAGGCCAGGTGTGTCTCGTCAACGCGGTCAGCGTGATATCATAATTGCTACGACGAGCGGCCTTGTGGAAGTATGGGATACGCACTGGAGCAACGGCAGCATCTTGAAAGAGCAATTCGACATTAGGCAGCACTTAGCCGAGTCTCTTGGTCCAAATTGTACGAATGAATCTGGTGGTCATGACCCCAAGATTCTCGACTTAGCTTCTGGTGCTGGCAACGACAGTAATGTTCGCGGATCACAAGCCCCCGAGACAGAAAAATGGCCACTTTACTTCGTTGCGGAACTGCCGCAAGGGTCTACTTCCACAAGCCTATGGGTAATTCGAACGATCTTATCTGAAGATGGGCGTGTTTTGTCAACTCGCCTTATAAATTTGCATCATACACGATCAAACGAATCAAAACTGCGTTTGTTTGTTTCGGAATCCGGCGATACGGGTTTTATCGTCATTGGGCAATCCATTATTGTATTGTCGTTGGCCCAATTTGATGACAGAATAGCGTCGGAAGACTCACATCCACTGCCTTCGCTTTTCTGTGATAGAATTGATCTTCGATCCGGCATCGAGTATGAATTACTGGGTAGCGGTTTCGAGGAGGCAGCCTACCATAATCCACTACCTGCATGTTTTCTAATGGTTAGAGGTTTTGGTGTTGTCCGCGTCTCAGCTGTGCCTCGCCGGCACGCTCAAAACGGTACCGACGAAGAACATGTGACAACGGCCAAACATAAACTCGAACAGGCCGTGTTTTACGGAACTATGGTAAGAAATCCGTTGAATTTGGCCAGTAAAGGAGGCTTGGATTTTCCAGTCGATGAATTGGAACAAGCGGCTCTCGAAATTTGCAGGGAATTACTGCGATCAAGTTCCAAATACATTCCATCGTCCGGCATCCCACTTGATCAGAATTTACGATCACGAGCAAAAGCCCTCGATGATCTCGCATCTTTGCTTACCCAGCGTGGCTTGCCCTTCAATAGTCTAACTCGATCGGAACTAATATGGGGAGCCGAAAAGCTTGCTGCGCAGAGGGCTATGTGGAAGATAGAGGGAGAATTGAGAAGAAAGAACGCTGATGAGCCAACTTTCTTGTCTCGCGTCATTGATCAGATGAGCGAGAAGTTTAAAACGAAGTTCGATTCACGACATAGTGATAGTGATTATGTCCGCCATTGGTTCCTTCACGATACGTACAGAATGGAGCATATCATCCCATGGATTTTCAATGCCATAAAACCTCAGAAAGGCCAATCAAAGCAAGGACGGAGAATGGCGGAACAAATATTCCAAGCGAGTGAGTTCTCTCTCGCGGTGTTGGAAACAGCTTTCCGGTTTCGAGACGAGCGTGCTAGTCTCTATGGTCTGAACGAAGAGTTTTTGGAGGACGGTGTTCTGGTAACCGGCTACGAGAATTTACCAGAACCGTGGACGTCCCATAATATGGCCTATGTTGAGACTGGGCACTTGTTAGACCTGGAGCTTGGGAGCTGTATGGCCTGGATCCAACAAACAATGCCCATCGTCGACGCGCCGCCAAATGATGTTGTAGAAGACATTGCCAAAAACTGCGCTAGGCAACTTCGTGTCCTGAGTCAAATGCATGACGAACGAATTCGATGGCTCTCGTCTCAAGGAGACTCCAAGTCAATGGACGAGATTGTCTCGGCTGAGCAGTCACATCTCAAACAGCGCAGATGGCAATTATTCAAGTTAGCCGGTATTGGGCAGCTTGATGGTGCTATAAGTTTGGCGGAGAAATTTCGAGATATGAGTGCACTAGTGGAGCTCATAATTGAACTCCAAGACCAAACGAAATGCCAGCTTTTCTCCGAAATCAATACAGATGGCCCCAATGCTGTCGTCCTCGACAAGGAATCTGGTGAGCTCGGCAGGAAAATCTCTCATTATTTCGAAAAATTTGGTGAATCTTGGGCGAATGCTTTCTTTTCCCGTCAGATTTCAATGGGTCAGTCCGGTGTATTATTTGCCATGAGAAAGTTTCAGCCGTTCATCACTCGGTTTTTACGCAAGAATCCAACTTATCAACGAATGAGTTGGATTAATGATGTTGTTGGTGAAAATAATTACGGCACTGCTGCTGAATGTTTAACAAACTTGGCCATTGAGCACGAATCCGACCTCTGGAGTCACCGTGTCGAGCTTTCTTTGGCGAAACTTTCAAGTCTAGCTGCGTTGGAGGGGACAGATTCGGTCCACGATTCCATAAGCCAGGGTGACATCAAGCGCGTTGAAGATTACGCCGAACTAGACGCCGTTCAAGAGGTCATTCATGCTCACATTACGCCGACATTGCAAGATGCCATTGATCAAAAAGCTGAAATAGACCTAGCAATAGAGCAGTTCGGGAGGCATATTGCTGAACATAGGCCTTCGCTCCATGAAGTACTTGCTCGCGCGCTTACAAGGGTGGTTGCGCGAGAAGTGGTGGGTATTGACCAGTTGGTTGATCTCTTGACGCTACTTGACACTACTCAGGTTCCTGATTATGAGCAATCCGAGCTTTCTGGGAAGGAGTTTTACTTAGCTCTGCGGGCTATACGGCTGGGGTGCGGCAGTCAAAGAGATCAATCATATACCAGCGCTTTGCAAAAGCTGGTGTGGAGGAGATGCATGATCAGAGATAATTGGGAGGGCATGGGCACAGTTGCTGCTCAAGGCTTGAGCGATGAAGCTCACGACACTGCACTGTTTCACACACTCGTATTGTGTCTAAGAGATCGTAAGTCTTTTTTTTTTTTTTTTTTGGCCCGGGTGGTGCTTCTGACCATGTTACAGGGGATGAAGATGACAACTCTCTCTATATTCCTATTTCGCCGGCAGATGTAATGCTGAGTGAACAGGAGTCACAGATCCTCTACTCAGAATTCCGTTCGGAACAGAGAGGCCGGATTTCTCGCGACCTCAATAATGAAAACGAAACACTCTGTCGATATATGGAATCGGGGAATCTTGAATTCTGGTTCAAGAATCTATTTGCGCAGATAGTTGCTGCAATTCCTGTTGACACTGGCAAGGCAGATGACTGAGGGTCTAGATTTTCACTCCATATCATCTGATCTTCTTCTACCTTTGGTGCATAAGCCCTGCCATTTTAATTGTAGTGGATTTAGATTTTTATCGAAATAATTTCCGTGTATTCAAATTTTAATATGACTTAGGGTTTACCTCGAGATTGGAAATCCAGGCCCCTTCTAATACGAGGCAGCCGTATCTTAGGGTTAACGAGAATTCCACAAAGGTAGTATAAAACAGACCGGTAGCGCATTCCCTAGCCCAAGATGTTGTAGCGCGCTAAAGCACTTATACTCCAGCAACTAAGCTTTAGAAAACATGGTGCGTCACTGGCATAAATCACATGACCCAACCCAACCGGATACATGTGAAGTTGCTTCAAATTAAAGCAGATAGGATAGCCTAGTGGTATCGGCAAGTCAATAATCCGACTGCACAAGGCTGTGGCAAGGAATCCAATTTAAATTAAAAGGGATGATACGTTGATTATCTAATAATCACCAAGGTGTAGGCCTTGCCAAACCCGTGGGCTGTCAAACAAAGCAAACATAGGGCTTCCCGTGACCTGCATAGTTTATGCGCAGTATTCAAGCAGATGAATCATCAAATTATGCATCCTATTTGGGAAAGTTATGCAAAAACGAGCGGGTTGTGGCGAGGTCTACCAAGGTGATATGAGTGCTTTAACCATCTGTTATCTGGCTACAGTGTGTTACAGTGTGCGTTGCATAGCTTTTCCTGCCTGTGACTCCTGATTACCTCCCGATATAGATATGAGAGAGCAGTATAGAGCCTCTGGCTCTACATCTAGTCTTTTCCTTTTAGTGCAGCGATTAAGCTTCTAAATGCTCTCAGGGGTCACGCCATGACAACTTTTTTAAGTTAAATACTTATTAATCAATGAAATTATAATCACCTCTTTAACATTATTTTGAAATATAAAATTCTTTTGTAACCTAATGATAGGTTGTGGGAAATTAACTCTGGTTGTCTTAGTATCCCTCATTTCTCTCTTAGGAGTGAGTGCCTTACTCCCCATATATTTAGTAGGGTTATCTTGACAAGTCTAAGAGAGAAATGAGGAATAGATAAGTCGTCCTTCTATAGAATATTCAGGTAATCTGTGAAAAAGAGGATATCGAATGGCAATGAATAGTCCAGAACATACATTTTATTGCCCACCTGACTATTTAGATTCAAAGCTATTAGTGTATCTTATGTACCTGAGTGCCTGAAATTGAATATATACCAAAAAGGAGTCCCAAGGAATAGTGTTATATTGATAAATTGCTATATGATGTTCAAACGGTAATTAAGGTGATAAATGTTATATAAAATAATAAAGTTGGCTGAATTTTATGGCATAGACTCTTAATGTATGCTTGTAGAAGACTAAATTTATGATTTTTATATATATTTCTAGTTTTATCTATTTTGGAACTGCTGATAAATTATATTTTTAGAACTTTTTGTGAATAACAAACAGCCTATAAGTTTTTTAGATGTATCTTATAGGTAATATGTGGTTTAAATTTATTGAATATCTCCGTATATGCTTAGAATATTAAATCAATTACTAGTAGTGGGCAAAGATCCTAAATAATTGTATGAACTTTATAATTTTTTATAGTAAATTTTAGTTATAATATAAACTAGACCTGGGCTGATTCTCTATCATATAAATCTAATAGGGGTCGTTAACTGACATTTCATCTATTAGATCTCTTTAAGTATTTATTAATAATATCAACTAATCACCCCCATTTATATAAATTGTATCACAATATATAATTCCAGAATAGACTTGATTCATCCTCCTGCCCAATTCTGGGAGAGGCATATAAAGAGGAATCTATTTATTTTTATTTTCTAGCCTTCACGCCAATAATATCCCACTTTATTCTATATCAATAATTATTAGCTCTGATTTACTTGACTGACTTTATAAAGCTTCTATAAATGCCACTTGTTATAATGTTATATACTTCCTTGACCTTTATAATAGATCTAAACCTAATGAACGGGAGCTCATGAAACTTCTGTTTATAAAATACTACTTAGATGTGCTCAGGACCTATCCAGCTATTGCTGGCTACCTTAATATTCAATAAGAGGGATAGATAAGAGCGATAGTGTCAGACATAATCTAGTGTATTATAGCTCTTAAGTGATTTTTTTAAATATAAATCATCAGATGGATTGTTAGCCACTTATCTCTTTTACTAATAACGTAATCCATGACCGAGTGGCGGATTCCTGCCACAACCACCAAACATTTCAATCAACCTATTTCAACACGTTATATTTCCACCATTTCTGAATAAAATGCCTCTTTTTAAAGAATCCCGTATTCAAATAGCTGTCAAAATATGGAAAGAGAAAAAAAAAAATCCAGATCAATTTTAGAAGCTGCTAGTGTTTGAGGTACCTGAATCTACTCTTTGCAGACGGCTTGCTGGAATCAAGTCACGACCAGAAACACGCGCGCCAATTGCCACAGATTGGCAGAAATTGAAGAGAGTTCTCTTGTCAAGCAACTTCTAGATGCAGACAAAAGAGAGTTTTCCAATTAGGCCAGAGTTTCTGCATGGAATGGCTGAAATTTTGCTCCATGAGCGACTACATGATTCTAAAGCAATCCTTGGTGTTAACTGGGCATCCACCTTTATTAAACGCCATTCTGAAGTGCATACACAATATAATCGACGAATTTCATACCAACGGGCAAAGCAGGAAGATCCAAGGCTATAAAACAGTGGTTGGACACTGTATATGAGGCTACTCGGAAGCATGGTCTCCATGAAGATGATAGATATATGGAACTTTGCTGAGACTGGCTTTGCAATGGGTCTCTGTACAACCTCTTTTAAGGTTAGTAGTGCAGGTTTTGATGCTTTTTGCAAAGAGAATGGAATTATCCGTCTCAGCATGCCCCCACATTCATCTCATCTTCTTCTTCAACCACTAGATGTTGGTGTATTTGGGCCATTCAAACGTGCATATATGGAAAGCTGGTTGGAACTATGATGAGAGGTGGAAATAACCATATTGACAAGACTGATTTCTTATCTCTCTATCCAAATGCACGCAATAATGTGTTTACTAGAGAATAATATCTATGGTGGCTTTGCTGGAGCAGGGCTTGAACCACTAGCTAGATAAAGAAAGGGTTCTTTCAACGATTACTTTTCAACTTCATACACCCACTCCACCGCCATCGTCCGATGGAGAGAGGGTTCAATCTCCTCTGCATTTCAAACACCCCAAAACACTCGTCAGCTTGATCACAAATTTTAGAGCCTCCAGAGAAAGAAGTCTTGATAAGAAAAGAAGGCTATCCAGCAGCCCAGTTTCCCATCTTCAACATCTGGAAAAGGCTGCACAGACAGCTATGAACATGAATCTTCTTCACCACCAAGAAATCAAGTCTCTACGCGCGCAGAATGAGCGAAAGATAAAGGGGGCTAGAAGGAATGCTACTCCAGGTACAGACACTATTTTATCTGTACAGGAAGGACGGAATTTTTTTCAACAGGTTGTTACACAGGTTGATACACAGGTTGAGGAGTCTATACATAGGCCTCGCAAACGGGCTCCCCAGCGTTGCAGTGGTTGTAACATTATTGGACATACTGTACGGAGTTGCCTAGTAAATAGCTATATTCTCTACTACTTTATAGTCAAATTTGATGGCGTTGGTGGTTTGAAAGGCTCCAAGGAAGTAGTGGTTGCAGCAGGAATCCGCCGCTCGGTCATTGATTACGTTATCAAACATTAGAGTGCTGTTGCATCTTAAATAATAATTATTTTTATTCATTTTATATTGTTTTACCTGGCTCTACTATATACTTACTCTTAATATTATTAATAAAAATCTTGTTTTCCATTCTAGTTTACAGGCTACTGATTATAGGGGCAATATTCTATTCAACTTTGTCTATTTCAATCAGACTATTACTTATTTTAAAAGGAATATTATTTATCTAGAGAACACTAAAGAATATTTTATATATTGGACTTAATTAAGTTTAAGAGTATTGTTATGACTTTCAGCCCTCTATAAATATCTCGTTATTCTATTCACTGGCAAACGTTACTAGTCAGTAAAGCCATGAAAAGCGATAACTTATAATATTTCTATCTTACATTACACCTAATTCTCGACTCCCGGCCCTAGACCTTGGGTCTGTAATGATACAAGGGAAGCTTGAATTAAGATTACTGGTTTACTTTATTCTAGAGCTCAATCTATGATATACTTCAGAGAAGTCGATTAACATCAGCTTTAAGGCTGGAGAAAATGGCAAGACTTAAATATCAGTTTTGTAGAACTCTTAAGAGCTTCAATGTCTTGACTGTCACAGATAGCATTGAGATTAATCAATTCATAAATACAATCTCAGAAGCCCCTAAATCCTTTATATTAATCAAGTAATGCCCATTTGATCTTTATCCTGTGAACCCTGGAGATAGAGTTTATTAAAACTCTCCTAGAGGAAATCTATCCTGCTAAGAGGGGCTCCCCTGTTATTCTAAAGTAGCAGAGATAAAGGGACAGTGACCAAATTACCCTGAATAATGTCCTTGTCAGGCGTTATAAGTGCTGGGAGTAAACATACTAGTATAATTAGATTCTAGCATTCAAGCTAACTTAGTAGTGTTAAGATACAGAATGGTCATTAGGCATATGCCTGCACCCTGACAGCCAAAGCTAGTCATTAGCATCCCCAGGCTTAGATCCTAACACCGGGAGCCAATCAACCAATTCGGATTCTAAGACACGTCACAATTTGACGAAATTACAAAAGTAGGAAGCTGTAATCAAAAGGCGATTAAGGGAGCGGAGCGTACATGCGGTCCTTCAACCCCTACGAAAACCATATTATAGCAGCTTTTCAAGGGGTGTGAAATGGCTATGAAATAGTACTACTTTTCTTTTTTTGCCCATGAAAATAAGGGACTGCAGGGTTCAAATAAGCCAATTCAAAAAAGGAAAGTTCTAAAAAGCAGATAAATACTGAAGGCCTTTACCTCATACAGTGTAAGAACTAGAAGAAGTTATGCCTACTACTACTACATGTATGGAACCAATGCCTATGATAGTAGAATACCACTCTGTACGGGTATCACGTTGCAGTGATTACAATTAATAGGGTGTAAAAGGAATAAATGTTCTAATCGCAATAGTATTTAGCTTTCACACAGAAAGGCATTTCGGCCATGGTCAGATGTGTGCAGCTCGGTCGGGTATTAAGTTATGATATATACATTTATCTATTAATATAAGCAGGGCAGTGAGTGTCTGCTAGATAATACAGTCATTTACTATCCTTTGCTAATACAAGCTGTTAGATTTAATATTATCATAATGGAAAGAAGAGGCCAGAAATATAAAGAATTTTTATAGAAAATATATCTAATGTGCTGTGATTATCAAGCCTAAAATACTTTATAATACCTAGCAAGCTTAAATGCACATCAGATATAATAATCTTAGTTTAGTTTTATATCAATAGTAAAAGAGCCATTTTAAACCTATACAGAGACAAGATTCATCGGGGAAACTGCAGAACTGCTCTGAATATATATTTACTGCTATAGGATGTCCTTTGTGATTCTTATAATCTTTAATTATAGCTCTGAATTTATCTTATTAGGATTATATTATACACCAGGAGTGATAAGAGGTCAATTATTTATAAATAGATGGAAAGGTAGTCGACTGTTACGCTCTTGTTCTACGAAGGAGAATACATCTCTGAATTAGAGGGCACTGAGAAAGCCACCTAGTCAAGGTGCTTAGTCAGAAGCTTGGGATATAACGTAATTCCCGACCGAGCTGCGCACCCGACCGAGCTGCGCACATCCGACCATGGTCAAAATGTAGAAGCTTTTTAACATCAACACAATGGATTTCTATATAAAAACTAGTTACTATTGCGATTAGGACATTGATTCCTTTTATGCCCTATAATATTGCAATCACGGCAACGTGATGGCGCCCGTACGGAATGGTATTCTATCATAGGCGCTGGTTCTGTAGATGTAGTAGGTATGACTTCTTCCCTCTGGTTCCTGCCCTGTATGATGCATGGTGGTAAGGCCCATCCCATAGAGTTAATACACTCAATAGAAGTAACCCATTCCCGGTTCCCTGGCTGTATATAACCTGACGTTTACTAGGCATATCAGCTCTAGTTACTGCTTGTGCAGTAGCAATTAGTAGGCCCATTGCATAGCCAGTCTCATCAAAGTTGTAGATATCTTCAGGTGCAATCCCGTGTTGCATTATAGTGATTTGTACCAGATTAAACCACTCCTAAATGATCTTTGGATCCTCACATTTTGCACGCTGGTAGTTATAGCGTCGAGAATAACTAGTCTTGATTTCATTATGGCGTTTAATGAAGCCGGACACCCAGTTCTTGCCAATGGGTTGAGTATTGGTAGAATCATGCTGTGAAAGGAGAATATTGGCCATGTATTGAACATGAGATGGTCGGGGGGCTGCTCCACGTCGGTCCATAGAGAGTATCCATTGTAGAAGTGATTCCTCTCCATTTTCAGTCAATCTATGCCTATTGGCGCGCTTTTCAGACCGTGATGTTATACCACGGAGGCGTGTTCGGAAGGTGGATTCAGGGACCTGAAAATGGCGTGCTGCTTGCTGTACAGTAGTAACTTGGGATTCCTTTAAAGCAGATGTTGCTAATAGAATCCTCCCCTCTTGTTCAACTAACTTTCTTGATTTGGGAGGCATTTTTGGTGGAATAGTAGAGGTTGAATTTTTTAATTGATTTGAAACGCGTGGGAAAAACACGCGGTGCGCAGCTCGGTCGGGAACTACGTTATTTAATTATTTAATTATTAATCAAGTATTTGTACTTAATAACTAATCAATGTATAAGAACTGAATCTAAATAATGAATATTATAAATGATTTTATATTAACTATCATCCTTCTAAAAAGTATAGGTTATAATATATATAGTTAATCTTATATTATAACGTAATCCACTACCAAGCTGCATGGCGGCAGCAGCAGCATACCTCTCCCTAGGTTCAACCGTACTTTAAGTTTAGATTTTCATCAACTTTTTCGTTATTAATAAAATCGATCTAAAGAGCAAATGAAGCTGTTCTAAAGCTTGATTCTAAATACACGTGCCAATATAATGATCAATTTGTCTTACTGGACATGGGTACCCAAATGGGTCTTTTACCCAAGAAGCTAACGTATTTACAGGAATTATGCATAATTTATTATATTAGTAGTGTGTATGTAATATAAACACACTGTATTCTATTAACTTGGGTATGAGCCTCGAAGGCAGTTGGGTATTGGGTACAAAAGTCTGTCTGTACCTAAGTGCCAGGTCTAATTTGTCTAATGAAAAAATCCAGAGCTTATAAAGGGCTAGTTTAATCACGTTTTGGAGACTTCAAAGATATAGTATAGTGTTCTTTGAGCAGGACACCTACAATGCAGATGAAACTTACTTTTAGATGGGGGTAGCATCAACTGCAAAGGTTATACATAGCTTAGAACTATGGATAGCCATGCTAAATCAATATAGCCTCGAAATAGTGAGTAGATTACTCCAATAATTACACCAAGGCTCATGGCTGTATATTCTTAGAGACCAATTAATATATGGCCTGAATTTGCAGCTGATAGCCTCATTTCTTTTAAACTAAAAAGTCTACTTGTAAAACTCTATATTAGAATTAAAATACTAAACCCATCTCCCTCTTCAAGCAGCAATCAGTCAATCCTTTTATCGAGGCAAAACCCTAGCTAATCTTCATCAATTAAATCAGTAGAAAAAGCAGATTCAGGACCTCTAAATTTAAGTCTCTATCCTCCGTTATTGTAGAACACATGGTTAAGGCTATAAAGGCATGGAGATGACAATGGACTCTATCCTATTACAACAATAAATACATCATCCGCACACATCAAATAAGCATCGGCAAGAGAATAAGAAGCTCATATAAGCCTTTATTCAAGGTGGAGGCTGTTTGACTGGTGATAAAGGGATTGCAAAGGCTGAAGGAAAGGCCATACAGGAAGTCATCGAGATTATGCTGTCCAGCATGGTGCAATAGAGAAGGCCATAATAGATTTAAATGCCACTTTGGAGAGCAATAACTTTGTTGGATACAATAAATTTTGATGGCCTTAAAATGGGAGACATAACGTAATCGGACACCGAGCTGCCCGGCGAGGCGGCAGCGGCAAGAATTCTTTATACAAATAACTACTAATCTAGCTAAATAAACGCCATACTGAAGCATATTTGATTTATTAAACCTATTGCAATTTAGCTGGACCTTTCAACCTGTTATGGCCTTCTTGATTGCAATTTCTGCACCGTCTTGACCGCCGCGGCCTTGATGATGGCTCTTGTGTGGCTTCCCTCTCAATCAATTTTTTTTTCGGTCTTCAGAGCCAGTCAAGCTCCCCCCATCTTGGATAAAAGCTCATGTCATATTCTTCCCCTCCTGATATTCATTTGCTGTGCGAAGCTGATGAAGTTCTTGTCTTAATAGAGCAGCATCCTGAATTGCAACTTCTGTGCTCTTTATAAACTTTTCGAGCATCTGCTCTGCAACGACTGATGATAGACTGATTTTGGAGGTCTTGAATCTGCTTTTTCTGCTGATTTAACTGGTAAAGATTGGTTGATGTCATCCCTAAATAGAAGGATTGATTGCTGCTTGAAGAAGATGGTGGTGTTGGTGTCTTCATCTTGATGTGAAGTTTTGAAAGCACCCTCTCTGGTTTGAATGGAACAAGACCAGCAGCTGCAAATCCGCTTAGTATATTGGCCTCAGAGAACGCCTGAGCATGGACTTTGGCGTAGATAGATAGGAAATACATTTTATCAATGGCATGAATGCCATTCTGTGTCATCTCCCTGATTTTCTGGCCTTAGTAATGCTTGAGCGGCGCAAAACGGTTAACATCTAGAGGCTGAAGTAGATGACATGAACGAGGCATATAGAATGGAACAATCCCGCTAACTATTGCGCTTCTTCACTCCCGACTTGCAGGTTCAATAAATCTGGCATGGCTACCTCTAGTTTCAAAACCACAGATAACTTTTGCAGTCGATGCCATGCCCATTTGCAAGCCAGTTTCATCCATATTGTAATATCCTGTTCTGCAATGCCATATCTTAGCATAATCTCTTGAATGCGATTGAAACAGCCCTTTATAAGCTCTGGATCTTCACATTTTACATGTTGATAGTCGTATCGGCGTATATACTTGGATTTGAGTTTGAGTTCAGGATGGCTTGGACAGTGCAAATAATGAAAGCTGGGCAAGATGGCGTACATGTGATATTTAAGGGGTAGACGAAGTTTGATTCATATCAAGAATCCATTTGGAAAGAGTCTTTTCAACATTTGATATTTTTCGAGTTTGCAGACATTTCTGCAGGAGGCGATTCCATCGAGGCGGGTCATGAAGGTCCTTTTAGGCACAAAGACTTTTAGCACAGGCGATTTTTGGTAATTCAGGCATTAAATATGTTGATAAGAAGGCTAGAGTATGATTGTTTAGAGTGTGTGCTGCTGCTGACCGGGCAGCTCGGTATCTGATTACGTTACTGTATTAGCAAAGGTCTAATTTATCAGATCTTATGATCTCTCGCTATTGTATTATATAGATTACCAAGCACTGTAATAGTTGATTTAATGCGGTCTTCAAATTATCAGCCACGGTTGTGGTTGCAATTTTCTTTGCAAATTAGTAGGTGGTCGTGGAGCTCATCAGCTCGGTGGTAGGGCTATCTTATTTAATTAAATGGGATATAACGAATAAGAGCGACTTCTACATCAAGTCACAAAAGGAATATATGTAATTTGATATATCAACATATGCGACGGATGTCGTCCATACGACCGAGTGGTCCAGTGGCTACCCCACATTGCATAGAAAAAAGCACTTTTTCTGGCCTCTGCATCTAAATAACAGCAAATATCTATAACTTTTTATTTTATATTTACCAGTAAATATGGATTTCCATAGCCTGTACTTTTGTGGTTGCGGAAAATTACGTAGAATTTTTTCCTAGACTATAGCTAATACATAAGGTTAAAAGTTCTAGTCCTTTTTATAGTATATAAATACTTCATTCATGGGGCCTTTTTTCAAAACCTTGATTTTATATTTGTACAATAATAAGGAAGGTCACTTTATTAATGACTACCGAAAAAGAAAATAGTTAATGTTCTTAGTCTCCAAATTAGTTGTAAAAAAAAAAGGAGGCACCAAACTATATGATTTATCACTTATTATTATAAAATCAGCCCTGAAGAGCCTGGATCTCTTTGAAATTCGGGCTGGATCTAATTTCATTAATCAGATATGGACAGACTAAAGAACAAATGAAAAATATTCTGGTAGTTTGATATATTCTAGCAATCGTAATTATCATAAATACAGTAAAGTAGACAGGGTTGTGATATATAGTCCTCAGCCTTCTAGGGCTAGAGAAAAAGACTTCTTTCTAGACCTTTTCTATACATTTGAATAATGATATCTCCAAGAACCTGTCTGCTATACTAGAAATACAACCTTACATATCAGTCATCTCAAATCTATTAATAATCAGATAATATTGAAGTCTATGTTAGTATCTTTAAAGTATGTATATGAAGTATAATAATGCTCATAAGTGTTATTGATGATTATTTTTCTAACTCATCTACAACCTCTGTGAACAAGAATATGTAGTACTCTAAAAATACGTTTTTTAGAGCTTTAAGTGGGCTAGATTTTTTAAAAGTCCAGTTTAGACTAGTTCTTTTTATACTCAAAAGAATATATATGGCTTCCGCCTGTGTATATAGATTATTAAGGGCTAAACATTAATGTCAAGAACTATTACGTGCCATCTCTTATGTGAGAAACTAGATCAACTAGCACTTGTGAAGATTTTTAACTTATTTCTCATAATGCCTATTACTGCATTCTAAATCTACCATAAATATTATAAATACAATCATACTCTTGAGCCTAATAATCGCACCCCCATTCTTTCAGACATATTATTAACAGTAAGCCTTTATGATATTCTTAATATCTATATGATTTTATCTAGGTATTCTTATCTACTTTAAAATATTGAGAAGCATAATATGTTTACATCATAAACATCTTTAAGCAAAAATCATTGGAATCTGATTTAGACTAAAATCTATATAGGTATCAAAATTCAAATCTATAAATTTCTCAGGCCAGGAAGAATTATGGTGTGCACAATAAGGAATTTATTATGATTATTCGAACCTTTTAAAACTGAAACTACTACCCAGAGGATAATTTATATCCAGTATAAGTTATATATAATTATATAAATCTCCATTAATTTATGACAACCGAAAACTCAATATCAAGACATAACCAGTGCGCGTTACGATATAAGTTTTCCCTGAGCATGACGAGCTGATGTTCATTAGACCTGGACATGGGTACCCATTTAGGTAGAGGTTTCATACCCATACCCAAGGGCACGTTATACCCAAGTTTACATAGTTTTCCTGCATAAGAATACTTAGTCACTAGTGAGTATTATTCTGTATTTCTATCCCGTCAACAACTACCATACAATATATCTCTCTTTATCACTTATCATTTATCTAATATTACACAAAGAAAGCTATCATACGGTAATCTATAGTGTAAATCATGTTAATTTCAAAATATTTCCAATCAATGAAAGTTGGTTAATTTAGAAAATTGTCTTTTCGTTGTGTATTCAGTTGAAATATATCTTTTTTTCTACACTGTGGATATTCAATACCACCATACTTTTGGATTACTAGCTTAAGTACTTATAAAACCACTATGGTTGTATAAATTATGCAAGTCATTGTGGATTACTATAATTAGCAAAAAGTTGGGTATTTGGGTAAATTCTTGGGTATACCCAGTTGGGTCTTGGGTACAGACCTTATACCCATACCCAAGACCCATTTGGGTCTACCCAAGGACAATTCCCAGGCCTAATGTTCATCAAATGACCTGCCTTTATTGCCCAATGGTGGAACCTCTGGGCTTGGGCAGTTTATTTAACAATACTGTAATCCTAGTTATCATCAATATATATAAGGTTATAATCTATCTCATATCCTGAAAATATGCTACAATAGGATTATAGATTTATTCTACACACTTCATTACTAATTAGAGAATCTACGTTATCTATTTAGTGACCAGGGCAACCTGGTCACTCTCTTCCACTACATCATTTATAAATAGAATATATAAAAAATTAGTAGAAATCCCGAAACATCAAGGTGCGCCAGAGATAAATATATAATCATTTTATTTCGAGTTGTAATTGCAAGCAGTATCGATATGCTATTCAGATAGCACACGAAAGCAAATGTTTCATTGAAATTACTATCTAATTGTTATTTCACAAGTAATTAACCTAGCATCAGAGCAGTCTATCCAGCCATCTGGGCCTAGCTTGAGATTAAATATCCATATATCTGATTATAGGATCTTTGAATCCATATAACCAACTTATTGCATGCACTCAGACTATTTTTCTAATTATTAAAGGTAGAGATAGATGAGAGTATTAAAGATGTTCAAGAAAATCGAATTCAAATGGCCACCAGCGCAATATAGAAGCAAAAAAAAATCAAAATCAAGGGCTGCAGCAGTATTTGGAGTGCCAAAGATACTTTTGTTGATCGGCTCAACCAGGTTCAGAAATACATACTAGTGACCATGAATTGAATGCTGTTGAAGGAGAATCTCTTTGCCAAACAACTTCTTGATGCAGATGAGATCCCACTACAGTCCTTGGAGTCAACCGGGCCTCGTCCTTTATTAAACACCGTCCTGAACTACGCACGTCGTACAATCTGAATATTACATCAGCGTGCAAAGCAGGATGACCCAAAATATCTTAAAGCAATGGTTTGAGACTATACACAAAGTTATCGGGGAACATGGTATACATGAGGATGATATTTGGAATTTTAATGAGACTGGCTTTGCAATGGAACTCTACAATATTCAAGGTTATCACTTGCAGTCGAATGCAGTGAGACCTGGCACAGTTATTCATGGAAATCGTGAATTACCAATAGTGTTGGCTGGCTGGATAACGAATGAGATGGCCTTAAATGGCTGAAACAAGCGGTTGATCCTTTTTCTATACCTATACTCGCATGCACATGAAGCAGTATTTTTCTCCAGAAATATATGCAGTGGCTTCAGGGGAGCTGGTCTAAAACCTCTCGTGAGAGAACAGGTTCTTAAGAAAATCACCTTTCAACGTCGTACACCAGCATCACCACCCACTTGTTGAAGGCTTAATATCATCAGCTTTTGAAACACCTCAGAATCCTCGCCAGATTGATCGCAAGGTTCAAAGCCTACAGAGAAGTCTTCAAATTAAAAGACTTTCTGGGATTCCAGTCTCTCATTCAACATATTGAAAAGGCCGCGCGGATGGCAATGAATATGAATCTTTTTCTTCAATAGGAAATCAAGGAACTAACGCGCTGAAAATGAACGTAAAATAAAGAAGGCGGTAAGGAAACATGCTTCTTTAGGGAATGATCTATTTATCTCTGCACAGCAGAGGAGGGTCACGTGATGACTTTATAACGTATTCGCACGTGTTAATAAAATTAGGGTATTATTACGATAGACATCACGTTTGGCTATCCACAGCATCAACCGCGCGCCAGTGAGATCAATATGACTAATTCTGCTGCTAATCAATAGTCATTCCAGACACTCCTGGCTGAGTAATTGATTGATGAAGATCCTGGATCCTGGCCCACCAAATTCCCTACCTCCACTTCCAGTCGGTCATCACCTGACATATTGGCTGTTGCACCGATTAGTACCTCACGGGGTAGTCGGAGAATCAAATGCGTTGGCATGGGTAATGATAACTACCAGCATCATTGATTGGGGGGGCGTATTCAAGGGGTAAATGATAGCTTCTAGTTCTTTAAATTTTAGTTTACATTGTCAATTATGATCATAATGATAAATCTTATCCAAATACTCCATTGAGTAATCACGTGATATGGATCTTCATTTTACAAAAAACGGCTAGATAGTGTGTCTGTATCATATCCCTACTTAGTGGTTCGGCAAGAATATTGCACAAAATAAAAGGTGTGAGAAAGGATAATAATTCATTCATAGGCAATATAAGTAAAGTGACGAAGATAAGAGATGAGTAAAAGCTAACTAATAATGACCAAGGTAAAATATGTAATAAGAATAAATAATAAAGTTCCAGTTATTGGAAATCTAACTGGCATCTTATAAGGCTGAGCATCTGACTCATCTATAAATACAATATCATCGTCTTGATTCACACTTAAGCCGGAATTAAAAGAATTAGAAGTATAATAGCCTTAAGAGATCATCTGGAAAAGGCTCCTCTTTCTCTAAAAAAAAAAAGTATTTAAGATAAATTCTAGTAATAAACTGGTTTCTTTAGTTACATATGGTCTTTGCATACAGCTGTATTAGACATAATACTGTATTATATGTCATATAAATTCCTGAACATATCTTCAGTAATATATTTATCCATATTAGGATAAATGAAGAGCCTAACAGTATACCATACCTATAATGTTGGTTGAGATATGGGATCTTAGAAGTGCTATTTTATATACAATACACGGATGGCCCGTTCGGGAGTGGATCATCTTATTACATGTTCTTATCTAATTACTATCCTCAAGCCTGCCTGTTAAAGAACTTTCTTTTCTATGTTATTATTTTTACATCTAACTTTATACAAAATATTTTCTGTGTTAGATAACCTTGTTATAAAATAGAATAATGCGAGTGCTAAAGCACCGAGTTTTCATATAATGACTTATGTGTTAGCACTGGCCTCTTACTATAAGGTTTAAGGTTCTAAAAGCCCCACTCCATACCGTTATTTAGGTTTTCTGAGATTGATTAAGGGTTGAGGTTCCTAAATATGGACGCAGGTCCTATTAAAAGGATAGTTTCTTATATCGGAAAGGAAATTAGACATCTTTTATCTTATTAACAATGCTACCCTCTCCATGCTGATGATATTACAAAAGACTAGATATAGTAATTTTATTACTTATAAATTTCTTCTCCAGTTATGACCTGATTCCTCTTATAAAGATCAGGATAAACCAGTTATTTAATCTCTCCCTTTAGCTTACTGTAATAAAGAACTAGAAATAAGTAATAATAATGTAAAAAAGTCTTAGTATCTAGAATTACATCAAGAATCTCTAATTAGTTTTAAACTGGCATTATGGCTTGTTAACTTGCTGGTTTATATTTGCTGAGAAATTGGGTATTATTAAATGATCACCTGGCCTGTTCTGACCAGTGTAACTTATATGATTTTATTGATCTTGCTTGTTATCTATCCGTCAGATAACAGCATTTAACATTCCGAACGCAAGAAAGCCCTGATGGAGATGCTAGGTCAATACTGGCCGGTCTAAGACCTGGCCCATGGGCGGGCCCATTTGGCCCAAAGTGGGGCAAAACCCAGCTCGCACGTGCCTTGTATGAAACCTATGCAAAAAAAAAGTATCTTGTCGAGCTAAGTCAGCAAGTTATCCGTTAATTTTATGCAATTTGGGAATTTCGTGGGCCGGGCCATGGGTCAGAAGTCCGGCCCAAACCCAGGTCTAGGCCGGTCAATAAAGTGGAGATAAAAGGATATAAGAAATATACACACTGATACAGTACTGACTAGATAGATACTGGCTACTAGACTATACTGTAGTGCATGATTGACTCTCAATTTCTCATAGACGATCTGCAGAATGAAGGGATGTGTTGGATCTGACTAGAGACAGCATAACATACTTCCAGTAGGGTCCTGGGGCATACTGTTTCATTACAACACTCGATTGGAGCTAACTGGCCTCAGAGATAGTTTGCAGAAAAGAATGTATTGTAAGTAGCTCATCATTTACATACTATACAAATTTAAAAATAAAAAAAATGAACGGATAAGGCATTTAATAAGGAAAAAAAAGAGAAATATCACAACACTATTCATTGATTGTCCTGCAGGTCATCAGGATTGTGACTCAGCTCTTATTATTAGCTATTTACAGAGTTGTCACGGTCATGTTTCCAGGGTGCATTCTAAAAGATAATCGCTGCGTCAGGAGCAAAAGACTTGGATACTAAGCCGATAGGCTTAGTACTGCACTCACTTATATAGTTAGGTGGTTCATGCCGTTACAAGAGTGTGTTCTCGGTCGTTAATAAGGTAGAAGTCCTTTTTACTAAGACCCATATGTAAATGGCTATCGCTGCGTGGAAGGACAAGAAGATTAAAATTGAAAGCTGCTTAAATATTTGGTGTCCCTAAATCCTCCCTTCGCAAGCGGCTTAATGGAATCAAGCCACTTATAAAAAACAGTGCAAATGTTTGACCAAAAATTGACAGGATATAAAGATGTACTTGTAAAACGACTGCTAGATGCATCAGGATAAGCGAGGCTTTCCAATTCGGTTATAATTCTTGCGCCATTAGGCGCAGGAATTATTTCATGAGCGTGCACAAGATACAACTGCATTTCTTGGAATCAACTGGGCCTATTCCTTTACCGAACGTCGTCCTGAATTATATACAAGATACAAATCGAAGAATCACATACCAGAGAGCAAGGTAGGAGGATCCAATGTTTTTAAATAGTGGTTTGAGGCTGTAAAGCTATTCAGAAACATGGTATAATACATGATGACATCTGGAACTTTGACGGAACAAACTTTGCAATGTGACTGTACAACAATATATAAGGTTGTTACTGCGGTAGAACATAGCGGGAGACCCTGAACAGTTATCTAGGGGAAACGTGGATGGGTCACAATCATTAAGCGTAAGCTCAAATAAGGAAGTCCCTATACCACCAGCATTGTTTTAGAGGGGAACACCAGGCTGCATCACATGAAGAGGATAATCCTCCCCTAGATTTGAAGATTATCAACAATTCAAATGGCTGGACAACAGATGCAATTGGTCTTAAGTCGCTGATTTATTTCTGATCCTTTTCTAAGCTGCATTCGACTGGTGCCAAGCGGCTTCTTATCCTTAATGACCATTCAAGTCATGAAACTGCTTAATTTGATGATCTCTGCAAGAAAATGTAATCGTTCGTTTTTGTACGCCTCCACATACATCTCATATCCAACCCTTAGATGTTGGGGTTTTTGGACCGCTCATGTTAGAGGCCATATTCCAGAAACTTACGTGACATACTCAAATAATCTATATTCCACGGGCTGAAAATGAGCAGGAAATGAAGAAGGCAAAGAGACGCGTTTCTCTAGTGAATGATCTTTTTATCTCTATACAGGAAGGTCATAAGCATATTCAGCAGCTTGACACAACTTGATGTGCGGAATTATGCCATACCTCGCGGGCGAGTTCCACCGCGCTGTAATGGCTGTGAGACTATTTGACATACTAAAAAAGGAGCTTTCCTAATAGATTGCTACGTAATTAACTACGGGGTGGTCATACTTAGTCATATTTAAAGATATTGATGGTTGAAAAGCTTTAAAAGTAATGGTTGTGGGGAAATTTGCACCTTGGCCGTACTCGTCACTCGCCCGTTGAATAAATTATTACTATTGTTTTAAGGTCTGAGACAGAAGCTATAATCCTTCTAGAAGCAGAGAAGCAGGGGACAAAGATCTATCATAAGGTATCATTCAATTTTAAATTCATTGGATCAACTACAATTAGACCATTATTGATTTACTCAAACACAATGAGTCAGTCAACTTTAACTTCATTCCATAATAAGTTGGTTATTCATAGTACTGGTAGTCTTCATAATTAGTCTCACAATTTACTATTCATGAATAATAGTAAATAACTGATGCTATTTTATCAATTTGATTAATTGGGCCTGTATGTACTGAGCTGGATAGTCATATCTATCCACGATCAGCATTCTTTCCTTCAGCTTTATACTTATAGCCAGTATACATGTCAGTTTGATGATTCTGTTGATATAAGAGATGACTGTTATACTCAGTTTGAGCAACTTTAAGTGCATTCACTGAATCAACAGTATATGGTGGTCACGTTTGCTTATTCACCTTTTATAGAATTATATCCCCTTCTTAAGGTGACTGTATCTTTGTCTTTTCGCAGGTAGAGCTTTCTCTCTCATACTATCATGTAATACACTGCCTATTGTGATATCTAGCTGCTTGTCTATTATGAGTTCTACAAGTACTATCTGGTTGCTGGTCTTTCAGGGCTGGACAACTAATCAAACAGGCCTTCGCTGACTAAAAGATGTCATTGAACCATGTTCTAAGCGCTATATGACTGGTGCTAAGCGATTGCTTATTCTTAATGGCCATAGTAGCCATCTAACTGCTGAATTCGATGATTTCTGCAAGCAAAATGCAATCATTTGTCTTTGCATGCCTGCCCATGCTTCACAGCTCCTTCAACCACTTGATGTGGGTGTTTTTGGCCCGCTTAAAAGCACATATGGAAAGCTTCTTGAGCAGCGTATGGTTGCCGGCAACAATCATATTGATAAAGAAGACTTTCTATCTCTATATCCAGATGCACACCACCATTAGCTGAAGGCTCAATTTCCTCTGCATTTCAGACTCCACAGAATACTCGTCAGCTAGATCGAAAGATACACAGTCAACAGAATAGTCTTAGCGCGAAACAAAAGCTTTCTAGCAGTCCTATTGCTCATATTCAACATCTTAAAAAGGCTGCGCAAATGGCCATGCATACCAACCTTCTTTTACAACAAGAAATCAAGACTTTACTGGCTGAAAATGAGCGAAATATAGAAAAAAGGCAAGGCGACGTGCTTTAATAGGTAATGACACTCTTTTATCTGTACAGGAGGGCCAAAATCGGGTTCAGCAGCTTGATATGCAGCTTAATGAGCAGCCTGAGGAATCTACACCTGTGCCTCGACGACGAGCTCCGCAAGGCTGCAGTGGCTGTGGGATAATTGGATATACGATTCGGAATTATCCTACTAAATAGCTATTTTTCCAATATATTTAGTTAGTCAAATTCAATGGTGTTGGTGGTTGAATAGCTTCAAATAGTGGTGGGCGCGGTGAAAATCCGCGGCTCGGTGGTTGATTACGTTAAATGGCCATTAAATGTTAATGTTATATATTCCCTAAACATTATGCCCATGGCTAGTTTTAGCTTACTATCATCATTTAACATATCATATTACTTGCCACTACTATGTAAAATAAATATTCCTCTATAACTTAATTTTCTAGCCTACTATTCAGTTTATAATACAAAAGCATTTAGCAATCCTAAACATGTGGTTTTGATTTAAATCCAGTTTATGACCATGCTATAGCTTATATACTATCTTGTTTCATCTGCTTTTTCATCATTTGAAGTTAATAATTATTTTTAATATCAAACTTTTCAGTTGAAAACTAGTAAACATTAATCGGTCAGAAAAAAAAAAAAGCAACTAGGTCTGCATTATTAATTTTAATATCTTCATTATCTTCTTTAGATTCACCATTAGAACTATTTATTCTAAGGCGGTCGGTTTATTGATCAGTTTTTGTCCTTTCAAGTTTTTAATGGATTAGAAGTTTGAGTCTTCTCTAGAGCTTAATTATCCTCCTGCCATGGCATTCTTGTAACTCGATAGGCTTTGCTGAGCAGATTATTGGTCAATAATTACATGGGGAGATGATTGAGGGCAAGGCTTGTAGGTTGGTCATTAATTGATTCATCAGTCTATTTTAACTGTCAGGCTGATGATCTAGAATCCTCAGGGTGCTGTTATGTTGGTTGTGTAATCATTGGCTGACCTGGCCTTATTATCAATGAAGCAGATAGCTTAAAGAAATTGAAGAGTTAATGATCTGACTGCATGAGGTTAAAGCAATAGGAGAATTTCAATACTATAAAATTATATTAAATGTTTAATTCCCACTGATGGTAATAGAAAGTGTTTGGCATTTAAAGATAAGAAGCACCTTTCTTGGGTTCACATACACTTATTATTATACCTTGTATTCTCCTGTACCTATGAGTGGTTGAGATATTGGGGTCTTAGAAAGTGTTGTCTTATATGGAATACATAGATGTTCCGCTCGCTGTCCGATTACGTTATGATATTATTCTTAGTAAACATAGTAGAAGTGGTGGGTTTGTACTACTATTACGCCAGCTGATTCAGAGATATCAGTATCCTGAATATGCCACAAGATAATAGTAATCATAACACAAACAGCCCTACTGAACTTGCACGAGTGACTCCTGCCCCGACTTTTCCGAAAAAAAATGGATGGAACCTATTTATAACATTGTTGAGTATCCTACCCATGTGAACTCAAATAAATATTAAATCTACAATTTAACTCCATATAAAATGGTGAACGAACCACTATTGCGCTAGAAAATCAGCTGTGCAACCTGGAGCGCAGAATCAATGATCTTCTTGCAAAATTCGAAAAATTCAGAAGAGAATTGAGGTCCGTCATAGCTAAGTTGAATATCCAGAACATTAGGAGAACAAACGGTCCAAGTGAAAATGTCCGTTAGAATCCTTTTCTGCAACACCGACCTCTGTGATTATACCATCAATGAGTTCTGCAGGAGCAATGTCGAATGCTGGGTTCCAAACTTTGATTCCCTTTGCTGCGATGTTTATAGTTTCCAAAGACAGGGCTCCAGTAGTATCATCTTTTTGGCTGGGACCTTTAATACTTGTTACCTCAGAAGCCGGACGCTCTTCAATGGTGATTTCATTGCCCGATTTAGTAGCCAGGTCAATTGTAGTGAGCGGTGCAGCGACAAGGAATTTGACACCGTGATATCTTGCCAGGACTGCTAGGCCGTATGTTCCTATCTTATTTGCAGTATCCCCGTTGGCTGCCACCCTGTCTGCTCCCACTACAATCGCATTCATGTCGGCATCTGTCCGTGCGAGTAGAGCAGCTGCCATCGAATCGGTAATCAACGTAGCGGGGAGACCGTCATGAACCAATTCAAAAGCTGTCAAACGGGAACCCTGATTATACGGTCGAGTCTCTGTACAATATGCATGACGCAGCCCATTGTTTGAGGCAAGAGAGCGAATAACACCCAGCGCTGTTCCATAGCCGGAAGTCGCAAGGGAACTAAAAGAAGAATGATTAGATAAATTGCAATATCAGTGGATTGCATAACATACCCTGTATTGCAATGTGTGAGAATAGAAGCTTTAGACACGCCCGGCTTGAGAGCATTTGCAAGAATCCACTGAGCCCCGTTTTGCCCAATCCTTTTGTTGTCTTCCACATCTTTCACCATCATATGTTCAGCTGCGTGGATAAAAGCAGTGGCGACACCATGGCCTGTTGATCCTGCTGTATTGGCAAGTTCGGTTACCAAAGCCTCGAGCTTGTGGGCGGCATCGCCGAGATTGACAGCAGTTGGTCTGCTAGTGACGAGATAATGTAATTTCTCCACAATGAAGACCTGAACCTCTTCCGCAACAGCCGACAGCTTGTTTTTGGTGACAAGCTGGTGAAGTTCAGATGCAAGTGCAAGTGCAGCTACAATGGCAATGGCAGGTGCACCCCTCACTCGCATTTCTTTAATTGCATGCCACCCCTCCTCAGCTGTCCGTATAGGTATATATTCTTCGACAAACGGAAGTTTTAGTTGGTCAATTATGGTGAGATCGCCATTAGTGTATCGGATAGCCTGCAGCGTCATCCTGGATGTAATTCTAAAGCAACTGTCAGTGATTCAATATGCCTCGTGAAGATGCAGGGCTGTTACCACTGTATGAATGACTCTGGAATGTGCTTTTGGGGGCGAGATGATCTGCGCTTATTTTAAGATTAAAACTCTGCGGAGTACGGAGCATTACACGTGGGGCTTTGTGCTCCGTAGCACGGAGTAGTACCTGAAACCCATATGTCTTGTCATTGCATTATCATATTTGAAGTATTAACGAGCAACTAAATAATAAATATGCCTTTAAAAAAAAAGAAAGAAAAAAACCGACTTAGCCATAATATTTCACGGGAATCGGAAGACAGAACCACACCTACTATGATTCGGTATATTGAGGGTCCGCTCTCATCAAGTCCATTTGGACATACACTTACATATTCATGGTATTGGAATTGCTTAGAAGAGATTGCTATTTGCAATAAAGAGCTTGTGCTTCTCGGGGTTTATCATTGGCTTCCTCCCTTTTTTCCATTCCCAACCCAGCCTCCTTTTCGGCGTTGGACCTTTCCCTTCTCCGTTATGGCTGTCGCTCTAGGAGCTGGCGGTATCATATTCTATATAGGCATGTATCATGCCTTGTAAATGGCATGTGGTAATCATTGCGCAGAGATGTAGAGAACTGCAGTTCACCAGATATACACGTTAGTTTTGCAATTCCCAGGAAGATAGTATAAACAAACCATTGTTTCCGCGAACAAAAGCATCTCCAAAGTTTTTCCTCAAAGCTCCATTTACATATTCTTCAGTCTTTTCCAAAGCAATATTCATGTAACCATCCACCGATTGAAGTTCGCCTAAGGAAATGATGTCAGAATCCAGATGTAAAACCAGATTAACACAATGGGAAATAACCTTTGTAGACAACTCCAGAATTCAATTTCACAGTTACTGGGGCTCCAATAATTTCACTGAGGAATGCTGATGGGTCTTTGCCATCAGATGGCGCACCGTTCTCCATTTTTAATCGACTTTACAAGGCAATATCAAGCGCTGTTTCAAAAGAAAAATGAAAGTAAAACTCGATATGATTGCTGAGCAGGACCAGAGGACAGAGTACTATTGTATGCCGTACTCCGAGCTCCGTACTGTGGTGGAGATATGCAGATATGCAGATGATTAGATAAATCCAGGACGCGCCAAGATTTGTCCACTCCACATTATTATTGCATTTCTTCACCTATTATTCTACACCACACCAATATAGAGGCCTTCCATTCACATATAAGCTGTGATACTCTCTTTTTGACGCCTGAAGAAACCATAACAACGCTATGCGATCTTTTTTTAGGAGGCCATCATGGGCGAAAAGGGGAATTGAGGATTCAGTCCCTGATTTCTATCGACGCTCGGAGCACACTTATGCTGATATCATCGCTGCGACAAAAGAAGCACGGGAAAGATCGGCAATTGAATCTGCCTATGACGATCAAAGAGCAGATGACAAGATATCTAAGGACTGTCGATATTCAAATCAAGTCGGTGTAAGGGAGGATGCATCGTCAGACAAGGTCTTCGGAGCAATAATCGACCAGAACTCTTCCATTAAGCCAGAACCTTGCTCCCCCAGTGTATTACCAGAGGAGGGGGAGGCTAGCTGGCATCAGGTGCAGCGAATAAAATGTATTCATGAAAGCGACACTGTTTATGATCATAACACCCCTGCATCAGACTGTCGACCTGTAGCGGACATCCAGTCAAATAGCCAGGTCAACGAGCACTGCAATCATTCATCCGAATTTGCCTCGTGTATGCACGAGGGGACGAATGATATTTCTGATGATGAGCTTGCCTCTGGAAAATCTATACGTGATAATAACAAAACCGAATATAAGACAGCCCGGCGTGACAAGAGCATTCAAGATGATGTGGTCGTCCAAATACTGATAACATCAGAAATTGAAAACACAAAACCATTGATTATTCATCGAAAAGCTTCCCAGTCGTTGAGAGAGGTTCGCTTAGCATGGTGCAAGCGTCAAGGTATCACTGAAGAATTTCAATCATCTGTATTTCTGACGTGGAAGGGCCGGCGACTGTTCGATGTCACGACATGTAAGAGCTTGGGTGTCAATGTTGTGAACAATTCTGATGGCTTTCCGGATCTCCTTTACTCATCAGTTGACGACGGGCCGCGTATCCATATGGAAGCAGTTACACATGATTTCTTTACTTTCAAACAAAGACGGCAACAACTATCGCGAGCATCATCCACGACCGAATCTCAGACCGGACCAGATTCTCCCGACATTGGGAACAACAAGCGAGATGTGGTAATGAAGGTTATCTTAAGGTGTCCTGAACTCGATGACTTTGGAACTCAAGTCAGCCAGAAGACTCCAGTATGCCAAATCATCTCTGCTTTTAAGGACGCGCAAAGAATACCCGCTGAAAAGGATGTTTATCTTTTATTTGATGGTGATCTGCTGGATTCCAATTCTTTCCTCATAGATTATGACATTGCAGATCAAGACATGGTGGAAGTCTTGATCAGATAGCACCCTAGTCATAATTCAAAATATTAGTGGTATATTAGTGGAGTACATAGAATTTCCAATATCCTATCATAACAGAGCTAACTCTGAGTAGTAAGGCTTTGATGAAGTCGCAGGCCCAGGAAGAAAAAATAAGTAGGAAAAGAAAAGAACCACAAAACGAACACCAACCTCACAACTGCGGGATAGTCTTTTTTCTTTTTGCTAATTTTCTTTTCGCCCAAGCATAACCATTAAACACAACTTATATTTTCTCTCGTTCCTGTCTGTCCTTCAGCAATCACCTGGAACAATGAAAGTAGTCACTGCCAATTTTATGACCTGTGCTGTTAAGGGTTGTAAAGCATCACCAGCCTCATTTCCACTTCATTTTCATGATGCTGAACTTGAACTCCAGGAGCTAGATTTCCAGGCAGAATTCATACAGAATATTATTCCCAGGCTTGATTGGGATGGATTGCAGGTAACTGTCAATGAGGTAACTTTCAAAGTTCGGTCTAATCACTGTTGCTGTGCTTTATACTAATGATGTTTTATAGCTTGGCTTTCCCAAAATTCCAGACACAAAACCAGAGGGTGATGCCTTGAATGATGAGCAGATTCTAAGGGATCTGCACCGATTACTTCTGGAGACCCAAGTCATGGAAGGGAAATTGAAATGTGGGAACTGTGGCCATGAGTATATGATCAAAGAAGGAATTGCAAATTTTCTTCTTCCCAGTCATTTGGGTTCGTAGACCTCGATCTCGATGAATCGCACATGTTTTGACTGCTTGCTGATCTTTCGCAGTTTGAGAATCTTCGGGTAGATGATTCATGGACGCTCTACTCTGTACAGAGTACAAACATGCGCATCAAATTAAATATAATGCATGCTCACCGAACAATAGCGTTGAGAATAATCCTCTCGGTATAATATACAGAAGGGTCCCTAAGCAAGGGATTAGTCGTGTGAAAGGGCATCATCCCATAATGGCCTGGGCTATTTCATCTGTATAATAGTCCACCTGACATAGTGACAGTTATTCTATAATATATGGTACATGGTTGTCATAGCTATTTCGCAAGTCAAAACACAAAAAGCGTTGCCAGAATCTTTTTCTTGAAAAAAAAAATTTCAGGCCCTGAATAGTTCGCATAATCTCTCTCAGGCTTCAACCAAAACGCCCCAAGACCAATTCCGTGATAAAAACCTTTTATCAAAGCGCCGTGTAGAAATAGAAGGCGAAGAGTAGGAAAAGAATTTGAATAGCTTCCATGGTGGTTTCTGCATTTAATTAAGAAATCCTTTACAACCAGTGGAGCCGCAGAGACATGGGATTCTGTCGTCACTGTCCCATTCCCTTTCAAATTTGTAGTCATAAGTCAATTCCTCATCTGGATTATCGTTAGTCGGACCAACTCTACCATGTTCCAGGATCCAGTATCCCCAGGACACTTACCTCGCTCAATGTCCCTTAAGGCATATATAACGATTCGTTTACTGCCATCGACCTTGATGATCTTGGCAGTGCAGTTAGGCGTACAGCTATGGTTGATGAACCTGGCAATACCGCCCCGTTTCGTGGCATCTATGACGGTGTTCTCATCGATACGGAAGAGATAGCTGCTACCAATGCCACTTTTCAAGTATTGCCTTTCTCTCATATCTGCCACCTGCTGTCGTACCTTCTCTCCTACATATTCGATGATCATATCGTTCGCTGATATGTTTTCCTCGGCATAAAGTCCCCAGTTGTGGATCGCAGACCGAGCAAAGCGAACAGGCTTTTTCCGTTTCTTCAATTGGTTGAAGCGAAGAACATCGCCGTCCCCGCTTTGCATGGGAAGGGCTTGTTTCTGCGCATTGATATCGGCAATCAGACGGCGGTTATTGACTCTTGTTGATCTTGAAGTTGACTTCGAAATCGTTTTCGCCGCAGCGATTCTGGCAGCCTCAGCGGCAGTGGCCTGAGGGTCACTTTTCGCTTTGGCCTCCCTTTCCTCCCGAGCCTTCTGGACCTTAATCCGGTGGGGTAGGTATTTTGATTTCTCTGACTCCAAAATTCTCTTCCTTCCCTCCGTTCGAGCAGCGCCTGTTGCATTAGCGACATAATAACCATGGATGATCGTCTCTTCATGCACAGGGCCAAGGTCTCCTGGACGGTTCAGTGCTTTGATCTCCTTTTGTCTCCATGCCCATGCTGCTAAGTTTCCAAGATTGGCCTTCGGCTGACCGGCTAGAACATCTCGCAAGAAATGTAGATCTTCTTCATCCTTTATCAGACTCTGCCAACCATCGAGATCCAGGATAATCGCCTCGTCATCCAGGACTGTAGGACGGGGTTCATCATTAGACACTCGCCATTCCACCTCAATCTTTGATTCTTCTGGCTGGTCCTCTTCATCAATGCTATCACCAAAAACATGTTCTTTTTCAGCAGAGTCCTTCTCGTAGATGGAAGCCTCTAGGTCGGATCTCTCTGAAGATTCCTTGGAATTCTGATCCTCTTCTAATACTGTAGGACCCAGTACAATATCTGAGGGACCATCCGTAACGGTTCTATCACCGTTTGCCGCGAGTGAGACGGGCGATTTCGTGTGCTCGTCTTCGGGGTTGTCAACAGAGCTAATACCAAACGGTTCCTCGTCTTCCCTTTTTCTCTTGCGCGCCTCATGGTCTTCGCCAATTCTCTTTCTCTTGCGACATGTCGGAGAAAGGCCGCTAGCGTCATTGGATTGCAGATTGGCTGCGCTTTCTGTGATAATATCGCCCCCCTGCGTTTTGTTGTAATATTGGCGTACCGGGAGTTCAGTGATCGAGGCTTGTAGAGTCCCAGACATAGACTGCTCATCATTATCAGATCCCGAATCAATTGAGCTCATTCGACTAAGAGGCCGGCTCTCTTGTTCGTCAGTGTCCCTGGTGAACGGTGTTCTTTGGTCGTCATCTGAATCATCATGATCATGTAGCTGTTGTAACCGATGGTAAAGAGGCCGCACTTCCCTCCTTCGCACAGGTTGTTTGCGCCTTTCATCCAAGAAAGCATCCGCCCGGTTCAAGCGATGCGCTTTTCGAATTCGCGGAAGGGCAAGGATATTGAGATTGGACGTTCCGAAAGGTCGCTGAACATTGGACAATTCCGAGCGGGAATCTGGTGTCTCGCTAGATGCATCGAAATCAAGACGAAATGTGGGTCGTCTGGTTCCCTCCGGATCAGGGATGCCTAATTTCTTTCTCTTGGCCGCATGGCGATCTGGATCAAGATAATCATATAATGCAGGGGCTGCGATGCGGGACTTCACATCTTCGAGAAGCTTGTCTTTCAGATCGCGGATAATCATGGTCAAAACTTCTCTGCAAGGGTCCAAATGAATCACCCGGAGTTTCTTCTCTTCCTCAACATCAATTTTGGCCTCTTTTTCCAGTCTTTCTGCTTCGGCTTTCTCTCTCTTCTCCGCTTCGAGTCGTTCAGGGCTTGGGCTCCGCTCGTAATTAGGATTACCGTATGGCTGGCTTTCCATGTTCATGATATAGGTAAACAGCGGCTTCATGTGGCATATCTTGTAGCAGCGTTCAGTTTCCTCCTCCCCGCGCCGAGAATTTTCAAATATGATATAGTAACCGCTCTTATCGCAACGGATGTCTTTCCAGTTAAACAGCTTGAGTCTCTTTTTCAGATGTGGAACAGTCGTGCTGAGAACTGGCACATAGCAATGTGCAATGAAGATATACGGGTCGCGCTTGATTTGATCTAGCACTGGTGTTTCTTCGACTAGTGACGGTATAGCGGGCTTCGAAAAGACTGCCCTCGGTCCTTCGGGTACAGCAGGTATCGGGCGCATCGAAGATCTCCCTGAAGGACCTTTCGGCGCTGTTGGAGGAGGCTCATTTCTCTTGGACTGAGGATCAGGTTTTGCTTCTTCGGCTTTCTTATGGCCCAATCTCCGAGGATCAGTAGCCTTGGACACAATCTTCTCCGCGAGGATGCCATCGCGATCCAACTCCACCCTTATTCTGCGAATTCCAATGCGTTGCTCTTTTTTGCATTCGAGGTAAGCTCGTTTAGCCGCGCTAGCTGCAAGTACTGGACTTCCTCCTCGAAACGAACTGGTATCTTTGTATCTGATGGAGCAGACCCCCAGAAATCTGCCAGTAATAGGATCGGTGCGATTGTTAATTTCCGCGATATCTCCAAAACTCGAGAAAAGCGCGCTTATTGGCGCGATTGGGGTTAAGGGATCGAATCCTGTGATCGCTATCTGTGTGGGAGGCCCAGGGCCTATCGTAGTTGCCGAATCATAAGGCCACGATTTCAACATATAAGGAGATGGCCGATATTTTGGCTTCTGTTTGCACCCGGCCCCCCGGGTGTAATTCGGGATGGCCAAACGGGGATCCGGAGGGCATCCATTTTGCTCGTTAAAAACAATGTCCACATATTCCGGTTTCCTCCGTCTGTCCTTTGACAATGACGATGACCGCCGGTCACTATCGGGATCGTAGACCAACTTATAACCGCTGACCCTATTTTCAATAGCATGTTCCTGCGGTTGAGGGGTAGGAGGGGTGTGTAGAGGTGTTATAGCGGCTCGTTGCTCTTCACCTTGGGCTTTCACCTGGTTGGCATTGGTAACACCATTCATAATTTTGCTCGGCTGGGGACTTGATTTACAGGGTGGTGATGATTCGACATTCGTGAGCGGAGTAAGTGTGTCCGGATGCATTTCATTCAAGTGTGGCGCACCGCTCTGGGAAAGTGAAGAACCAGTTGCTGAAGGTCCTGTACTCATAGAGCTCGTAAATTCAATCCCTGTAGTTCCAAACGATACCTTGGCCAATTCATCATGCGACCCCGATTCTGGGTGAGCAAACGTGCCACCATGCATCACATCCTTAACGGTGTTGGACCCCACGGAGCATGCAGGACGTTCGTCATTATTCTCGTGCTCATTCTGAAGTTTCGGACGCGGCAACTCCTGGGCGGCTCTGAAGCGCTTTTGTTGGAGAACTGATGGTGCAGTGGGGAAGAAATCTGCGAAGCCGGCTGAGGAGCGCGACATGATGGGAGATGGCTACACGCCAAATAACGAGATGCCGCGATCACCTGGCAGCATCCTTAACGAAAAGTGGATTGCCTAGTAAGAGTACATATATCCAGGAAGCTCTCCTGATGCGGGCGAGATGGAAAACTTCAGACCTAAGGTTTCATTGGGATTGCATGAAGCATTGAAAGGAGGGAACGCTGGAAGTTGAACAAAAAGAAGGTGTGAAGTTTCAGTTTAAAAGAAAGATGATATCAAGACTGGAATAGGAAGGAAGAAAAAGAAAGGCAGAAAGAGTTGAGGTAAATCGGTATATAATACAAGGAACGGGTGTTGGTGTCTTTCGTAGAAAGTGTTCGGATTCTGGAGAACTTCCCGATTAACGCGACCCAGGCGCGCGAACAGGCAAATCACGGCGACAATGAATGGCTTGAGTGGCGGGGGATAGAACACGGAGGAAATACACTTTAAAGAATAGCAATGACCAATTATAGAAGAATCTATCAACAAATATGATTCTATCGAGACAGATTCCTTGGGGAGCCTAATGTGGGAAAAAAAAAATAATGTATGTGCTCTCGGGTACGAAATAGAGGATAGGCGCGCGGGCAGAAGAACAAAAAAAAAAAGAAAAGAAAGAAAAGGCTTCTCCAGAAGAAACATGGCGGCGAGATATGACTACACCAGAACCTCTGTGTTCATCGCTTTCAACTGATGTTGAGAGACCACTTCCTGTTGAAACTCGAGAAGTTCAAAAGAATATAGTATGGCCAATCTGAACTTCTCGGCCACCTCGCATATCATGGGTGCAGGAGATTTTGTTGTCCATACTGTATATTGTAGAGTACACTCGCATACATTTTTACGGTAATAACCGGCAAGTCAAAGATGCGGTGATACTACGTATATATACAGAGTATACTCCGTACTCTGTATAGAATAGTTCTATTCCATACGTCAATGTTCTATTTTTAATATGTAGTACTGTAGTGGCATATCGCTCGGGGATTTTGACAATTGAGGCACGTCTCCCAAATTCCCATATAACAATTTTCTATTCTTCTTTGGCGAGTCCGAGAACCAAACCAATAATAGTAGTATATGCGCTGCGCCGAGGACTCCGTAATGCAAAAATAGCAACTCTCTTATGGATTCGGTACCTCATTCCATGGGAGAGAAGATAATTAAGGTACTCCGTACATACCCCGAAGTAGCAAAAATCACGCTAATAATAAAATTCACCAAAGGCTGTGTGTGGAAAACGAAGGACTAGAATATTCTCACGTCATAATCCTAGATTATACGGTGTCCGTACTACATGTATACTTGTACTACGGAGTACTCCGTATAGAGTACTGTACATAGCTATACTAGCAGCCCTTGCCGGAATACTTTCTGAGAATGTGCCAATGAGTATGTACATACTTCATGATCCTCCTTGTACAGAGTACAGTACATACATGCTACGGATAGCAGGCAAATAATCTTTCAAGTAAAGTTCAATACGCTCTCTGTACAGAATACTACTAGTAGTCTGCTGCATGCAATTCTGTCCATCACTTGGTTATATACCGTGTACTCTACTACTACTACTACTACTACTACTACTACTACTACTACTACTACTACTACTACTACTATGTACATACTAGCGACTGTTGCCAAGTCTCACTTTGTCGGTCAGAGAATCCATTACAGACCGCATGCCTTCATCCTTTGAATCTGATGTGTTAGATTTTTGACCTCTCGTGGCAAGTTGGCAGCAGGTGGAGTGGCCAACTGTAAAAAGGCATTCATACAGTATACAGAATATGCACCGAGGACTCCGTACTCCGTACCAGTATTCCCATGGGATGGCGGTTGTCGGCCAAGTGAGACATACCGACCGATTTGTGTGAGGCGCAGACGCTCGTTGGCCACTTCCTTTCTCCATTATTACTATTAGTAGTAATGGGACTAGTAATTGGGAGTCTCCGCAGTTTTACCTAACATTGGCCCCTGGTCCCGGTCCATAGAAAAAAATTCCAGCAGCAGCTTCCTTTGGTTTGGGTGGTGGGTCGATCTGACCACATAAAACATAGACAGCTCCCCCTCCTCCCTCACAAAGTCCGTCGATCTTGATCAACAATTTCTCTCTTCCTCTCTACTCCTTCCTTCCTTCCTTCCCTCCCTTCTTACTTCTTTCCTCCCTCTTCCCCTTCATAGTTCCAATTCTTCCCTTCGTCATCTCCATCTCGTCTTCCTTTCTTTCGTACAGAAGCAAGTCTTTGTTTATTTGTTTCCTCATTCACCAAACCGATCTCAACCTGTAAGGCATCCTAGTCCTCCTATTTATCACGCTGTCTCATCCAACGGTTACTGACTTGGCTTTCTCCATCTTCAAGGAGCTTTGCGTGATTCGCATACATCTCTCTTCCTTTTTCATTACCCTTTCGCTCATAATTCACAATGTGGTATGTGGACACATCACGTAGTTGCCATCTCATTATTGAGATTCACTAACAGGATGCAGTGGTATCTTCGGTTACATCAACTATCTTGTTGAGAGAGACCGTAAATTCATCCTGGATACTCTGCTCAATGGACTTTCGAGGCTCGAGTACCGTGGTTATGACTCGGCCGGACTTGCCATTGACGGCAACAAGAAGAAAGAAGTGGCTGCCTACAAAGAAGTCGGAAAGGTTGCAAAGTTGAAGGAGCTTATCAATGAATGCAAGCCGGACTTGACCAAGACTTTTGAGTCTCACGCTGGTATTGCTCACACACGCTGGGCTACCCATGGCACCCCTTCCCGCCAGAACTGCCATCCACACAGGTAGGTTCTTGCATATGCCTTTTAAGGCACCCCTCCGTTTTCTGTTCGAGAGTGCTAATAAATGACCGTATTCTCCTTTTTAAACAGGTCTGACCTGAATTGGGAATTCTCCATTGTTCATAATGGAATCATCACCAACTACAAGGAACTCAGAGCTCTACTGGAGAGCAAGGGCTTCCGTTTCGAGACAGAAACCGATACCGAGTGCATTGCTAAGCTGACCAAGTATCTGTTCGACCAGCAGCCGGACATTGACTTCACCGTCCTCGCAAAGGCTGTCGTGAAGGAACTCGAAGGTGCCTTTGGTCTCCTTATCAAGTCCGTGCATTTCCCTCATGAAGTCATTGCGGCTCGTAAGGGATCGCCTTTGGTGATTGGTGTGCGAACTTCGAAGAAGATGAAGGTGGACTTCGTTGATGTGGAGTACTCGGAAGATAAGCCCCTTCCTGCGGAGCAGGCCTCGCAGAATGTGGCCATCAAGAAGTCTGCCACGGGTCTTCTTGCTCCTCCCGACAAGTCGCTGCTGCACCGGTCTCAGTCCCGTGCTTTCCTCTCCGATGATGGTGTTCCTCAGCCCGCAGAATTTTTCCTGTCCTCTGACCCTTCTGCGATCGTCGAGCATACGAAGAAGGTCCTTTACCTCGAAGACGATGACATTGCCCATGTTCACGAGGGTCAGCTGAACATTCATCGTTTGACCAAGGATGATGGCACTTCCAACGTTCGCGCCATCCAGACCATCGAGCTCGAACTGCAGGAAATCATGAAAGGCGCATTTGACCATTTCATGCAAAAAGAAATCTTCGAACAGCCCGAGTCCATTGTTAACACCATGAGAGGTCGCCTGGATGTTGCTAACAAGCAGGTGACACTTGGTGGCCTCCGGCAGTACATTTCGACTATCCGCCGCTGCCGAAGAATTATATTTGTTGCCTGTGGAACCAGCTACCATTCATGCATGGCCGTGCGTGGTGTTTTTGAAGAGCTCACCGAGATTCCAATTTCCGTGGAACTGGCTTCCGACTTTTTGGACAGACAAGCACCGGTATTCCGTGATGACACCTGCGTGTTCGTCTCCCAGTCCGGAGAGACCGCAGACTCCCTCATGGCCCTTCGCTACTGTCTGGAACGGGGCGCCTTGACGGTTGGAATTGTCAACGTTGTCGGATCTTCTATCTCCCTCCTGACACACTGCGGTGTCCACATCAACGCCGGTCCTGAGATCGGTGTGGCGTCCACAAAGGCGTACACATCGCAGTTCGTGGCCATGATCATGTTTGCTCTTTCTCTCAGCGAGGATCGCGCCTCAAAACAGAAGAGACGAGAGGAAATCATTGAATGTCTCGCCAACGTTTCGGAGCAGTTCAAGGAGATCTTGAAGCTCAACGAACCCATCAAGCAGATGTGCGCCAAATTTTTCAAACACCAAAAGAGCTTGCTTCTGCTGGGACGAGGAAGCCAATTCCCAACAGCCCTTGAAGGTAGGCACCCATTCCATCCCCTCCCTCTGATCTATTCAATCTGGAATGGTATCTCACGATTATACACAGGAGCTCTTAAGATCAAGGAAATCTCTTACCTCCACTGTGAGGCCGTCATGTCGGGTGAGCTGAAGCACGGTGTTCTCGCCCTTGTAGATGAGAACCTACCCATCATCATGATTCTCACGCGTGACAACCTTTTCTCGAAGTCCTTGAATGCGTATCAACAAGGTGAGTGAAACCAGCCAAAGGATGTCAACGATTCGCATAAGACAGTATCTCTAACGCAGATTTCTATCAATAGTCATTGCCCGCAGTGGTCGTCCCATTGTCATTTGCAACCACGATGACCCCGAATTCTCTTCGGCCCAAACAGAGAAGATCGAGGTTCCAAAGACTGTCGATTGTCTTCAAGGTCTTCTCAATGTTATCCCGCTGCAGCTCGTTGCTTACTGGCTCGCTGTCGGGGAGGGTCTCAATGTTGATTTCCCTCGCAATCTGGCGAAGTCAGTTACCGTGGAGTAAGATTGCTCCGGCCGGTAACGGAAATGTATGGTGATAGATTGTGGGACACGAGAGTCAATATCACACCCCCCTCTTTTCTTTTTTATTATATCCCAATCACTCGTCTTTTAACTCCTTTACGTATCTTTTTCTTTAGCAGCCTTCGTTTTCTATTATGACAAGAAGAATGCGAATGTTGCACTCATGCATCATGTATCCTTAATGTTACTTGAAAGTCTCGATACTCATGGCGCTTTGTTTCTCATTGTTTCAGACGGGGGAGTATTAGTTCAGAGAGTACAAAGTACTGGGTATGATTCGCGGTTTCAGTGACAGTGGGATTTTCCATGAATTCAATACATAGTTAGCCTCATTAGCTTGTGTATATCATGCCCATATAAGACTACAATATCTGGACTAACGCAGATAGACACCCCTGTTCATCTTAGTTCTGTAACACTCGTGACAATAATCTATCTGTAACGATGATCAGAAGTGGGGGATCATCTACTTGGGTACGTAATAATACATGAACAGTATAATCCCACTACGCAATTTACTAGATACAGTGGTACATAGCTCGGATCCCCCACCATGTTCCAGATACCTATATCTCTCCTACAACGACACCAGAATTATTTAATGCTACATCGTACGCAGGCTGTTATATTGAACAACAGAGAAAAAAAAAGCTATATCTTGTATTTATCTTTTATTTTTTTTTTCTTCTAAGGGATTAAGGAGGAAGAAATGGCATCTTTGAAAGGACCAGGTGCTGCTCCGACCTATGACGGTGAGATAGGATTACTGCTTTTTTTTTTCTATTGATGGCAATTGCTCATCGATTCCTCCACAGGTTCTGGGCTCCGGATCGCAATCGTTCATGCCAGATGGAACATGGCGATAATTGGCCCTCTGTTGGAGGGTGCCAAAAGACAGCTGTTTTCGGCTGGTGTTCGAGAGGAAAATATCACTGTGGAAACCGTCCCAGGCAGTTATGAATTGCCATTTGCTGCTCAGCGGTAAGCCAACACTTTTAGGCCGCGGAAGGAAAAGCAGACTATATCTAACAATGCGTCATCTAGGATGTATGCGGCTTCGCAGATTCAAGCTGCCAAAGGCTCTCCGTCCGCCGAAGGCGTGAGTGCTACGGATCTGCTGTCATCATCGACTGGGGACCTCACCAAGGTCTCTACCGCGACTTCACAATCATCTGCTACGTCTCGACCATTTGACGCCGTTATCGCCATCGGTGTCTTGATCAAAGGATCGACCATGCACTTTGAGTACATTTGTGATGCCGTGACTCATGGGCTGATGCGTATCCAAATTGAATCCGGTGTGCCAGTGATCTTTGGTGTGCTCACCCTCTTGAACGAGGAACAGGGCCTGGACAGGGCTGGGTTGGGTAAGAGTGGCATGCACAACCATGGAGAAGACTGGGGAAATGCTGCTGTGGAGCTTGGCGTGAAGAGAGCAAACTGGGCTGAGGGTAGAATCTAACCAGGTAGGCCGAGAATCATGCTGGATAGTATAAATGGACACACAAGACTGGCTGCCGATAGTATTATGGCGGCGTCGACTTGTTAATCTGATGTCTATTTTGAATACATACTGGGTGTCTTTAAATCATTTCAATTCAAGTCTGTGGGTGATCATTCCTCCATCCGTTCACCTTCATTGGCGGTGTCCTTCGCACTCTCCTCCTCTTCATCATCTTCTCCTTCCAATGCCTTCTTTGCTGCATTCTCCGCTTCCTCGAAGAGCTCTTTCGGCACTTCCTCGTGTCTTCCCTTGGTAGGACCATCCATAGAACTAATCCAGGTCATCTCCAGCTCAAAATCCTTGTCCTTACTATCTTCATGGGCAACATAAATGATTCGAGCGGCTTCTTTGACAGCATCGACCAGGCTCAAGTTACCTGAGAGCAAGTCTAATTTCTCGAGTTCGGCTTTCGCGGCTTGCCTTCCCTTTCCGGTGGCGGCGCCATAGTAACCCTGGGAAGAGGTTAATATTCGGTTAAAACAGACAAGTAGGATAAATAGAGACACACCCAGTAAAGCCCGCTGGGTTCAATCATATATAGGCCAGGCCCACCGGCCTTGGCGCCTTCAACCTTTCCACCGGCTCCCGACTTTGGTCCGGTTCCGACTTGGCCGTCAACAGCCAACTCGCCCTCGGAGTCCCAGCCTCCAACGATAGATGTCACGCCGAATGGCCGCACGCTAGAGTAGAGTGTAAAGGCTTGAACATAGCTTCCAAGGCGGTTAGCAAGCGCCGAGGTCGGTACGGGCGCCTTGTATGCGCTTCTCCAAGACGAGGCTTCATCCCTGGCTCGGGCCACGAAATGACGGCCGTCGGGGTTGAGTCCGGCTGATACCTGGAATTCAGGGGTTGCATATATCAGTACTGACCACTCGCTGTCACTCAATAGAATGAGGGGGGGACTCACAATGCCAACATGGCGATCCACTGTTGCTATCTTCTTGTTTGCACCCGGTTTTAGAAGCTTGCTCGTAATTATCTTCTCTACAGCCAACACGACACCATCTGCACATCTGATACCGATAGCTGTTCCACCATTCTCGACTGCCTTGGCTGCATATTCCACCTGTAGACATGTTTAGTGAAACGAGCTCATGCGGTTGTTTCATGGCATGAGAATTGTACCTGGAAATTCCGACCATCTGGCGAGAAGACGGAGTTGGAAAGATCGTAACCAGTACCAATGGATGTCTGATTTTGGGTCATCTGTTAGCAAGAGGGAGCTATTACGCTGCGAGGCAGTCGGGCAGACAGACCATGGCTTGTCAAGGTGTCCCAGAGGAACGTCAGATGATGAGATACAGCAAACTGCTTCCCTATTGATTCTAGAATAAAGCAAAAGGAAAATAGCAAGGACTGCTTCTAGAACGTGTGTAATGGATGAGATCCGATAAGTTTAACTGACTGATGAGTTGGAGCTCCGGAAGATAAGATACAACCTGTAGCTGGAGGTGAGCTGCAGTCGCGTCACGGGGTTTCTGCCTTATTTTTAGTTTATACCTCAGGTGTCTATAGATACCAGGGCCGCGGGGTACAAATCCAACGTACTATGGCGAACTTTATTCTCTTGGTACTACTTTCATATATTAATGTCTATGCTACTATTGATACATAATGTTGAATGTGTACCAGACTCGGAATTTAAAAGTTCATAGGTATGTGCTAGTGTATATCAATGCCGCATTAAGATGTTTATACATCCGACCCAGTAATACTAACCATTGCAACAACAGCGGGGACCTCACAATCGTAGGCTAATTTAGCCATAATAGTACTCACTACGGGGTACTTTCTACGTGCACCGTATATACCATCCGATTCGTTCCTGATTCTTGCATGACCTGAAAAATGCTGGCCATACACCCGAGTGCCCAATCCATTTTCTTTGGGCACCGATATCAGTCATTTGACTTCGATATGGGATAATCCACGAAATAAATACATCGCCCCCCCCAAGAAGAGGACTGATTCTTTATTATTATATCTTAGCTATTGTCATTATCTTTTGAATACCTAATGGTATTTTGAGCACTCTACTGGAAGAACGAGAATCATCAACTGCCCTAACTCCTTCATACGACAATATTATTTACTCATCAGCAAATGACACCCTGAGCCATGTCTTCATCCATCTTGCACCGATGCCCATCTTGTGGACAGATGACTGACATTTCCACTTCGCTTGCTGCATTCATTGAGAACCCTCATTGTAACCAGGTAATATCCTTCCATTACCTACATTGAAAACAACAGATATATTGACTTCATGCGTTTGTAGTGTGGACTATCAGCTTCTGAAAGTAGCCTGAAGCTGCAAGAGGACCTGGCAGTGCTCTTCGACAGGCAAATGAGCATGGGAACCGTAGAGGTCCCGCAAACCCCAGAGCCTTCTTCGCCTACTTCTTCCCAGCCATCCCCCATTACATATAGTGTCAGTCAGCACTACCATCATTCCTCACATATAACGCAACAGGCCCAGGCAGCCGGATTTGAAGAGCAACAATTTTTTGATACATATTCAGCCTCTACGGCAACTGATACGAGTAATATCCTGAGAAGTTATAACATTGACCCATTCACGTTGTCCCCGAGGCAAGTTGAATTGTTTGAGGGCGCCATACCGGAACAGAAGTCGCGCTTGATTCAAATGTGGCAAATTTGCCCAGAGACAGCAGAAAGAGACCCAGCACCAGGGACACGCCTTCTCAATGATCAATATCAATACCATAGCAATGCGTTTGTGGAGGATCATGATATGAATGACATTGCACAGTATGGGAATGGAGACGAAGACGGACAGCAGTATGCGGAGCCATATATGGTTTCGGGGTATGAAGTCCTAGCCAAGCGTGACTACGAACTCTCTGGGCGAAAGGGTTACCAGACATCTCCACCAAGCGAGCCCACGACTGGTGCTCCCTATAGACTTGCGAGTGACCCAATTTACCAGAGCAAGCGATGGTGGGAACATACAGACCCGCAGCAAATGGAGCACCAATACGGGGCATTTGAGCAGTTCCGGCATTTCGTGGTCTAAATTTGGTGATATCGTCTGCTGGATAAGAACTGAAAAAAAATGAAAATTAGGGTTTAATGAATGGAATGATTTTACCATGCTACTCAACAAAACTGGGAGGCGGAAGCCGAGATTCCATTTAATATATAACTCTAGATACAACCAAACAAAACCAAATGAACAAGAAATCAATCAATTGCGATGAAATAACAACATGTATATCAACGTACTCTCTCTCTCTCTCCGCCCCTTCCCTTTCCCCAGAAACTGGTTTTAACAGAAAGTCAAAGAAACAGAAAAAAAAAAAAAAAGAGCCCCTCCCTAGACATGTGATGTCATGTACACCTCGCCGATGAGCAAGGCTGCGGTGATGCAAATGGTTCACAAGATCTAAGGCGACTGCAAGGTTGAGTAAGAATCACAAGAAACAAAAAACCAGAAGCTAAAAACGGAAAAGGGAATGAGAGTCAGCTCACCTTTACTAGTGAGATTCGACAGCGGCCGCAGCCTCCACGAGGGCGTCGGCGGCGCGCTTAAACTTGCTGCAGATCTGGCCAGGGAGCGCACACCAGCTTGGGATGTGAAGTCTCGGCATATCTTCAATGGCCTCGGCAAGGGCATTGGCAGAGCGCTTAATCTCAGAGGCGCCAGAGACAGCACGCTTCATCTGCCCGCAGGGCTGTCCAGGCAGCGCACACCAATTGGTGTCAACAGCAGGGATAGCGGCAGTGTGGACAACGGTGGTGACCGTCATGGCAAAAAGAGCAGTGAGGGTGAACTTCATTTTGTAGGTTTGTTCAAGAACAAGAAAGATGATGATAGTAAGAGGGAATTGGTCTTGTAGATTTCAGAGAGTTCTGATGAAGATTCAGAATCGAGCTTGCTGTTGTTGATGTTCTCCAGGCAGGAATCATGAGCATTTATATTGCAATGGAAGCAGGGCAATTGCCATATTCAATTCCCATATTAAAGCTCTCAATAGAGACATCTTTTATTCATGCGCCGAAATAGCGGTTCCAGAGAATAGAAAGAGAGCGACCTAAAGTCAATTGAGAGAGTACGGATTCAATTGACGGGAGAGTCAGTCACTATTCAGGTGGTGGTTCTGAATAAGATGACCCAATAAAGCATTAACTAGCCCTAATGCAGGGAAAAAGTAATCGCATATTCGAGAAAAGATGCATGGGCCAATCATCGATAGGAGTTGGATGCATTGTGCCCTTGGCTGTCTCTGCAAAACTGCAAGATATCTTCTTTTTTTACTCTTTCTTCGCTGAGTGAATGGATGTTGCTTCTTTTCTTTGTTCTCGATGGTCGTATAGGGTAATGCCATGTGACCGGAAAAATGATTGAATAGGAGCATCAATAAGGCTGCCGTTTGTCCCAGTTTGATCCAATAATGTATTTTCAACAACAGAGACTTATTGAGGTGAGTATACTTATTGAGACGATTGATATCCGAATCGAGGCAAGGTCTGTCAGAGTGATGCGATTGCAGATAAGATCGGTCCGTCCGGGGCCCGCACTAACAACCCAACTCGCGACCGGCTGCCGAGACGAGCCGCGCCCGTTTTTTCCGTCTTTCGCTCTTTGCGGCATTATGTCTATCTCTCCTCTTTCTCCCTCCTAATAATCTTCTTTCCCTTCTTCCTTTATTCCTTCCTCAAACGGGTCCTACGGTTCAGCTTCCTCCTACCACCTCCTCTCCTCTCCCATAGTCTTGTCATTATGTTCTCTTTGCGGACAGCGCAGCCCGCGCGGGTATGTCATTTTTTTTCCCTCTAACCCCCTCTCCAACCCTCTCAATTTGGACCTTACCCACTGTGCTTCCCCCCCGTTTCTCACTCCCTTATGTCACTTCTCTATGCTGCCCAATTCGGGATTGAATTCCATTTTCTTCTTCTGTTTTTGTTTTTTTTTTTTTTTCTAAACCCTTTCCGGCATTTACCATTTATACTTGACTCTTTTTCGTGTTTCCCTTTTGTCTAACATTGGTCTTTGCAGTCTTTTCTCCGTCGCGCTACGGCGTCGACTTCTTTCGTTCGCTCTTCGACCCCTGCGCGATGTGCGTCGCCTCCCTATTACCCTCCTGTTGCATTGCATTTTTTGTGGTTAACATGTGCAATCTATGAATAGCCTTCGCCAGTATCCAGTCCGACATCTTCAAGCCCACCAAGTATGGCGGCAAATACACCGTCACTCTCATTCCCGGTATCTGCAGGCCCCGCTCGCAATCCCCATTGAAGCTCGATCGCCAGTTTTGCTGATATATTCCAAGGTGACGGTATTGGGGCCGAGGTCGCCGAATCGGTAAAGACTATTTTCAAGGCCGACAATGTACCCATTGAGTGGGAACAGGTCGACGTCAGTGGTGTGGACACGGGCAACAAGCACTCGGAGGAGCTGTTCAAGGAATCCATTGCATCGCTTCGCCGCAACAAGCTGGGTCTGAAGGGTATCCTTTTCACCCCCGTCGAGCGTTCGGGTCACCAGTCGTTCAACGTCGCTCTGCGCCAAGAGCTCGATATCTATGCTTCGATTGTCTTGATCAAGAACATCCCCGGCTACGAGACTCGTCACAAGGATGTCGATCTCTGCATCATCCGTGAGAACACCGAGGGTGAATACTCCGGCCTCGAGCACCAGTCTGTCCAGGGTGTCGTTGAGTCGCTGAAGATCATCACCCGCGCCAAGTCCGAGCGTATCGCCAAGTTCGCTTTTGGCTTTGCCCTTGCCAACAACCGGAAGAAGGTCACTTGCATTCACAAGGCCAACATCATGAAGCTTGCCGACGGTCTGTTCCGCAGCACCTTCCACAAGACTGCGGAGAACTACCCTACCCTGGAGGTCAACGACATGATCGTCGACAACGCTTCCATGCAAGCTGTCTCTCGGCCTCAACAGTTCGACGTCATGGTCATGCCTAACCTCTACGGTGGCATTCTCTCTAACGTCGGTGCCGCCCTTGTCGGTGGCCCGGGTCTGGTTCCTGGTGCCAACATGGGACGCGACGTCGCTGTTTTCGAGCCTGGATGCCGTCACGTTGGTTTGGACATCAAGGGCAAGGACCAGGCTAACCCCAGTGCTATGATCCTGTCCGGTTCCATGCTTCTCCGCCATCTCGGCTTGGACGACCACGCCAACCGTATCTCCAAGGCTGTGTACGACGTGATCGGTGAAGGGTATGTGAAAGATAATCTCCACGTTTAAATTCATCGATTCCCCCTAATATGCTCACTTGCTAACACTTGTGTTTTATAGCAAAACAAGGACTCACGACATGGGTGGCCAGGCCACCACTCATGAATTCACTAGAGCTGTCTTGGACAAGATGGAGACTCTGTAACTTTGGGATACCACTTCAGTTTTCTTGCCGCTACTACGATGATGATGAGGGCTTATAGGTCAACCATGGAGGGTCTTTGAAAGAACAACTCTTTTCGTTGATCACTTGGAGGTACTCCATCTTACTATGTATTATCCTTCACCCTAACACTGACTAGAACGTCCTGCCGATTATCAAAATGATGGGCAATTTGATGGAATAGGATGTGTAAGATTATATGCACCTATATATACATTTTTGTTTTGCGACCCAAAAGAACGTGTCTGTGCATTATTTCATCTTATCATTAAAGAGACTATGTACTTCTATTTTATACCGGGTATATTAAAAAATCGGCTCCTATGCCCGTCCTCCAATTCTAGAGGCCCCCCTCCCCTAGAGCCTCCGTCCAAACGCGAATACTAAGAAATCGACGATATGTCCTCCACCCGGGGTTGATATTACAGGACGAAGTCGAATGTTTTGCATAGCATAGAGTAAGAAAACCCAATTAAGTAGGCAATCATTCTGGGAATTATTGACCCCCGGCGGTGATTTGAAACGCGCTTGAAGAGCTTTGCCGGGACGAAAGTGGTCGTTCTTCATTGAACTCCCGGACGAGCCACTTTATCTTATTTCATCAATCAGAAGAATATCACATAGATCGACACTCAGAATGCCGGTCGCCTCTTTCTGCCGGTGTACTTCGAGGTTGCTTTCACAACTTTGCCTTTTCGTTCCATCTGGTCCTTCTTGCGCATGATCCAAGCTCTGTCGCCTTTTTTCGATGATGATGATGTTTTACTTTGCATGGCCCTCTTCCTGGCATCTAGGACATCAACTTCATTCATGCCTTGGACAACACCGGTAATGTCTCCCTTCAAGCCACCACCGCCAACTGTCAGCACAAGATACAATTTACTGTTCTTGGTTCCCGGGTCGTCTTCCAGGATACCGGCACCGAAGCCAGCATGCATGGCAGCGGCACTGATCATGCTCCGTTGAGCGTCATTTTTCGGGTAGAATTGGCATACAGCACGTCCACCTCGACGAAGACAGGCATAAAGACCTTCAAAGAAGCGACGGAGACGGCCTTCAGGGCTCACATCACTGGTTTCCGCATTGCAAAGCCATTGGATTGCACTGATACTGATGGCCGCATCGAAAGAACCAGGCCGGAACGGTACTCCCTGACCGATGTCTGCAAGTAGCAAATCGCCTTCCACGTCTCGTTGAAGAGCCACGTCCAGCATGCTGGGCGAGATGTCCATACCAATCCAGGTATGTGGTCCGCCTTCTTCGCGGGGGAGACCGGAAAGGATTTCCCCAGAGAGACCCGAGCCGCATCCAAGGTCAAGAATGAGAGAAGGAGATTTGAGATTGAGAAGCTCAAGGGCTCGATGGGTCATGTCGGATTGAATGTTACGGATACGGGAGGAAGTAGTGTATTTGCGAGACTCATTGTCGTTGTAAAAGAGATCCGGAGGCCTTCATCACAACCAAGGGTCAGCGTATATTTTCACAAAATCAACGAAAGAAATAATTCTGTATATCATTTTCAACTCACAAGACATCTTCAGGGCGCGACATAGTTGCGATGGGCGTATGTATATGCGCAGACAAATTAGGAGGGGTCAACAATGCTAGTTAGGTATTGTAAAGGACGACCGAGTGATCCGATCAATGGCGAATCGCAATAATATTTATGGGAGAGGAATAGGTAAAACCGAAGTCGTGTATTCGTTGATTTGCTATGTCCTAGATCGTAAATTTTTTTTCCCTGGCTCTGGACCTGGATGGCCTTGGCGTGGGGTAGTTGCCTGAGGCAGACGAACACATGAATTCAACTCCCCAGTGACATCAAATCACCTTATCATTTTTGCGCTATAACTTGCTTCCTGCTTGGATCATTGTTTGTAACGATTGTCCAATTCCACTTTTTCCGTTCTATCGATATCCTCGGTCCTTTCCCTCAGCGCTTGGCAATGTGGTTTGATTGATCGTCTTTCCGCGCATCACCTCTTTCTAAAAGGTGGCATCTTTCTCTCGCACAACTTTATAAGTTGGTAGACACCCCAGGATTTGCAAACCACGGCCAGTAACACCATCCATTCATAATGTGGATTCTACCGCTATTAGGGTATCTGGGGGTGATTGTGGGGTTTGCGTTCCTAACGTTGGCCATAGGTAAGAGAGACCTAAACAAGTCATGGTATCAGACAAGACCTAATATCTTCTAGCCTCTGGGCTTTACTACCTGTCCGAACTTGTCGAAGAACATACCGTCCTCGCCCGTCGACTTCTGACTCGGTTGATATACAGCATCATTGTCATCCAGATCCTCCTGTTCCTCTTTGACCGATTCCCATTCTTCCTATCGGCTCTCAGTATTATTTCGCACCTTGTATATGCAAGCAATCTCCGGCGATTCCCCATTGTCAAACTATCGGACCCCCTCTTCGTCTCATCTTGCATTCTAGTCGGTTTGAACCACTGGCTATGGTTCCGCCATTTCTCAAAACCACTACCTGCTTCTCGATCTGCGGGTAACTGGCGCCAACCATACCAAGTCAATGTCGAGGATATGCCAACATTTACGGAGGTGGCGTCTTATTTCGGGATCTGTGTCTGGCTGGTCCCTTTTGCCCTCTTCGTCAGCTTGAGTGCGGGGGAGAATGTCCTGCCTAGCATGGGTTCTGAATATGCGACGGGTGAGCATGTATCTACTGCTGGCTTGGCTCGGAATGCTTTGTCGGTCGATGGGAAGGTCAAGAATAAGGGGATGGCAAAGGCTTTGGTTGATGGTGCCAAAGATTGGGTAATGGAGAATGGAGAAGTGATGGGGTTTTGGAGGGGCGATCGGACGCGAAGATTCTAAATTATTTGCTTTTGTAGTCAGGCTAATCAAAGAGCATGTATGAAAAGCATAATCCTGTATGTCCGCATTCTGTAATACAGAAAAGAGGTGAAAAAAGATATTTGCTATGGTATAATAAATACTGGACAAAGACAAACAAATTGAGTATATCTGTGCAGAAATCGAATCGTCATAATTGGTGAAAGGAAAAAAAAGACATGACCCCCATAAAACTGTGCGCGCCAACTTCAAGAATGACCCTTGCCTCCAATTAACATTAATATTAACATTTCCTCGCAACGCAGGATGCGGGTGTATATATTGTCGTTCCATGTGTTCATACAGTTCGTAATTGTCCTCGAAGGAGGGCCACAGCCCTCTGGCAATATGGAAATTCAGAGGGTTGTATCTGAGTGTCGAAGCCCAAAGCAAATGCACATACCCTCAACAAACGCCTTCGAGTGAAAGGGTACAGGACCGATCCTTCAGCTACTAGAGTCTTCCAGTGGTCCAGTTGGGCAAAAGAAATACGTTAGTGTACCCTGTTAAGTACACGCCTAGGTTAATCAGCACGCGAGGTTGGAATCGAGGGGTTCTGGTTGCCTAATTCCATGAAGAGCATGGAGCTCTCCCGTCTATTTGCCTTGGCAGAGCGAGCGCTTTCCATGTTAGGATTCAACATCTGGTTCATCGAGGCCGGCATGTAGTTGTAGTTCTCGGATATATGGCCACGGTGCTCATGGCTTGGCTGTGCATAAGTCAAGCCAGTATCATAGGCTCCCCTGGGATCTTCAAGTTGGTCATGCCGGAATGTCGTCTGATTGTAAGAAGGAGTAGGTATATCCGAAAACACTTGACGGCGCGGCGAGCGGAGGACATCGGACACTTTGGAATCATCAACGGCGGACTCCATAGCGGACCCACCAAACTCGGGGCTCTGGTCAAATATGCTATCATAATCGGTGAGGAACATTGAGAAAACAGGCGCCGGAATGTTCAATGTCGGAGCGAACACAATACCCACATTCCGAACTGTCATTTTGTTGACGGCGGAATTGTTGACGATTTCGATCAAGAATTGAGACAATGCCCGTAGGAGAGTCAAGTTCGGTTTCGGGAGTCTATGTACAAGGAAATTAAATGCTGCGATCTTCTTTTCTCGCTCACCAAGTTCTGCAAAAAAAAAAAAAAAAAACCGTTAGCACGATACCTAGGAATAAAATCAAAATGAGATGCTTACCAAGCACACGCAAGAACTCCAAATGAAGCTCGCGGGTTAATACCGTAGTCGGTAGTTCTCGAAGATATTGCTTGAAGAGGGAGGCCACAGCATGAACATCGTAGTACTCATCACCGGCAAGGAAATCTATATCGCCTTCTGTATTGAACCGCTCCTTCAATGCTTTAATGACAACATTGGAACCGCTTAGTCGGAAGATACCCTCTTCAGATGATGCTCCTTTGGCTTGCAGGTATTCAATGCAGCGATAGACCACAGCAGGCAACTCTACGTCAACCCCTTGCGGCGCACAATACTGCACTGCTTCTGCTAACGGGATACCAAAAACAGGCCTGACGAAATCCTTCCTGTCAACAAAAGCGTTTCCCTGAGCCTGTGACGTAGGGGATTCGCGATCGGCTTGCTGAAGTTGCGAGGCAATGTCCATCGATGATCTCGTCTTTCCAAAGCCCCATATACTGCGCTTCTTCTCCTTGATGGCAGTGGCGTTGGCAGCTCTGTTGCCCCAAGCGCCTGCATTTTGGATCACAGCGCCGTTTGTCGGTCCTGATATGATTTTCGATGAAAGCTGTCCATTCTCCAACATAGTATTAACTGTTTGGTTTGCATCCGCCGAGGGGCCCCATGTACTAGATGGGAGCAGTGGAGATTTGGGTGTGGGCTTTTCGAAATTTGACCCGAGGACTGGGGGTTCGGCAGGAACAGCATCGTCGAAGCTGAACCCTTGTACTGTGTCGGGACCATCCGAGTCCGGACCGTCAGATCCTTTGCTGTTCTTCTTATCCCCATTGGGGAAAATCTTCGCCGACTTTGGACCTGCATCGGGTGTTGGCGTTTGAGGCTGACTCTTTGTGTTCGTAGCATTGGCGCTCTCGTATTCTGCTGTAGGTCCTTCAACGTATTCCAGTAATGCCTCGACCCAGGCATCCCTGTCTTCGTCGCTCTCAGCGCACAAAACGTGTCGAACAAGGGCTGAGGAGTCTTTCTTTTTTGGCTCCAGAATAAGGAAGGCATGGCGGTATTGATTGTCGGTATCATCATCAGGGGGAGAGGCGCTTTGGGCGCTAGTGTTCTGTGATTGTTTGCCTATCTGTGCATTGGGAATTTTGATAGTGCCTAAATGCGCACCGCCAGGAGCTTCGAAGTATCGGAGTTCGGGGCCATGCAGGACAAAGTATCTTGCTTTCCACCCGCCGAAATTCTTTCCTCTCTTTGTTAGGTATCCCTCTTTCCTGGGTTTCCCATCTGGACCACGTAGAATCTCGGCTTTCATCTGATTGCTACTTTTCAATAAGCTCGTCTCATCGTCCCGGGCCTCGATAGCATCAGAAGTGAGAAACTGGCAAATGACCAAAGCGGCCTTTTCATCCATCGGAGTATCAAGGAGAGTATAAAAGTAGGAAGTCAAAGCTGCTCGTCGCGCATCGATCTTGGCGGGTGAGTGTCCGGTAAATATGCTTCGGTCAGGCAGTTTTCCTGCGAAAGAACACAGTTGCCGGACTTGCTGATCCAGCTGGGGCAGTGCTGCAATGACCTTCTCAACGCGCCAAAGCTCCATGCTGTCTGAGCGCGAGAAGATACTCAAGGTAAAAACTGGCTCTTCCTCCGATGGCCTCGGTGCCATATAGCTATTCCTAGAAGGCCTGAGCCTGGAAGATGCAACCTTCACTTCAATCAAAGGCAGGGCATTTGGCGATAAAAGGAGGTCAGGGTACTCATCAGAAACCAATCCTTGATAGATACCATTGGCGCTTGGGTCCGGTGATTGGGGACTATCTATCTTAACCGCCGCATCAATCAAAGGTATAGGCGGACCGATGTTCGCCGCGGTACCAGAAGACATGAAATTCCCTGATGCAGCCAATGGGTTTGGATTTCTGGTTGTTCGAGGTGAGAGAGCCAATCCCGAAAGGCTGTTATTGCTTGATGGTATTGACACAGGCGTCAAACCGTTTGGTAATTCTCGGGGCATTCGTGGCAACGGAGCACCAATGGGACGGTCCTCTGGTCTCGGACTGACAGGCAAACCTGGACTCTTTGGCGCTGATGACAAAAAAGAGCGTTCTTTTAGAGACCCCGTATGCGCCATGCGAGGGCTTAGAATGGAAGCCAGTGATCCAGACCGTTCAATCGGTGGTGGTGATTGTGTAGCCATCGGCCGTGGGCTTGACGGAAGGCCGACTGGCATGGGCTGGCCGCCTGAGGGGTACGCCAGCTTGGAAGGTTGCGCATCTTCTTTCGAATGCGCCGCTTCACGTTCTCTATCATCATCGTCCCTCGTCTTCCTTCTCCCGCGGTCCATTTCATCCACTGCGTCAATATCCTCATACTCCGATTCCGAGTCAGATTCGGGGTGCTCTATGATTGTACTCCCCATTTTTCCAAGTTTTAGCGGCGCGGGTGGAGGCTTTCGTATTGGGTGCGGAATTTTCTCTTGCATTGGCTTTTCACTGAGCAACGAATCGTTGGAGCTCGCAAACGAATTCGGGCTGGCCGCTGAGAGTTCGCGCCGTGAATACATGGGTGCTTGCCATTTTTGAGATTCACGACCTTGGTCCTCTTTGCTGTGAGACTCGACAGGCGAACCATTCGTTGTAGACACATTCTGGTTGTTGAAGTTCCCTTGGTTGTAACCCCCTGTGTTTCTTGAGGGTTCCGGTTGATCTTGCGCCTGATGGTCCTGATCTTGAGAACCTACAGGATCCCCTTCAGCACCTCGGGGTTGTATTGTGTAATTGTTCCTATCCAACGGCAATGGCGTCTGCAATTCTTTCGCTTTCGTCTTGTACTTTTCCTTTTCCTTCAATGCTCGCTCAAGATCTTTGTTCAGACCAAGAATGAGGGTCCGTTGCTTATCGACCAATCTCCAAAGCTGCGAGTTTTGTGAGGCAGCGTGATGTTTCTCCTTGAGGAGGTGTATGATGACAGCCTCGGCTGATCCGGCGGTTGAAATTAGGTTCCCGATGTCCGCCTGGCTCACTGAATTGGCATCGAAGGTGGATCTATGAGACTGGGACGCCGAGGAAAGCGAGGAGATCGCAGAGTCGATTGACGACGTGCGGGGCATAAACCGCTGTCCCGAGCGATCGCCAGCCATGGAGTGCAACGAACTAATACCAGATGTGGGGGAGGATGTCGTTGATTGATTTGAGTCCGTGGTGTCCGAGGGTTTGCGCGGAGTCGTCTGGTTCACTTTTTCCTCGGTCATATCTCTCTCATGTTGGTGATGTCCATTCAGTGGTTTCTTGTCTGCCGTTTCAATCTGGCTGCTGTAAAAGCTGTGGCCGGCGCTTGATGGAGGCGTCGGGAACGCGGCATGAGATAAATGGCCGACCGGAGAGCGGCTTTGAAATGTCGAAGCAGCCGCAGATGTCCGTGGTGACAACGGGCTTTGCGATGTGCCTAACTCGTCTAGACGGGGTAACTGAGATTGGGCGCCTGTCTGCAAGGGAGATGGGGATGGAGTCGTTCTGCGGGGAGCAACCACGGTGGCAGCAGCACGAGAAGTTTGCAGCTGGTCAGATCGAGGCCCTAGGTAATCGCGAGGGATTAAACTCCCGTTAAGAGGGAATGAAGAAGAAGACGGAGACAGAGACGGAGACGAAGAAGAAGGAGAATGCGGAGAGGTCGAATGATAATTTCTAGCAGTAGTAGGAGGAGAAAGGGGAGCGGGAGGAAGAGGAGAAGTCGGAGGAGGTTGGATCGGGAGACTGTATGGTTGATATTGGTAGTGATGGTGGTGATGGTGGTCGGTCCCTTGTCCGTGCCGCCGAACCTGCGACATTGGGCTCGTCCGGATCAGCAGAGGAGACGCAAGCGCCCCCCAGGACTATTCAAGAAAGAGTTATGTATGACAACAGCAACGACAACGACAACACCAACAATCGGTCTCTGTCTGGATTATGCACGGTCAGTGGGACAAGGAGATGAAAGGATAAGAAAGCAGGGGGAAGAAAGAGAGTGGGGTCCTCACCAATCTCGGACCCATTGGTTAACGGAGCACTTACTGTATATACAAAGAGTTCTTTTGAACTGAACTGACCGGATAAAACACCACTCGTATGACCTCCAGAAGACAAATAAAGAGAGCGGGAAAGAAAGAGAGAAAGTAACCGCGAAAGTAAAGAGACAGGGAAAGAAAAAAAAAATGTTGGAAATCTCGGGGAATTTCCCTCTCTTCTTTTTGGAGATTGGGAAGAACCACCGACTAACTAGAGCAGAAGTACATTATTCAGGACTTTTTTTTTTTTTTTTGGTCTCGTTTGATTAGAATAATGGGGACGGAGTAAATGCGAAGATCCCACCAAAGAAAAGAGGGAAAGGGGGGAGGATATAGAAATAGGGGTAACTGAATTCTAACTTTACTTTCCTACACGCTGCACCTCTCCCTTTTCGTGAAGACCTGAATTTTGGTTATTTACATTCCCCTTTTCCTGGGTTTGAAGGACCATAAAAGTTCGTACATAACTGCAGGGCACGGGGCATTGACAGCTTTACTGACAGCTCATGGAGCAGCGCATAGACCAACACCTAGTACGGAGAATATTGTATTGTCTGCATCGTTTTGGAGTATGACCTAGACCATCTTTATAGTGGTAGAATTCTATGAGCACACAGCACACATCCACCCCATTAGACAGTGGCTGAAAAGAAAGTTGGGAGAGAAGAGAACAACTGCAGAAAATCAGAAAACGCCTTTTTTGGTTTGCGTTTTCGCCCTCGTGAAATCCCAGTATAACCCATTTAAACCCAGTGTAACGCCGTCAGTCAATATAAAGCAGAAAAAATCATGCAATATTCCCAGCCATTCCCATGAAAATGGCCTGGGCGGCAAGCTGAAGTGACCAAAATCCAACTTTCTTGAAACGTCGTTTGCGCGCTTGGTCGTCTACCACATCTCGTGCGAAGCCATCATACGCCTAGTTGATTTGTCAGCAAAACGCCAAAAAGTGAAAGGGGAGGGAATGCAAGCTTACTGCGGCAGAGAGATCGTCCATCAGACCACTGTCAAATGTGGTCCAACTGCCATCAAAGTCCCCAACACGTTTGACAAGGCGGCAATTGACGGGGATAAAGGTTCGCCGGGAGTTGATGTACGCGACAATGGGCCGTATAAGTGCGTTGTTGATGTAGGAAAGATCCCGTGTGAAAATAGGGACCACGGCTCTAGCATTGTTGAGATGAATTCGAAGGTCGGTTACTAGGAACCGTCGATCTTCATTCGCAACGTCTTCCTTGGACACATCCGCATCTGAAAACGCAGGATCATACCGGTTGGAGGTGACTGTTGCCTCCAACCGATCATAGAGATCAGTCATCACCTTAGCCAAACTCTCGTCATTCTCCGCCGGGAACATGATGTCTGCGACAATGTCAACAGTTCCCTCGTGTATCCATGAGAATGGTCCCTGCACTCCACGGTTAAGATGGTCTATATTTAACCCATCGATACGGATCCGACTGTGTTTCTTCCACGGACTCGGCTTGCCGTCTTCCTCCAGGCCGTTGCCCAACTGTGCGCCAGTGAAGCCGTGGGTTTGTCGCGGATGGATAGTGAACAGAGAGTTATCGAATGACCCTGACATCATATTTGCCGATAGAAAATCATAGAATAACCATTGCTTCCTTAACTGAGGAAGATCGCAGGAGAATATGCTGACGGAGAATGGCCGGAAATTATCGGGTTGGTATATTGTGACCAGTACATCATCCATTTTGAACCGGTCGATTTCGAAATCCCCAGGATGATGCTCGTGCCGGTAGGACTTAGGGTCTAAATTAACATCTGACCAATGGACATGTCTACGGTCGACGACTCCTCGAATGCCCTTAACATCAACATCACGCAAGAGGCCCTTTCCGTTTATCCACTTCGTGAACGATAATGTCACATTGACTGACTCGATGGATATGTCAAACTGTGTATAGTTCGTATCCTCCTCGTCGGGCATTGTTCGCTGGTCAGACGCGTCGGCAGTCGGTTGTTCGCTGAGAGCGGCAGCTGCAGCCACTGCCGCAGCTGTCTTCGACGAGCCTTTGCTGACATCCCCAGTCCCCAGTCCAGGTCGTCGAGACACAAATACATTCTTGAAAGTGATGACACCATCCTTCCATTTGGGCACAATGGCAGATTCGAAGACGACTTTCACACCGGATGATTTCGTAAGGTAGTTACCTATCCATCTCGCCAAGGTTTCTGTACAATTTTAGCCACCCAATACTTGGTGAATAAGATATCCTGAAACGCACCTTGAGCAAAGACTGTGTTTATCGCAATGATAAGCAACGAGAAGAAAGTTGTTGTTCCCAAGACTACCCAAACCACATGGCCTAAGAAGACCCATGAAAAAAGGGCTGCGATTTCATCCAGATTGAAGGGTCGAACACTTCGAATCGAAAACCACTTGAATCGTACCTTGAGCCTAGACCAAAAGCCAGTTGCTGCCGCTAGAAGTTCTTCTTTTGTGGGCCGTTGCAAATGCGGAATGTGCGGCATGTGCGGCAAGCGGTCGATAAGATGGCGGTTGAATGATCCCAGCTGGTGCCCATAAGTGGATTTTTCCGTCTGGCGATTCTTCTGAATCTCATCTCCAGTCCGACCTAGTTTTGTTGGGCCAGACTCGTTACTGTCTGGCTTAAAAGAGGGGTCCTTGGGAGACTCTGCTTTTAACCGGTCATCCTTTTTGGTATGCAGTCCTCGCTTCCAGACGTTTCCTGTAAGGTTGCGAAGAAGTCTTCTATCGAAATGATAGCTTCTATGTGGTAATAATTTGTCGGGACCAATTGCACATGTCGCTCCGGTTTCCACTGCTGGCGAGCTAGGTGAAATCCCAAGGGCAAGGAAGCCCCCAGACGCGAATCTCCTTGTGATTTGCGTCGTTCTTCGAAGAGGCAACGATGATGCGTTTCTGACCTGTCGTCTGAAGAGGAATTCGCAAGAGAATTGGGTCGAGTTCGGTGTATCAGATATAAACGGTAAGCGACCTGTCCGTAAAGAGCGTCCGAATAATGGATTTGCTGCCTCCCAGAGGTTAGTGTATAACCTGCGTCCAAAATTGCCTGCCATGATCGCCGTCACATCATGAATCTATAAACCGAGAAAATGAAAAAGTAGAGCTCGTTAGAGACATCCAACAGAAGCCATAGCAGTTGAGCAGCTTCGAGGATCTGAGAGGAAAGGGTTGTTGAAGTCGAAAGCAGACACAAACGTAACTGGCGACGTTAATGGCGAAGTGTATATAATTTGCCCAATGCTGGAATAAATTTCCATGAAATCATCCCGCACCACCGGAAAATGTTTGTTTTGTTTGCAGCCGCATTGACACACTTTAGTTTTTTTTTTTTTTTTCACTCCGCCTGATAAAATTCGCGATAACAGATTTAGTTACTAGACGCCGCACAATTTTTTTTTCAAAAAACGATACTGGTATACATTGTTATTTTCTATAGTTGAGAGAAAATGCCGGCCCCAACAGCACTCCTCAGGCGCCCTGATGAAATGGCTTCGACGGAAGCCTCAACGGCTGCCCCTTCTGTTCCAAGTTCGTTGCGACCAGTGCCTCATACATCCGAGTTTCAACTAACGGCTCGCAGACCAAGATGATGAAATTTTGATTGATGCACAAGATTCAGTCGAGAATGGTCTCTCGAATAACCCTCCCATGGAACCGGCCCAGGACTCGGAAATGCGCATTGATGAAGAGGGTCGCCCCGTTTTTACGCCGGAGACGAACACCAACAGTGTATATCGCGTCGAAACTCGAAAAGTGCCAGTTCCACCGCATCGTATGACGCCTTTGAAAGCAAACTGGCCAAAGATATACCCTCCGCTTGTTGAGCATCTGAAGTTACAAGTGCGCATGAACATCAAAAATAAGGCAATTGAACTGCGTACTTCGAAGTTTACTACGGACACGGGTGCCTTACAGAAAGGCGAAGACTTCGTTAAAGCTTTCACCCTTGGGTTTGATGTCGACGATGCCATCGCATTGTTGAGGTTGGACGATTTGTACATCCAATCCTTTGAATTGAAGGACGTCAAGGGTTCATTGAATGGTGAACATATTGGCCGTGCAATCGGTCGGATCGCAGGAAAGGACGGAAAGACTAAATTTGCAATCGAGAATGCGAGTCGAACACGTGTAGTTCTCGCAGACCAAAAGATTCATATCCTTGGTGGATTCAAGAACATCCACATTGCTCGGGAGGCTATTGTTAGCTTGATTTTGGGTAGTCCTCCGGTAAGTGATCGCGCAAACGACAGGTGAATCATTATCGTTCTGAGCTGTTACTAACGCCTATGATCAACAGGGTAAGGTTTACGGTAATCTGCGTACTGTGGCATCACGCATGAAGGAACGTTTCTGATGAGGTCAAAAATGATGTTTTTTTCTTCTTTTCTTGGTTGCAGCATGATGGAATTGGCGTTAAGGGCTCACACGACATAAGGGATCGAACAAGATATACTACTGATGTTATGATATGATGTAAAAGATATACCTTCATTGACATATTCGTGTTATGATTCTACTGAAGAATCGATCACATTCAATTAATAAAGCATTGATGACCACCGGTAATGGTTTCTTTAGTCCTTCTTCAAAGGGTGGTAGATCTCCTCTATCCCGTTCTTTGTAACAAGCAACATCTGAAGTCCGTCACCGACCTCAATGTGTCTTTCCACAGCACTGGTGAACGCATCCCGCACGAGCTGTTCGACCGTGTCCCTTGGGAGAGGCTCCGGCTTCTTCGCCTCCAAAGCATGTCCTTCTCCGCTTCCAGGGATGTACTGGTTCTTGCAATTCACTTGGTTGTCCAGGAATGGCATAATCAGGCTTGCAGCAGATCCCGCCGCTCTGCACTGCTCTCTTTCATACGAGCCAACTGGGTCGTAACTGTACAATGCTCCCTTGCCCTCGTCATCCAATCCTGCCAGAATGGCCTGCACGTAATAGGGGAAGAATCGCTTCTGATATAGGATAGTCGAGAGCCGCTGTGCACATGCTGACACAGACATAGGCTTTCCGTGCTGGTATCTGTACATCTTCACCACGGCATCAAGTCGTTCTTTGAGAGCTTGACCATCGGCAGCAAAACCGACAACCGCTAGAAGGATGTGGGCACCCTCTCCAGTCTCATCATCACCGCCAATCTTGAATACTTTCGGGACATAGCGAGAGTTGATATTGTACCCTGCAACGGAACGAGTATCGCCGGCAAGGATCGCAAAGTCGGAACCTGAGATGCCCAAAGTTGAGCCGCCGTTGTCGGTATACCTAGGGTCAGCAAATTAGTTTTTTCATCTCATCAAAAGAGCTAGATCTTCGTCACATACGGGTAGAAGGAGTGTTCTTTGATGGGGACACTGGTTGGCTGAGAGAAGGAATATCCGACGCCCTCATTTTGAGGTTGGTAACCCAGAAGCGACGTCATTTCCGATACGATGATCAGATTTGGAGAGGTATTAAGAGTTTATTCGATAGAAGAGAGGAACAGAATTCTCTGATAAAGTTAATACAGCGTCCTATTTTCGTGTGTCCTTTTGTTTGCGGGGAGGACCAGGTGGCTTTGGGACTTGGATGGATTGCTCTCAGTTCTGAAGCGGTGCTAGAGCAGTTGTCTTTTGCTTACATAATCATATAACTTCCACCAAGATCTACCTAGAACTGTCACTAATGCGGCTGATATTTAGTCATTTTAGTACATATCCTCCATCAGTTTTGAAACATTGAATTCATCACTTATATCGAGAAGTGCCTAGTCGCTCTATACCTGGAACCGCCGTTATTTGGACCTTAATTTGGAGACACCATGCTTGGGCTTGGTGCATATCAAAGCAGTAGCGAAGACGAAGGAGAAAACGAACCCCCTTTAACGGCGCCTAAGGTATAGATCAACAGAACTCGAAAACTTGCTCGCTCATTGACCCAATTTTTAGCACGAGGCTAAGGAACAACCTGTTCAAGAGTCACAGGCCACAGATGTTAATGGTATGTCTCCGACACACATAGCTTAGAGGTTACCAAATACTAATCCTTAAAGCACCCAAAACGTTGGAAAAGAGAAGTCCTATCCTAGAAATAACTACGAATGCGGAGCTAGTCGGACCGGTTCTTGGACCTTCGCATCCTCAGGGACCACATGTAGCAAGCAGGGGCTCTCCCGACGGCTCATCTTCTCCCTTTTCAACATCTTTCGCATTAATACACGACTTAACACTCCCTCCTGTCCCAAATCTAGATATACCGCCATCTCCGCCAGGTTCCCCTGATCCCAAGGCAAATGCCAAGTTCGCGCATTTCTTATCATTGAAAAAACAGGGGACACATTTTAATGAGAAACTTGCCGGCTCCTCTTCACTCAAGAATCCGAGCTTACTCACGAAAATGATGAACCATGCGGGAATCAGTGATGAAGTGCAATACTCTACCTCACTACCTCCCGACCTTTGGGATATGTCCAATTTACCGAATTGGGGTTATAAGGAGGAACTTTTAAAGACGCAGCAAGAGACCCGTCGAAAAACGGAAGAGAAACGGCTAAGTGGCCAGAGAGATTCTATTGAATTCGTGTCAGGGACATCTGAAGGCAGCGGCCGTTCGAATTTGCCAAGTTCAAGAACTAAAGCGAATGTTGCTGGTAGAGATGCGAGGTCTTGATCCAAGCCATTGCAAAACCAGACCAAGTAGGGCCTAGCTGCTGGAGCCAGATCTTTTTATCCATGTTACTGAAGTATAACCTGCCGGGACTGAGATCATGGGTTGCAGCATCTATCTGTGGCTGGTGCCAACCCGAAAATAAACCTTAGTGATGGTAATGTGAAGTCGTTCCAATAGCTTTGGCAAACATCTAGAATCTAGTGCCTAATATGGAAACAATGCGACGAATCAATAATGCCCTGAATGATATTTTCAAACGAGATATGCCAGGAAGAAGCAAAAGAGAGGGATGGTAGAATGCAGTGGCTGCAATGATCAGGGGAGACTGATGTACTTTGGGTTGCACATATGTACCAGTCTAGAGATAATTATTGTAGAATCCTATACTGTAAATATAAGGTATATCTCGATGGTTTGTATGTTATGGAAAAAGACAAAAAGAGCAAACATCTCACGTGTTTAAACTCCGATAGGCGCGCGGAGTTCCGCCGCCAACACCCAGCGGTACCACTGCTAACGTAACCAAGAGAGCTCCGTCACCTAGCTTGAACTTGAACAGCCCTTTTGATCAACCACTAAGGATCTTCTTCTTCTTCTTCTTCTTCTTCTTCTTCTCCTCCTCCTTCTTACTTATTTGCTTTATTCCTTTAACCGTATTAGAGACCGCGTCCTGCAGCATGAACCACTTTCCGGAATCCTGGGGTCGAGTAAGAGCAACTGAACCATCGCATAAAGTTCTATATCGCTGATATGAGTGTACTTGAAGCCCAGAAATGACATTTATGGAGCTTATAATGCCTCATTCCTACAGACCACTGGTCCCAAAGCCCACACTCAGTCTCCCGCTGTGACTGGGACGTCAGTGGTTGCAGTTAAGTTCAACGGAGGCGTTGCGATTGTGGCCGATAACCTGGGTACGTTGAAATATTCAATTCACAAATACCAGGTATTTCTAACTATTGATTCTCTTACACAGCATCATACGGGTCCCTCGCTCGGTTCACCGATGTTAAACGACTTCGAACCTTTGGAGATTCCGCTGTGGTCGGATTTGGTGGTGACGTGTCTGATATGCAATACATCGACCGTCTCCTAGGATCCATCGATATCAAAGAGAACTATTCGGCCCATGGAAACCTGCTCAATGCAAAGAATCTCCACACCTACCTGTCGAAGGTCTTCTATAAGCGCCGCTCTGAATTCAACCCGCTTTGGAATCATGTCCTGGTTGCAGGCTTCGACGGGAATGGACAGCCTTTCCTCAGCTCAGCAGACCTGCTTGGTACCACTTATTCAGCCCCTCATCTGGCTACTGGCTTCGGTGCTCACCTCGCCGTCCCAATTCTTCGTCGGCTGTTTCCGGAGGAGAAACCCATCGAAGAAATCAGCAAGGAGCAGGCAGTGGCAGCACTGAAGGAGTGCATCAAAGTTCTGTGGTATCGGGATGCGCGGAGTCTCGACAGTTACTCGATAGCAGTGATCACGGAAGATGGCATTGAGGTGAAGGAGGATGAGAAGCTTGAAGCCCAGAGCTGGGCATTTGCTGAGTCGATCAAGGGATATGGTGCTCAAACTGTCTAGGTTTTTATTTTTTTTATTTTTTTTTCCCATACGACATTCTGCGAGGATCCGATTAATAGGAGAAGATGTTACGAACCCCAAATCAATATGGTTGCCTTATGTTTTGCGCGATATTACCAAGAACAGTACTATATTGGGTAACTAAAATATACAATGGAACTGCCCGAGTTTACTTTCCGTGTCTAAAGCTTAGGCGATGGCTTCTCGTAGACGACATTGTTGACGCATGATCCTACACTGTCAAGCGAGACCTCAACCTGGTCTCCGTCCTTTAACCAAAGTTGGGGCTTACGACCCATACCCACTCCTTGGGGACTGTCAAGCACATGAATGAGCAATGATTCACCAGCAATGATTGCGGTAAAGACACTTACGTTCCGGTGAAAATCAGATCTCCGGGCAACAAAGTCGTCCCCTTGGACAGGAACGACACAGTTTGAGCCACATGGAAGATCATGTCCTTGGTCGATGACGACTGAACGGTCTGACCATTCAGTTTGGTCGAGATCATCAGTGCATTGGGATCGCGGATCACCTCCGTGGTCACGATACCAGGTCCAAAGGGTGCCCAGCCATCGAAGCTCTTACCTAGGGCCCATTGCCCTCCTCCACGTTTGATCTGCCACTCCCGGTGCGAAACATCATTACCCACTGCGTACCCAAGCACATAGTCCAAAGCCCGGTTCTCAGGCACGTCCTTGGCCAGCTTGCCAACAACAATAACCAGCTCACACTCGTAGTCCAGTCCCTCGTCATCTTGCACCAAGTAAGGCACGGGAATGTCATCGGTAGGACCCCCAATCGAGGAGACGGGTTTGTAGAAGAGCACAGGGTACTTGGGGATGGGCAGGTTGGACTCCTTCGCATGTTGCTCATAGTTCAAACCTAGGCCGCGTACTGTGCCGATGTCTTCTCTTGCCAGAGGGGCCAGGAGCAATTTCACCTCGGCTGCTTGGTCTGTAACTTGGTGTTGTCCGAAGACGTCACCCTTGATCACTTTTGCTTGAGTCGCTTTGGAGATGTCAGTCACGTCGGGAGGGAGGATGGCATCGCCGTAGTAGACTTGGCCGTCTTTGGCCAGGAAGCGAATCAGGCGCTATACAGAGACATTTATGGTTAGCTTCTTGGTATGTTCTATCAGTAGCATGGGGCATAGACAAGCGTCTCGTGGAAATAGTTGAACGAAGTGTTCTACATAGTATAGAGGTATAGTTGGTCGACTTACCGAGAAAGCAGGCATTTTTGCGTATATATATATATATTGAGATTCCTCAGTTTAACTCAAACCAGGGGAGAAAAGATAGAAGGACAAACTACAAAATGCTAAATCATCTACCATATATATCCACGGAATCGGCCACAGCTCCTCGGTCCATGTGCATCTCGGCCGGAAGAAGAGGAGTTCCCCGGCGTCCCCCCAGTTTCCCGGAGACGGAGCAGAACGGAGATACGGAACCAATGATGTAAGGAGAGTACTAATTACATAGTTTTTATTTTTTTTATTTTTTCCCCCCTCACAGTCAATTCTAACCAGAACAGAGAGCCCCTACTCTGTATTCTCGCATTCTACCTCTGTGTACATCAATGGCCCGATTTTCAGGTCTCCAACGAGACGTCTTATCTCTTTACCGGAAATGCCTGCGGGAAATCCGGAAAAAGCCTATGGTGAGCTCAGAGCTACCAAACCCTAGGCCATTGGAAAGGAAAATCTTGCTAATTCGTTTGTCCGAACAGGAGTCACAGGTTAACTTCAAAGCATATGCTAGGTGCATTCCCAAACCCTTGTCCATTCAAGAGTCGCGAGAACTGTCGCAATCGCTTGAAACCAGAGCTAATAATGGCTGTAGGGCGGAATTTCAGAAGAATATCTTCGTCGGCAAAAAAGACTTCACCGCGATCGAGTACTTTTTGCGCAAAGGCCAAAGGCAGCTTGAGATGTATTCATCTCCAGGAATTCGCAATATCCGATAATCGGAGGCACACTGTCAACAACTGATAGTCGTCGACTCCCACGAGAAGGAGCTGTAAATTTAAACAAGGCTCATAGCCAGCGGTATATGCAGCAAGAAAAAAAAAACATATATCGACCTGAATAACCAAGGAATAACCAAGAATGATCGCGGGAGATCGCATCCACGAGGCATTGATTGTGACTAAGGTCATGTGACCTTGAATTCGTGTCAGAAGGTTCCACAGGGTTCCTGTAGGACCGAGACAGATCTTATCTTATCGGCCCGTGATCTCGAAGCATCTTGAGGCTTCAAGGGACAACCAGCATACGGTTCCTGACAATTCGATCCCATTCAAATATACATGCGTGTGGGTTCTAGAATAGAACTCGATGAATATAAAAATCATGGCTTGGGACCCCTTCGGCTGGCTTGTCTTCATCAACTTTTTCATATCAGAATAACTGGTTTTATACTGACAAAAGCAAACGGCTACTCTTCTACTTCCAACATATTTTATATCAAAGTCTTGATCTCCTTTCCCCTAACATCCGAACAAGACAATGGCCTTCTTCCCACACTACACCTCCGATCTATCGCCTCTGCTCTACATGTTGGACGATGACTATGATGCCCACCGCTCGATCCGTCCAGAATACAGCCACCACCGCTGCAAGCAATATCGTAACCACCGTCAGCCTTCCCCAGCTCGTTACTTCAAACCGAACTTTGATCTGCGGGAGGTGAACGAGGCCTACTATCTTGAGGGAGAGCTCCCCGGTGTTGATCAGAACCATGTCGATATTGAATTCTCAGATTCCCAGACGCTCGTAATCAAGGGTCGAGTGAAGCGGAATTACAACAACACGGATGAGGAAAGTCAGCAAGATGAGGAACAATCCTCTGAAACATCATCCAATAAGTCGTACCAACCCACTGTCGAAGACGAGGACGAGGCGAACTACCCATCACTTGTGGCGACACCAGCCTACTCTGAAAAGTCCGTTGCCGAGAAAACTCAGAAGCCAGCCTACAAGTACCGACATTCTGAGCGTGCTATTGGCGAATTCCACCGAGTCTTCAATCTCCCTACAAGAGTTGACCAAGATGCGGTCAGGGCTACCTTGAGGAATGGAATCCTCTCGCTGGTGCTCCCGAAGGAGCCGGCACCGAAGACGAAGAAAATTCGAATTGAATAAATGATTTCATATACAGTTTGTTGTTTGCTGAATATATGGAGCTTTCATTGCTATGTCTAATTATATGGGGTTATGATATGATTGGAGGATGGGACACCGCATTTGTTTTTATGAATCGACTTTCCCCATTTCTTCAGATGCCATCTGGATTGCATATATCTTGCATGAACTATGGTTTTCACTAGGAGCGGGTTACTTTTACTTCACATTTTCATGAGCTATGGGTCTTTTTATAAATAAATAGCATATCTATTAATGATCTGTCATATGGAATCTTTCTCTCGATATTTCCCTACATTAGACTAATGCACAAGTGTGGCCAACTCATTGATATCTAAATCTAAAAGAACAACGTGTTCGCTATACGAAACACGAGCTATGCAAGGGACCCCTGTATTCAGAAGCCCACTCCAGGTACTAACACATTGACACATGTTCACTAACGTGTCAAGTCCTCCGTAGGTACAGGGCACTAGTGCTCCATACCGATATGCCGAGCAGATACGCGAGTACAAGTACATACTCTGTCTGTACGGAAGATGACACTTGAGCATAGATTGAATAGTACCGCATGCCTATTTAATTCTTTTGTATGTGCATATGAATTTCTATTCTGATATATAATTGCATGCAACACAATGTAGTTACTGCTGGACTCAGCAGATCTTCAGTGTTGAGACACATCTCATAGATATGTCAATCCCGGACAACACACAACAATACCTTGGTTTGTGCTTAACACTCTTTCAAATCATTCTGAAACTATCAAGTTTTAGTTGTAAGTCTGACAGGTGCATGTTCGGCAGGGCGCTCATTAAGACACCCCGTTAGGGCCTCACCGCTACATACTTGTTTCCTTTCTGTCACAATAAAGGTCCCCGTTTATAGTAGTAATAGTAGTAATGTGTAGTATGTACAGGTAGTCGTTGGTCATTCAGTCGATAACACAAACGCTCATTAAATAGTAAGTAAAATTCGTAAACAAGACCGCAGACAGTTCAGTAAAAATGGTGGTATATCCAAAATCCCTCCCTTTCCCAACGTAGCTGCATAACCGTACCGTGAACTTTTGAATGTTCATATATACTATTATATATGGAAAGGGTAACAAAGAAAAGAAAAAGAAAGAAAAAAGGTCGTATCGCATGTTCTCCAGCATCGTTCTTCATTTGAAAATAAACGGGGAAGTGGACATGTTGAGACTCCGGCGCTTGACAGGTCGAGCATATTTGATTTGCTGTTCATCAATGCTTGGGTTCCTGACCCTATCGCAAGACCCTCCGGCTAGAGTCCCATAGTCCGTTTCTGCCACGGGTTCCATTCGTTCCAGGAAAGAAATGGATTTCCGCAGGGCAAAATCAGTGCTGTGTCTTGGCAACACAGATTTACCACCCAAGTTGTTGTTCGACTGATGGTAATGTTCGTTTACCATGTCAGTTCTAGTTTGCTTGGCCCTTGCCGTAGATGATCGATGGATGAAATGTTTCTGAGGTCGATAATGGTCAAAAAGATCGTAGCCTGCTGCGTCTGCGTTGTTGAGGCGAGTATAGCTTTGTTCAGTACCAGTGAAAGAAATTGATTGATGGCGTGATAACCGGGAAGAATTCAAAGCATGGAAGTTCTGGTAGGAGTGGGACGCTCGGCCTCCGATACTGCCTGCCCGTCGCCTCTGAGGAATTGGTGCCTCGGTGGCGTCTTTAGTAGAGGTCTCGAGGCTGTCCAACGGCCTATACGGCCCAAACGGCCGAGAAAAAGACATAGCACGCTTGAGAGCCGTAGAATCTGCAAAACGGGGGCTCCGTAGCGGCATTTCCGGTTGTGACTGCTGCGATCTATCATACCTAGAAACTTGACGGTTGGAATGGCGCCGAATAGGATCTAGGTAATTCAAGCCCAACGAGTTTTCGACGTGATCGTCGTGTCCTTCGAACCCGCGGCTGGTGGAGACCTTGCGAGACCCCCGAGGTTGCCTGTCTGGTCGCTGAGAATCTATGGATCTCCTAGTAGGTTTATCTTGTGAAGATCGGGCGGACGTAGCAGAACTGTAGCCACTGTCGGCTTTGGCGAGAGAACGCGAATGCCTCTTTCGATCGTGTGGCCTCATTTGGGCCTTCCACACAAGACCAGCGCCATCGTCGGTCAGGCTTTTTTCGTTTGGCAATGATATTCCCTCATCCTCTTCTTGTGTAAGCAATGACGCGTGTCTTGGAAATGTTGCCATCGTTGGTGATTTCTCAAAAGAAAATGGGCTTCCAGGGGTGTCCTCTTTATCAGGTGAAGCAGAGATCTGAAGCATAGAAGTATCACTGCTTGTCGTCTTCCACTTGCTCCCAGAGCTTGACTTATGGCCATGGAGTTTTTTTTGACTATTGGTGTGGTTTGTAACTGTCGACTCTTTTTTATACATATCGTCCAGAGAGATTTCGGGTGACGTGCTGCGAGGGATGTTCAAGCGCGTCCGATCACTGGAAGACGGAGATGCAGAGCCATTGACAACTCGCAAAGAGCCCAACTTGAGCGCACCTAAATGGGTGTACTCGAAATCACTTGGAGTGTCTGGACGGGTAGAGGCAGAGGCAAATATAGATTTTTCAGTTGCATCATCGGCTTCGGTAAACGGTGGCTGCAACAATGTTTGTCTCTCAGCGAATCCGTCGGATGGGCTTTCGGGATCTTGGTTTATTGGCGGAGAGAGTCTTCTGACGGATTGTCGTGACGGTTTCCTTGTAGCTACTCCGGGACGCGTGAGAAGAGAGCGCCGGCGGGTTAGGGAGAACCGCTGGTTATCCACCATGAAATACGTGTTGGAAGACGTGGCTTCCTCCAGTGCATCCTCATAGATGGTGCCTCTGGGGCTCTGAGGAAGCGATTGAACTGAATAGGATCTTTTTGGTTGACCCGGTGCATTGCCTGGCTCGAAAACATCGCGTAAAGATTCTGGCTGAAAAGAGGCCCTTCGGGTTGGCCGAAGGGAAGGCCGCCTGCTTATGGAGGTGGCGGCGCTAGGATTCGGTCTCGGAAGATCATGGCGATGCTCGTTTAAGTTTTCTTCTTCAGCAATTGATTTGTTCTTTGACCAAGCGGAGACTCTTCGTAGCGACTTTGATTGGGATGGCGCAGAACGAAGCGATTGTGGCAGGGGATCATGGTGATTCGACACAGACGGGCTGAGAGGGACAGAAGCACTGTTCAGTGGGTCTTTCCGAGGAGCAGCACGAGGTGACACCGGGGACGTGATATTCGAATCCGTAGGCGGTGATTTGCGACTGATAGGGCTGAGGAATGACACTTTTTTTGTCAACGGCTTCGACAGACGATTCGTACGGCGACGCCCAGATCGGCTTGGGATGGAGTGGAAGCTTCCCATGGCGTCAATGCGAATAAGATGGATTCAGAATCCACTTCTTCCTCTGGGAATTTCCGGATGGGGCATGCGCAGCATGAATGTGTACTCAAGAATAGCTGATCCCAGGGTGGGGGAGACGTTTTGGAAGGTCAAGACCGGTGGTCTAGAACTTCCGCCTGGGAAGGACCAGACTAATAGAAGCACCTGGAAAACAGAATAAGAGGTTCTTTCTTTTCTCAAATAAAGATCGAGAAAAAGAAGAATGGGTATCAAAAGCTAAACATCCGAAACAAGAAAAGAAGTAAAAAAGATCGCACGCAAAGAACAAGAAAACAGAGGCATAAAGGAAATAGGATTGGAGCACAAAGAATCCCGAGGGGCTATAGAAGGGGGAGGAGTAAGCTACATAAGAAGCTAAACCAAGGGGTGGGTAGAGACCCATGGCGCCATGATCTAGCTCCACGATGCACGAAAACACTTCAACCACGACGGATGCGTCCTGATCCACCGGGAGCTGCAAAGAGCATGCACAGCCTAAAAATGCGGTCGACCGGGGTATCAGAACGCCATGGAAGCATTGCAGGTTATGCTGATGTCGCTCGTAAAGATGTTGCGGCTGCTTCTGTTGCTTCTGCTGCCTTTTGAGGGGAGGGGAATGATGAAACCCAACAAGTCGTAGCAATTGAGTAATGACGTGCCCTCATTCCCCCACGCTCAATGAATGCGGACCAGCAGGTTATCGAGATTTCATTTTGCCGTTTCATCCAGGACATGCAACAGACCGCGTCTTGATGGTGTTGCGCCGCAAGCAGCGTGACGGATGCATAATGGGGTATGTCGATAAGACGGGACAATCAGTCTTTGTAACAATCAGCCACTATGGCAAAGCCGGACAGGACCGATAGATCCCGGGGGGAATGACGGTTCTGCAGATCAGCCACAGGGACGAGTACTCTTGTCGTAAAGGAAAGACGGAGAGAGAAAGGAGGAGCGGAGCGTCATTTCACTTCCTTACCGCTTTCGGAAACAATATGACTTCACCGCCCCCCTCCGTCTGCGGCTAACTAGGAAACCTTAGTTAACTTTGTACTACTTGCTACTATTGCTTCTACTGCGGCGACTATGTACGATTGCTATCCCTTCAATCACCTCTAACGTCAGTCGTCGTGTCAGTTACTGCAACCGGTTGTTATTGGGCTCATTTGCTTTGTTGTCAATTTCTGAGGACGAATGGGCGGCCACATACCACCCTGATACACTTCTCGAACAATACAAGAAGCGCAAAGACGCACACGAACAATACAGAGTGACGACTGTCAGGCTCATGGCTGACGGGTTTGGCGGTGCTGTGCCTCACTTCTGTCGGTCAATCGTGTCGGATGATACGGTCTCCCGGAGTACACCGCGTCTTGACAAGTCGCATAGACTTCGGAGATGGCATCTCTTACGTCTTCTAGACCGAGCCAAGAACCCTTGTTGGGCTTCCCTTTCCTGAAACCAGATGAGTTTGACTATGGGTGTCGCGTCTTATGCGATCGATTCCACGCATGGCAGATCTCAAGCCCGGGCACAGGGTTGTCGATTCGGGTTGTACATCAACAGGTAGTTCGTCTTCCCTTTGCGGGTCTGTCTAAAAGTAGAAAATTTACCTATCGATGGTTCTCTCTCTTAATTAATTTAAATCTCGGTCTACTAGACAAGTGATTCGATGCTCAAGATATCACGACATATTGAAAATATCGGTGTTCACGACGAAGAAAATGCATTAATGTATGAACCCGAGGATCTTCAAGAACCGCAGCTGGAAGACGATTTCGAACATGATCCTGTTTGTGAACACTGGGCCCTAAATATACAGTACATTTGCTTTGGCATCTTCTAACAGTAGTGACCAGGAAGTTCTCATTCGCGCAACCGAACCCAATGCATCCTTACAGGTGGAGTATGATATCGCCCTCTCTCCCACGTATCAGGTTCCCGTCCTGTACTTCACGTTACGGTGGACAAATCACAAAGGTCCAGTGCTCGGAATAGATGCGGTTTACCAGTACTTGGTGCCAGACGAATATCGAAAACAATTGAAGAGTGTCGGTATTATAGGTGGTATCAGTTTCGATGTAGGTGCCATGTGCTCCTCGGTTCCAGACCGCTTCACGACTCACATCTCAATAGTATCATCCAATAAGTGGCGTGCCCATGTTTTTCGTCCATCCTTGCAATACTGCGGATGCCATGAGACACATCGCAGAGGGGCAGAATGTCACACCCGAGATGTATCTCGTCATCTGGCTCGGGCTGGTAGGACATTGCGTTGGCTTGCATATTCCGTCTGAGCTTTTTGCAACTGAAACAGGTGCAAGAACCCCAGAACGCCTTGGACAACAATAACTTTGAAGCAGACAGAGTAAAGTCATCCTCGCTCTTCTCTTTTCTTTCCTTTCCTTTCCCCTCTCCCTTTGCCCTCTCTATTTCCCCCTAAAATCGGCTACACACGAACGTGGTAGACCCAAATTAATCTTCATCCGACGATGCTTCCATTGGAACGTCACTATCCTCATCCATCGGTGCCTCCTCTTCGTCACTTTCTTCCTCACGCTGTCGCTTGACTCCCTGGGCTGCTTGTGCTTCATCATTGGCCCCACCAGTGGGCTTGGGAGGCAGCGCTGTCGATCCGGGAGGGCCGCTGAATATCGATTTTTGCAGGTCTGTCGAACCGACGCCAACTGGAGCAGTCGAAGCCGGGAGGTTGTACGTGCCACGTAGTCTAGCAAGAACATCCGAACTTCCCTTGGCATAAACGATTCTCTAAGAACAATCATTGTAAGCGAGGCTGATTTTTATATAAGAGCACAAATGAGGACAGCATACCATTTCCTTACCAAAGAACTCAAACCCCTGGAGAGCTCGCATAGCTTGTGTGCTGGCCTGGAGATCTTTGAATACAATATGGGCTTGACCGCGCATCTTCGCTGTCTTCATGGCGACAACATCCAAGACAACTCCGTAGGTAGAAAAAAGAGTATAAAGCGATAGTCGCAGGTCATGTTTCCGAAGCTTATCTGGTAGGTTGGTGCAGTACAGTCTGCGAAAACGGTCAGAATTGCCTAATTACCCACATTCAAGAATAACAGGATAAACTGAAGGAGAATACTGACGTTTGGTTTGGAAAACCAGCTCCAAGAGCTTTGTTTTGTGTGTTATTACGCGTGGGTATAGCTTTTGTAGCCATTCTCGGGCCCTCCATGGACGAGCGCAAGAGAGCTTGATAGGTTTATCGTAGAGATAAGAATTGATTACGTGAATGAAGAAGAGAAAGAGAGCGCGTCAAGAAATGATCCCTAAGCGAAAGGTTAGGTTTTGTTGCTGCTGCTATTGCTTGCCTGTCTCTACCTGAAGTTCCGTCGCGAGAGAAAACTAGCTTGACGTTCTGCGTATTTAGTCATGTGACTTATTATCTAATCCAATGGCCCGCGTCATAATAATAGTGGTACATACGGGGTTCTCCCCACTGGTGATCCGACCCCTTAAACACCACGCAACAACTGAACGACAGTAGAGAGCTCCTCCTGTCGTCTTACTTTACAATGGCTACTCCGCAGGCTCACCACCTCTTTCATAACCCCATTGCTGACCACTCGTTCTCGTCGGACAAGCAAACGCTTGCCGTTGCGCGGGATAGCAATGTGGAGCTCTACCAGACAGCAGGCAACAAGTTCTCCTTGACTGATGAGTTGAAGGGTCACGAGAAGACTGTTACCAGCGTTGATATCGCACCTAACAGTGGAAAGATTGTTACTTGCTCTCAAGGTACTTTTGCTTCATAGCAGGTCCCCGAAACGGTGCGTATGCTAACTTGCTGATCACCCCTTTAGACCGGAACGCATACGTCTGGGAACAAACTCCTTCTGGTTGGAAGCCGACATTGGTTCTTCTTCGGATTAACAGGGCCGCGACGTTTGTCCGGTGGTCTCCGTCTGAGCGCAAGTTCGCTGTTGGTTCAGGAGCCCGTGTGATCTCGGTTTGTTATTTTGAAGAGGAGAACGACTGGTGGATTTCGAAGCACTTGAAGAAGCCGATTAGGAGCACCATCACTACTCTTGCTTGGCATCCGAACTCTGTGCTTCTCGCTGCTGGATCCACCGATTCTCATGCTAGAGTTCTCTCAGGCTTCATTAAGGGAGTTGACACTCGCCCAGAGCCAAGCGCCTGGGGAGAGCGTCTCCCGTTCAACACCATCTGCGGCGAATTTCTGAACGATTCAGCCGGATGGATTCACGGTGTGGGCTTCTCACCCAGTGGAGATGCTCTCGCTTTCACTGGCCATGACAGTAGTATCACGGTCGTGTATCCGAGTGCTCCGGAACAGCCTCCCCGAGCGATGCTGAACATTCCCACCCGACTTTTGCCGTTCAACTGCCTTATCTGGAACGGGGAGAATGAGATTATTGCTGCCGGTCATGTAAGTTCACTTTACCTTTTTATTTTATTTTATTTCTGTCTCTTCCCATTATTTATGTATACTAATTTGACGACGCGTAGGACTGCGAGCCGTATCGCTTCCAGGGCAATGAGAGTGGATGGAATCTCACTGGACCAATTGAAAGCAAGTCTGGAGGAGGTGCTGGGAGCGTTCGAGAGGACACTGCTCTCAACATGTTCCGTCAGATGGATCTTAAGGGCCAGACACAGGCTGATACCCAGCTTAAAACGACTCATCAGAACACCATCAGCACAATCCGAGCTTATGAGGATGCGAACGGTGCTGTCAGCAAGTTTAGCAGTAAGAACACCTTTCACCAACGTTCAGGCATACAGGTTACGGCTAACGATTTATTATAGCTAGTGGAGTTGATGGCCGTGTGGTCATTTGGTCTATCTAAGTCCGAGCGTATTAAACGCGATTGTGGTCAGTGGCCGCCGAAAGAGAGAAGATACTTTCTGCCATAACCAAGAATATACCTAGATTTGAGTAGCATATACAAGAATTATTTTGATGCACAAAATCCAGACACTGCATACCCGTAGCTGTTCTATAACTGGTCTAACCCAAATAGGAATGGTACAACTACCCCAGATTCCAGTCTCGACCCACATGTCACGTAATTGTTCAACTTCTCCGTTTTTCTCTCTTCTCCTCTCATCTCTTATATAGCAACAATGTGCGGTCTATCCTTGCTGAGCCGGTGACAAACCCCGATGATAAACTCTACTGCCAGGGCTCAAAAAACAAGGATTGACCACTTCTGATTCATCGTCATGGTATCTCACCTGATTCATTTCTCCCTCGCCGGTATCCTTACTTCCCTTACTCCAAAGCGGTGGAATATCCTTAACGGATAGAAAGAGCGACCTTCCTTGTGGTATCTTTGATCGTCTTGGAGATTGAGCATGCCTTGATAACATCCTGTACTGTGTCGGTCATTGCTCAAAGCTGTTCATCAGTAACACCCCACCCCCTAGCTTCGGTCTCCCAATACTGCATTTGATACTGCTATGGCATCATTAGACATGCTTGTGTGTTTTCCGCACTCTCTTTCTAGCTAACTTGATCTGCGATACCTGTTCGGCTCGCGACCGAATACATCAAGCATATGGCATTATCCTACATGCCTGGATTACTCCGAGATACAACGCTGTATATATTCTTGCTATGAGTTTTTGATTATACGTGCTTCTATGTAGGCAGCATTATTCTTTACCTTTCTCTGACGTCTTCTGCCCATAGTAGTAGAGCCAGGCTCTCAATGAAGAGTAACAGGAGGACATCTAATACCGGAGATACAATGAGAACAGCCTGCGTCCAGAAGGAGCAGCCTTGACCAGCGCTTATTACCAGAAGACATGGTTATGCTCAGTCGGAAGGTTAGCAAGGCATAGAAAGAGTGATCGTCAGGGATGTTCCACCCACGGCCACCTGTTTGCTGTGATATGATGATTTTCTGGCCATGACTAAATAAAAGTATCTCTAGTCGGAAGATAAGAGGTCGTGCTATTTGCGATAAAGTTCACAACATTCAAGAGTGGACGATTCTGATCAGCAGCCATTACCCTCACAAACCCTCAGACTATTTACTATATAGATTCGAGATCGTCCAAAAGGCCCATTTGAAAAGTTTAGATGCCAATTGCACGTGTTAAGGGGTTTTCCGTGATTACCTTCATGGGATGCATTCGATAGCTTGACAATTAACTTTGAAGGTGCCCATCACAGCAGATCCCCATTCCTTATTCACCTACGAGGCTGGGTCGGTCATTCGAAGCTTGAGTAAGGTCAGGGTGGATGCTTGTGAGCACCACGCGCGAGGCTGGCTCTCTCTTCTGGTGCTCCCTCTTATCGATTAAATCAATAGTCTCTGGCGTACCAGTGCGAAGTTAAGTGGTGGGCAGCCCTAGTTCCTCCCTGATGTATATCCAATTTGGAGTGAGATACTGATATATCGCTTAGGTCACTATATCAGCTTCTTTGAATACCTTCTCTTATAGAGTGCTCATGTAGTAAAGGATCTACGTCCAAGTACAGCTGTCTACAATAGTAGCCACTGAGCCTGAATTGGTATACTTTTGGTTGGGTATGTGAATGGTCAGATAAACATAACGGATGTTTGGCATGAGACTGATAGTATGGATACTGTACACGCCCTCTGACATGCTACTTAGGTTTGAATAATACTAAGTGGCACAGGCATAAGTCAATAGCGTTCAATACGGAGGCTTCTACAAAAGGCCGGACGCGAGCTGGACTCTGTCAAAACCAAGACTTGCGCGGCTAGCTCTTGGATCACTGTCACGAGCCCGTTGCAATCGCTTAACCAAGCAGACGGATCTCGTAAAACGGCTCAACATTGGGAACATGAATGCACTGTAGTCCTCAGTTCTATTGAGGCATTAAAATTATGCAGGGAATCATGGCTAGTGAGGCAGTTATATACACAAAACCCAAGCTCCACAGGAAAGCGATCTGGTCATAACCAGGTATCATTTCGAGTTTCTTCCGACGAAGTTTGAAAAGACAACGATGCATTTATCCCAATTTGAATATGTTTTAAAGCTAGTCCCGTACATGTCTACCATCTCTGAGGCCTGTATCAGGTAGAAAGCCGACAGGATGACCCAGACTAGCGGACCGCAATCTCCTATGTCTTGGATGTCGACATCCACGCCATCTGCTTCAAGAAGCAATTGCACCATCGGTGGTCCGGTATCACTGTTGTTTTCCCATTCGACATTCACCGCTCATGAAAAGGGAGTTCGGCCTAGGACGTCCCTGCTGTTTGAAATAGCATTCCTCGCCAGGAGCATCCGCGCAGTGGCCGGTTCTCAAAAATAACAGCACCTTGCAATGACATCCATCCCATATTTGTCGATAAGGAGTTTGACCTTAGCCTCCTCCCCCCACCAAGCAGCCAGGAAAAGTGCCGTGTAGTCTTCCTCATCCTTGCCGGCAACATCCACACCGTCTATCCTAAGCAGAATGTCCAATATTGTAGGATATCCCCTCTACGCGGCGCCGTGTATCCCGCTCTAAGCATTCGCAAACTTCCGATCGTGAGGTAAACTCTTCCTCTCGAGGAGAGTGCGGACCATCGTTTCATCCCCATCTGCTAGGTCGCTCTTGTAGCAAAATGGAGTAAGCCTTGACCCTTTGCATTTACATGCTCTTGAACAGGAATCGTTTCTAAGAGCAATTTGACCAGTGTCTCCTTTGCACGCTGTGGAGCGATGGACAGCGTAGTTTCACCGTCTTTGTCCTCAATGTCCGGTCTTGCTCCTCGCGCCAGGAGGTGTCCTGCTATTGCGTGGCAATTTCTCATAGCGTGCATCAGCGGGGTACGGCGCCTTCTATCTGCACGATCTGGATTAGAGACCTTCTCGAGCAAGATTGTGAAGATTTCCATGTCCAGAGATCTTATCAAAGACGTCGATGGGGTATAATCAGTAGTGTAGTAGCCCGGGTCAGCACCAGCTCCCAGAAGAGTCTTGGCCATTGCCTCATTTTCGGTTTCTACTGCGGATATCAGAGGGGTATGACCCGACCTGTTCTTCTTGTCATCACCCAAGTGAAGCTGCGCAGTCGATAGGGACATGGTCCACCAAGTCCGTCGTCTCTATATCTGCACCGGCTTCGAGAAGAATTTGGACCACTTCTATATGATCCATCGCCACTGCATGATAGAATGGGATCTGTCCTGTCCTGTTTTCTTCTTTTTTTCTGTTGGATCGATAGAGACACTTTGCCCCAAAAGAAACCGGACAACTTCTCACAATCGTTGCTTCGCTGCAAGCAAAAGTTCACCTTCGTCTTTCAACAATCTCAAAATAAGCTGTATGCCGGCTTGTTGCTGCCGAGCATCGAAGCTCCAATTCGAAGCTGCGTGCTTGAAGAAATCGTATTCTTGAAGGCGCGCCGTGTCTATTCATCGAGTGTGGAAAGCGTGCCACTTTCAAAAGCCTCAAAGCACAGATAATGGATGCACGTCGTTCAAATCTCATAATGTACATCAGGCGAGATGCGAGCCCGGTTTCTCTCGAAGTACTCTTGCGTTGTATAGTGAACTAATCGGACAACATGGCTCTGCTCGTCAACCATCACGAGGCCTGCACAGACAGTAACCAGGTCGTCTATGTCTGACTAATTGTCTTCGTCAAGATCAGGTTCGTCGTCTTCGATTGCGAGAGCATGGAATTAATTAGGGACAGTCAGTGGTCGAGTTGCACATGAGATCTAGGAAAGAATCCCCATCGCTGTCTGGACTTCATCAGGCAATTGGCTTTCAATCCGATCCATAGCGTCGGTATATGCAGAATTAAACCCTAATGGCAGGGTTTTCGGCCCGTCTCGGATCGCTTTGGCCGATAGCCTCCCTTGCAAAGACTCAATGCGCAGACGTGCAAGGGGGAACCTGAGAAGCTTTTAGTAATTGCTAGATATCAAATGACGCACTCGGGCATAAACTAACATCCCGTCTATTGCTTGCGTTATCGTAGAGACAATTTCACTTTGCAGGCCCGCCCTCCTTTGAACAACACTTGGAAGAATTCCTATTCGCGCACGTAGAAAGCTTTCAACATCTTCCGTGTGGGCACGAAACTAGAGAGTCGACTTTCTGCTAAAGAGTCCCACATATCTGGATTGTCCCTGGATGTCGCAAACAGACCAAGCTCATGCCGCTTTCGGAGTTCGAACAGTTCCATAAGAAGGTTCTTCCGTGAGTCGCCTGGAAATTCGGACTCATATAATGCATCAATATTAGTGGGAGTCCTTGAGAACTCCAATAGAGCAGAGTCTAGGGCAGCCAGGGCTTTTCCAAGAGTGTCTCCATATCCTTGGGAATAGACGGTAGTTGTCGAATTAACTGTCGTAGGATAACGGCAAGCAAACCATCGAGGGTTACTTTCTCCCGGAAAATACAATAGAAAAAAGCCACACCAACCCCAGCCTGTTGTAATTTCTCTTGGAGCTCATTGATCATAACTGACGCCAAGATGGTCTTGCCTGCACCGGGGAATCTAGGGCAAAATAGCGTGTGTTGGCCTTCCGGCATGTCGTGATCTTGGGTTATCCAGTTCAGTTCTTCAATTCATTGGTCTCAAAGAGCCAGGCCCCGGTCCCTTCTTGCACACGGCCGAAAAAAGTCGGCTTGCTTGTCCGCGTGATTTATTGAAGAAAACCATTTGAGGATATCTCGCCGTCTCTGTTCGTCTTGGTGTTGGACAAGCTGGTTGACACCCTGCTGAGTGACGACCACTAGGTCTTTTGCATCCTTGCTCAGCTGATTGCTGATCTCGTAAGAAAAATATCGAACACATCAATTTTTGTCGAAATCCGTTGCCGAAACACGTCTATTTCCTTCTGGTCCCAAACCAACCTCTTCCATACTCGACGACCTACTCTCCTGACGCCATTCGCGTTCCTCACAGTCGGATCTGTGTCTTGATATTTGACGAGAGTGCGGCTCAGCCCATCTAGCAAATCGCGACAGCCTTTGGAGATATCATTTAGAGCTTACTTCTGCTGATCCCCTGGATTATCGTCGGAGTTTTGATATTCAAAATCGCACAGCACATTTGACAATAGCTCGACACTAGCAGCCTGTCAATCCCCTTCAAGATTCCAAGTGATGCGACTCGTCCGAAATAGTTTTATACTGGCCTGGCGCACTGTAAAGTTTTCCCGCACTGTATCGACCAGCTTCACAGTGGCAAGGAAATCTCCCACACCATAACTGAAGTTCATTGTGGCATTCGATTCCCAGCCTAGTTATGAGATAAGGAACGCGGCTGATGCTTGGGGGCTAAGCCAAGCGGCTCAAGCGGAGTTGGACAAGAATCTTTTGACACCATGCGACTGATAATAGGCCTTAGTAACTTTTAAGTATCTTTATTATGGCGACGGTATCCAGAGAAAGCCGCAGTGGCTTTAGAATCTCAAGTCTGTATAGTGGAATATACATTGGCAACAAGATCTGAGTACATCAAATAGAACATGCTTGGTATATAAACTTTCAACAAAAAACATTAAAAAAAAAAAAAAACACTAATTGAGAACAATCACTTTCCCGGTTCCAAACTTGGAACAATAACCGGCCCATATTTGGCAACAGTCGGATACAACCCCTCTCCCTGCACCATGAAGTCCACAGCAAGATTCAACTTTCCAGCTCCGTGCCCCATGCCGTTTGTTTGCTGCCCATATGCCGCACTAACGGCCTCAGGATCATAAGCAACAACAGCAGCATAGTTCCTCCTCCCCATTAGCTTTCGATACTCCCGCGGTTGGCCCGTCACATCCGTCTGGAAGATCTCCATCATATCCTCCTTGGTATCAGTCGGTTGTGAGTTGGATCGATGACCGTTGGCGGGGACGTAGAGCGGCTTGTTACTGCTGTGGAGGAGCTTGAGGATGTATGATGGAGGTGGACTGTTAACGACTGACGAGGAAATGAGCTGGTACATTGTCTTATGGTCCGAGGGACGGGTTGGGTCGTGAACAAGGCCTGCGCCGCAGACGTTGACGGCGCCGGAAAGGAAGGTCATACGAATGTTTTTGGATTGGGCGATTGTTTGGAGAGTGCGGATGAGATACGTTCTTTCGAGTTCTTTGGATTCATGTGTCCATTGATCGCGGAGTTCGTCCATGAGATCGAACTCCCCAAATGGGCTTAGTATCCCGCCCATGAGTCCTGATTTACCCACGGCACGCTTGACGGAATCGAACCCGGAGCCTACCATGTCCTTTGCGCCGACCACACCGGCAACGGAACTGGTTACCTTCCCGAGGACATTGTATGCACCGGTGACGGCTCGTTTCCCTGTGGCGACAGTATGTGCGATATGCTCGGCTGTTTCCAGTCGAGGGTAGATTATTGGAACAGAGAGCATCCATAGACAATGTTGCACGGATGGTGGTAGCATCGCTACCTTGGGAAAGATACCCTGGTACGTTGGACCTGCCATGACTTGGTGTGGGTTTCTTTCTGAGCGACAGTCAGGGCCAACCACCACCACTGCTGGACCCAGGTATTTGACAAAGTGCCAACCTGTTCCCGTGACTGTAAATAGATCTATATCGGATCTGGTGTTGCGGAGGATGTCGAGCGTCGTGTGGTGCTGGAAGAGCAAATACATCTCGATACCAACGCGGCCAATGTTCTTGAACATGTTCGAAAATTGCATATGATCAGGATACGAGCCAAACCCATCGAAACTTAAAGCCTGTTAGTCTGCGATTCATGGAAAGAAAAAAGGAAACCAAAACTCACATGTCATGATCATCAAGCTGACATATATAAGGAATTTGAGCAAAAGACTCCCTTACATAAGGCTGATCGAAGTGGCTTGTGTAATAATGGAAGTACGCATGAGAAACATCTTCCTGATGCGCCGCCGTCCAAGGCATGTTCTTCCTGGCATCTTTACCACTGATCGCAAGCCACTGCTTCAGTGACGCGATCTCCTTCCACATTCGATCCGCGTAAATCTGACCTCCAAGACATAACTGGGTGTGGAAACCTCCGATCTCATTATGCTTTTGCATGATGTCTTTCCACATGAGCCCTACGCCTCCCAGACGGGCTCGATCATTGGCGTTGACGTTGAGAGAGAAGTCGTTTCCAGAGGTTGTGATAAAACGCCAATTCGTCTCATATCGGCCGGCAACCATGAACTCGTATCTGGTACAACCCAAGTGTGACGTGATGGCATAGGTCCATTTTGCAGGCCCAGACTCGTCCATCTGCAAGTCGACGTCATACCTGTAGAATGTCCATCGTTGGTGAGTAGCAATGCCAACAGCTTTCAATTGGCGCGGGCTAGGTGACAAGTCGAGGCTTTGGTGAAGGTGTATTGTTGGTGGTTGGGCGGCATCGGTGACCAGAAGAATGGAACCGAGCCAAATGCCGTGCTCAATGTCCATATTGGTGTATCGAAGGTAGGGCCCAAAGTAGACGCCGTTTGTTGGCGCTACCTTGTACAAATCGACCCCGCAACTGGGAGGAGGCCCAGTGAAACCACCCATGACAGGGGATTGCAGGCTTTCAAAACCTGGTGTCAGAGGAAGGCCCGGGGATATCATAGGTTTAAACGTGGACAATGCCGGGGACGCAAGAGGATGACTGCTGTAAATGCTGCCCACTGGAGATAATGGCGTGTCATTAAGATTCAACGGCGTCGGGCCCTTGGGGAATTCCCACTGCGTCGATTGAGTCGGCAGGTGAATATAATAATATTGCCCAGAATTGGAGTCCAGATGCGCCATCCAACCTTCTGGTAGCGGTGGAGGAGATGCCGGAGGCATGCCCGATGGTGCCGGAGATGGGCTAACCAAGGGCTGCGGCGGCAGCTGTGGCTGTTGTTGTGGCTGCTGCTGAAAGGCGACCTGTTGCCCATTCTGCATGCCATTCTCAGGAGACTGCGTGGATGGTCTTGGGTCATTTGCAAAAGCTGGATGATTCTGAGCTGTGACCATTGGCGATGCGATGGCAGCACCGTTAGCAGGAATAGTAGCCCCGTTTGTTGGAGCCGTTATTGCCGGGTGCCCGGGAGGAGCGGAAGCAGCCGGGCGCTGCTTTTCGACGGGATACCCCTGAGAGGCAGCCGGTCCAGAGACAGTCGAGTAGGCCGGAGGGGGAGAGGAAGAGATCCGCATCCTGCCAAGGTCCTGTTCCAATACATTTGGTGGAATCCTTGATGGCTGCTGCTGAGACGGGGCCGACTGTGAAGGTGGAACCGTATGCTGGATTGGGATAGGACTAGCCGGTGGATTATCGGCGCTTACAATGCTGTCGCCTTGATAAACTGTCGGAGGGCCATGTGGTTGGGTCCCTGGTTGTTCGGTCGGGGTCCATGGCCGCCTTGGTGGCTGATGAGCGTAGGGCTCCGCCCTTCTCTGTGCAGCAGAGTTTTGCGCTTGAAGACCAGCTAGTGTCGATGTTCCAGCGATCCCAGAAGCTGCGTATCGGGCCTCGATATCAGATCCCGGCTGTTGGCCGGGACCAACCACGGGAGTTTCTGGTGGGGGAGGAGAACCCCGTTGAGCGCGGGTGGTCGAACTCGATGCTGTCGAGCTAATCCGGCCAATCGCATTATTTCCATTCGGAATTTGTAGGTGCGATGTTGTCGCAGCTGCTGAAACAGGCTTAGGAGTAGATGAGGGCTGGGGAGGCGGGTAGTATTGTTGCCGGTAATTCGCATATGCATTACCATTTGGTGCAGGAGGAGCTGCAGCTGGAACTCGCGTGTATTTGCGAAACAGTCCTTCTTTATCCGGTACATCTGGACCAGGCGACTCTGGCAGGGGTTTGGGAGCGTTTCCCCGCCTCTCTGCCAGGGTAGCCGGTCTGGTTTCACGACCGTCCCGCGGCCGCAAAGCTGGAGGATAATCCGACGGCCTCAACGGGCCGGGGACAGCTGGTGTGGATGTTTGGATATTCATTGCTGGGGATCCCGTCCGGTCACTCCCCGCTGTCGAACTGGAACTGGATGTCTGATATGGACGAGGACGGTCGTCTGGGTATGGTGGAGTGACACTGTGTTTCGATGCGGGAGACGGGGTTCTAGTATCATACTTGTTGATTCGTAGAGGCCCGACAATTGGTGATTCAACTGGCGCAGGTGGAGAGGAGAAGAAGAGCTCTCCCTCAGGGACCTGGCGACTCCCAGTAGGACTCATGGTGAGAGTAGCAGTTTATTGTACCCCGTAGTCTGCACTTGTACTCCGTAGTACCTGCGCCACCACGCAGATGCAATGGATGCAGGCGGATAGATCTAGTTGTCGATCAATATTACTCCAGCCTTCCAGGCAGGAATTTAGGACAGCAGAGGGTGTGTTGCGATCGGGGAGAAGTCGTTCTAAGCGGAGTCCTGTAGTGGGACGGATTCAGTTATTAGTATGAGATAACCAGCACTTGTTTTTTTTTTTTTTTTTTCAAGGGAAGGGGCAGGATCAAGTACTGTTACAACTTCATAGAGCAGGCTTCAGACAATTCCTCACGGTCTTCTCCCCCCTCGTCCATCCATTTCCTGAAGAATGGCGAGGACGAAGAGAGACTGGCTGAATAGCCGCCGAGGTGTGAACCCCACGGCGCTTTTGCCAGAGATCATTGGCTCGGCAGCTCCACGAAGGCGCTAAGGTCAAGAGGGCGATTCGAAAGTACGAGAGAACGAGCGAATGGCATTAATCATACCGGTTGAGGGTTTTGTGACAGGAATGGATGACTATGGTTCAAATGTTTCGGTCCGCGCGCTATCCGTGGTATCGTTGACACCTGAGGCATATATGACTTTCATTATTGAATATTGTCTACTCTAGGTACAGAATGCAATAGGTATATGGGTTCTCTCCTTCCATGGCAATGATGCCCAGGCCCAACACTGCGGAGCGTGTCCTTTCGCATAGTATAAGCATGACAGTGTACATGAGAATGTCACTCACCGTATCAACTTCGCCAGCGCCTGATCCAGAATCTGTTGCACTGGTCCCGATCGCTCTCCTGCTCTCCAGGTCTGAATCGACTGGCGCAGCGCTTCGTTGACCTCAAATCCTCTCTGCTGGCTAAGGACAATGTATGCGACAGCCGCCTGCGCGCGTTCTGTCCGAATGGCCTCCACGGACACATCAATCTCGCGAGTTAGCAATTCTCCTGCGAGCGTTGATAAGGGCCCTTGGAGGCTACGGAAATCAACACCTCGACCGTCGGATGGCGATGTCCATTCCTCCAGTTTGGTCAGTAACTGTCTCAGCTCCTCGTATAATGGTGCCTGGACGGTTCTACCGCCATTTCTCAACACCTTGTCAGCAACAGGAATTAAATCGGTCAGATATGTCTGGATGGCTATTTATGGAATCTGATTAGCATTTCTGCGCTCTATACTGGTAGCAAAATGGGGTAGAAAACTAACCCCCGGACGCATATGCCGCAGAGTTAACACACTGGAGGACGCATCTGATACAGGCTGCCAATGTATTTTCCGTGCTATACCGAAAATTGTCAGCTGAGTTCGTTTAAATCAAGACCGAGCAAAATGAAAGGATAACATACCTTGACTTATGGCCACTGCCGGAGTCAATATCCATTCGATCCTCGTCGTCACCAAGGACATCTTCTAGCACCTTTGACGCGATTGCGAGAGCGTCAGGCATTAGATTAAGATCACTGCGTGCCTGTGCAACCCCACCTAATGCAATCAGGCCATGCGGACGATATGCAACGTTGTTTCGCTTTGCTTCTCGAATAGCAATTTCCTTCATCGCGTCACTGAGCTGTTTCTTCTCCTGCCACAATTTCTTGGCTTGACTCGCGAATTTGATAAACGCCTTAAGCACGGCCTCTTTGCCCTCCCAGGTTTTCCCCGACAGCGCTTTCTCCAGAACTGGCCATAGACGATCGCTAGTGAAAAAATCAAGCTCGGGGTCGAGCGACGTGATGGTGCTAGCAATGCCAAGGGCTGCTGTGTGTTTGATGGCCCATCGCGGCGACTCGAGATTGTCCGAGACGAGCTCAGTGATTTCGTTGACATAGAGTGATACAGTCCGGGTGCCACCAACGTTGTCTTGCCACGTCTTCTCAAAAACCTCACGAACATGCTCATCCATGTCATGCTTGAAAACGAAGATGAAAGGTAAAGCGGAGGCAGCGAATGCCATGAAACGATCATTGGAGAGTTTCGATGTAGAGTGCAGAATCTCCCCCGAGATCACTCGTTGAGTCGCATCCTCAGCTGTCAGGTAGAGGGACTTGGCATACTCAATTGTCTTTAGGACCCGGTCGTCTGACGCCAACCGCATGAGGTAGCCTATTGATGAACAGTACGACGCACTTACGGTATCATTCCGATCAACAACGTATTTCGACAGCAGCTGGATGAATCGATCCGCGTAAGGACGGAAGAGCATAGTCTTCATGCTCAGCAGGACTAGGACTCGGCTACAGCCCACCTTGGTTGGAAGTCCGACGGCAGCGCGAAGCACCGTTTCAAGCTTGGCTGCAAACTCCTTCACCGAGGTCTCGTCGAGCGTGTCAATCAGATATCGCTCAATCACTTCCATCATAGGAGACGTGCGGATACTGGACAATCGCATCTTGTCGATTTCCTCGCTTGTCAGCCCGTATTTATCCGCATTTAGGTGAACGTAATTGACCGCTTGTGGCTCCAAAGAACTGAGCGAATTCAAAAACTGTTCTAAAATGAGAGGAACAAAAGGCCGTAACGACTTAACAGGACTCTTCTTGATCATCTGTATAAGGGACCCAATGGCAAAACCTTGGACTTCTTGAACACCAGACTCCATTCCCTTGTCACTGAGCAAGAATGGGATCGCCTTTCCCAGCATTGTAATCGCACGTTTCGTGTCGGTGTCGCTCGTCTCCAAGGTGCGGATAACTGCATTGGTGATGGTCTGGCAAAGTTTGAGGGCAGATGCTCGAACCGACTCCTTGATGTCATCTAGAAGCTTGAATGCCTTGTTGAAAATCTCATCCATATACTTCGAGTACTGTTCCGGTTGACGCCCCTGGATCATGTCCGAAATGGCAGTACAACTTGCTTGCCGAACGCGCCATTCCCGACCAGTCATCATACTCTTCAAAAGATCGTCCATGATCTCATCGAAATGAGCGTTGATAACAGTTGAAGGCTCCTTGACGAGCGTGTGCCAGATTGTGTTCATTGACCGCTGCACGTTGGGGTTGGGGTCAAACCGGTAACGAAACAGCTTCGGATAGATCTTAGGGTTCTTTGCTAGGTAGCCATTGACGCTCGAATCCGTGAAAATGTTGCTAATACCCAACTTGCTGAAAGCTGCTCTATTGGTCCAGATCGCGTTGTTCGAAGCCAACGACATGAATCGGTATACCAGCGTTGGATCGCCTGCCTCAGATGCGAGATTCATGATATCCTTGTACGTATTGACTGACTGTCCTTGTCCAGTGGGCAGAGCCCCGGGCTCGAAAAGTTCTGTGTTTTCGTGAACTTTGCCGCCTCTAAGATTGGAATTGGTAGCCGTGAAGGAGTTGACCAAGTCTCGCACCAGATCATCCTTGAGTTCCTGGTCTCCCATTTCGTAAACCAAGCCCAACCCTTGAGCGCCCGATTCCTGCACTATCTCATCACGGTCCCCGAGAAGGCTTGTGAAACTAGCTTGGCATTTGCACAATCGGTCCTGCATCTCTTGCATATGACCACAATTCTTGACCAGACACAACAGCCATATAGCAGACGCTTTACGGAGGGCTGGCTTTGAAGCACCGCAGTCAGCAATGATCTTGTCGCACATGTCTGCAAGCACGGTATTAGGGATAAGAGACTGGGGGAATTGTTCATCGACATCAAATTCTCGGATTAGTGCTTTGGATTTCCATCCAATGGCAGCGTCACTCAATGCCTCGCCGACAGAAAAGTGAATCTCCGGGCTGCGAATCTCATGCAAGCCGTAAAGAGCATCCAATAGCGAACTAAACTGTGGATCAACGATGTATTCGTTAGAAAAGGCCAACGATAAACGGCCCATTGCCAGTATGGGAATCTCGCTCTCGGCTTTTGCGTCCCGTGTGAGACTTTCTTTGATCTTGGTCCAGCCACCACCAGAGAGCAAAGTCGGTGAAAGGATTCCGGAAAGACTGAGTTGCCCCATGGCTACTTGAGCAGCCCGTCGCAAAAGAGTATCGTTCGCGGACTCGATAATATCGAAGAGGGTTTGGATAAATGACTTCACTTGTACCTGCGGAATCTTGTCAAGCTTTCCACGGAACGCAAGCCTACTAAGCAGATATGACAGTGTCAGGATTGATCCTCGGACGACAAGTACCAGCTCTCCAATCGCCGACTTCCATGTCGTGAAAGCGTTGGACAGTTCCGTAATGAATCCAGTCAAATCCTTTTCAGAAAACGCTGGATGGGATGCAAGTATACCGATAGCACGTGCGGCCGTATTCTGTTTCTCTTGGTCGTTGCTAGATATAGGCAATTTCAAGGACAAAACGCGTGGGACCATGGCGTCGACTATGTCGTTTGATGCCGCAGAACAGATCTCCACAAAATGCTCACCACATAGCCCCAGCCCTTCCCAGCCCTCATGGAGGAGCCCATTCAAGGCGTTCTGAAGGAATAGGAGCACTGGTTCTTTATCGACACCCGCGATATACTTCTTCAAAGCTGCACGAGCTCGTTCGTCAGACGTAAGTAGTACATCCAGTTTAGTGTCCCAATCTTGCTCTATGTCGGTTGCAATCCCAAACTTCGAGAATGACTCCCAGAGAAGGATGTTGCGAAGGAACGTGATAGTAGGCGCAAATGCTTTTCTGTACCTCTCTGACAGGAAGTCCGACGCGGAGAGAGTTTTTATGTTTGTATGATCCGAGGGGCGGAATAAAAAGCGCGTTGCGGACGAGAAACTAGGAAAATCGTACCATGGGCCGTACTTTTGCTCTTGTGACGACGCATCGGGCCCTTTACTTTTATTTCCGGGATTGAGGAGGCGATGCCAGTAAGGATGGAGGCCCTTTTTGCCTTCTTCCACAACCTCGTGGCGCCTTTCCGAACCCCGTGCAATAGCAATGATATCGACCCAGCGAGCCACAACATCGTGATAGGGTAGGAAGCGATTGGCAAAACGTACCGCAGCATACTGCGGACCTCGAACGACACTGAATCCGGTTAGAGGGTCATCCTCTCCTGGCTCGTTTCTCATCTGATCAACCAGGAAGGGTCGTAGTTGCTCTTGATATCCCTCGTCCCAACTGTCTAGCGATGAGTTAAGAATGCTGCCTAGAGCCTGCTCAATGCTAACAAAGATCTCAGGGCTCGAATCATCGCAGCTTAATGAGGCGAACAGCCACTTGATCAGGCCAAAGCCAGAAAACTCCTCGTCGTCGTTTTGCGCTTGGAAGTCGACCTTGGGCACCATGATACCAATACTTTCGTAAGCAAGGCCCCGAAGGCTTGTGTCCGTTGCAGGTAATCTCTGCCCGCTAGCTCCGGGACTAGGCCAACCCTGAGATTCGATGAAATCTCTCAAGCCTTGAATAACTTTTGGTGCCATCCCTTTAAGCTTTGACGGCGATCCCATGCGGACAACCCATGTGGTGAATGTGAATATTTGAGTCCTCAACTTGGACGCTTGTAGTCCTCGTGATGACCTTGCAGTATCGGACAATAGGCCCTCTTCTATTAATCGAATCACTTTTTCGGTATCCTTGGTAGCTTTGATCGACTTTCCGAGAAATACTAGCAGTTTTATTTGCAGGGAAGGCCGTGCAGGAGGTGCTCCATCGGCCCCTCCAGCCCCAAAATATAAGCTATACAGTTGCTGCACAACATCGGGGTCCTCGAGGCTCGGAATGAATCGCTTCAGAATCTCCTCTCCAAGGTCTGTAAGGCGTGAGTTTACATCTGCAGTCGCGACTAGCGCAGGCAAGAACCGCTCTGAGTCCGTAAAAGCCCCGCTGGCAAGAAACTTCAAGGCATTCGCTTTGGTCTCCGTGAGGTTCAGACCGCCACTTGCAGACGGATTCCACGTTTCCTTCACAGGTGCATCTTTATTCAGGAACGTGTATTCTTTAGGGGAAAGACCGGGGCATGTCGTGGAGTTTTCATCTGCCGGCGAAAGCAAAAGGAGCTTCTCCAACCAGAAAGACAGAAATTTGGTGTCCTCATCGGACAGGCCCAGTCGACTCTTCAGCTGCACATCTTCCTCGTTACCCTTCGGGGGCAGCTTCAACAAAGGCAAAAGTCGTAGAACAAGATTAAATACGATGGCACCTTGGTTGACCGACGTCCCAATTTCGGAGATCCCTTGGAGCAACGGTAGCAAGATCTCGATCCGCGCATTGGCACCCAAGCGATCAAGCCCTTGCTGCAGGAAAATCAAGTCATAGTGCCTAATAAGCTGAGATTTCTGCTCTTTGAATTGTTTCAATAGCGCTGCCACGGGCAGCTGAATGGACGGGGTTTGAACTCGGGTGTTGACATGTGTGCACACCGTAATCACTTTGTTGCGGACTGCCAGGCTTTCCGAGCCGAGCTTGAGAAGTAAGGGAGCCAAGTATGTTTGGAGAAGAGATTGGAGCTTCGCATCTGTTTCTGCCAGGGCTATTCTAAGCTCGACCTTGGATATCAAACTGAGCTCACGAGCCTCGGGACTCGTCGACGCGGGGTCTGAAGCCATAACGAGAGGTGGAGGGGGAATAAGAGATATGAGAATGTCTGCACATTGGCCAGGCACTCCAAATGAAAAGAAAGTAAGATGAGATATTTATACCACGAAGAGCGATAGAAAGACCACTCCAGGCAGCTGGAAGTGTGCGTCATTCCCCCCGGACACGATACTGTCCCGATTGGGATGCTTAGTCATCCAGCAGCATCAGTCTAGGAATTATAATAGGAAGCAAGGGTATATATTCAAGTATTATCTTTATAATTACATTTTATCGACGAGTTCCTCCGTCTTAACTTTTAGCGACTCTTTGTTCTGCCGCTTCAGCACTCAAAAATTTCCCAACTTCGCTATTAGCACCCATGGAATGCTGACCGGATCCCTGATTCTTGCTGGGATCTCCGAAGAGACACTGCCATAGATCATCTTTCTTGACAATCTCACCACCAGATGCACCACCGGCCATGATCTTAGACAATGCTGTACTTTGCATTTCCATCGAATTCGCTGAGTCTATCGTGATTTCGTCTATACCCTCCTTATCATTGCCATTCAGGTGCATCTTTGACGATGCGAGAGTCTTTCCTTCTTTCTTCTTTGCGGTGATATGAGAAAGACGACGGGACACGGAAAGGTCGTAGATCGCTTCCTCGACCGTTCCTGAGACGAGGTACATCCAGACAGTAGTTGGACGGTGTTGACCGATACGGTGGACACGGGCAATGGCCTGCAATTCGATCGCGGTGTTGATGAGCGGCTCACAAAGGAAAACATGAGTCGCATTGACCAGGTTCAGTCCGGATGAGTGCGCTTTGGCATGTAGAAGAAAGCATTCGAGCTGCAGAGAGATTAGCATGAGGCAAGTTAGAGTATCGAGAACGCAGGAAATCATACCGCTTGATCGTTTTTGAAATTCTCTATACCACCTTTACTATCGACAGTACTGTAACCAATGTTGTAGTGCGATAAGGCGACAGAAAGCACGTCCAGAAACCCCCTGTACTGAGAGAATACAATTGACTTGGACCCAGGGTCGTGCACCCGCAGCCACAATATGTGGCGGGCTAGCGTATCAATTTTGGTACCGAAATAGCCTTTGACATCGATATTCTTGATCTCCCTCAGAGTACCGATGCTGATGTCAGTATATATAGATGAATTCTTCGGAGACCGCTCCAGCGCCGGCCCCATCTTAGTCGGTGTCTTTTCTTCTCGCACGACAAAATCCTCGGGTCTGTACGTGATTTGATGGAAATCCCTGGCTTTCAGGCGCTTCTTGCAAATCGGACAAGTTCGGTGCTGTTTCCACCACAATTGCAAACAATCCTTGCAGTACTTGTGGCCACATACAGTCAATACACCGTGTTCGAAGCCCGTTTGGCAGATTATGCATATACTCGAAGAACCGTCCAAATCTGGCTCTTCCTTGATGTGCAAAAGATAGCGGCGCTTTGCCTTCAGGCTAGAGATCTTCTCGCCTATAGCCTCCTCTTGCCGGAGTTTCTCGGCAAAGAGTGTGTCGTTCATCGGTTTACCGACGCTCTCCTCATCATATGGCGCCACGGTATCCGAAATCTGCTGCAGCTGGCGATAGTATTCGAGACGATTGTTCATCGTATCTCGAAACATTTCTACCTCCCTTTCCAAGCCCGAACTAACTTTGGTTTGTTCGGCATTCATTTGACTCGCATTCTCGAGCACGGCTTTCACCAGTTGAAGTTCGGCGGCAGCACGCGCGCTTCCTTCATTCTCCTGCCATTCTAGTGATGTAATAAGACTGCGAAGCTCCCCGAGAATCCCACGGAGGGAACCAAACTCAGGGTCCGGCTTGAGTAGACTGCGCTTATTCATTACCGACAGGAAGAGCTGCGGAGAAGGGCCTTCTCCGCCTTGGGCTTGGGCAATGCCGCCTTTGACTTCATGGGCGACGAGGATATTCTTTTGTCCCGTGAGGGCGTCGTGTCGATCGGCGAACATGGCGCGTAGTGCTTCCATGTAGACATACATTTCGTCCTGGTGCTTCGTTGACGTTTCATACTCGTATCCCTCAAGTTCTGTATCCTCCTCTTGGTCAATGAGCGACTGTGATAACAAATTGACCATGACATCGCGCCATTCTTTGTACTGTTTAGTATGCTCGTTCATTGAATCGCAGAAATCCTCAAGTTTCTCTAGTACACGACGGGACTCAATGCCGGTTGAGAAGACGTGCGGTTCAAATTCGGGGATATGGACGAATTTCTCATCCTTTTTCTTGTCCTTTATAGACCTCATGTATCGGTCAACCTTCTGGGACACTTCGGACAGCATGTCTTTCCTAATCAATTTTGCGGCTTCGTACGCCTTCGACTCCTGCTTCTCCAGAGACTTGAAATCCTCAGAATCAGGCGCAGTAAGCTTCGAATCTGACTTGATTTGATAATGTGCGTTTCCCATGAAAAAAGTACAAATGTGCTCGACTTCCAACGCAGCACGCAGCCTTTGACGGTACGTGCCTATACGACTGTTCTTTTCCATTTGATCGTCTTCTTCACTTTCGTTCTCATTCGCATTCGAGCTGGTACCTCCTAATGACTGAGATCTTGTAAATTCCGATTTCAGCTGCGCCTTACAATCCTTCACAATAGCACTAGATAGCTCCAGAGCCCCATTCCATAGATTAAGAGCTTCCTGACGACGCCGCGCATTTTCCAACAACTGACCCCGCCGAATTTGAGACAAAAGCATGGAACGCTGCTGCGCCCGGATAGCCGTATCATTCTGATCAATCATTACTTCTAAAACTTCGGACACAGAGCGCAGCGGCCCGTTACCAGTGCCTAGCGCGCGACGGTTCCGCCCCGCTATCTCAGGGTGGAGGCAGGTTTGGCGGAGTCTTGTCAGCCAGCCCCGCATTTTCTCGACGGTTATTGGGTCTTCGGAGTCCCAGTCGTTGTTCAATGGCGCGCCAGACAGGTCAAGCCCGCAATCCTCGCACATCTGCTCGAACAGCTGACCATAGTGCTGCTCTTCAACGGCGGTGAAGGGGATAGTGATGATAAATCTTTTCTGGGGTGGCAAATCGAGCTCACTACGGATGTGGTCTTTGCTATGTCGGAGGGTGATGGTGTTGACAATGTCCGCGAGCACGGACTGAAATCGCCCGCACAATCGGTTCCATATTGCTGTGTGGCCACAGAAGGGTTCATAATGGAGGAACAAAAGAAGGCCATGGAGATCACTCATGTCCTTGCGGATTGGCGTTCCCGTCACAGCCCATGCGTTATGTCGAGGGATTAAACGAGCAACTTTGGCAGCATTGCTGACACCATGCTCGACCATCTGGGCTTCATCCAGGCAAACTCGCCACCAATCTATCCGCAACAGAGGAGTTTTTCTTGGTTTAAATTTCTTTTGATGCCGTAAATTCCGCTCTGGCGCTCCACCGGTATAGTGGATTTCCCGAGAAAGTGTGTTATAAGTTGTAAGCACAACGTCGTAACTGGCAAGCATCTCAGCGAGTGCATCGTCTGATTGACCCTGGTGGCGTTGAATGCCGGTATAATCGAAGACACGGAGCGCTGGTGCATGTTGCTGAATTTCTTGTTTCCATTGCTCAAGAATCGCAGGCGGCGTTATTATCAGAGTGGCCCCTGACGGCTTGAGATTCTTGCCCTCAACATCTGACGGTGGCTGCTCATCAGCTAGCTTGCGACGGTTAAGACACATCAAAGCAATCATCTCGACGGTCTTCCCTAGACCCATTTCTTCCGCAAGGATGCCACCCTTTAGGTGTTCTTCGGCATCATACCAATTCGGAAAACCGGTAGTAGCAGTAATGAACAAACGGCTGGCAAAGTAAGGCCGGCCGTCTGCATCTACGAATTCTTGGAAAGACGCCGGAAGATGATTACCAGACGTTTTCTGAACTGGAACAACCTTTCCATTCGGATGAAGTTCCATCCCCTCCCGTTGCAAAAGCCATCTGACTGCTCTTCTTTGGAAAGGATAGAGCTGGCTTTCGAACATACCACATTTTATGTTTGCAGACGTCTTGGGAGTGTCCTCAGGAATATGAACATTCCTGTAAAAGTCGTGTGGCAACCACGGTTTCGCTTGTTCATGTAACTCCTTTGCTTGCCAGGAACGCCTGAAAATGTGACTGCCATCCTCCTTGAAGACATTTTGCGGCTCGCGTATCACATATCGTGCGTAGACCTCCAATTGATCATCCCGAAACTGACCCAAGCCCCGCACCTCTAGCGAATCAATGCATAAGAGGACTAGCTCTAGACAGAAAGATTTTCTATTAGGCAAGCAATTTAGAGTTGCCTGGTAGCAAGCCACAGGGTCATGGCGGCGGCAAAAGTCGGCGCAGAGAGATTTAGAGGTAAGTTGTAGTAACTTCCCGATGCCGAGCAACGCCGGATCCACTGATCTCTCAGATAATATAACCTCCCCATCAGTTATTGATTTTAACTCCAGTCTGAAGCAGTCATGATCGGTATCCTCGCATCCCACTATCTTCGGAGTCAAACCGCCTTTATTGCGCACATTTGTATTCCGAGCATGAAATTGGACAGGAAACAGTTGAGGCAGGTCGATGTAGACGCCAGAGCCATCCACCTCCGGATTTACCTCTGCATAATTCTATAGAGAGCTTTTAGCAAAAGGCAATCGAGCCACTCGCGCCCCCGCATGAGTGCTAAGTGCAAACCCCTATCACGTACCAGGTGCAGATTGACGCGTGTTAAAGGAATGAACCCATTGGGCACCCCAGCTTCGGAGACACCATTGAGCTCTGAAAGTCTGCGAGGTGCCCTGTCTGCCAACTTGCGACGTTTGTTCGGAGGATCCTTCGCATCAGGCGCATCGGTTCGTTCGAGAAAGGCGGCCAGAGAATTGGGTACAGGTCCTGATAATAATGACAGTAAGTTAATATAACTCAAACATGATATCGCAAAATCGTATGATTACCATCAAAGGATAATCCCACCTGCTCCACAGCCATCTTGCAGGCTGTCGTCTCGTTCCCTGAGCGGGTCGGGTATGTACGAAGAATCCAGCTGGGGCAAACTGAAATCTTATCGCGTAAAGTCACGTGTTGATAGTAACGGTTCCAAATCGGGTTATATTAAGTCTGGTTCTATGAGCATAAGTGTATTATATAAGCGGACATAACTGTGGCTTGCATAAAGAAGTGCAAAGAAGTGCTCGTATTCATATCACGCTAGCGATAAATTCCCGTAAGAATTTAACTTGATGCTTAAAGAACAGTTTGAGATATTTGCGAAGATACCCCAGGAATGTCATGAGCTATGCTCCCGTTGACCACCCGAACATTTCGACTATTTGATTTACCTCCGGCTTCACTCTCTAAGGTAGTCGTGGTGTCACCAAAGGATGTGGAGTTTCCATCAACCTTCGATATGTAGTGTGCATTCCCCCATTGCCTAGTTCGTAGGGATGATGATCCTGCATTCATAGTATATGTGGAGATACCGGTAAGATCTGTCGCTTCAATGGTAAGACCTCTCTTCATCTGAGCGTCGATTGTAGATCCATCGGCGGCGCTGTGGGTTGTTGTTATGACAGTCAAAGGGTATTCGAAGCTGACATGGTTTGATTGTTGATTCCGAGTGACAGTATTCACGCCCAAAGTACTTTGATGGGTAACCTGGTCTAACCCTTGTCGATCGAGTAAATTGTGATTCGAATAGGAAAGATTCTGGCTCCACGACACGTCTGGTAAACTAACCGTAAGTGTCCGCCTAACCAGAACAGAGTAGGAAAGCGATTCGTTCTTTTTGGCCAAATCGTGATTCAAATTTCGTGACACGGAAACTTCTGGCGCCGCTGCATCGACGATAGGCATTAGATTGCCGGAGGACGAGAACACATTCTTACTGTCTAGATATAAGAAGATGTTTCCCGTCACCACCCAGTTCGAGCCGACAGTGTTTGAAAGTGTCGCAGATCCATCCGAACTAAGATCCAGACCAACCACTCTGATTTCGAATGAATGGTCTTGGCCATCAGTGATCAAAGGAAGAAAGGGAGAGATATCAATCTCCGGTTGTCTCAGATCAAATGCATCGATCCCAACAATTGGACGCCAGAAACCCGGTGTCACTCCTCCAGTGAATATAATGGGGAAAGGCCAAACAACCCCCGCGAGAACACCGTCAATATAGAGTTGAACTTCACGAAACGGGGAATGACCACCGAGAGTGCCGCTGAATGTTTCTGTGTCCGAAGAGAAGACATTGGACCACCAGAATTCTTCCGTAGACTGCCCGCACGCAGAGATAGATATGACAGCACGTGAGGCCGATGAAGGGATTTTGTAATGTACCGTTGTATTGTCCTTAGGAACGGTAAAAGCACTCGGCGAATTGGAGTCTGATTTCCGCCCAGAAATCGGCATAATCACGTCTGCCGTCTTCACATTTCCGCTTTGAGAGAAGGTCACAGTTAGGGTTGCAGTATAGGAACCAGTGTATATATCCGTGATCTGATTGCCGAGGTCGAATATTAGCTTCTGCGGCTCGCTCCACAAAGCATTGTACGGTGACATGTCCTTGATGTAAATCCAGACTATCCCATCCGCAGTGGGCTCAGCTGTCGACGTTCGAAACACTTCTGTGTCCCCCAAATACATAAGCGCGAGTCGATCGAATTGCCGGCCCTCTGATGTGACTGTGAAATTTATCCGGACCGTATCGAAGTCACAGCTTGGTGGCTCATAGCTCCCTGGGGGTTTGTGTCAGCCAAAGACGCACACCATCAGCCGACAGTGATTTTCAACCCTACCAACAAACGGCTTCCCGTAACTCGAAGAAAACACATGGTTCATCAGCAAAACATTTTCACTACAACCAACTCCCCCCTCGTCTATTGTCAAAACAGGCGGATAGACCTGGAAGACATTCTGCCTGGCTGCACAGCGGGAGACATGCAGCCACAATAAAAAGAAACGAGTAAGATAGAACGGCAACACCATGTCGCCCCGTCGAAGTTATTTGAAGATCTCAGCTACCTGAGCCCATGCGTAGACGAAAATCCCAATAGAGACTCCTCTCCCCTTCTCAGTCTCCGAAACCGGAACTTTCTCGAGTTTCTGTAGCTTTGCCCTCAATAACGCTCCGGCCAATACTCCGACCAGCACCTCAAACAGTCTCGATGCGATGAGACTGAACAATATGTCGAGAAGGGAAAGGGTGCGAAAAGGATTGATGAGAAAGAAGATAGATTTGACGATAGTCGAGAGGCTGATTCCTGTTGATGACTGACAGCCCACTCGTCGGCAGAAATCGGGGGAGATGGCGACAGAAAAAGGAAGTGAAAGAAACCACATGATTCTGTGTAGCTGGATGTCGATCACACAGGCTAGTCCGAGTTGATCCTAATAGGAGTTCACAGCCACACAAGGATCAGCTTTGCGATTTTGTTGTAGATTGGTATATCCTGGGTAAAGTCATTTCTTTCTTTCGTCTGATGTGGACATAGTAGACAAGAGCTCATCCACGACTGAGGACGAATGCGGAAACTGTTGTGTTGTTTCACTTGACCCTAGTTCCTGACATTCACACCTCAGCATCCGCATGACTCAATTGCTGTCTAAGTTGAATTAGAGATAAGTAGAAATAATATTTCCTTCTGTCAAAACGTCGCAATATAACAAATCAACATAGGGCTGTTAATCTTTCGACGGCCCGTTTGGAAGGCAAGAGGGGGAGTTATTGTACAGAATAATCGAAAGTTACAAATGAAGTTGGTTTCCCGAGTATACGTATTCGCTTGAAATGGCCTATATGATATCCTAAACGCCAACCTCACGTTGCTAGTGAATTTCACATGAAGAGACGCCAGGCACCAAGAATCAGAGCCGCAGTACCGGTGCAGACACCCCTAGATAAGTATGTTAGTATGACAACCGTAGTAATAGAAAGGATCAACTGGATCATACATGAGCCACTGCAACGTAGAGAACTTTACGGCCTCCACACGCTCTCTCAACCCGGCGACCTCCTGCTCAATTCTCGTCTCTGTCTCTTTGATTCGCATCTCCTGACCATTGGCTTCCTCGCGGATCCGTCCCTTCTCGAGGTTTAAATCCAAGCGGACAGAGGCCTGGGTGCGTCCAATTTCGTCCCGCAGCCGCGAGTTGAGCTTTGCCAAATCGGCGGCAATTTTCTCGTGCGACGAGCGTGTGAGTTGGGCTTCGGTCGAATCTGCGTTGAGTAATTCTGAACGTAGCTTGGCAAAATCAACTTTTTGTGTATATGTCGATCGCTCTGAGTCTATAGAGAAAAGAAAAGCGTTAAACAGTGATCTCAGAGTTTTCAATCCACGAGAAGATGCCTTGACAGCTCGCTCCCGACATAGTTTCAAGCCAGCCGTGTGCAAGATAATAACGAACCACTAACCTTCTCTGAGAACCATAGTCCGGGTAAGGTTCTGAATCGATTCCTGAATGACATCGTTCAAAACCCTCATCATAGCGACAGCCTGCTCCTCACTGAATCCCTCCGCCTTCAACCGCTGCACAAACTTTAGTGTATCGAAGTGATGATCTCTCTGACGAGACGCCGTCGCATGAAAAGCACGCCGGGCCGATTTAAATACTGCAACATAGACACCATTATGCCGGACCGGATTGTTGATGGGTCCAACGGACGGACGACGAGCGGAAGACGTCGACGAACGCCTGGGACCAAGATCTCGAGAGGCGGCGGTGGTGAGGAAGCGGGAGGAATAAGGAGAAAATGTCAAAGTATGTAGCTGGCGTGCGACCAAATTCCAGCCTTGTATGCGTCGCTGTTGCTGAGACTGGTAGCTCGTCGAGAGAGAAGTGATGGTAGTTCGGGCAGAGGTGCCGTTCCAGGTCAACCGAGGCAGAATTGACCGCGGCACCTCCGTGACGGTTTTTGAAGGAGCCATTCTTATTATTGCAAAATATCAGATATGTGATTCATCAAGGGTGAAAAAAAGACATTTAGCTTTCCCGATGCTTCCCCGGTTGATGTCAGAGTCAGTCAAGTTGGTTCCAGGAATAGAGAGCTCCATTCCGTGCTGACTAAGTTCCGGTCCTGATTCGGCGGGACGATCCCGCGGATAAGCCCCACGGTACTTGGAGATAGCCTGGAGTATTGCTCCGTACAGAAACGTTAAGAATAGAATATGCCATTGTCTCAGTGGTATCATACTAGGATTTCTTCTAATTAATACTCCACATGCCAGGAATGCATCAATGCTCAAACGATTTTACTCCCATCCTATAACTGAAAGATCTCCCGCAGCTGCTTCATAGTGTCCTCAGGGCCAGTAACCGCGTGTCCGATCGTTCGTGAGTCAGAGTAGATTTCGTAGTCGTTACCGCCAGCGAAGGATTTGTCGCCGAAGAAGTGGATGGTCTTGTAATCGACGCCCGAGATATCCTTCTCGGCCTCGACGTGCTGAAGGCAGTAGGTCTTGTCCCAACCGGTAGGAAAAACGTCGAAAGAGATCTGCCCGCCGATCGAATAACTATGCCATAACTCGACATTAGCGCGAGGAAAGAAAAAGAGCAGAGATGGTTTTCATTGGCAAGACTTACGTGAGACCATAGTCGGGAAATTCCTTCTTCAGAGCTTCCACCAAGGTCTTGCGGATGTTGTGCACCTTGTCGTATCTACAAATTTCAAATCAGTTATTCCGTCTCATCAAATCATATCATAGTGCTGTATAGCAAGTGAACGGGGACATACGCTTCAAACTCGTTTCGCTCGTCGACACTGGCGCTTCTCCCAACAGGGCTAATGTTGACCATTCCGTTACGGAACTCAACAAAGGTTCCACGCTTCTTTGGGAGCTTCACATCCGCAATATATCTTAGGCAAAAGTTCACCAAGTTCTGGTACTTGTCCTCACCCAACGATTGGATGAAGCTGTTGCTAGAAAGAGACTTGCCCAGACGAATTGCCGTCAACCCATTCTCGGCGAAGCAGAAGTCGAAGAGACTAGTGACATTGATCGACGGAGTACCGAGTTGCTCTTGCTGTTTCGCCAGGTCGGAGCCGCCAACGAAGCCAATGGCACACTTGTGGCGCAGTTGAGAAAGGAGCTCGAGCATTTCAGGAGTGACGTCCTATTGTTCAATCGGAACTTGTTAGTCACTTTTTTCCCTTGCTGTATCAGTTTTAATTATACGATTCTTCGGAAATAGCAGAACATACCCTCCTTGCTGGTGTCAAAGTGCCGTCGACATCAAATAGGCAAATGGTGCCCTGCATAGGGCGATCCTGCAGGGCTGGGTAGACACTTGCGGCCTCGGTCGACATGTTGCTATGATATCGCACGGAAAGATGGAGTAAGGCGTAGAGAGGTAGCTAGAAGAACAGCAAGCAGCCAAAATCAGATCAATTGGATATAGTATGGGATCTCTCCGACAGCTGTTCTTTTCGGGAAAGAAACGTGGCTGAGCGGTGAGGAGAGGGAGGGGCAGAAGTACAGGCATCCAGGCATCAAAAAATCGTAGGGATCGCCGTGGGGCTCACTTTTTAGGTTATCGATAACTTAAACCGTCCTTCACCTGGAGAAGTATTACATACTCAGCACCATTATTGCTAAGTACTATGTACAATGTGATATACACATTGACCATGACATTCTGGCCCACTGTTCTTTATTGGATACAGCTTTCTGCATTGACACCTGCAAGTTGTATGTCTCATCAGTAACCCATCTGTAACCAACACGAAATCAAGTAAGAAAACACTGCAGCCACACCCGAAGCCCAATGGAAGTTGGTCTGCGGAGTACAATTGATTTGCTAATAGAGTACAAAATGACCTCTGTATGAATATGTGGTACACTGCTTCTAGTAATATACTCATGAATTCGATGGTACGCGTTCTGGGTTTATCAGAAAACTGTAGGTGTATGGAATAATCTTTTGAGAACTGTTCCAGAGCTAGGTGGAGGTAGTCTTTTGATCCAGTTTGTATCTCTATACTGTGAAGCTGAAGGAAGACTCGACTTTGTACAGAGCACACGTGATATTAATGCCAAGAACAAGCGACACACTAGAACCTTTGCGGTAAATGTACCCTCAGCAGTGACATCTCATGCTTCTCAATCTGCTTGCTGCTATGCTAAAACCCTCTAAGCGTTTTCCCTATTCTTAGCTTTGACAGCACCATAATGCCGAGCCTGTCTTCCTCTAATGACGATTGGCCAGCGGGACGGAAGGGAAAGGCAGCGGAAAGAGAAAAAAAAGGGAAAAAAAAAAAAAAGGGGGGGGGGGGGGGGAATGAATCAGGCCTGTGGGCCTCTGCAGACGATGGGCACAACCGTTGATTCGCATTCACCAGCCTTGGGATGCGGTCCCTGTCGACCCGTGGGCCGGGAAACGTTCCGTTCTACTTTTTTCTTTATTTTTTAAGGGGCCTGTGTTCAGGAGTTTTTGTATCGAGTCAGGGCACAGAAAAGAAAACCATTGGAACCTGCGTTGGTTCAGTCAAGCGAGATGCCAGCAATTTATCTGGTACAATGTGAGATAATATCTTATCCGGCGTTAACTCTGAATATTGAGTGACCCAGAGACAATTTCATTGTTTGCAGATATGTACTCCGATGCACCATGTACCGCAGTTGATTTTATGCAGAAATACAGAGTGCAGAGTAGCAAATTGCAAATTGCAATTTGCAATTTACGATTAGAAAGAAAATCAATTCTGATTGGAATATTTATTGGCATCTAAATAATTGTATGTATGTAGTGGTGTAGAATAATAAGAGGGTGTACGACCTGCCCCTGTATTTGTTCTTTGACTAAACCCGCCCCCCCAGGTGTGAAACCGCAACTTCGTCCCTCTCTCCCTCATTATTATCTCTTCGTCTCTTCTTCTTATCTTCTTCTTTCGCCCTGAAATCGACTTTCATCAATTGAAGAAAAAGAGAGACCGTGAGACCGTCGCATCAGTCAGCATCCTCGTCTCCCACATCATTCGTCTCTCCCTCTTTTCCTTCCCCTCCACCTTCTCCCCCCTTTCTGCTGTGGTAATCTCCAGCAATTCCAGGGACCACCAAGCAGTCCGGTATGTTTTTCTTTCCCTTTTTCTTCATTGAAAATGGAAATAAAATTACATTATCTGACTCTTAGTCTTCCCAGTCCACCAGGATCCTCCCGTGCACCAATGCCTTAGGCTCCTCCGTCTCTCTCCCCCTATCATTGTTAGTTTTTATAGGCTTCGATCCAACCAATTTTAAAGCCTCAGCGCTTACACGGTGACGGAGACCTTGAAAGGCATTTGTGGACGTCACTTGTGACATTTGACAGATTCTCACATTGCTTTTTCTCTTCTTCCCCTCATCCTCTCTCGATTTATCTCTTTCCCCCCTCCGCTTGGTGGTCACTGTTGGACAGCTTGGTCCGTGGACTCTTGAGACCTTAGCGTCTCGCTGCTTGCTGTCCTCCAACAGCTAATCCATTTACGGAGAGTAAGTTTCTTTTTGTCTTTCTGTTATCATTGTCGTATTGTCTTCTTCGTTTCTCCCGCTCACAGAGTCAATCTGGGGAAATAATCTCCCCTCACGTTGACAGATCGAATTTCCCATTTTCAGCCCCGCATTCGAGACTTGTCACTAACCGCTGTGTTTTCGGTTGCTGCAGTTCTTCTCCGTACATAGCATGTACACAACGGACCAGTTCATGAACCCCGGGCCTGCTCCTCGCCCTCCTGCCGAACGTCCCAAGTTGAACATCCCGACCGATCCTTCCAGCACCGCTACCTCCTTTGGCCAAATGAGTTTAAGCTCTCCCTCGACCCCCGGGTCGGGCAACCTGTCGCTCTTCCCCAACACCAGCAGTCCTGCTCTGTCGCATACAAAGACCAACCAGTCCGGTCAAGGGGGTGTGGCCATCATCAAGGAAGGTTATGTGCGCTCAAAAGAGGACAAGTTCCTCGCCACGTGGAACCAACGTTATCTCATCCTGCGCGAATTTCGTCTCGAGTTCCTGAAAAATGAGACTGGCAAGATCGTCCTCTCCATCCCCCTCAACACCGTCACTGGCGTCTCCCGCTCCGAGGACGCCAAGATGGCCTTTGAGGTCGTCCGCCTGGCCAACCCCAAGGATGCTACGTCCAAAACTGCGATGCTCTCTCGCGAAGTCCCGACTAAGAGCATCACCTGCGAAGTCAAAAGCGATGATGAGATTTACGACTGGATCGATAAGATTTACGAGCGCTGTCCCGGCATGGGCGGTGTCAGCAATCCCACTAACTTCAGCCATCGTGTCCATGTTGGCTTCGACCCTCAGACGGGTGCCTTCGTCGGCCTGCCACCAGAGTGGGAGAAGCTCTTGACGGCGTCGGCAATTACCAAAGAAGACTACAAGAAAAATCCCCAGGCCGTCATTGAGGTCCTCGAGTTCTATTCGGATATCAAAATGCGTGAGCAAAACCCCCAGTACTTTTCCGATTTGGCCTCTCCTCCGTCGCCTGCTGGCCAGCAACCGAAACCCTACAGCAACAATTCGGTCGGCAGCTCCATCGCCCCTCCCAGACCTCCTCCACCACCACCCTCGCAGCGCTTGGACACCGGAGTATCTCCTTCCGGCAGTAATCCCTCAAACTTCCCCCAGAACGACCGTGCATTTGAACATCAGCAACAGGCCGATCGTGTCCGAGAGGCGACCGACCAGGAACGACGCCGTCTGGAAGAGGAAGCCCGTCGTGCTCGCGATGACCAGGAGCGTCGTGACCAGGAGGCGTACAATGCATCCCTCCCTAAGACTCGCGTTCCGCTGGCCAAGCAGGAAATTGGCGGCTATGGTCCTTCAGATCCCTCGATGAACGACCGCTACAAGCCTAGTCGTCCCGCACCACCCGCACCAGGCTCGGCCAATCGCGCTCCCGGCGGTCCGGGTCAACTGACTGCCCAGCGCCCAGCACCCCCCGCCCCCACCAGTGCCAATGGCTATGGCGCATCACGGGCTCCCGGATCGCGGCCAGAGGATCACCAGGCATCTCCAAGCTCGCGTTATCCGCCACATGACCCCTGGAACCAAGCCAAGGGCCCGCAGCATGCTCAGGGACCTCCACCGACGAAACTTCCTGCTCCGGTTCAGCCTGTGAAGCCCTTGAACATTGCAAACAAGCAATCTGCCAACAAGCCTGATGGTATCCGTCAAGCTGAAGCCGCCCTTACCAAGAAAGCGGAGCCCCGGAAAGAGGTTCGGATGTCGGCCATGACCGAAAATGAAGTCATGGACCGGTTACGGGCCGTGGTTTCCAAGGATAACCCCAACGAGTCGTACAGCAAGCAACGGAAGATCGGACAAGGTGCCTCAGGATCGGTGTATGTGGCTCGGGTCAAGGAGCATGCCATGTCACCCGTGGCACGCGAACTGTACCGGCAGTATGGTCCCCGTTGCCAGGTTGCCATTAAGCAAATGGACCTGCGGAGCCAGCCGCGGAAGGAGTTGATTGTCAACGAAATCATCGTCATGAAGGATAGCCAGCATGCAAACATCGTCAACTTCCTTGACTCGTTCCTGCAGGAACAAAGCAGTGAACTCTGGGTTGTCATGGAATTCATGGAAGGTGGTGCTCTCACGGATGTTATTGACAACAACCCCGTGATTCAGGAAGACCAGATTGCCACTATTTGTGCAGAGGTTTGTCCCCCTTCCCCTATAGAAAAAGAAACCTTGCTGACAACGCCACCCCCTTCCCCCTCAGACTTGCAGAGGATTGGCCCACCTGCACAGTCAGAACATCATCCACCGTGATATCAAGAGTGACAACGTTCTCCTGGACCGCGCCGGTCATGTTAAGATCAGTGAGTCATTACAGTTTCTAAATAATCCCAGAACGGTTGCTGACTATACATTCTCTTCCAGCTGATTTCGGTTTCTGTGCTAAACTGACCGAATCCAAGAACAAGCGTGCTACGATGGTGGGAACGCCTTACTGGATGGCACCTGAGGTTGTCAAGCAAAAGGAATACGGTCCTAAGGTCGACTGCTGGTCTCTCGGAATCATGGCCATTGAAATGATCGAATCTGAGCCCCCGTACCTGAACGAGGAACCCCTCAAGGCGCTGTATCTCATTGCCACAAACGGTACTCCTCGTTTGAAGAAGCCGGAGAAGCTGAGCAAGGAGCTCAAGGCTTTCCTCAGTGTCTGCCTCTGTGTTGATGTTCGCAGTCGTGCCACTGCGGATGAACTTCTAGCCCATGAATTCCTCAAGCAGGGATGCAGTCTCGCGAGCCTGGCCGAACTACTCCGCTGGAAGAAGAATAGCGGTTAGTGATGAAACAGTTCGGAGCCTTGGGGGTTCTTCCCCCACCCCCTTTTCGTTTCCGCCTTTTGTCGATTTACACTCAATCTTTGTCTCGCGCACATATGGGTCACATTTACGCGCCTCCGGTTGAATTTCTTTTTGATTCATTGATTCCGTTACGACCTGCATTACCGTATGATATCCAGACTCGTGTTGTCCCTTTTTCCATATCATATTACCGATTTGGTGTGAATAATTTGGCGTCTTTTGGCGTTACTTTCTACTTCTTGTTACCTGTTCCTCTTTCTGTGGCCATGGATAATGTCTTGTTTCCTCGCCCCCTCCGTTCGTGTCAATGTGACTTGTGACTGTTGTACACCTACCCAGCAAACAAAACTATTTGTTTTAACTAATGCTGATGATAATAAAATTTGGCATTACAAATGTAACTATGACGGAACGAGGAAAGAGGGATAATTTGGACGCCTTGATCTGTACTGACACCCTGCATGCGACGAGTCACGATGAGTGAACTATGCCTTAATCTAAACCACGAAGACTATACTCCGTAGTACTATAATTTTTCCAGTACATAAGAATTGAAGCAATAAATTTGTCTATTCTAGCTAAGCACATAGCAAATGATAATATAGCGTACAATCATCGGTCATCCGGATTATGAGGTAGCAAACCCGAAAGCAAACCACCTCATTAAGCATCCCACCTTACCCTAAATCAAATCAAGGCAACTCCTCCCTCACCAACTCCCTTATAAATCCACAATACTCAGCAAACAATACCCCCTTCAGAATCGTCTCGCTTTCTTCCACGGCCCAGTGACCTGCGTCCACCAACCGCTGTTTCCACAGGGACTTTTGCTCCTCGCCTAGCTCTTCCCACGGACGGGTCTGATCTTGGACTCGTTGTTCTGAGGGGATTGCTTCGATGAGAATCTCGTTCGACGTACCGTCATCAGCAGTGGTGCAACGAACGATAATGTTGCTGCTGCTGCCAGCAGTTACTGCGCCTGTTGCTTCTTCTTGTTCTTGTCGGGAGCGGAGGAGGTCGCGAAGAGATTGTCGTTGGGCGTCTGTGTTTGTGTTTATGTTTGATATTACTGAGATGGTGGTAGTAGTAGTAGTTGTTGTTGTTGTTGTTGTTGTTGTTGTTGTTGTTGTTGTTGTTGTGGGGGCAGAGGATGTAGAAGTGTCGATGTGCATGATTGAGAGAGAAGAAGTAGGGTAACCGAGGACACTCTGAACCTGCGGAGGAAGCCACTCGGAAACACCCAAGTACGATGGAGACCCGCCTTTAATCTCCATGTACCCCTGGAGAAGAACACAGATGACAAGGACTGAGAAGAGTGCCGTGAGCCCGCTGAGAAGCGTGGCCCACGTTTGCGACTCACTGGGGACAGTCAGGACGTAGCGTGGGGTGCGACTGAACACGGGGAATGGAGAAAGGGGGATCGTGTGGACGACGACGGTATTGCCCATACTGACAGAGGCGAGTTTGACGTATTGTGGCCCAACTTCTGGGGTGACGGGTTGCGAAGGGGGAGTGAATGTTGAGAAGCAGATCTTGGTCACAGAGAAGGGGTGGACGTCGTGGAGACTAGTGTATGAACGGAGTTTCCCGTAGCCTCTCTCAGGGTTGTATTCGAGAGTCAGAAGCTCGATAGACTGGTCGCTGCCTGTGACTGCGATGATCGTCTGCTGTGCTTGGTCGTTCTCCGTGCCAGTACCGAGATTGCATACGTCGAGGCCCAGCCCAATCTTGATTGTCTTGCGGAGCTTCTTCCTTCGTACGATCGTCGCCGTCTTGTTCTTCCCATTTGACACTGGCAGGCTGAGAACCAGGAGCTCACATCCGCTCCGGTCAGGCGCATTCTGCAGAAGCAGCAAAGACGTAGGCGATAGGAACCGCAGCGCGCGGAATTTCGGCCTCCTCTTTCCCTTCTCCGGCAGGGGAATGGTATACACACGACTCACGTCGGGAGCGGTATTACCCCTTGTACCCGACGAGATATGACATGTAAACACATCCACGCCGTTGGTATACGCAACCCGAAACTTCCCATCATTCTTCCCCAAGTCAATGATGTCGATGTCCTCAGCTTCCTCCCCATCACCTAGATGGATCCTCCCAATCACGTCCGACTCCTTTGGCATCGACGTAGTATGGAAGAAAACGATCTCCCCAGATGGCGCTAATCCGGTCGTAATAGCACCAACCCGTGACGGCTTCTCTTCACCCCTCCAAGGCGACATTCTCACGATCCGCTGATACGTATCCGACCCAGCCTTCGCACCCTTGGTTCTAAACAGCGACGTACGCGACAATAGGGTCGATTTCTCTACCGCATCGACTGTTATTGTTGTTTTCTCCGGCATATTCTCCTCCCTTTGTTTCTTCGGAAGGTCGATCTTGAACGATCGCAGGTGCTGGTTGTTATCGCGCTTCTGCTCAACCATGGAACTGTTGATTCCGGCCAGAGATGTTATAGTGTCCTCGGATGTTTGCGCAACAGCCATTGACGTGACAGAATCCTCATCGCGCGATAGCTCGATTGCGGTTGATTCGGCGATCTCATCGTGCTTGGACGTATTCAAGAGGGCCTAATGCGATCGGATGTTAGCACAACGTACACAGATAACTAATACGTGGTAAGACAAGGAGGGAACTTGCGATCCTGTTTCCAACACCGCTGCGACCTTCACCTCCACCTCCGCCCACGAGGAGATAATCGCTATTCCGCGGGTTGAAGTCAGCGGCGAAGAGGGGGCACGAGAGAGTCAGCTTGGCTGAAGAAATGGTCGGCGCCATTGTGACTGTCGCGTAGAGGTGCTGGTTTCAACAAGCGTATCCTAGTGTACAGGTAAAAGACAGGGAAACAAAAGAGGACAGAAAGCAGTAAGGAATGAAATGTTGTGAACAACAATGATGCCGGAGGTCCTGATTTCCACCCCGGATTTCTTGGCGACCGGAACTTTCATTTGGCTACCGAAATACAAGAACAGCATGTGTAGAAATCTTCAGAAACAAATGGATATTTTCAAAACCTCTCTCTTTATAATATAACAGGAAACTAAGCCAAATCACAACCTTACTCAACGTCCTGGCCAGTGAACTCGGGCAGACGCTGCCGGATGTCCTCCCAAGTCTCATCACCGTCCACCAACGATTTGAGAGCCTGCACGATCTCGTCCTCGCTGGCACGGACCTGCTTCGTCGAGTCACGGTCACGCAGAGTGAAGGTGTTGTCCTTGATGGACTGGAAGTCAACAGTGATGCCGAAGGGAGTACCCAGTTCGTCGTTACGAGCATACCGCTTCCCGATACTGGCAGACGAGTCATCAACCCGGTTCGAGACACCCATACGCCGGAGCTTGGTCATCAGACGCTGAGAGAGAGGCGCGAACGACTGGTTGCTTGAAAGAGGAACAATCAGGACCTTGGTGGGTGCGATCAGAGGGGGGAAGGAAAGAACCTAGGAGATATGTTAGTTTTGAATAGCAACTCTGGGAAGGGAAGAACGTACACCACGGGCCTCATCGCCTTCTCTAGACCAGTAAACGTGCTCAATCATACTGTACAAGATACGCCCAATACCGAACGACGGTTCAATGACGTTAGGAGTGTACTCGCGAGTGTTATCAACCCGCGTGCGTTTCTCGATTTTGATGATATCTTTCTCCAACTCAACCTTTCCGGATGCAACACCCTCCACATCGATCTCGACCTTGTCATTCTGCTCGAGTTCAAGCGACAATTTCTCCCGGAAGTCCTGCGAAAGGGCGTTGATAGCCGCCTCGACCGTCTTACCGTCCTTCTTGAAGCGGGGGCCGAATTTCTTCTTGTCGAGGTCGACCTGCCACTCCTCAATCTTCAAGGGCTCGGCGCGCGGCTCGCGGACGACCAAGGGAGCACCAGTCTTGTTCTTGTGAACAGTCAAGTCGTAAGCGCTGCGGTCAGCACAGCCAACACACTCGATCCAGCCATAGCTGGTCTGCAACTCGGCATCCCAGCAGTCGGAAGCGTAGTGGGCCATTTCGTTGGCCATGTGCTGACGGAATCGAAGCTTGCTGGGGTCCACACCAAGCTTGAGAAGGAAGAGCTGGATACGTGCGATGAAGTATCCAAGGGTTTCGTTGTCCACAAGGCCGGTCTCGACGGCCTTGCCGACGGTCATCTTCTGGATGTCAGTCTTACCAGAAGATTGGACATCACGGTTAAGCAGGGACAGCTCGACATCCTTGACTTCGTCGAAGCGAGTGTGCTTCTTACCACCCTCGGGGTCGACGTAGTGCTCGATCTCCGCCATCAAGAACTCACGCACACGCAAAAGACCGGCACGGGGGGAAATCTCGTTACGGAACGACTTGCCAACCGAGGCCGAGGCAAACGGCATGGAGTTTTGGTTGAAGTCCAGCAGCTTCTGGAAGTTCAAGAACTGACCCTGGGCCGTCTCCGGGCGCAGGTAGCCAGGCATGTTACTGCTGGGGCCGATAGCAGTCTGGAACATCAGGTTGAAAGCCACGGGAGGAAGGAGGTTGCCTCCAGTCGTAGGGTTTCTGATATCGTGCTTGGCAATGATACCCTCCAGCTCTGCACCATCAAAGTTGTCAATCTGCGCAAGAAGCTCCTCGTACTCCTGGACCACGGCATCAGGCAACTTGACAGCCTTGGTGCTAACCTTCTTTTTCTTCTTAGCCTCCTTCGCTTCGTCCACCACGACCGTCTGACCACGGGCCTCCTTGTCTCCCTTGAGCCGTGCCTCGAGCACTTCCTCCACCAGGTGATCCGCGCGGAAGATCTCGCCAGTCTTGGGATCCTTGCACATCCAGTCGGCGAACTTTTCAACGTGACCACTGGTCTTGAGGATTTCCTCGGGCGTAAGCATGGTGCAGTCGACCTCGAGCATGTCCTCCTCCAGCACGAAATGCTTGCGCCACAGCTCGATCATGTTGTTTAGGACGGCGCACCCGGGAGGGCCATAGTCGTAGAGGCCGGAAACGCCTCCATAGATCTCGAACGACGGGGTGTAGAAGAGACGTCGACGGAGCAGCGAGTCAAGGACAGACCGGTCAACGGCCTGGCCGGTCTTGGTGTTCACAGTGGCCATCGTGGGGTCTTGCTTCTTCGCTGGAATAGCTCTGAGAGCAGCGGTGGTGGAGGAAAAGTTCCTGGCGGGGTTTTTAATTGTTGGAAAACGGCGGGGGAGCAGGCGAAGGAAGGGCACTTGAGTCATCCGCCACGTGATCCGCGCGCAGGCAATGTGCGGTATCAAGTAAAGACTGGTGAGACTATGCAAAAAGAACGTCAGATTGACAATTCAATATGCATGAATTGTCCTTGCTTTTACCTTCTTTCCTGTATCTCTCTCGTAGCGCTGCTCGTTAATACCGTTTTATTCCTGCATAAAACACTTACCGCCGGAGATACGTTGTCCCGCCAAAATTATCTTTTTTTGTATCTCAGATTGATCGCAGCGAGTCTTGATAACCAACCGCTATATCTCTCACACAATGGCGAAAAAGGGAATTAGACCCCTGCCGGGCGTCACTGCAGAGTACAAACCAGGAAACAAATTGGCCCGCCAAGATCTCCATGTCAAGCGAAAGCGTGCCAAAGACTCCGCGCGACGGGCAGAACGATTTGCGAGGAAGAAGGAAGAATCCAAGGATCCGAGCTTGAAGGAGGACAGATTAAAGCGGAATATCCCATTGACGATTGATCGCAAGCGAGTGTGGGATGATGTGGACAGCGATGTCGAGGATCCGCTGGGATTGAGCGTGGACGTGGAGCGGATCAAGAGACAGAAACAGGAAGAAGAGGACGAGCTTAATCGGCCATTGAAGGACAATGAACAGAGCTCAGGGGGCGAGGATGATGATGATGATGATGATGATGACGATGTCGACAGTATGCTTGCGAGCAGTGACGAAGAAGAAGACGATGAGGATGAGAATGAAGACAAACAAAAAGACGAAAACCGAGGACGCAAGAAGTCATCGCTCCCATCAGCTACAGAGCGCGCTACCAGTCCAAGCCAATCTACGAAAAGCACGAACCTCAACCTAGCTCCCGAAGCACTGGCAGCCAAATTCCCATCTCTGTTCTCGACCGAATTGCAGCAACGTCCGCCCAAGATCCTCATCACCACAGTGCTTCACTCCACCCTCCACAGCGAAGCCGAACAACTCGTCAACTTCTTTCCCAACAGCGTCTACATCCGCCGCAACGCACACCGATACTCGCACAAGTTCTCGATCCGCGAGATCGCCAAATTCGCTACAAACCGCAACTTTACCGCTCTTGTCGTGGTCAACGAGGACCAAAAGCGCATCTCCGGCTTAACCATCATCCACCTCCCGGGTGGCCCAACTTTCCACTTCTCCATCAGCAACTGGATAGATTCGAAGAAGATCCCAGGTCATGGTAAAGCAACCGAACACTGGCCGGAGCTGATCTTGAACAATTTCCGCACACCATTGGGTCTCTTGACGGCGCATCTCTTTCGGAACCTTTTCCCACCAAAGCCGGAATTCGAGGGCCGAAATGTAGTCACCATCCACAACCAGCGTGACTACCTCTTCGTGCGCAGACATCGGTATGTCTTCCGCGAGAAGCGCGAGACAGAGAAATCCGTCGTCGGGGCGGACGGTAAGGAAATGCAGGGCGCAGAGGGTATCCGTGCTGGCTTGCAGGAACTTGGGCCGCGATTCACGCTCAAGCTCCGTCGTGTTGACAAGGGAATCCACAAGACTAGCGGACAGGAATGGCAATGGAAGGGTGGGATGGAAAAGGAGAGGACCAAGTTCCAGCTGTAATCTTTGTTTACTTTATGCTTGTTGCATGAGTCGTGTTTCTGCATTATGGGATTCGGACGGAGTTTGCTTAGAAAAAAGTGGTTTATACCTATTTGTTTGTAAATAATCGTCATTCTCGTGCAATTTTAAGTCTACAATAGTACAAGGCAGTTATTTACAATCTTCTCATCCAGACCCATGCGTCTGGTAGTTACAATGGTATCACTCCTCAACCTTCCGCAAGGCCTTAGCAAGCACCTCCCTCTGCCTCATTTCCTTCACCTGAATCCTCGAAATCGGTTTCCTACCTGTCATGAACTTCACGCGCGCAGTCATCTGATTCGCGCTCATGATCTCCATTTTTGCTTGTTCACATAGATCCATGACTGCATCTGCCGTCCATCCAGTAGCCGTAAGAGGCCGCAGACCATACGCTTCCAGTCCCTCGAGCACAGCGATCAATGTCATCTTTCCCAGGGTCTTCTCATGCAGGTCCTGCGGCCATAGCCCGATAGGGACGGTGCGTTCAAAGACACGGACGTCCACGAATCCCGCAGCGGAGAGCATGTTGGGTTTCAGATGGCTAAGATCGCGCGGGTATCTCAATGCCTCGGCAGCGGAACGCATGGCACCTGTGTATATGTGGAAGTACGAGCTCTCTGAATTCGGAAACGTCACGGAGTCGCCTGCTGGGTCCGAATCCGCGATCTCAATATACCCGCCCGGGTTGAGATGTTCGAATGCCTGTCGATACATGGCAGGCCAGTCGTTGAACGCGCCTGAGAGGCCACGCATATGGATCAGGTCAAAGGGCTCGTGGTACGTCCAGCCTTCGCGGGCGTCATCAAGCTGGAAGGATATGTTGGGGAGGTCAATATGTGCAAGTCCAGTATCGAAGATACTAATATCTGTTGCAATGATGGTAGCTTTCGGGTACAGGCTGCTCATTTCGAGAGCCCAGTCGCCAGGGCCGGTGCCGATGTCGAGGATTCGGGGCTCGTCTTTAGCCAGGGGTGCGGTGGTAAGCTTGCCGTCGAGGAGGATGAGGTAGATCTGATGGATGATGTTCAAACGAGTACTTTCGGTCTCGTCGTTGGGCATGAAGTAGAAGTCGTCGCAGTACCTGCGGCCATGTTCGATGGTGACATGGATATTCTGTACTTCGAATGATTTGGTTGATTTTCTATAGCTGTCAGTCTCGGCTGTTTGGCAGGAAAAGAAGGGGCTTACATGGATGCTGAATCAGACGCATCATCGTCGTCGTTGTCGTCATCGTCTTCTTCTTCTTCTTCTTCTTCTTCTTCTTCTTCTTGTTGTTGTTGTTGTTGTTGTTGTTGTTGTTGTTGTTGATAGTCATTTATGTCAAGCCCCTGCAGTAAATCCGCCACCTTGCTCTCCCCTACAGCCAAACCCTGGCTGGTCTTTTTACTTGACGGCCAGATGCCTTTTCCATCCATGACATGACGATCCAGAAACCATGAGAAAGAAGAAAATATCTTGGAATCAAAGATCCATTCCACCGCCTTTTTTTATTAGCAAGTATCAATTCGCCCCTGTGGACCAGTACAGGTCAGGCATGGAGCTCGCAAAAAGCAAAAAGAGCAGAAGATGAGAAAAAAAAAACTCTGTACTCCAGCCTCACTAACACGTGTGGAATGGAGGAAAAATCGCCATATCGAGAGAGAAACGAATTGGTTTCTCATTCGAAGGAATGAAGAGGTTGGATTTGGCTCGAGGCTGATTTACGTAGTGGCAGAGCTGCTGGGGACGATCAGTATTTCATCAAGCTTTGAGCATATGCATTATGTAGCTAATGACTCTCTTCTGAGCAGAATGGGCCATCAACTCTGCTGGCGCTCAATCATCTCGGTTAACATCAAAAACACACCCTTTTACAAGAAACAAAAGCACAGCACAGATCACCCAAGTTCAGATCAATCAATCGTTTTATACATCACGTGATGCTGACAAATATTCAGCCCGCCTTTACTTTCAATGTCCAACACCAAACCCACCAACATTCCTAAAATGACAATGCCGGACCTCACGAAACCCGCCAACCGCATCCTCTTCATTGCTTCCATCGGAAATCCCGCTCCATACCGAACCACCCGCCACAGCGCCGGCCACATCCTCTTTGAATCCCTCGTCCCACTCCTCCCCACGCAACTCTCACCCACACCGAACCACACGCTCTCAGAGGCGGAACAATCAGTCTTCTACAAAACATGGAAGAGTCCGTCGTACATGAACGAGTCGGGAGGCAAACTCGTGCGCCGATTACATAAATGGATTTCCACGATTGATACACGGCAACGGAAGCCAACACTCGTAATCCTACATGATGAACTCGAGTCGCCGCTGGGCAAAGTGCGAATCAAGCGCGGCGGGGCGGAAGCGGCTAGTCTGCGCGGTCATCGGGGGTTGATTAGTATAATGGAGGTTTTGCGCGGGAAGGGATTGTATCCTCCGCGAACACCTGAGGAGAATACAGGGCTTTCGGTTATGCGCGTTGGAGTGGGAATTGGGCGCCCTGACAGTCGGGAGCGGGAGTCTGTGGCTGATTATGTCCTGACCAAGATGAGTCCTAAAGAACTGGCGGCGGTGCGGGCTGCTGCGGATCCGGTGGTTGAGTTGTTGCTTGAGGAGCTTTATCGTGAGGAGGGCAAGTTATGATCGAGATGGTTTACGAAAATTTGGAGCATTTGTACAATAGACTTGTGATACCCTTGGCATTGAATGACTTATAGAAACCATAGCCAGATAAATAAGCCACAGCGACCTATAAGCCAACACTGAATGAAATAAGAATAAAAATATAAGGATAGAGAAAAGAAAATGCAAAAGGCAAAATAGCAGAACTCCGGCCCAAAAGAAAGTCAAACGGTTCCCGCTATGCTCAAATCCCGAATCTCCTGCAACACCTCCTCTACTCGGTTGTCCAAATCACCCCGAGCGTATTGATCGCGAGTTTCTGCATCCAGATACTGCTGTACCTGCGCCATGCGCGAGTACGCCTCAGCGCAGAACCGGAGCTGAATCTTAACCAACGCCTCAAAACTGGGATCCAGGTACGGAACACGGAGATCGATAAGTTGCGGGAGTTCGGTGAACAGCTGCTCGTTCAGCTGCTCGTATGACTGTTTCGCCATCTCGGTTTCGCGCTCCGTCCGCGGGAGCTTGGTGGCGTCCTTGTCGGGCTTCTCGACGAGCTTCTTCACTTTGGAGCGCATAGCGTCGTAGTCGAGGAGTTTGTGGTTTCGTTTCTTGATGCATTCGTTGATGTCGGGGAAGTACGCACACCATCGGGAGATGGGGTCGAGGACTGTAGATCGGTACGGCCCATCTAATGCTTTAATCGTCTCGGCATCGAGATCCTCAACCGCTTGCTTATAGCTCCGACTCACACCATCCCTTGTTCCGGCGTCACCGTAGAAGGCATCTATTGTCTCCGCAATGCGCATCTGCGAAGCCGTCATGGCTATTGAATTTAGTATTCAGGGCACATCATACGATCATTTAAAAAGAAACACACCTCGTAGTGAGTCCAGGTACCCCTTTGCTTCTTTCTGCAGACGAGTGGATGCCGCCTCCATAGTCCGGAATCGCCTAAACCAGTCAGCCTCCTATGTTATCGCCCAGTTGGAAACAACCATACCGCTCCTCAATTTCGTAGTCTCGGTCATTTGTCCTTTCCACATGCCCTGTGCCCTGAAATCAGTATTGTTGTCCATATCGTCTTGCGATCATCGGATGTCATACCCGTCTTCATCATAACCTGCGTCGTCGCGCGGTTGACATTTTTCTTGAACCCTAGGACACATTAGCATAAGAAAAACTAAAGCACAGACTCCTATAAGTAGCGACATACCGGCCCAAGACATGACGGGAAATAGATAGAGATCCTAGGCTGAACAAGGCTATATCGAATCGAACTCCCACAGGGGCAAGGACCGGTTTTCGCAGAGCCCAGGCAGATCACAGCACGTGAGATCTGTCAAACAAAAACAAAAGGAGTAATTAAGAAAAAAATTAACACAGCACTGTAGACAGTCGTAGGAGTAGATAGATCGAGTAGAACAGGACGGGATAGATCTTCGATGCCTGATGAACCACCGCCGACGGATGATGGATGACTCCAGAATCGATCATTACCCAGAATGGTGGGCGGTGGCAGTGTGGCTTGTAGCTCGTGGCTGTACACGTAATATTGACCAGTAATACTAGTTACAGCCTCAGCCTTGTGTATGCTGCATTTTACAGATACCCGGAAATCGGAAACGGAAACGGAATTGGAAATGGAGCCGCCGGAGCCCACAAGTTCCGGTCGGGAGGGAGGGTTGGATGGTGTTGTTCTACGTCATGGCATAAGGCTGCATTATTGTGTGCTATAGTACGCTGTATTTCACGATACACGCCCTACAAGGATACTCTCCGATATTGATTAGTACGTCTGTATAAAGGAAAAACAGTTCGCATGAAAAACTAATCAAAAAAAAAAGAAATAATAATAGCAATAACATTGGGGCGGGACAGCGGAATGCAGTCACCAGGTTCCAACCAGTCACCATCCAAAGAAAAAAAAACCAGGGGTCAAGGGTCTAGAATTCGGCGTATACATCATAGCCGTTGAGAAGCAGGATGGTTTTGGCAGCCAAGAACACAAGAATTTGCTATCCATGACCTAAGAAATAGTTTCTGCAAAGAATCATGCTGCCTGGATTCCTGCTTGGCAGTTACATTGTGCATGGCTCCATAGCACAATATTGCTGGCAGGAATGATACTGTGGGCCGTGGGACAACAGTAACAGCACATTGATGCTGGGCATCCTAATTGATATTATTAATAAACATCACGATATGTCCATATTGGGTACGGAATCACAGCCAAGACTATTGATGAGAAATAGAATCCATTTAGGAACAAGATTGAATTGACTTGAAGAACCAAACACCTGTAACCATCCAGACAATTGCAAATTTGAATATGCGCCTAGAAAGAAGCCGGGTATCTTTGCGCGCTGGTCCATGTCCTTGTACAGAGAGAATAATAATAAAAAGAAAAACAATGACAAACCCCGAAATGCTGAAACCATCAAAGAGCCCAAAACATCAAACCTGTGCAGTTGTACAGATGCTCACATCTGCATTCTTCCCATCGACGAAAGAATCAAATGATTAAAATGGTATATAGAACTCCAAACCCCGCTCATGTGCAAACCCCAGAAAGAGAAAGAAAGCTCAAAGGTCATGACTCTTCGTTGCATTGGCATGAAACATGACAATCAAACTAAGCCCCTTAGCTAAAACACAGAAACAACCCGTGTGCCTCGGTAAGATAAAAAAGGGAAAGATGGAACAAAAATGAGAAAAATCAAAAGACCTCCTTCTATGGTCTAAATGAAGAAGGGCTGTATCCCTCTTTGGACAAAAGAAGTCGGGGAATATAACAGAAACCGTCCCGGATAAGAACCATGATACAGGAGGCAGACACACGAGACGGATCAAGAATAAAATGCGTGCTGGAAAAAAAAAAAAAAAAACGCCTGCCCATCATAAACACCTGTCCCAGAATATGACAAAGTAAATGAAAAAATAAATAAATAAAAATATGAAAAGAAAATCAGAACCCTTCCTCGCCTGCCTTGCACAGCTTGATCTCACGAAGCCATTCAGATTTCAGGACCTGCGAGGCATTGATACGACGAGTGGAATTTGGGTCCAGAATAGAGTAGATCACATTGCGGCAACGAGCCTGGGATCGAGTAAGTTTGGTGGACTTTTCATCACGAGACGTAGTAGTGTTGCCAGGTCTTACCCTATGAAGTGTCTCAATTGGAGCGTAGCCATCTTCGTGTTTGCGGCCTTCCAGATAACGTTGGTAGAATTCATCTTCATCTTTACGGGCAACCCGCCACAGGTGTCGTCCCGTACGCATGGCCATGTAGATGACACCAGTTGCCCAGATATCAACCGCTCTGGGGTCAAACTCCTTCTCGATGTACTCTTCGGGAGCAATGTAGGGAGCGGATCCACACAAACCGGCCGTCATGTGGGCTTCTTCTTCCCAGGCCATACGGAAGCACTCACCATTACCAAAATCGGTGATCTTGAGTGCACCATGGGTGGTCAATAGAAGATTCTCAGGTTTTAAATCGCGGTGTGCAACACCCATCTCGTGCATGTATTCAACACCACGCATCAGTTGTTTGAATAGACAGTCGGCTTCGGCCACTTCGAGTCTGCCGGCCGCCAAAACCAGTGTGTACAAGTCTCCACCTGCACAATATTCCATTACTTCACAGTAATCGCCCTTGGCATCTTGTAATAGATCGAGTGTATGGATGACGTTGGGGTGGCGCAGCGACGAGGAAATGCAGAACTCCGAGGTCAACCGCTTCTGGTACTTCTTGGCGGTTTCTTGGGGTCGACGGCGGAATTCTTTGACGGCATAGAGCTGTTCCATCTTGTGGTCCTTGGGGTCTACCTTGTGAGAGATGCGGACGATACCAAAGGCACCACGACCCACAATCTCCTGGCATTTGCCGTACTTATCTACCAACGACGCGGTGGCGTTGGGGCCACCCTTCTTGTCTGCGGCCAACTTGTCACGTTCGTTCTTGAATTGGTCGATCCAGGTGGACATGAGGGACAGTTGCTGCTGGTCATCAGCGTGATCATCCTTTTTTCGGCTCCCACCAAGCATATCACGGAGGAGATCTGTCAGTTTCTCTTGTCGACGGGCACTTCTGAGATGATGCACGTGGTTTCCATCGGTCTGCAACTCAAACCGCTTGCTAATGATGGCGGCGGTATCTTTCTGCTCTTTGCCACTGCTCGACTTGGGTTTTTTCTCTTTGTCTCTGTCGTCACCTTTAGTGGAGGTCTGGCGAGAAGGTGCGCGGGATGGAGGTTTAGACGAGGGTTTGCTGCCTGGTTTCTGACTGCCATTGGCCGAAGGAGCCTTGGCGCCATCCGAGCTGCTATCGGAAAAGTCACGATTTGAATCAGAGGGCTGGTCCTTGGAAGTGGTGGTCTTGGTGGAAGAAAACATGCGAGAGATGCGATTTGCCATGGTAGGCCTGGCCGGTCTCGTGGCGCCGTGTGGCGGAGGCGCAGGAAGTGAATCCCCATTCATGGCGGACAGATTCATGCCCGCAAGGGCACGCGTTACCTGAGCAGCATCTCCATCTCGCGGGTCGCTAAAAATCTGAGAATTTGTGGCGGAGGAGACAGCGGACGCAACAGGAGAAGTAGCAGTAGATTGCGGAGTCATGTGCGGTGATCAAAGACGGCGGTAAATTGTGGTTGTATTTTTTTTTTCCTGTCGTGGGACACGGTGAACAAAGAGGAACCGAGATCCCCCCCCCGAGACGGAGAGAACCAACAACCCACAGCACGAAGCTGAGAAGGAGGTAGAATAGCACTTTAAGTAATTAGAGAGAAGGGGATGGAGAGAATAAAGAAGAAAGGAGGAGGAAGAAAAGGAGAGCGGGAAAGAAAAGGTAGTGGGCAAGGCAGAGGCGAGCCAAAAAAAAAAAAAATCGGGGGCGGTGGCCTGCCGGTATGAACCTGAGGCAACGTTGGGGCAGAGAGTTTTTAATAAAAAATTTTTGTAAAAAAGTCAACCAGAGAATATCCGTAGTATTCAATGAATACTAGCAAAAATCGCAGTCTTTAAAGGAATAAGAGAAATAGCGGAGCACCGCGCAGCGAGGCACGGAATGCCCAGATGAGACGGTAACTCTGACCGGGGAAGACCGCAGAATTGTGCAGAGATCCAGACGGGGCGACGAATGTGAGGGAGCGAGAATGAGTAAAAGTCCAGGAAGAGAGGAAGAGCAGAGGAAGACGTAAAAGTAGAAGAGAAAGAGAAGAGAAAAGAGAATGACGCTGCCTGGGGAGGCAAGGTTGAAATAACAAGTTGAACCGATATACTACAGTAAGAGACTCGGATATGCTGAACTAGGACTAGTTGCAGTGACTACAAGTACGGCCACGGCCCTTTTACTACCACACACCCCGTGGTGTAAGCGTACGTACTTGTAACTTGGACGGAGTATTGTGGACACCAGCTAAAAAAACCTGAGGCTTTTTTCCGTTTGGGGAAGAAGAAAAGAGAAGCGGCAGAAAAATGAATGAAATCAGCATGATTGTTCCCTTTGCCTCGTCGCGCCGCATTGTGACCGCCTCCCTTTCCCGGTGTGTGTCACGCCGTATGGTAAATTACCGGACACGCCTATGGGCTATTTATGCAGACTAAAATGTTAAACGATGGATCATGGATGATGGTGTCCTGCATGTCAAGAATATTGTATGTAATGTTATTACTCTGTAGAAACACCAAGAATCATATGAATACTACCCGTGAATTGAACGAATTGAACAAATTGAACTGTGGCGCATGATTCGAAGCCGCTTTGTTTGCATCAAACTTACTCAATCGTTTCACCTCAATCCTTCGCAATATCTCGACGGAGTACCGAGTACATAGCACCTTTGCAATATAAGAAGATTGTTATTATGATGTTCAGGCCCAATCCATTCTACCACGTACTATAGACACATTGATTGATTTGTTCCCTGGAACACTCCTCTCTTCTGCTGACTAAGGGTTCAAATTCCCCCTCATCAGCGGTGACGTAGTGTCGTTCCGATGGTTGTTGAGTCCCCGCACCCTGGGCCCTCATTGCACACTATAGCAGCATCCAGTCTTTGCAGTGGCTCATTCCGAGCGAAGCTTTCTTGGCTGTTTGACTGATCAATCAATCACCTCTTGTAGATAGTATGAATGATTCTCACATGCCGTGATGGCACACCTTGTTCACTCACTGAGGGGTAAAAGGATCCGCCGAGGGTGATATTATTACTTCTCGTACTCTGGTAAAAGAGTCTTCTGTCTACCACGCGGGCTAACGGTGTTCCGATCATTACTTTTTTCCGCACCCGGACGAAATGTCGGCAGTCAGGTTTGGTAGGCGTGCGTACCCTCTCAATAGTGTACTCTGTATCTGAACTCCAATGATAAAGTTGATTAAGGCATGCCTTGGCTACAATTCACCCCTCCCAAACCAACGGCCAAGACAACACTTCATCCACTAACATACGGATACAAAATACCTTACTTCGGAGCGCTTGCGGTCAGAGCATAGCTCCCTCTCTTTCGCTTTTTTTTTTTTTTTATCCAATTTTATTACTACGTTGTATGTCCCGTATGCACAGATCCCAATCGGGGTAGCTCGTGGACCCCGTGGGTCAGTGTATCTGCGAGTGTATGTATGTACTTGTATGTGTACTCGTTAGGACTCGTTAGGGTAGGGCATTTAACATTATTGCCGCCTTCTCGTACTAAGTACCAGTACATGGCACAGACGACAAGCGAGGTCATCCTGATCGGTCCTGCACAAGCCTATCAAAGCTTTACCTTGAAGCTCTTCTTGTCTGTGCTGTACATATTCATGTACTTGTAGCATGTATTATGTACGATGAATGCATGATCTTCAGCCAGCTAGCTTTTCACAACGTCAGAATCTCAAGTCCTCCTCTCGGAACAAAAGCAAGCTAATCGTACTCTAGCCAAAGTATGTATGTATCTCCATAGCTCATGCTAATGCGGAGAATTCTGTACGGAATGCTAGCCTCCAATAATACTCTTTTATACGGGAGTACAATACTGTCTATAGACCACCTGCCTCTCCGGGAAGCAACCAATCTGCCCCTGACGTAACAAACCTCGGAAGCCTCCACTAACGAGGGATTTTTACATTCACCAATTACAACTCGCAAAATTGCTTAATAAAAATTGTCCCCCGGTGTCGGGTCTGCAACACATGGTGCGGTCCGTACTGTAAGTGTGCACTATGTGGGTATGTGTGGATGGTGTGTATATCTCTCATTATTTCCTGCCAGATCACCTAGCGGCGGGAATTGTGCATAAGAAAAAAGTAACCCGAAGCAGTCTTTTAACCACGCACCATCGGCTGGACACGGGTTGGCTTGATTTGATCGTTTGATTGATCGGTCCAAGACAAAAACAAACTCACGGCATGACTGCTGACCGCCAGTTACCCTCGTGTACCTTCTCCTCTATTGAGTGTTCCCGTAGCAAATAGAATCTTTGGGCATCCAATACTGGACAATTCAGCAAGCGCCTCTACTCTCCTCTGCGCTCGTGCTCATGCTCATGAAAATATTTGAAACGAGACGATTGGATCGGCTGGATGAATCCATAGCCTGTGAAAGGGACTTGTACAGGGCTTGGCTCTGCCTCTGCTTATCCTTATCCACCTCATCCGTCGCTCAAAACGAATCATCCGCTGTCGTTGCGCGGTCAAGCTTTGACTTGCATATAAAGTGTTGTTATGCTGAATATATGTCGATTCGACTATAACTACGCTATTGTGATTGATAACAGAAATGTTAGAGTGTCCTCTGTATTGTTGTGCTATCCTATACAAAAAATGCCTGGTTGTATCCGTTCTTTCCGGCTTGGTTGTACTGCATTTGTCCACTGCATCCCGAACCGCACCTGTGCAGCTTATATATTGCACGATGCACCTTGTCCATGTTCAATCGCTTGCTTTTATTCGGCACCGGGAAAGAGAACACGCTCAGTATACCTTTTTGGGGCAATGCAACCGAGGAGACTATCAGGCAGCCGGTTTAATTGTCAATGGTGACTTAAACTGCGTCCAAGCGCAGAGATGACTTCTTGGTTCAGACTTTCAACGCGTTTGGTGTCATTAGAATATGCTCGTCCATGTCATGAACCAATAGGTGTTCGCGCGTCTAGTAGCGCAATGACTGGGATCATCCACATGACACGGTCAAACTGACGATCCCAGTTTATGCCCAAGGGACATGGTCGGAGCTTTCATCTTCAATCTTTTCTTTTTTGACATCGCTGGTTCAAAGCGCCAATGGGAATAAGCCAGAGGATATTATCATATTCATCGTCCAGTCGTAGCATTAGAACAGAGGGGTATACGCTCATTCACAGAACTATGTCAAAACTCGAGTCTTTCCACGCGTTAGAAACAACACACCCAATATCGCAGGTTATTACATACCACGAATTGTTCTAAGGACTCTTCAAAAAGCTCATTGTTGACTCCCACACCACCAGGGTGTTCCACCGGGGACAACGGATTCTTAACCACTGTTGAAAGATTCCAGTTAGGCCCAGAGTTCAAAGTATATACTCTCCATCACATACCATATTCGACATAAAGATTGATGTAAATCTGCTCCAGCGCGAGTCGCATGCTTGGACTCTTGAGATCCGTGAGCATCACGAACTTGATATTCGTCGGCGTCTCGAAATAGTGAAGTTTGTATTGATTGGTACGGTAAGACACAAAACTGCACACAAAAAGCGATCATACCGTCAGTCATCTGTCACAATAAAAGGGGGTCTAGGGGGAAGGGGTCTTACTTGTCATCCTCTCCGCCTAGCTTGCGGGCCATGTTCCGTAGGGAGAAGACCGTGCCAAAAATGAGTTTCGCATCGTCATCTGTTGTCCGCGCAGACTCTCCAAACACCGCTGGCGAACCTCCGGCGCCCTGAATTGAGAGATCGGATGCTGGTCTGGAAGATTTGCTTGTGATCGAGACTGGACGAGGGAGCCAGCGTCGTTTGTATATGCACTCGGCTGTTACAACAATCAATACTCAACAACAGACCATATCTCCCGATCGAAGGAATCATACCGTGACGATCAAAAATGTAGAATGAATAGACCACCATGGTGCTTGAACTGCTGGTGCAAACGATACACACGACAACAACCCCTGGAGGTCCAGAGAAGCAACGAGCAGATCTGTATAGGGGGCAGGCGGTGAGACGGTTATCGATAGCCATAGCATTAGTGATGCCGCTATTCTTAGCAGCCGTCAAAACGAAAGGAAATCCCCGACCGCAAATAAGGAAGACAGCGCAGCGCCATCATGAGAGCTGCATATTCGTGCTTATAGCATATAATAGAACTGTACTTATATTACTTGCATTCTTATTTCGTCTCTTCTGCATTTCAAACCGTCCACGTTCCCTCTGACAGCGGCAGTAGTTTGCTGTCATCTTACCATATCACTCTTCCCCACATTCGGCCTTACGCGCTGTCGTTTTCTCTATCAAACTGAGACTGCCGCCAGGAAAGAAAAAGAAAAAAGGGGACACTTGATATATTCTTCTACCATCTGATAGTCGCTCTTTTGGTCCCAATTTCCAGCTGTCTCGGTCATCAATCAGTTCAATGGCAACCAAAAATGTGGACGCAACTTTGCCCGATGCTCGTTCGGAGTCTCCCCTCGTCGGTAATCTGAAAGACCGTTCGGCCTTTCAGCGCTCAAAACCAGCTCGATATGCGTATGTCTACAGTCCTCAGAAGACTCTTCATCGCTGGTCTCATATGATTGATATGTGTTGGAGTTGACTGCTAATCATGTATGCTTACTGTCCAGATCGACCCCATCATCACATGAAGGCCTACAGAGACACCATCGTCGCAATCCGATGGTTAGACGTCAAGTAAAGGTTTGTGCACTTTTATACGAGATCTTGTCATCGCCGTCGGTCAACTTACCGTGTCAAATGAACAGGAAACGCTCAACGCTCGTTCGGAGTATACCACCAGTCAGGATGACGGTACCGCTGAGCATCGCATCAACCAATACCTGATAAAACAGGAAATTGGTAGAGGCTCTTTCGGGTCTGTACATCTAGCGGCGGATCAATATGGCAATGAATATGTGAGGGCTATTCGAAAACCAACCTATAGAGTGGGCTGTTTGACTGACAGATATTCCGAGTCAGGCTGTTAAAGAGTTCTCAAAGTCACGGCTTAGGAGACGCGCTCAATCCCATCTTCTCAGGAGACCTCGAGGCCCACAACGCTCGGGGTCAGGCTTCAACTCTGCCCATCGCCCACCCCCAGGAACCGGGGATGAATCTGCTGGAAAGGCCATTGATCTTATCAAAGCAGAGATTGCCATTATGAAGAAACTGAATCACAACAATCTGGTATCTTTAATCGAAGTCTTAGATGACCCGAAAGAGGACTCATTATATATGGTCATGGAGATGTGCAAGAAAGGCGTGGTCATGAAGGTTAGTCTGGAGGAGAGAGCTGATCCATATGATGACGAACGCTGTCGCTGTTGGTTTCGCGACTTGATTTTGGGAATCGAGTATCTTCATGCGCAGGGCATTGTACACCGAGATATCAAACCGGACAACTGCCTCGTGACAACCGATGATGTACTCAAAATTGTCGACTTTGGGGTGTCCGAGATGTTCGAGAAAGATTCAGACATGTTCACTGCAAAGTCTGCTGGCTCACCAGCATTTCTTCCGCCAGAGCTATGCGTCGTGAAACATGGAGATGTTTCGGGCAAAGCGACAGACATATGGTCCATGGGTGTAACTTTGTACTGTCTTCGATATGGAAAGCTGCCTTTTGAGAAGGGGAGCATCTTCGATCTCTATGAGGCCATCAGGAATGATGATGTCGTATGTGAAGGGGAGACCGATGAAAGCTTCAGAGATCTGATGCATCGGCTATTGGAGAAGGATCCAGCAAAGAGGATTACGATGAGTGAGCTTCGGGTGAGTTCGATATCAGGCCAAACTTGCAAAAACATAGGGCTTACCTTTTCCATTAGGGACACCCATGGGTGACGAAGAATGAACTCGATCCTTTATTGTCGGAGAGCGAAAATACGGCAGAAATAATTGAACCTCCAACAGAAGAGGAAATGAACTCGGCCATCACGAGGACCGTAGGACACATTCTTGCTGTGGTGGGTTCTGGGCTCCTTATACACTGCATTGAGGCAAACTGACAGAATGTAGATCAAAGCCGTGAAGAAATTCAAGCGATTGGTAGATCCAAACAAGGAAGAACCTCCAATGCAAAGTATCCTGGGCCAAGAATACGAGGCGCATTTCGTCGAGCCACCCATGGAGATGGAGCCGGACGAGAGTTTCGAGTTGAGCAACAGCATGTCGATTACGAGCAAGAGCCAGAGCCTGGACACATACAATCGGGATCCTTCAGAGCGCGAAAATGTACTACAAGGATACCACCAGCAGCGTGGTGGACCAGCTGCAAGATTTCTTCCAAGAAAAATGGATTCCGGTTCGGTACGTAGCTCAGGATTTCGGGCTGACTCTACGGATGACTTTCAGGGGACTTGGTCCCGATCGGGATCTCCTTCAATCCCCTCATTGTCACGAACAGACTCGGTCGCTACCAAGCGAAGCATAGAGGGAACACGCGGTCATGCACGAGATCCGCTGGAAGAAGAGTTCCCCTACCTCTTCATCGGCCCCTCAACATACACAGGGTCATCGCATAACGACACAGATGACTCCCAGCCAGCCACCATTTTCGAAGAGCCAGAAATCACCAACCTTAAAGACACCCCCATGACCGAGGTCGACGACGTCCCAATCGTCAGCGAATCCCCCGGCGCGGCAGAATTCGACATTTACGAAAACGCCTACCGCGAGGAAGTCGAACGTATCTGCAAGCACAGCATTCCCCGCCGCGGCACCGCACCGAAGATGTACCTAACCCGCCGGGTAGATGGCAAAGATGAAGTAATGAGATTAGTCCAAGACCCCGAAGGTGGCTTTGAACCAAACCAGCGAAATCAGCAGCCCCTTTCGCAGACTGTCCCCATCGGCGGGAAAGTGGCGGTCACGCCGTCGTCTAGTTTTACTTCTGCCGTGGGGATGATCAGGACGCAATTGGAGGAGCAGAGGCAGCAGCAGCAACCTCAGCCCGAGTCTCAGCCCGAACCCCAGCCTCAAGATCAAACAATGCCAGATCCTCCCACGTCAGAAACTAACGACAAAAAAACCCCATCGTCACCGCCTGAGAATCCCCGCGCCAAGTTGCGGTGTCTCCTGGGACGTGTTAGAGGTAGAGGGAGTTAGAGTTGGCTTGTCTATGCTGAGTTGGCACTGACTGGCTTTCTTTGCTTTCGTGCATGAATAATCTAGGTTTTGCTCATAGCATAGCGATTGACATCACTTGATGTGAGATACACCGATATATACATTCTTGAGCATGTAATATTAACATTCAAAACTTTGGCCCATTATTTTTCCCCCTAATATACTGTTCATCAGAAGTATGAGAGATCTAGCGATATTATATAATCGCACCATTCAATGTGCGCGTAAGGTACCCGTGTATGTTGAATCGTAACTAGCAGACATGCATGTCTGGGTTCTATATACCCTAGATGACCTTGGTCGATGATTATATGCCAGCTACTATATTTTAATAATATTATAACTCCCAAGTCAAAGATAAAATGATCGATCATCGATTGTCTATCATGATCCGGATCGACGTAAGGCACATCCCAAGTCGCTCGCCAGAAAGGGACTTGGTTGGACTGAATAGACACTCTAATATGCCCCAATACGCTTTTCATCAGGTCACTTGACATATGAAACACTACATCATTCTTTTCTCCAAACTTGTGATGAACACGATGTACGTTGTTCAATATTATATATTCGATCTGCTCGGAGATCAGGCAAGTTTTCCAGGCAACGATTAGTTCATTGTAATAATGATAATAAGTAGAGGAAGAGAACTTATTATTAAACAGACGATCTAAAGTCGAATGGAAAGGACTTAATGGTCCATTTCCCCAGGCCCGACCCTACCACCTAACCGGGACCGTGTATATATTGAATAACTATAGGTTATATGATTTGACTGGCACCACGTCAAAACGGAGAAACTCGGTGGTATTTCCCCCCAGGACCGTCCCTGCCACCCAACCATGGGACCTGTTGCCTATCTAGAATACTCAGATCAAGTTAGCAGTCAGTCCACCAAATAAATGGAGTACACAGATCAACGCGGTGGAAATCGATTTCGTGAGTGTTCGTGAATTCGTAACTTCGTAACTTCGTGACTCACCCCTGCACCCTACCCAATCACCAACCATGAGGTGCCTCGAAAGGTCTGTGTTCAAGAACAGAATAGATGATATATAGATGGCAGTAGATGGCAGATAGACGAAGATAGATGCAACATATGGAAATAGATGATGAAAGTACATGAGTATATATGATGATCATAATTGTATTCTGTATTTCTGGTATGAATTCTATTTCCTAGGATTCGTAAATCATATCCAAGTTGTCACGTAAGACTTGACATGCCAAGTTCATCAGTCCTAATGATACATTACGAGACTATATCCCCATCTTATCACTCATGGCCGTGTATCGTTTCTCATGATTGACGAATACCAGTCACGCATTGCATAATTGCACATCGCACGTCTCTGACACATCATCGTGATGTTTTCTCAGTTGCTCGGTCCAAGGTCGGTGCCGGCGCAATTATACGATACTCCGGTCTCCTATTGCTGGCAGGCCCGGCCAGCATAGGTCGAGTTGTATCGAATACCCGCGGGATTCGATCGGGATGGAAATGTTCAAGGGGTGGGTGGCTAGAATTAAACCGTGGCATCGGTTCCGGATGTCCCAACTGTAATTCTTGAGGTGATGGGAGAGTCTGCCTTGCTTCCATCGGTCGCGGAAGTTCCGTGCTGGTAGTATTGCTTACTGGTCTCAGAATCTGATCGCTCATAGCCCTCGGTCTTAGTTCGATTCCTCCAAAGCCGGCGGGTCGGTCCAACGGTTGTCCAGCGGGAGGCCCATGGTGGATTTGAGGGTCAGGTTTGAACCCTTCGAGACCCTGGACATTGGCACGGGGAGAAAAGGAGGTGCCAGTAGCCCCAAGCGATCCGGCCGGACTGTTGGGGACAGTCGCAGTTGAGGTTTTCGATTTCCCTGAGCCCCTTCGCTTGGGAGGCGGATAACTCTCCCCCTTGGCTTCTGCAGCTGCCTTCTTCCGCTCCTCTTCTGCTCTTTTCCGTTCCGCTTCTGCTTTAGTTGGGCGCCCTCGTTTCTTTGGTGGCTCGTTCATGTTTGGAGATGTAATGAAAGCGCTGCTTCCTTGTTCATATGGCAATGTAGAGGGGCGTGGTGCAATTGGCCGTTCCATTCCGGGACACGGCCGTTTTCGCACGACTGCTGGTGCTATGGATTCAGAGTGCGGTGGCTGAGACTGTGAAGCAGCAGGGATCATGGCTGAGCGCGGCAGAACAGGCTGTTGGACATGCTGCTGGCACATGTGACCGAATGCCAGCTGGCATGAGTTGAGTGACCTCCCTGGAGGCATTGAATTAGCAAACACAGATTCTGTCCATGTCTGGTTATTGAGATTTTCTTTGTCTTTGTAGTATTCCCTTGTCTGAAGCCATGACAGGGCAGATACGCAAACTGATGGGTAGGGAAGACGCAAAAAGGGTGCCAGGAAATCTGTACCTGGAGGAAGGGGAATGTACGACCAGGCTGGGTTGATCTTAAGGTCACATATCAATTTGACTAGGTATCTGGAAGGTGTCCCGTCTTTCTTTAGTATCTCTGTGAGAAGGACTTTCTGAATATTGATTATTGTTCTTGGTCAGTCCACTGAAACGGTTCAATTCATTTTGCTGTACTTTGAGCATCGTTCATACCTTCTCCTCTTCGGACCATGGCCGTTCAGTAGGGTTCGACATATCCAAACCATGGAAGCAAATTTGCCTGGGCCTTCCTTTCAGCAGAAGCAATCCGACAAACGAAATCCAGGGGCTCAAATAGAGAGAGAGAAGACGAGAGGATTGACCAAAGTATAGAAAGTAGGACTAGTAGCAGCAGATAAGCAAGTAACCCTAAGAGCAAGTAGAGGAAGAAAGCAGATGACCGAAAATAGAAAGCGGCTACCGATACCCTGGTAATGTAATAATGATGAGAAAAAAAAAGGAAAAAAAAAAAGATAGCAACGATAGAGCCTCCCAAACGGAACGATGCGTCTGTACTGGCGCAGATAGAAATACAAACACGTAGTACCGAATTGCAACGAATGACTGCAGAATGGGAGTAAAATCAAAGTAACCGCCGGCCGGAAAGAGAGGGATTTTGAGGGGAACTGCACATCGGGCTAACAGGGAACATGGAGGAAGTCGAATCGTACTCAATCTCGCTCTAGATAGATAGTAGAGAGGAAGAAGAGTATAAAGAAGGAATCAAAACCCATGCTTATAGAGGGGATCGGGAACGGTGGTGGTTCCTATGTATGAGTCCTGCTCCTCATGTAGAGGGGGGAGGGGGGTAGAAGGAAAGTGCAACACAAGAACAATTGCGATAATTGCAAAGGAAACGTCGAGAGCGAGTGGGTGAAATATCCGGAAACCAACGGTTTCAGCGATTTAGATGAACGCTAAACCAAGGCCAGCTTCATCCAAGAAAAGCAAAGGGGAAAAGAAAAAAAAAAGGATTAAATAATAGCAAAAACAATTTATAAAAAAAAATCATAGTAACCGAACACTCTCCACGAGAATATTTGGCCACCGGGATCTCTCATTCGATATCGCGCAGGCCCGGCATGCAGACAAAAAAGAGAGGGAAAAAAAGGGCGTGAGAAAGAAAAAAACTGCAGGGACTAGCTGGTAATTGGCTTGATCTGTCGAGCAGTCTCTATACTCGCCATCGCACCGCACTCTGGACGGGAATCCGATTGCGGGCCCGGCAAGCTTGGGGCCGCAGAAGCCAAAAGACGATGGTTTCAGATGGTCCCAAGCGTCAAAGCTTCTGCCGCGAGGAAATGATCCTCAAACAACCTGTCTGTCAATGGTCGTAATCCTGATACAGGTCCGTATTAGGCCGTAATTTTTTTTCCTCTCCCTTCTTTTTTTATCCTTTCTTTTCTTTTTTTCCTGATAGAGGCTTAAAAGAAACAGGGATATCGCGGGCAACGCAACAGGTTGTGTTTTAGCAGGGAATCTCTTCTTCAAGCTTCGGTCTTCATACACACGCACGCTAGAGAGTACAGCATGGGTCATAAAAAGTACCGTATTGGACACCGTAAATATCTTGTTGCCTCTTCATTTTTTATTGTTTTTTTCCTCCTGCATTGGCGCTGACTGAGGACTGGCATGGATGTGGTTTAATGTATATCATGGCCGCCAACTAGGCTCTGATAGGCGGAAGACAATGCAGGTTCAACGACTAAATCGAACACTTCTGCGTGTATTGAGTGCTCTGAGTCCGTAGAGGCCTCTGGCCCAGTCAAACCGCCCCACTGGCGGTAGTGGTGTGGTGATGGATAAGGAAAATAATCGGCCTTCCGAGAGGTCGTCCAGCCACCACCACAGCTGAAAGTCGCAGGCGATAACCCCCCGCGTTAACGGTCATCCTTTCATGGAGAGTAGGTAATTCGAGCATATTTGCGTTTTCAGATAGAGTATTTGCATGACCAACCCAGCGCTGATTCTGATCGCTCGACTGGCGATACTCAAAAGCGCATCGAAGTGCAAACGAGATCTCGCGTCGGACAATGCCCGGTGTCACGTGTGACCTCTCCTCCCCGGCTAAACCATATCTACAAATGCCTTTTTAGGACAAAGCGGCATTTGATCCTGCATCCATATAACGAAGCTAGCATTTTATTTGTTTGTTGTTAGCTATAAGTTCTAGAGCAATAACAATCCAGTTGCATCTCTGGCTCGTTACGCAGGAGCCAGCCCCATCGCCTGTATTGAAACACGAGGCTCATCCACAGAGAAATATAGAAAATCGCCACCACTGCAGGCCTAGGAACAAGGCCGACCCAAAGAGCTGACACCATGTGATTAGTATCCGTTGCGGTGTTCTTAATGGAACCGGGAAGATAGCCTATAGTAGAAAAGAGATATAGTTAATCTCCCATCTAACCAACCAGAAAGTGCAATTTGAACGTACCTCTGTCTGCACTAGCATTGGCTGTCTCGAGAGTCACTAAAGACTTTGATTTCACCTGCCGCTCGCTTGTTCTCCTGCTTGGTCCATTGCAGAACCATGGCTAGCTGGATGGTTGGTGAACCACCGACCAACCACAGCTGCAAATCCTCGTACAAATGGACACAGCTGCCGCTCCATCCCATTTTTAATACCACTTGTGGTTGGCTTCAGTAGTCAGACTGAATGCTTAAACCGGGCTCTTTAGAAGATAGGGCGTATGGATACTGAAAGTGTTGAACGGCTAGTGGTGTTGCAAATCAGCATTAACACTTGTCAGCACAGAGGAATAATGGATACGATAAACTGACAAAAACAAAAGATTTAAGATGCAAGAGCTCCGGTACCGGCAAACAGCCAGACAAATACCAGGACTATTGCCATTCTGGGTCCACAGTTGGAGGCTTTATGGATTTCTATAGCCTTGACACGGATCCAAAAACGCCGTGACTTGGAATTATAGTTTGTTTTGTCAAGGGAGTCAGAAGAGCACAAGACTGGAGTCCTAAAATATAGGGTACTTGTTCACACGGACGTGTTAACCGGAAAGTGACCATCAGCCCTTTTTGTGATAACAGTCCCAGTCCCACGTACCTGGGAAAATCTCGTTCAATGCATCCAGCCTCACCCATTGACCGCACGAGATAAGGGCCTGTCTCAGGATCAAAATCCTCGTAAACAGGGTCCTGAGATTCAGTGGTAGTAAGGATCTCATGACAAATGAGGTTGAATAGCCACATAACCGATGAGCTAGGGTCCTCTATTTGGTCGCCAGAAATTGAAATTCCCCGGTCAAATTGAAAAAGCATCGCTAGTCTATGAAGTCGCAGCATTGACCATTGTACAGCGTCCTGGGGCAGGGCATTCCCAAATCTTTGCAGGATTTGGCTTTACTTCATCTATTGGCGTAGTACCTAGGTTTTACAAAAGTAGAAATGGACCAGTGACCATTGAATAGATGACATGTTTGTTTTTAGGGTTAAACAATTATACAGAGTGGAAGAGTAAGCATTAAACCGAACCATGGCCAAGCTTGCTGTGCAGTGGAAGATGGCGAGCTTGAGCACTAAGTAAATGGGATTTTCTTCGACCCTTGCTGAATCTGATACACTCCGTACAATGCTACTGTACGGAGTAGTTGCGCAGACGATCCTCTCAGGTAGCCTCTTTAATATTCTGTTGATTTTTTTTTTCTTTTCTTCCGCGGTGCTTCTGTACTTCGTGAGAAGTGGGATTAATCATGTATTTCGTATTTCGTAGTCTTCTGTACGGGTGCTAGTATTAAATCCAAAGACCAACATCATTGGCCCCATTGATAATAGTGTAACGAGATTCTGCAATGAGTGGCTGACAGCATTCGTCCTAAGGAAACGTACCCGATGGGACAGTCAAACCGTCAGTGATAATCGTCAGCAAGCACGGTTAGTGGAGTTGAAACCGTCGAATAGACCCACCGCAGACCGGCGACAAGTGGACAAGCGACGTGTGTGATCACGATCGTCCAGGAGGCTGGGGGCAAAAAATATTCTTGTGCAGAGTAGTACCTCGTACTTTTTGCATTTCCGGAGATGAGCGGCGTAAAATGTAGGCTTCGCAAGGACTGGACCTCAAGACGCGTAGAAGATGATAAATCCCATGTAGAGAGTTAACCAAAACCAACTTTGAGACCTCTATCATTGGTCCTTAGTGACATCCCACCCTTGTCAATAGGGCGTACTCGGTAACATTGAGGGGCGTACCAGGATCGTAAATGAACAGTTGGTCCGAGAGACGCCGTTTCAGTATTTGTGACAGCCAGCCGATTTTACCAGAGGGACCCAAAATGGCAAAAATAGTACGGCTCTGTAGGCTAACCACTGCAGCTCTAAATCCTTTAGTAGCTCAGAAAATTCATTTCCGCAGAGGATTTGACTTGACGGATCGATTGTATAGTAGATAGGTATACGGATTAATCTTTGTTTGCATTCAGTTTGATCGATGATAATCGCAGTTGGAGCGCTTCTCTGCCAGCTTATGATAGCATCACGCGAAATTCAAATCGGAAGTAAGACCCCACTCCTGTCCATATCTTTCTGTCTTTGTCTTTTTGTCCTTCCATCTCTGTGGGTGAGTATTATTATTTTCTTTGATGTGCAAAGTAGAAGAACGATCAGCTGATCCTGCAACGTTGATTGGTCCACGATGAACAATTCCGTTACACGGTGGGAACGATACCGGTACAGTAAAAGTACCTGCCGCACCAGTATCGGAGACTTTGTGGCCAGTGGTAACCGGGGTGGATTCCCCACAGCCATGGTACCTGAGCGGAGGTACCCGTAGGTACCGAGAATATATTACCAACGGTATTTCACGTCCGGTACAGTTATTACGGTGTTGTTACCGGGACTTGTCTCTCAAGTCCTTTCTCAATGATACTAGCCACCACCACCACCACCACTACCACCATTTCTTTTGCTGCTGCTGCTGCTTTTCTTTTTTCCAATCCAGACTCGCAGCAATGGAATCGCTTAAATTGATAAATGAATCCCCTTCACAGCAACTGAAGATGCAACTTTCCTACTTGGGTATGTGCTAGCTTTGTCGACTGGCGCACAGATGGCGCTGTCGAAGAAAGAAAAAAACATCCTAGCTTCGCTAAAACCCGCATCCTCGCTGTGCTAGCTGCATTCACTCAGATTAATATGACTATCCTTTCGAAGGAATACCTTCTTAGTCTCGTTCTTTGTCTCTATGACAGCTGTACGAGTACAGTTATCCGTGGGAGATGCGTCGTTCAACCGCCTTCTTTCTCAAAATCTGCGACCCCTCCGGATTACCACGGAACAACACACGTTTGTTCTATAATAAATTCTTCAAATTCAGGATTTTTTTTTTTTTCCTTTTCATGTTTGCATCCGGCCCAGCAGCAGTTCGAAAATGATGTCGTCTCATCCAATCACTAACCGCCCCGAGTGGTCTTTTCGAGCATTGGCCTAAAAAAGGACTTACAAAAAGAAAAAAAAAACATCGGAATTTCTGATATGCTTAGTCGATTATAATCTTACTTGCTTTCAACTTCCAATGCCGTGTTGATCTTGACCGGGTGTCCGATATCTGATGTGTGACAGTTAGATCCATCCCACCACGGGATTCATCTTTGTGTGCTTTTATGGTCTATCATACGCTGGATTCGGGATGATCTGATATGCAACAGTTGACTATTCAGCCAGCCAATGCGCATCTGTTATTATTTACTCATCACTCTCCCCCGTACTCTTCGATACACACCCTTTCTGGTGAGTACTTTGCGGAGTATGGCCATGAGCGTGGGGATGTTAGAGAGTCCTTGATGAAACTAAGATATGGCTTCTCCCTGGTCTCTGGTCTTCTAGCTGGAACGAAAATGGCTAATACGACTGATACTCATCACTATGCATCAAAAGCCTGGATTTTATTTTTCTTCTTCGCAATCCTCTGGTAATCAGAAAGAAAGCTATGGAGACTAAACTCATTCTTCTCGCAGGGTAACATAAAACTCGACTTGAGCTGACCGCATTGGTTATTCGAAGGACATCACTGGTTCTGGATGCTGGGTCGTGTTCATCTTCTAACCAATCGACATTCCGGTACGAAGTCGCCACTAGAGATGAGAATGGACACAAGACTACATACAGAGTACATCTGACTGGAGTCACGTAAGGAGGATGGGTGCAAGAGTCAGTTGGTACAGAGTACCTGTGGTGTTCCTCTCCGGTGACTCGGGATTTTCTTGGAGACTTGATCAAATCCGACCGATATCTACAGTCCTGCTGCTGCACAGCTCCCACTCTCTTTCTACTCTGTACTCTACAACATTTGGCATCGTGGGTGCTGACGGTGTCTGCCAACCTTCCTGTTGACCCCCTCCCACACTCCCACTCGCCCAGGGTGGGCGGTGAAGGGAGACTGTTGGGGTCGTCAATTCGTCCCTGCGAACGTATCCAGAAATGCTGCGTTTGTGTGTACGAGGTCACTGTCTGGTCAGCCCCGACCGGCCAATCCCCAGATCAGGGGAAGAGGGGACATATATTCTGTATCCGTTCTGCTTCTCGGCTCTATTGTGCTTTCTGACTTGCAGTCCAGCTAGAGAAAAGTATTTAATGCAGAAATTGACATACTACTGTGCCATAATAATCCCTTCTTTTCTTTCCTGATCTGTCTTGGCGCCCGCCGGAAAAAAAAAAAACGTGAGACTTGACTGTCTCGACTGCTCCATCTTCCATCTTTTTTCTCTCCCTCAACTACTCTCTCTATCCTTCCTTTCCCTCTTTAATCACCACCATCTCTTTTTTTGCTCTCTTTTTGCTCCCATTCCGTTCTTTTCATCCCCCCTATTTAGCGTCCTCCGCTCAGCTCCGTTTGTTATCGATCTCCACTCCTTCCCACCGCGGTTCCGCGCGTCATCCTCTTTATCCCAATTCTCCTCAACTGCGCTTTTCGTCCGTGGCGTCATGTCCTCCCATGACAACGCGGACAGCCAGTCTGAAACCGTAGCGAATGCCGTGACCGCCATGAAGCTAGAGCACAATGATGGTGCTGCGTTGCCCTTCGTCAACGGCAGTGGCGCGGTCAAAAACCAAGAAAAGGAGGAATTGCTTGTCAACGGATCCTCCCCCGGAGTCAAATTTCGAAGTCAATCACAATCACCCGTCAAGAAGGAAGAAGGGGAAGGACGTGAAGACAAAGATGCAGATGAGGAGGAAAAGGTTGGGGGCGACATTACGGTCCGGCTCGAGCCTGGTGAGCCGCCCAAGCTGGCACGCAGCTCCTCGCAAAAGGTTGTTCCACGGCCTCCTCAGCTATTCTTGGATCTGCCGGATAGCACGGAGGAGGCCAGGTCGACCTTTGAGGTGATGAAGACGTGCACGTACGCCAACAAAAACATGGGTTATACAGAACATGCTATGGAGTGTGATTGTGCGGAAGAATGGGGTAAGCTCTTTTCCTGCCCCTCTGTGCCCGGCTCTCAGGATTTGGAAAGCAGTCGCATTTATGGGTGTCTCGGATTCCCTACATTGTTTTTCTTTTCTTTTCTTTTTGTCATCTCAAATCATTTCTATAGCGCGCCCATTTTTATTTTCTAACATAACCTTCAGACTCGACAGTTGGCAGAAACCACGCATGTGGTGAAGACTCGGATTGTATCAATCGCGCGACCAAGATTGAATGTGTAAATGATTGCAGCTGCGGCCCCGAATGCCAGAATCAACGATTCCAGCGAAGGGAATACGCGAATGTGGCCGTCATCAAAACCGACAAGAAGGGGTTTGGTCTCCGTGCTGAGTTCGACCTGCGACCGCACCAGTTTATTTTCGAGTACATCGGAGAGGTGATCAACGAGGCAAATTTCCGGCGGCGCATGCGACAGTACGATGAGGAAGGGATCAAGCATTTCTATTTCATGTCCCTCAATAAGGGCGAATTTGTTGATGCGACAAAGAAGGGTAACTTGGGCCGGTTTTGCAATCATTCATGCAATCCCAACTGCTACGTCGATAAGTGGGTCGTGGGAGAGAAGCTTCGAATGGGCATTTTCGCGGAACGTTTTATCCGGGCTGGAGAGGAACTCGTTTTCAACTACAACGTTGACCGCTACGGAGCCGACCCTCAACCTTGTTACTGCGGAGAACCGAATTGTACAGGCTTCATTGGAGGACGGACACAAACCGAACGTGCGACGAAGCTGTCCAATGCAACTATCGAGGCTCTGGGTATTGACGATGCGGATGGCTGGGATACCGCTGTCGCCAAGCGGCCGCGTAAGAAGAAGATGGGCGAAGCTGATGAGGAGTATGTGGACAGCGTGCAACCGAAATCTTTGGAGGAGAATGGGGTGACGAAGGTAATGGCTGCATTGATGCAGTGTCAGGAGAAGTGGATTGCGGTCAAATTGCTAGGACGGATTCAACGGTGTGAAGATGAGCGGGTTCGCAATCGTGTAGTGAAGATGCATGGTTACCAGATCCTGAATTCGCAGCTCGCTATGTGGAAGGATGACCGTAATGTGGCCCTGCAGATCATGGATATCTTGGACAAATTCCCTCGTCTTACACGAAACAAGATCATTGACTCCAAGATCGAGTCTACTATCCAACCGTTGACGACCTGTGGGGATGGAAGGGTGGAAAAGAATGCGGCCGCACTTTTGCAGGCATGGTCGACGCTGGAAGTGGGCTATCGCATTCCTCGTATGAAACGGGATCCCAACAGCTCGTTGCAAGCAGTTAACCAATTTGGACGACGAGAAACTACCCGTGATGAGCGACGACGTTCAAGATCACGTTCCCGGTCCAGGTCGCGGTCCCTGGATGCACCTCGTGGTCCGCGCGGTGATCGCGGTCCGAGAAATCACCATCGTCAGCGGCAATTTCGCCGTCAACCTAACCCTCTGCCTCCTGGGTGGTTTACGGCCGAATCCAATGGCCGGACATACTACTACTCTGCCCGAGGAGACACAACATGGACACGGCCAACCACACCTGCTCCTCAGCCTCCTCCGCTTCCAAAGGAATCGAAAGACAAGGCATTGCAGGATATCATCGATGGTATTATGAATGCCAAAGAAAACACTCCCAAAGAGAAGAATACCACACCTGGTACGCCGCAGGCATCGAAACTCACGCCCGAGGGGAAAGAAGGGTCATCAAAGTGGAAGGGCTACAGCGAGGAGAAGCAGAAGAAGCTCTACGAGAATACGGTAAGTTGTTACTTTCATCGGGAAAAAATGTTGCTAGACTAATTCGTCCCTAGTTGTTTCCTCATATCAAGTATGTTGTTGATAAGTTCAAACACAAGCTTCCAAGGGATGATTTGAAGCGGCATGCAAAGGATGTGGGTGTTGAATACCTGGAATACTGACTGGCTCATTTGTATACTGACAAGTTTTTGACAGGTCGCGAAGAAACTTGTGAACTCGGATTTCAAGAACAACCGGGTCGAAGACCCAACGGCGATTAGTGACAAACAACAGAAGAAAGTCAGGAATTACTGCAAGGAATATTTTGAAAAGGCAGTTGTTAAGCATCGAGAACACGAGAAGAAGGCCGTTCAAGGCACCAAAGAAGCCGGTGACACAGCAAACGGCGAAAGCGATGAAGGGGTCGACGTAAAGATGTCCGACGACGAAGGCGGCAAAGATACCCCTGGAGAAGGCGAAGAGACCGAGACACCAGGGTCATCGTTGAAGCGAAAGCGAGACGACGACCCCGAGAAGGAGGGCGGGAAACGGGGCCCTTCACCCTCAAAACGACAGCGTTCCTCTACACCACCGCCACCTCCTCCTCCGCCGATGAGCCCTGGACAAGCAGAGTCTACGCCAACAGACAAGCAGGTAATACAAGCTGTTCCTACTCCGCCGCCACCTCCACCGATTCCAGCAGAGCAGAGTTGATTGATATTCAAGTTTGAAAGTTTGAAACACCCCATATTTTGTTAATTTTTGTCGCATTGATATGTTTCGATTTTGTGTTGGTACATTGCTCAAATACCCCTGGGTTGCGCATTTACATTTGCATGGTTTGTTATTCCATGTCTGGGATGGATTTATATTGTATAACTAGCCAGTTTCTAGAAAGTACGGAGTCTTACTACGATATCTATAATTCATATTATACTACTGTTATTACTTATCGTTCCAAATCTCATGTCTAGACGTGGTGCTCATTGCTCTATCTACTTCATGAATGGCAGACAAGACATCAATGCATTAATGATATACCCCGTTAAAGACAGAATGTATGAACAAAAAGAGAAAGAGTGAAGGAATTTAATAGAAACTCTCCACGATACTCTCCTTATTCGCCTCACCCATACCCACGCCACGGGGACCCATCTCACCCAACTGGAACACACTCTCAACAACACTCAGCTCCGTCGCAGTAGTATCGAGACCAGTCACAGCCAACCAGTCGTTAACGACCATCCCAGCACCAACAACGGGGCTACCACGGTTCACACTACCAGCGACAAGGGGCACCTGCAGCAAGGAAGAAAGTTCGTCCTGGTCACGGATGGAGGTCTTGGGGTGGACGATGCCGCCTTGGTTGGAGAGAGCCATGTAGGAGCCTGTCAGGACGTTGTCGGCGATGGTCTGGCGGAAGACTTCGACGCCAAGAACGTCGGCAATTCTACTCAATTAGCATCCATCCCCTTCATAGCACAATACAGAGTGGGGAGATAGAGGGGAGTGCATACATTTCCTCGGTCTCACGTTCAATATCCGGATGCACAAGGGCGACATGGTCATTGCAGCAGATGACATTTCCCAATGCCGAGAGACGCTCTTCTATCCGTTGGATCTTGACGTGGTCGGGTAGGGTATTCCGCAGATGCTGCAGTTCTTGGTCTGTGGTTGTTGTGGGGACGAGGAGGCCATTGCGGTTTCTATTCGTTTATTAACATTTTTTTTTTTTCTCTTGAGTTCGTGTTTTCAACGGGAAAAGGCGTACCCAGCTGTTAGACGGCCGATAATCCGGGTACCGGCGATCGTAGCGTGGCAGATGGGGATAACGTCCTGGAGTTCGGCTTCGAAGACACTGTTTCCATTAGCCCTGTTCACATACTCCCCTATAGAATAGAATGTGAATACCTGTAAAAGTTCTCCGAAGCACCAACAGCGACAAGCGCGTACGAGTTGGTAAGTCTAGAGAAGACACCGACCCTACCAATTATCAGTACAATCCTCCCTACAAACACAACTTCTTTATATGGCAACCCACTCGTTCGAGTTCTCAAATTGTGCGCGGACAGACATGGTTTCGATCTGTTCGTTTCTTCCTTCGAATTGGACTAGATCAATCGGGGTATAGGAAGGAAGGAAGCTCTTGCTCGTTCGTGCAAGGCGGGGTTGGTCAACGGTTTTTGTGAGTGCGCTGTCGCTCGAGGGAATAATATACAGCGACAGTGATAGTAGCAGAGGATCTCTATGTTCAGTATAAAAGATCCAATTCAAACGATAGACGAGCTGAAAATGTCAAATATGGACCGTAAAAAAAGAACAGGACTGAAATCATTTTTGCCCCACCTGGGTAGACTAAACCCGATCGGGATGACGAGTCACATGAGTCATTCGGAGTCATTGATGGAGACGGTCAATTGAGTCACTACGACTATGGAGTCCTCTATACTGGTATTTGCAATCCATCATTGAGTAATGTACACAGGTTGATAATGCGAGCATAAAAACAATAACAACCATACAGGACCGTTCCGGCTCCAGACAAGGAAAGAAAACAAAAGAAGGGTAACCAATCACTAGACATGGGCTCGATATGCACACAAAACAAAAAGAAAGTGCCAAAGAACGCCTAACCAAGTCCCAGTAATACAATTGTAGTAGATCGGAAATATAAACTGGAAGGAGAGAATAGCAAAAGGTCCACCTCGGACGGATCGTGGTACTCGTGATTTTGAAAGATAAGTCAATCGGAACGAGGTATCGGATTTCGAATCATGTTCTGTCCGTGGTTAACACCACACGATGAGTTGCAGCATGTCAGGCTTACCCTTGACCCTAAGCGCACTGTTCAAGCGCGAGTCCCCTAATATGGAGGGCGAGGTCCTGATGGGTGATGCGGAGGCGGGAAATAAAGCGGACTACTCTGCAGAAAGCCCGGGGGTGGAGGTCGTTGAAAGTTAGACCCTGGAGGAGGCGGAAGCTGAGGAGGCCCGCCGCCAGGAACAAAAGGGTCTGGAAGACCCAATTGCTCATTGATCGACGGAATCTGCTGACCAGCTGGCAAGAGAGGACGGGGTTGTTGCCGCGCCGGCCCCGGTTGCGGCGGTGGAGGATGGTGTCCCGGTCGTGGTAGCATGTAGGGCCGTGGATCCGTCATTGGTTGTGGGAGGATCGTACGAAGCATGGATGGCCGCGGGGTCCTCATCGGGGCCTCGCTAGAAGCCACATCGGCGAGTGCGGACAAAGCCACAGCCGGCATCTCGGGCGCGGTTTGAGCAGGAGCAGAGATTTCAGGCATGGGTTGGTTGGCGACAACATCAGTCGCCTCCAGCAACATCTCTAATGTTCCATATGCTGGTTGATTAGTAGCTCCCCGTCCATGGGTCTCCCGCATCTCCTTCATCTGTGGGTCGATATCTTCGCCTAGTCTCACGCGTTGAACGAACTGCTCCCATCCCGTGTCGGCTCGTTCATAAGCTGCCGCTCCAGCAGGTTCTCTCACGTGGTTTGAATTGAAACCCCGTATGAACTCCCTGGTGGGTGGAGCGACCGGCCTCTTATACTGCTCTGTTTCTGAACCATCCGTCTAGAGGAGTCATTAGCATGTTACAATACCCTAACAGATTATACAAGACTCACCTCCGTGTGTTCATCATCTTCTGCAGCACGACGGCCCTCCACGAAAGCCATATAGTCACCTTGCGCGGCAAGAAAGTGCTCCTCTTGGATATTGCGGGCAGATGCCTATCATAATTAGTTCTCATAAGTCTCACACATAACATTGTCCAGCTTACGCGAAACTTTTGCTCGAGGCGATCTTTTTCAGAGGCGAACAAGATATTCTCTTGCTCGACTCGGAATTCATATTCATGACGCAGAATGTCTTGCCTTTTCTGGCGGTACGCTGTCAGAATCGCTTCGAGCTTTTCAAACTCGGGCACCTTCTGATGAGCATTCTTGTCGCGAGCCAGTTGATTTTCTGTTCGAACAGCCATCACATGCAAAGCCAATCTCTGTGCGGCTGCCACTTTCTTGAACGCACGATCCAGCTCCAACTTGCGGTCCAATAACTTCCGCGCGGCGGCAAAGGGGGATGGAGAGCGTTCAGGCCTGAACTCCGGGCTTTCCATCTGTCGGCCACGTCCTGCGGCTGCAGCGGCTGCAGCACGGCGAGCAGCTGGCCCCTTGCCCTTTGGACGACCTTTGCCCTTGGCCCGACCTTTAGCAATGCGCGCTGCTTGGCGCCCTTTGACGGTTGTTGGTCTGGCAGTGGATCTTATTCCATTTGAAACGACAGATTCCTCAACGTCGGTAATCTGACGCGATTCGTCGTCTATTCTAGATTCCTCCGTAGCGTCCGCGGGAGACGGTGAATCATGTTTCTCTGCCGTGCCATTTTGTAGTTGTTGTTCCAATGCGCGGTCTAGATCAGCTTCTTCAAGCTTAGGCTTCTTTTCCGAAGCTGTTGGAGATACATCTGCTGATCCAGTGAAAGCATTGACTTCCGCTTCTGGGGAATTGCGCTCCTTTTCAGATGGGCTGGTCAATGGCTGGGGTATCTCTTGCTGCGCATTATTCGATGTGCCATCGTTGTTTAAATTGGCGTCAAGTGTTTCTTCAGTGGGATTCCATTCGGTTTTTAGGTCCTCCGGAGCATCTGTGTCTCCAATCTTGGATTCTTTGGAGATGTCCGTCTCGTCAAGAGACGGAGATTCTGCGATAACTGCAATAGCAGCATCGTCTGTATCTTCAGACTTGGTTTTGCTACCCGAAGCCTTCGTTGGACTAGGCTCTAAAGACTTTCCTTCCACAGCTTCATCAAAAGAGGCATGTGGGTTGGGGCCCAAGGCCTTGATTCTGGCGGACTGCCTCGTAGTTCGAGGGGTTTCCTCAACTACCGAGCCACGTTTCATGCGCTTCATCCGGGGAGTTTCAGGGGCCTGGAAAGGAGCAGAAGCAACTGGTTCTGACTGCTGCGAAGATGAGAGAGCTGTGACTCGTCCTCGAGAAGTACGAGTCTCGCGTGCATTAATTGGATTAGCATTTGCATTATTTGCCAGCGCACCACGAGTGTTTAATTTGACGATGCGTGACCGACGAGCGGGAGTGTTGCTGTTATTGTTATTACTGGTTGAAGAGGTAGTAGTGCTGTTGTTGTGGTTCATGTCGTTGCCACGCGGATCGCGATTTGCCTGCGAAGCCGCGCTTCTTCTGGTGACGCGAACATTTTGAGCATCTACTGCAAATTAGCATTGTATACATGTACTGACGAAAGAGGGGGGGGGAGGAATGGGAATGTTACTGTTTGCGGATTGTAAAGCCCCTTCGGAAGCAGCTGGAGCATGAGCGGTGTCAAGCTTCCGCTTGGCACCTGCCATTGCGATGCTGAGAATAAGGATCAGTCGGTGTTTGCGGAGGTTACTTATGAGAATGATTAAAAAAGAAAGACAGAAAGGGAAGACGAAAACACGAGAAGAGAGGGAGAGAGAGAGAGGGAGAGAGAGGAAGTAGTCAACGGGAATAGAGAGTGAACAGAAGTCACGAGACCGGGACGAAAAGGATGTAGTAAAAGCCAATGTAGTATACACACGGCAGGCCGGACTTGGTAAGAGGAGATGACAAACACAATGGCACAAGTCAATGCAATGCAGGGAGTTGACAAGGTTTATAGATATGCAGTAAGAAATAACCAGGAAGAAAAGAGCCAGGAAGAACGCATTGAGGGGATTGAGAAGTTAACAGAGGGAGACATACAGAGGGTAGTAAAAACGGAAAACAGGGAGAAGGAGAAGAAAAAATAATGGAGAAGAGACTAGATCATACAAAATCGATTCAAGCAAATGATAGCAAACGGGAGAAGAGAAGGAAAAGAAGGGAAAAGGTTGGGAAGCTATGCGACGAAAAGATGTACAGCGCCGAGTAGAGAATAGAAACGCGCGTGCAAAAGAGATATGGACAGCAAATACAATGGAAATAAAGAAAGCGAGAAGAGTACAAGAGGGTATATTATAAAATAAAAGCAAGGAACTCACCTAGGATTGTATAGGGACGCTTTGTTAGAGGCAATGAATGAAGGCGAAGTACAGTAGAAATCCGCGAAATAAGAAAAGACTCGGGCCAAGTAAAAAACGAGGTTCGGCCAAGTGGATCAGCCGCCGTCAGTAACGCCGCAGTAGAGAGGAGTATAATATAGAAGAGAGGGATATGAAAGAAGCAAGAATTAAAAATGTAGAGAAGAAGAGCAAAATTAAAAAAAAAAAAAAAACAGAGTAGGGAAATGAAGGTTAGCGTCAATGTGGTGGAGTCGTGTCGTTCATTTGGAACAGCAGTAGCAACAGTAGTTAAGCAATGTTTGCATGGACAACATCGCATCACAAATTTCTGTCTAATTTTTTTGCGTGTTAAAATCCTATTATAATCTGTACATTCTAGTATTCTCTCAATTCAACCATCCACACTATCCTAAGGCAATCCATCTGTTCCCATTGAAAGTCTAACTACCAGGTTTTAGTATACCCCTGTACAAATGTGCATATGTGCCAGCCACCAAACAAAGAATGGGCATCAATACTCGATAATTATAATAATTTTGTTTAGTCAGTAGTATCTCCATCCTTCATCGTAGTACATTCCCTTAACCTATCCTCCCTTTCCTCCCCCTTATCGTCCAACCGCCACTATGAGAATGGAATATGATGATGTCGCTTGGGAACAAAGTGACAAAGTATTCAATCATTTCAAGAAGAACAAGATTACCAAACCTCATGTACTTCTAGCAGTTACAAATTTCATGGCAGGCTACCGACCCGAGAGTCGACCCGTTGACCATGTCCGGATAGAAGGTGTGGGAGCGTTCAACTTATGTTTCCGGATGATCTTCGAAGATGGATTCTCTTCTCTCCTACGCTTTCCAGGCCCTGGGAGGGTGGTGTTTCTCGAGGAAAAGGTGCGAAACGAGGTTGCAGTTATGACCTACTTGAAACAAAACACGAAAATCCCTGTGCCCGCCATTATTCACTATGGCACGGGCGATGAGAGTCCTGTAGGACTAGGTCCGTTTATTCTCATGGAGTATGTAGATCATGCATGCTATTTGACGGCCCAACTAAGAGCCCCTGGATATAAAAGGGGCGAAATCCCATTCCTAATTCCAGATATTAAAGAAGAGGAACTCGAGTTTTTCTACGGCCAAGTAGCTGATATTCTACTGGAGCTCTCCAAACCATCTTTTGGGTAGATATGCTCGCTAACCAGAGATGCAAATGACGACTTGGGCATCAATCATAGGCCATGGACCATGAACATGAACGAGCTCGTTCAGCTGGGGAACTCTCCTCCCAGATTGCTCCCACAATCGACCTTCGCCACTGCTTCATCGTACTATCAAAGCTTGGCCAAGACAGAATGCATGCATTTGGCAACCCAACGGAATGACGCTTTTGATTCGGCAGAGGAGGCCCGTCTTCAAAATCCTACTACGCTTGACTCTGGTCCATTCAAGCTTTTTTGTGATGACCCTCCGCCCTACCAGCATTATCCTCGATGATAACATGAAAATAACTGCAATAATTGACTGGGAATTTACATATGCCGCTCCTGTAGAATTCTCCTACAGCCCGCCTTGGTGGCTACTATTGGCCATGCCCGAAGAGTGGCCACACGGAATATCAGATTGGATAAAAACCTATCAGCTACGTCTCGATACCTTTGTTCAGGTGCTCAAGCGCCAGGTAGACATTGCTATCGCTGCTGGTAACTTGATGAAGGGGCAGCGGCTTTCTGGAAAAATGGGGGAAAGTTGGGATTGCGGTGATTTCTGGGTCAACTATGGCGTGCGCAAGAGTTGGGCCTTTGATTCTGTATGGCCAATAATGGATGCAAAGTTCTTTAGTGATGGTACAGCCCTAGATCAACGCGACTCGCTGTTCTGTAGTGAGGAGAGAATGGGGTTGCTTGATAACGTGGACAGGAAGGCAATGAAGCCTTTGATTCGGAAGAAGTTGGAAGATAGCAAGGAGCGAATTCTAGATGACTGGGATGCGTAATGATTGCTTGACCAATTGTGTTTTTTAGCTACTGACAAAGCAGCAACAGCTCTATGAATTAAAAACTGTATGGATGTCCTTATTCATTTGGATAAGTTCTATTTGATATACAATAAACATTCACTTGAGTTTACTACAAGCATCGAATGATGTATGATGATCAGTCATGGATATTTTTATATTATTTCCTATACCAGAATCGCTATACATTCAGGGAATAAAATCATGCCTATTATCCAACTCCTTGCTCAAAAGACGAAACACAAAGGAAAGCAATAAGCAACAAAGGAAAGCAAATCAACCCTCAAGAGGTGATTCGTTTAGATCATACTTCTTTTCGTACTGCAACATACTCTTCCGCAGATCTCCCGCCATGATAATCCCCGGCATAGGTTTTGATTTTGATGAGGAAAGGGATGGTGGACAGGAAGAAGACAGCTCACCCTCCTCAGCCGTGCTCATCCTCTCCAATAACAAAGGTGAGCGAGAACGCCCGTTATTGCTTACCCGCAGCGAGTTGGATGACCGTACGCGGCTTAGTGTCCTTGCAGAGATTGTCGTCCCGGCCACAGGTGATGCTTTGACCATCGTCCCTGGCATTGGTGTCGGGGGTGGTGATGGGCTATCGGAGCGGAAAAGTGGATGGATGTTCTTCTCGTTGGAAGGGAGAATAAGTTTCGGGAGATGTGGTCTCATGCTGATTACTGCCATAGACTCTAGGTTGGCCGAGGGTTCTGTGGGTGAGGGCGGAGATGGGAGGATCAAGAGACTATCCATTGATTTCACATCTGAGTCAGTCCGTTGTGGTGCTGGATTAGAAGTAGAGGCTGTAGTAGTGGTAGTGGATTGATGTTCTTGGTCAGCCACGCTGCAGGTGTCACGACCCTCAGAAATATCGGGCTTGAAAGGCGATGACATAACCCCTGCATGCAGGTCGATCGAGTCGTGCTTCGAGTCCTGCTGGAAGAGTGTCTTGCCTGAATACCGACTAGATACGCGTGTGGCCACGTTTGACACGTATGGCCGCACAGGTGCCAGTCCATCAGTGCTCGTCTTAGGATTGAGGGACAGAGACGGTCGGTTAGATTCAACTGTACTCGAGAGCGATGGTGAGCCCGAGCGCTCTTGTGTCCTTTCGTCCGATCGACATTCATCTAGCCTCTCGAGCTCATGGGACAGCGGACGGGGCCAAGTGTGGGTATTCTCCTTATCCTGTTGCCTTGCCCTGGGGATTAGAAGGAATCCGCAAAAGAGAGCTTGCGCAATAACTGAAAAGGCCCAAAAGATATTGCGAGTAATGAACTGTGCCTGGGCTGGCACCGTCGTCAAGCTCTTTGCAATTATGCCAGCTGTAATACCCGCCGCAAGGAGGAGGTAGGCGACGACCAGGATGTGAACAGTATGCTGCCAGGTTTCCCACGGCCCAGTCTTTGTTTTGGTTTTGGGATGCCGTGTTTGGAGCACGAGCAGTAGGGCCTGCACAACGCAGCCAACTGCGCTGAGACCGAGTACGGCTGACTCAAAAGAGGATCTAGACCAGGCGTAGCATACACCGTCAAGGATGGTAGTAATAACAGTAAAGACAATGGTGATGCCTCCCAAGGAGTAGGCCACGGTGGTATGCATATTGGTAGGATATTTTGGATATGGTTTGTTTTTCTAACAGTTTATCGTATGGTTATGCAGTACAATGGGTATCCAAAAAGGTAAAACAAAGAGTCAAACGATAACAACGCTTGAGTAAAAAGTCATAAAAGTTGAAGGCATGTAAAAACAAGTCATAACCGTAACGATTGGTGTGGAGGGGTAAATGTGTAGGATCGGAATTGCAACGGGAACTGCCAACAATTAATACTTCGCATGATTTCCAAATCTTCCTGAATAAAATGCATCTATCTGGAAAGAGTGGACTCAGTGGAAACGGGAAAAAGGTTCCGTGGCGCCATCCATGTGAGATGCATGAGATCGTTGAATGATAGATGGCAATCGTCCCGGATCGATCAGGGCAGCGTCCGGGATCATCACCCGGATCTTGATCCATCTTTCCATTACACTGGTCAGAGCTTATGGCAATTGCTGTCGTGTGGGCAAGACAGCCTGTATAGCGATTAGGACCGAATGCTGTGCAACTTCAATCATGCTTCACTTTCAATCATAATCCCGCATAATGGCCGTATCCATTTTCACTTGGGCTGCCTCGAGACATCGCAACTCATGTGAATCTCAAATTGATGAGAGCTCAAGGGCCAGGGGCCACTGGCATCATCATCCGGTTTCATAAGTTCTGATCAGAACCAGGCAGTACTTGCATGGAACACATCACGAACACGGCAATTTGTCAAGGCTCGAATCCTATTTATCATCTGCACGATCTCCGGGATCCGATAAATCGAACCAGTACTAGTGAATCAGAGCAGAAGTACCTTATCTGTTCCATGGCAGTGGTTTAACTGGTAGGATGAGTCCAGTGGCCGATGTGATGCATCATAGGGGAATTGACGATAGAAGTGAAGAATCCGGAAAGGACCGATAGCCCGGGACGAACCAAATACACGCAGGTACACGGACAAAGTCAAGATAATGCATTGACATGCAAAAGAAACATCTGGACACAATGGGTTTGTTTGTTGATTCCCGGTGACAGATATGTTGTCTGGATAAACAGAGAGCGGTGCGCTGTGTAGTCTGGAGATGTCTTCCCACCCTCTCTCTCTCTCTCTGCTATGTCCTTAATCTAGACCATTGAGCTGGCTCGGTTAGGCTGTATCAAGTATTTGTTTCCATATTAAATATATTAGAAGGAATATGTACGGGGACTCCCGGCTCGTAGGGATAAATAATTGATTAACTAAATTGTGGCGCGGCTTAGCGAAGTGTGGCTAGTGCAGTCACCGCCCTTGTTTCTGCCAGCGTCATATCCATTCGTTCATCATCGTCTTTTGCGGCTGTTTCTTCTCCGTTCTTGTTATTGCACCAGTTTTTGTCCGTTAAAGAATCTTCTCAACTGGTCATTTCTCGTCGGCTTTTTGACGTTATTATCATTGCTCCCTACCTTTCGTTGCTTTCCCCGTCGTTCATCCTCCATCTGCCTTTTCAACCCCTCCTCTTTCTGTTGGTGGCGCAAAGATGAAGCTCACCTTTAAAGTCCGTCCATCTTCGCTTTTCTTCCACCCTGCGACATATCACTGACTCTGAATCTTTCATATCTACAGGATTTGAAACAACAAAAGTTCACCATCGATGCTGAGCCATCGGAAACGGTAAGTCTCGATGTCTTCTTGTAGCTCAGCCAGCATCCAGTCAGTGCGGGGCTAAAACGAAATTGTTACTATTAGGTCGGACAAGTCAAGGAGAAGATTTCTACGGAAAAAGGATGGGAGGTTCCTCAGCTGAAACTCATCTATTCCGGTACGTCGAGTAATGTTCCTTTTCATGCGATACTCATTTTTCACTCCGTGTTTGTTGAGCAACGTGGGCTCCGAGTCTAGGCCAGCCGCTGATTTCGACTACAGGAAAGATTCTTCAAGATGACAAGACCGTCGAATCATATAACATCGAGGAGAAGGGGTTTATAGTGTGCATGGTCTCTAAGGTAACCATTCTTTCAATTCTTTTTCTGTTTCAGGTTGTTGGATGGAAGATTGACTCTTATGGCTTCTGCAGCCCAAGACCGCTCCTTCCTCTGCCGCTTCTTCCCAAGCACCATCAACCCCTGCGAGAGCTCCCGCTTCAACGCCAGCTGCACCAGCTGCTCCCGCGCCATCGGCAGCCACCTCGACCCCGGCGGTCCCTGCGACTCCTTCTCCTGCCGGAGCTCCTCCGGCGCCAGCCGATACCCCGGCCCTTAATGACCCGTCTGCCCTGCTCAGCGGTTCGCAGAGTGAACCAGTTATTGCTCAGATGGAGAGCATGGGTTTCGCCAGAGAAGACATTACTCGTGCAATGAGAGCCGCCTTTTTCAACCCTGATCGTGCGATTGAATATCTGTTGAGCGTATGTTTTCACTGCTTCCCACCGTCCCTCTCTTTGCGCGCTTCAAACTAATAATTATATAAAGGGTATCCCAGAGAACATTCAAGAGGAACAACAACAATCTGCTGCGGCCGCTCGTGCCACCCAGGAACCTGCCGGTGACACCCCCTCCGCCCCCGCGGCCCCTTCTGGCGAAGACGAGCCCGTCAACCTGTTTGAAGCCGCAGCCCAGGCTGGTAACGAAGGCACACGTGGGTCGCGTGCCGGTGGTGCTGGTGCTGGTGTTGGTGCTGGTGCCGGTGCCGGTGCCGGTGCTGGTGCTGGCGGCGAAGCGCTTCCGAACCTCGATTTCCTTCGCAACAACCCTCATTTCCAACAACTGCGTCAGCTTGTTCAACAGCAGCCTCAGATGCTCGAGCCCATTCTTCAGCAGGTTGCTGCTGGTAACCCTCAGATTGCGCAACTCATTGGCCAAAACGAAGAGCAATTCCTCCAGCTGTTGAGTGAAGACGGTGAAGACGTGCTTCCTCCTGGTACACAGACGATCAGTGTTACGGAAGAGGAGAGAGATGCTATCGAGCGCGTACGTGCATTCCACCGTTTCCCTTTCACCTTAATTTAATATACTGACAGATTTTCTAGCTTTGCCGTCTTGGCTTCTCGCGGGATCTGGTCATTCAAGCCTACTTTGCTTGCGACAAAAACGAAGAGCTTGCCGCCAACTACTTGTTCGAGAACCCCGACGACCCTGACGATCTATAAATCCCCCATCTCTTGATGAGGAAGTTGTTGACAAACTTTCCGTTCTTTTCTTTCCTTGTCTCTTCGTAACGACTACCTTTCATGTATGATTCCGAATTCAATGCCTTCTTATTTCTTTTTCTACGGCTGTCCTGTTTATCGGGCCACGGCACAGCTTGGCGTCTTCGAAATCCCACATTCGATGAGTTGACTAGCGTGTGTTTTCTGCTACTACTATTTAGCCCAATATGTAGTGTTGATTCCAATATGTTTAATTCTCTTCTCACTGACTGTTATTCTGTTCTTTCTATTTCTTTGAAGCAAAGTCTAGAGTAAGAATAGTAATTTAAACCGAATATTTGAAATAACAACCGTCACACGAGGCTGATTGTTTGTCATGGTCATGAGGGGTTGCTATGCATGTTTTTCACATGCAGTATACATATTCCGAACCTATCAACCAACCAAATATATGTCCAGTATATATCTAAATTTAAATACATAATATATGGTGTGTCTGTAATCTATCCACTCTAAAAGAAACTCTCTACTCTGGTCCTTTATTCTCAGATAAACACCGCCGTCTAGCCGCCCAAACACCCAACCCACGTCTGCCCACGACACGAGATAACGTATGAATCACACCGTCATCATCAAAGTCTAAGTCATCGAGGTTGAAATGGTTCTTGTAGTACCACAGTTCGTGGAGCTCGATATCCTCCTTTTCTTCATTGGACTGAGGGAAAGAAGAAGGTATGTAGCGATCGAGGAAGGTGGCTGATTTTGGCGCAACCACATAGATCTCCTTATGCTTGTCTATGTTGTTCGCGTCGACTGGACATATAGAGAGAGTTTGGTTGAGGTGGCTGATTAGTTCCCTGCCGGGAACACCCATTAGGTCTTTTGTGGTGATGTCGAGGGACTCGCCTAGCAACCATCGCGGAGGGGAGTAGGTTTTCCACCAGAAGACGGTAGCAGCTCCGGCGTCTTGTCCTGCGCGGTGATCCGCGATAATGCTGGGAATGGCAAGCTGAGTCGGTATCACGCCGCCCTGGTGGTAGATGCCCATGAGGACAGCCATGGCGACATTGAATATAACCCAAGCTCCCTGCAGAAGCACGAATTGTTTCCGAGTACTTTGCATATGGAAGCAGCTGAGGAGTAATGGAACGCAGGGGATCAAAAAGCGCGGTTCCTGGTGTGGGAAGGCAGAGAGGAAGATCGTGGCGGAGATAGCAGATGCAGCGCGCATGTTCTTCACCCATGAGGGAATGGCTAGCGGTTGTTTGGGATTTCCGGTGAACAGCGACGCGATCATCATGATATAGGCGGGGCCTAGAAGTTGGGGGAGATTGGCGAGGAAGTGTTGGTAGTGCGGGTGGAGGCCATGGTGGGCTAGATTTGAGGCATTGGAGTTGTAGAGAAAGTTGTTAAGGGGGGTAATGATGGGGGAGCGTAGGGCTTCGATGAGCGATGCGGAGGCTTTGTAGAAGATTGTGTCGCCGAGGATCGCGATGAAAGTGAAGAATAATCCGGAGAGGGTGAAAGAGAGGATGGAGAGTGGTCTGTCGTGGGTCAGTGGGAAGACATAAGAGAGAAGGCGAACACAAGTACTGACTTGCGCTGAAAATGCGGCAACAGCAGGAGCCCCGGAATGACGAGGAAGGCCGGGAAAGTGATGCGATTGAAGATACCAGCTACGACGATGAATGCGAGCACGGCGCAGGAGAAATGCGAAGAGCGTCGCTGCATAGATTAGTCGACTGAGTGTCGCCAGGTATTTGTGAGTACCAACCTTATTCTCAACGATACGCCGGATCAACACCAGCCCCCAGGCGACCAGCAGAGTCTCAATCGAATTGGAAAATGTATGCGTCTGATAGGTCCATGTGACATACGACGAGGCCACCAGCACGATGGTTGCGCGCCGATGCCGCGGAGACGGTACGAACTCATAGATTGCCCAATCTTCCAGTACAAAGGTCAACAGGAACATGACGCCTCGAATAACATTATAAACCAGCTCCGGGGGCGGGTTCCCCATTTTCATCTCCGAGTAGAACCATTTCAGTAAGCTCATGGGCACATCGTAGACGGGCCATAGCGGGAAGACGCTGCGAATGGGGTGATCGGAGGTGAATTCCCATGGTCGTATGGAAGGATAGAAAAAGTTGCGACCTATTTCGGAATTGGATTAGCTGCTGTCAATGCCATTGCCTCGGTATATGGAGTATGTATGGTATCCTCTTTTGACAGCGCAGATCAAGCCTCATCCTTGGGATCAAAGGGGGAGGTTTTCTCGGGGAGGGGCATATGTAGAAGGGTCGCATGTCGCGCATTGGCACAATCAGAAAATATTGATCACCCTGAGGCCCAGGAGTAAAAGAACCAACCTGCAAAGATCTCCGGACCCTGAAAGTTCTCGTCCGGATGGAGATAGCTGGGTGACAGTGCAAAGTAAACACGGATCACCAGTAGAAGCAAATAGGTTCGCCTCCACATGACTCAGATGACTATTTGGAGACTTATTGCATGCCAGGCAGAAGCGAAGACTAGAAGGGATCGATATAATCGATATTAGGAGTATTAATATGTATAATAAGACAGCGACCAGAATTAAAAGGGGATTAAATGAATGTATCGAGTTCCCCTCCGAAAAAGGATTAGGCGAGACGCGTCGGAGGGGATAAGAAGTGATATCACTGGTTATGGAAGAAAAAAAGAATATTAGCCAGTAGTAAAGTATTTCTACATATGGAGTCGTACTCCAGATATAAAGTACTGCTATGAATTGTGCATACCTACATGGTACTTTACAGTCACCAGCTACTTGTACTAGTCAACCAATAGTCACTCAATCATGCCTTAAAGAGGTCCAAATAAAGATGTTTGACTCTCACTTAAATCCATGTTTCTTGATACATACTGAATTCTGCCTTGCTAGCGCCTTGTGATACAAACAAATACCATATAAACGCACCCTTTCCCGCCTTCAGCCTCCAATTCACTAGTAATATATTACCACCCATTACGGTAATCCAGCTCTTTCACTGTCTCCGTCGACATTATGATTCTCTCTTTCTTCAACTCTCTGTCGAATTCCTCCATTTCTCAAACAAGGCTGTTTTATCATATAAACGACAGGTTTGTCCCCGGTGCTCTTATCCCTCTGCTCATCTCTTCCATCACTTTTCTCGACTTTGAAGCTTGTCAGTGCAAGTGATTCCTTCCCCGCCTCTAAACGTCTCTACTTGTTGTCATCCAACCACGCATTTACTGAATTTGGCCCTTGACTAACCGTCTTTCTCCAGAAACTCTTTAAAGAACCTCTAAAGAACGTACCTCCCAAAATGGCTACATCCACCATCACCCTCACCAGCTCCGACGGCGTTGAGATTAGTGTCGGTAAGTGGTCGATCCAAAGCGCTGTATGCCATGCACCATGAACTAACTGCTTCTCTCCTTCTAGAACGCGATGTTGCGGAGCGTTCCATCCTCATCAAGAACATGCTCGAAGACTTGGGCGAGTCGGACGAAGCTATCCCCATTCCCAACGTGCGTCTTCCATATCCTTTGTCGACGGTTGCGGTAATACTGATTTCTATGGTGTAGGTCAACGAGGCAGTCCTGCGTAAGGTGATCGAATGGTGCACCCACCACAAGAGCGACCCTCCCAGCACCGGTGACGACGACGACTCCCGCCGCAAGACCACCGACATCGATGAGTGGGACCAAAAGTTCATGCAAGTCGACCAGGAGATGCTTTTCGAGATCATCTTAGTATGTCATACTAGATATCTGTACAGGAGAACGCTCTTCAATTAACAATTTTCTTTCATAGGCCGCCAACTACCTCGATATTAAGGCATTGCTGGATGTTGGCTGCAAGACCGTCGCCAACATGATTAAGGGCAAGTCGCCCGAGGAGATCCGCAAGACCTTCAACATCCAGAACGACTTCACACCCGAGGAAGAAGACCAGATCCGTCGTGAGAACGAGTGGGCTGAAGAGTGAGTTATACTAGTCCATGAACCATGTCGAGTCACTGCTAATTTTGATCCTTCTTACAGCCGCTAAATTTCTTTCATCTGCGTGATTATTTGCTATGATATCCTCTGGAATATTGCTAGGAGAACAAATTTAATGATGATGAAACGGGACTAGATCCTTCAATTACACGGCGTTCGGCTTTTTCAGGTCAGCGGTTTTCCTTCTCTTTCGCTGGCTCTGTTTGCTCTTCATTTCGGGCCCGGATCTCATATTTCTCTTGGAATGAATTCAAATTGATCTGCGATAAGGCGCAGTAAGACATTCAGTCCACCTGCGTAGTTAGGTCGAGACACATGTTGGACTTGGTGCTTATTCTACGAAGTACACATGCAGAACGATATCACCGCGCAATGTTCCCGTCATGGACACTTGAAATTTTCATGTCTCGGCTCGTGTACATCATACGTAGGACATGCGAATAAGTCAAGAGCCACCAGCATAAAACTCAACCCCGGACGTATAATTGTCTCCGTAGTTACTGTTTTCTTTCGAATATGACAAACGCAAAGCCATTCATCCATCGACCTCTATTCAGTACATGGGTACTTATAGTCCAGATCGCGCGCGGGAAACAAGACGATATCATGAATTGAGAAACAAAAAATTTTTGAACTTGTCGAGACTAGAAGTAGATGGATAATACTTTCAATTCGAACCAGTAACCATAGTCGGCGCGTAACAAGCCGAGCCCATGGACATAAATTAACATTTTGTCGAGCTAGCCATCAACAACCAGTCATCTTGAACTTTTTTTCGCTCTTTTTATTCTTTCAGGAGGAACACATTTGCGGCGTCATGATCGAACGGAAACGGGCATCTCGGTCGGGTGGAAAGGAGGAGGGTGAGATATCGACAAATTTACAGACCGAGACGGGTCTTGCGCCAGTGCCTCCGCTTGGCGTTGTAGCTGTGAAAAGAGGATCGTTAGCTTTATGCCTTTTGTGTCTGCTTATTTCCATTATCGGTTGTGGTGAACGAAGGAAAAGAGAGAAAAAAAAATTGTTGTCGTCGCTCCTGAAAATCGCCAAACGAAATCGACTCAGGTATCTTCGAGGTCAGGGGGTATTTACTTGATGGTGTTGCCGGTCCTCAAACGAATCCACTGAGGGATGGGACGGTTCTGGCGCTGGGCTTTAGCAAGCTTCTGCTTGGTGCGGAAACTCTTGTGGCTCTATACAAACATTTTTTGGTTAGCAACATTTCCCCTAGACGAAAATCACGGATAAAATATGCCAAATAAGGGCAAATGGCATTCCTCATAGCAAAAAAGGTACTAACCGGCATCTTGAAGACTTGTCGCGACGGCGAGCTGAAAAGGTATGGTCTGGCGATAAGTGAGGTTGTCGACTCTTTGACAGGCGGTGATTTTTGTGCGGGCAGGGCTTGGTGGGTTCGCTTCGGAGGTCAGGTGATTTATGCCTGGGGCAGATGCGGTATTGACACCTGGGATGTTAGGCACATATTCTCTGCCCTACGGCATAGTTAACTAGAGGAAGTTTACATTGTACAGTTCTAGTTGGAGAATCTAGCGATGTGTTGGACTAGAGATTTACTAATGTCTAAGAATCAGCCGATGGCTGCAGTTGGAATGAGGTCTTAATTCGACAGTTCCTCCACGGTTTCTACTTTGACTAAGCCAGATTGTATCTGCTGTTGAGCGGTATAGTCATATATTTGATCCGTCCATGACTATGCTGTACTATCTATGCGAAAGATTCAAAAAATGGTGGCTCAGAGGGAGAGGCATGTCTTCGGCTAAGCAAATATCCTGAGTTCGTCTTTTTGTTCGTGTACATCACGAACCCCGACTCGGGCGTTTACTGATCATCGGGAGACAAAGGACTCTGTGTAGAGCTCTCGTATTCTTGACACGCCATGTAACTTAGTGGATAAGCATAATTTGATTATGCGACTCTCTTTATTCTTTACAGAAAATGTGCAGATGACAAACAAAACTAAACATAATCGGCTGAGATACGAAGCATGGCTCTAAAGCTTCGGCCTTGTAGAAGTCCAAGGATTTTGTTCCTCATGGTATAGGATCTTGATTACCAGAGCCGTTGTCAATCCCGGATTTCCAATGTCGACTCCTGTTCTACCCATGCAGCAAAAGTGGCCGGCCGGAAACCCTCCGTCCCTTTCCTGCAAAGACAGGAGCCGCTTCAAGTCTTGTCAGTAAACAACTAGAGGCAGTCCAATCACTTGACAAGCTGCGACACGCAGCGCAAGGGATACCGGGTTTGTGGGAACGTTGATATGCTCGAGGAGTGCCTCCCCGATGATATTGAGCCGGTCTTCCATTCCATCCGCACCACATTCCATGTACAGCTGAGCTGTGAAGTAGAGAAGCTCTCAGGCGTGGTATAGACCCGATTCCCATAGAGACATGCTCGGTTCTTGAGACACTGATCCGCCCAGTCTTCTGTCTTCTTGATATGAGGATCGTTGCCGCGGCCGAAGCGGTAGAAGACCCTAAGCATGTTGACGCAGACTTCGGGGTTTATTCGGGGTCTATCATCGCGAAAGTAAGTCTGCATAATCTCGTCCAGGCTCTGGTCTGATGCCATTTTGTCCAGAACCAAGTTTACTTCGGTCAGCTTTGAGAGATAGCTCTGCGGATGAGACAAGCCGTGGATGTGGTGTTTGTGTCGGCGGTGAACTCCTTGGTCGTAAGAATGAGGTCCTCACAGAAATAGTTCCATAAGCCGCTGTTGACATTAGCTTGTGTATAGAACTTTGTGTTCCTCCCGTGGCCATTTATCTGAGTACTAGACGGCCACTTGAGGTCAACAAGACTCGCATCCCCAGATGAATAATTGGGCTATATTGTCCTTCAAAGTGATGTCCTGGCCTTCGACAATGTCACAATGTCTTCCAGCGTTGGCTTTTATGTACGCCACAGCCATTACAAGCGGGTCTTGGAACAAATACCGCAATTTTTGGCAGATGATGCCAACTGAGTTGTTGTCGACTACAAGACCATGAATTTCCAAGGGATCGCACGGCACAGATATTCTGAGCCTGGTCATCGATCAAGTCCACTTGATTGGGATGGCATCCAGTCTGATAAATGGCATGCTCAAAGAAGCACAAATCAGGCCTCCGCATGCCAACATGTCCGAACGCAAAAACCGCACTGAGCAGTGACCAGGGCAGATTCATATTCTGCACGACTTGAAAATGCTCCTGTTCCTGTTGCTCCTGTTCCTGTTGCTCCTGTTCCTGTTAGTGGTATGTTAAAGCTCGGACTTGCGACGTACTCGACTGATGTTCGATATGACATAGATTTGCAGGTCCAGGTTGGAGCCCTTCAACTCTTGACGATCTGCGCCAATTTCTCATTCACAGCCAACGACTTTTTTGCCTGTTCAAGGCTTTCCTTGACAACTAAGGCCTTGATGCCGATAATGACGCTGAGTTGCTGGTATGTTTCAGATTTGCATCCCTGGGTACCAAGTACGCACAACTTACCTCGCATGCCTGGTCGAGTGAGAGATGGCGTCTATCTAGATCATGCTAGACTGTAGACTGTGTAATAAAGTACAATTGGCTTAACGAGAGCTCAGTGATGCTCTAGGGTTTCTAGTTGAGTAGGAAACGCCCGAGACCAAGTATTAAAACTCTTGGAATGCGAAGTCATAATCTACCAACGAATAACAGATGTAACTTGCGATAAAATATACCAGTTTGGTTTTTTCTGAAGGCTTTGATGGATGGTATTGATCATATATATCTACATAAGGAAGTCAGGCTGGGCAGGCTAAGTAGATTTAGTCTTTGATGCAAATGTCTCTATTAGTCCTCGGGGAGGCTGTCCCTGTGGCGGCTCTGGGCATAGTGCTGCCACAATTGACAGCGTGGCCGAGTCTACTATTCTTGACCCACGTACTTCACGTTCAATACGAAACCAGACAGATCCAGTGATCTCTGCACCTGAACTGGTTTGGATCTGAATTAATATAACGGGGCCCCGAAGTTTATCCCGAGCCATACGAATTCAAACCGATGCATAAACCATGGTCTCCGGATGAATCGAAACTTCATCTCTTATACCAGGGTACCATAGAGTGTCTAGGCATGGTAATAGTAGTTCTTCTTTCAATGGAAATATGCTGTCGTCTCATTCATTTGCATAGAGATGTATACCTCTATGCGTTGCAAACGTATCTTAACTGCTGACACTGCGAGATTTACACTTGTAAATTCAGGCATCTACACCTTTTCTCAGGAATACGAATCCCTCTGACACAACCGCGTTCAGTCCCGATAAATTGTCTTCAAAACGTGTATGGCCAGGTGTCTTTCCGTGTTGATCAAACTATACACATATGATAGAAATTGCGCGTCCATGTGCATTGCACATCTCGATTCTTTTGTGCTCGTATACTTGTAAAAGATCAGATCGGCAAACAGGGGGCACATATCATAAAAAACGTTCTTATGGGCGTCAAATGGCGGTGTTCAAAAACATTAAATACCCAGAGCACATGCAGGGCGGAATGCTCCCCTCCGATCCCCGTCACCGTGTTTTACTAGAAAATATAGTCTACAGTGAGATACAATTCAGAACAGCAAATCAAGGGATTCGATCTTTACCCTATTGCGAACCCGAAGCAAGCAGGCAGGTGATTATCTTGGATCCTGACTGGCTCTTCCGCAAGCGATGTGCCGCAGCCGTTTGCGATTCGCTCGTTTTCGTTCTCGCTGTGCAGGATACGTAAACAAGACTTTGATACCCGAGATAGTGGGTCTGTCTATCAGATTGGCTGCACAAGTATGTACTCCATATGAACGAGTACAAAATAAGGAAATAAGGGAATGCTTCTAAACTCCGTTATCGTTGTAGTGGTGACCGCATGCCACACGACGTACATAGTTGAGTCATGTTGACTCATAGGTCATGTGAACAATAGCGCATAAAATTATACAAGATATGGACGGAGATAATTTTGACGGTTCGTACTCCGTATTCCTGGCGTATTTCGCCGTTTATCTGTGGCGGCTCAATGACAATATACGGAGTACCCCAGCATCCATCGGGTCTACACTAAGAGGGCCACCGCCTCCACTATACAATTTTAGAAGCTCCTTAATATCCAGCATAAAGGGGCTTTCAGAAAAGATGTTACTAGCAGTATTATCATAGGGTACTTGTTTCTTTGTCCTACTACATACCACAGGCAAAGCAATCATAATCATCAGTTGGACTGGGGAAAAAAAAAAAAAGCCCCCTCCAATTGGCTGATAGGGCGCAGCATTGTCACTGCATAAAAAACTTTCATCGGAAAACCGGACCCCCGATCGCCGGGCCAGAATTATGCACAGAACACGGACAGTCCCGTAAATTCGTAACTAAAAGAGTAAGCTCTCGGTGGCCCACGAGGACCTCAAAAAGGCTCCATGCCCGTCGTTTCTTTCCTTGTCGCTGGAGGGTCCATTTGTAGTCTACTATTATTCTTACAACTCAGAGTGGACTGGTTCCTAATCGTCCAATCCAAGGATCGGCCCTAGTTCGTTCTTTTGTTCGTCACGACCAATATTTCCTTTACCAGTTGGGACTGACGTCGTATGGCAAGAGCAATATTTGCTATTAACGACGCTATATTCTCTCGTCCCCTTTCTATCTCGCTATCTTTTAGCATTATCTTCTTTTCTTTCACTCTGCAAGTCATACGTTACATGGTGTGAGGATCACGTCGGCAACATTTACCATATAACCTCACCATATTGTCATTGAAGCTCCTGCTTCAACAATTCTCCGGGCAATATGGCACAACCAGGTGACGGTTCGAAAGCCCTGGAAAAGGCCGTTGAGGATGGCCCCGTAGTCTCGACGCAGCGACAGACTCCCTCGCACGCCTCCAGTACGACAATCGGGCAGCATGCAGGCAAAGCACAAGAAGCGAAGTCGACTCCGGTGGCCGATTCATCCGATTCAGATGCCTTATATGCTCACCTACCAGAACACGAGAAACAGATTTTGAAGGACCAACTTGACGGACCGGATGTGAAGGCATCATTCGTCACCCTCTTTCGATATGCTTCCAAATGGGACATCGTGATCATGATCGTGAGCGCTATCTGCTCTATTGCAGCTGGTGCGGCGTTGCCCCTGTTCACGGTGAGTAACAGATACCGCAATTGGTTGGGAATTATCAATGCTGATTAGTGCACGCTTTCAGATTCTATTCGGTTCGCTAGCCACGGCCTTCCAAAGTATCACTCTGGGAACTATTCCATACGACCAATTCTACGACAAACTAACGACCAACGTTTTATACTTTGTGTACCTCGGTATTGGTGAATTTGTCACGGTCTACATCTGCACCGTTGGATTCATCTACACTGGCGAACATGTCACGCAAAAGATCCGTGAACACTATCTTGAGGCCATCCTGAAACAAAACATGGCCTATTTCGATCGCCTGGGTGCCGGTGAAGTGACCACCCGCATTACAGCAGACACGAACTTGGTCCAGGAGGGCATCTCCGAAAAAGTCGGGTTGACCTTGACAGCAATCGCTACCTTCGTCACGGGTTTCATCGTCGCCTATATCAAGGGTCCTAAATTGGCCGGAATCTGCACATGTACCATTGTTGCGATTGTTCTGATCATGGGAGGCAGCTCGCGATTCATCGTCCGATTTAGCAAGCAAGCCCTTGGCAGCTACGGTGCCGGTGGAACTGTCGCAGAGGAAGTAATCAGCTCGGTTCGAAATGCCACCGCATTTGGCACTCAGGACAAGTTGGCCAAACAATACGAAGTGCATCTGGCCGAAGGAGAGAAATGGGGCATTAAAGTGAAAATCATAGTCGGTATTATGATCGGTGCCATGTTTGGAATCATGTTTATGAATTACGGTCTTGGTTTCTGGATGGGCTCCCGCTTCCTGGTCGCCGGCGATATGGATGTAGGTCATGTCTTGACAATCTTGATGGCCATCTTGATCGGTTCGTTCAGTTTGGGAAACGTTGGTCCACACGGTCAAGCCTTCACCAATGCTCTAGCCGCATCTGCCAAGATCTACAATACTATCGACCGCCACTCCCCATTGGACCCTTTCTCTGACGAAGGGGAAACGCTCGAGCACTTTGAAGGAAACATCGAGTTCCAGGATGTCAAGCACATTTACCCCTCGCGCCCGGAGGTCACGATTATGGATGGCGTCTCGCTGAGCATGCCTGCTGGAAAGACCACGGCCTTGGTTGGCCCTTCGGGGTCTGGAAAAAGTACTGTGGTTGGCCTTGTTGAACGCTTTTACCTTCCTGTTGGCGGTGCTGTACTCTTGGATGGCCATGACATTCAAACTCTCAACCTCCGTTGGTTGCGCCAACAAATCTCCCTCGTCAGTCAGGAGCCTATTCTGTTTGGGACCACGATCTATCAAAACATTCGTTACGGTCTTATCGGTACGAGGTTCGAGCAGGAGCCCGAAGAGAAAGTTCGCGAACGAGTTGAAGAGGCAGCGAGAATGGCCAACGCTCATGACTTCGTCACAGCACTGCCAGAAGGGTATGAAACCAATGTTGGCCAACGAGGATTCCTGCTCTCGGGTGGCCAAAAGCAACGTATCGCCATCGCCCGTGCTATTGTCAGTGACCCGAAGATCCTGTTGCTTGATGAGGCAACGTCTGCATTGGATACCAAGTCGGAAGGTGTTGTGCAAGCAGCGCTTGACAGGGCCGCTGAAGGTCGGACGACCATCGTGATTGCACACCGCTTGTCTACTATCAAATCAGCTCATAACATCGTTGTCTTCGTCGATGGTCAGATTGCCGAACAGGGTCCTCACGACATGCTGGTCGATCGCGAAGGCCCGTACCGCAGCCTTGTAGAAGCGCAACGTATCAACGAAGACAAGGACGCGGATGCCATGGAAGTTGAAGAGGACATCGACGAGAAGCAAGTCGCCGCCGAAGAAGTTGCTCGCATCAAAACTGCTACGAGTGCCTCGGGTTCGATGAACGAAAAGACCGATCAGCCTCTTGGACGAACGGATACCAAGCAATCTATTTCGAGTATCGTCCTTTCGCAAATGCCACCCGAAACCCAGAAGAAGTACTCTCTATGGGCATTGATCAAATTCATTGCTGGGTTCAATAAGCCCGAGCTCTTGTTCATGCTTATCGGCCTGGTCTTTTCTGTTCTTTCTGGTGGCGGCCAACCGACCCAGGCTGTACTATATGCCAAAGCAATCAGTTCGCTCTCCCAGCCTTTGAGCATGTCCGACCAGATCCGACACGACGCGAACTTCTGGTCGTTGATGTTCTTTGTGGTTGGCATCGCTCAGTTTATCAACTTTTCGGCCCAGGGAACGGCGTTTGCTGTCTGCTCCGAGCGATTGATCTGTCGGGCCAGAAGCAAGGCATTCCGAGCAATGCTCCGCCAGGATATTACCTTTTTCGACCGAGAAGAGAATAGTACTGGTGCTCTGACGTCTTTCCTCTCCACTGAAACGAATCACCTGTCTGGAATCAGTGGTGCGACCCTCGGAACGATTCTGATGACGACTACGACACTTGGAGCGGCTATCATTATCTCATTGTCTCTTGGTTGGAAGCTGGCCCTGGTGTGTATTTCGGTGGTTCCGGTTTTATTGTCCTGTGGATTCCTCCGCTTTTATATGCTTGCTCGATTCCAAAACCGATCCAAGAAGGCTTATGAATCGTCCGCCAACTATGCATGTGAGGCGACATCTGCCATCCGTACGGTGGCTTCTCTTACTCGGGAAAAGGATGTTTGGGAACAGTATCACGGACAACTTGAGGAGCAAGGCCGGAAGAGCTTGGTCTCCATCCTGAAGTCCTCTGTTCTCTATGCTGCTTCCCAAGCCTTGGTTTTCTTCTGCGTTGCGCTTGGTTTCTGGTATGGTGGTACTCTTTTGGGTAAGGGTGAATACGACATCTTCCACTTCTTCGTTTGCTTTGCAGAAATCCTTTTCGGTGCGCAGTCTGCTGGAACGATCTTTTCATTCGCACCAGACATGGGCAAGGCGAAGAATGCTGCTGCAGAGTTCAGGATACTGTTCGACCGGAAGCCCGCGATTGACACCTGGTCTGAGGAGGGCGAGAAGATCGAATCGATCAAAGGCGAAGTTGAGTTCCGTGATGTGCACTTCCGGTATCCGACTCGTGGCGAGCAACCTGTTCTCCGGGGTTTGAATTTGAGCGTCAAGCCGGGCCAGTACATTGCACTTGTCGGTCCCAGTGGATGCGGCAAGAGTACTACAATCGCTCTTCTGGAACGCTTCTATGATGCGCTTGCCGGCAGTGTCCTTGTGGATGGCAAGGACATTACGGAGCTCAATGTGAACTCGTACCGCAGCTTCTTGTCGCTTGTTAGCCAAGAACCCACCCTGTACCAAGGAACGATCAAGGAGAACATTCTGCTTGGGTCTGACAAGGATGATGTCTCGGAAGAGGATTTGATCAAGACATGCAAGGATTCCAACATTTACGATTTTATCATGTCTCTTCCGTAAGTTCTCCACTATAACCTATTTCTCCTGATTTAACGCTAACGAAATCATAGTGAGGGCTTCAACACTGTCGTTGGTAACAAGGGTGGGATGCTGTCAGGTGGACAGAAGCAACGAGTTGCCATTGCCCGCGCACTCCTCCGGAACCCAAAGATTCTCCTTCTTGACGAGGCTACATCAGCCCTAGACTCTGAATCGGAGAAGGTCGTGCAGGCCGCTCTGGATGCCGCCGCTCGCGGACGTACCACCATCGCCGTGGCTCACCGTCTGAGCACGATCCAAAAGGCCGACATCATCTATGTGTTCGACCAGGGCAAGATCGTCGAGAGCGGCTCACACCACGAACTGCTCCGCCTCAAGGGACGGTACTTCGAGTTGGTGAACATGCAGAGTCTCGGAAAAGCTCAATAATCTCCATCCATCATTCCATTCCTCCTCACCACTTCTTCGATCTATATATCTTAATCCCTCCTTTCTCCTCTCACCATCCTCCGCTCTAATGTGTTGACGACTTAATCTGTTGTGTCACGACAACTAATATCTTTGATATAATTCTTTATATTGCTAATTTTGGTTGATAGAAGGTGTTTTCTAGCCGCATGGCTTAATGTATTTAGACTTGACGTTGGTATGATGACAAGTACATAATTAAAAGTTGCTGAGATGAAATTTGAACATTGCTTTTTGAATTTGGTATCTATAATGCCTCGTAACATCATCAATCGTTTAGATATCGTACACGGTATATGCCGGTCAATCCTTCTCGTCAGCCCCAAACTCCATTTGCACCTCAATCTGTCTCACCCCACGCGCCTCGGCGATCAACCCCATTAATCCCTGAGCGACATCTTTGATTTCATTGTAGTCGTGGAGAAGACAGATATGGCGCTTTACCATGATTGAGGGGTCATTTCTAGTGTTATTAGCATACGCATACGGACTGAAGATTGGAGATATGCATACTTTAGCTTAGCTTTAACCTCCGCAATCTCCCTCTCGAGTTGCTGTGTTTGGGATTGGAGGATATCGATGGATGCTTGGAGGGTTTTCTATTCATTATCAGATTGAAATTGTACCTAGATACGCGCCAAATGCGAGGAACATACCATTTTCCTTTCCCGCTGGAGCTGTTCTGAGGAGAGATTCTGGCTGTTTTCGGATGACGTGAGATGGGAAGAATCATCTTGGGAGGATTGGGATTGGCTTGGGTCTGGTGGGGAGGGCATGTTGATTGGTTATTGGGTATGGTTGGTTATGGTGGTTTGAAAGGGTTGGTTGTCTAATTGTGGTTGGTGGCAGTTCGGCGGTGGCGTGGTTGTATAGAACGGAGTCGGAGTCGGAAGACTGGGTCGAAGAGGAATACAAGCAGATATTGGGCTGTGATGGTCTGAGATACGAATAAAATCGATTCTTACCGGGCCAATAGAAAGGGAGGTATTCAATCATAAGACGTTGTTCTCTAAATTTAGACGAAAGTAGCATACAAAAGTGAGTAGTAATACTAATTAACGTGAGACCGAGTGGTGTTTCAACAGTTTTCTGGAATTTCCCCAGGAAAAGAAAAATCCTTCTTTTTGGCCACTAATTTCCCTGTTACAATTATTATTACTACTATTTACTCTTCTAGCCTCATATAAGAATAAAATAAGAAGATAAACTCCTATTCTGTCAAGTATATCCACTTTACCGGCGTCGTTGTGGCCAGAGCATCCGTCCAATCCCATTGGCCCTTTTCCATTCCCCGTAATCCAAAGCGTCGTCGTCTTCTATTCCTCTTTTCCCTCCTTCAAATATCATCTTTCTCACCACTTTTTCTCGGGTTATTTTTTTCTCGACTGTCTTCTATTGCGATGACGATACCAAATCCACTCCAACTCCGGGGTGGAGGAGTGTTGGCCGCGCTCTTCTTCCTCGTCCCATCCATTCTCGCGCATGGCGGCCATGAACAGGTCCCTGAAGGCAGCGCCGTTTCCGAAGATCCTATTGTACGTCGCCCTTTTTTTTTTTTTTTTTGTTTGGATTAGGGGAATATAGACTGACGGTGACAGGACTCGACATTATGGATTCACATGATTCTTATGGGTCTCGCGTTTGGTATCATCTTTCCGCTGGGAATGGTTCTGGGGGTATGTTCCTGGTTATCGTGGATTATTCCTGAGGAATATCATACTAATCAACCAGATCACTCGCTCTCGCTGGCATGTCCCCCTCCAAGTCGTCGGAACGATCATCGCCGTTTTGGCCTACTTCCTCGGACACGCTCACAAAGGTCGCCAATTCGCCAAGAATGTCCACGCTCCGTTCGCGAATATCCTGATGATCCAGCTTATCGTGCAGGTCGTGTTGGGTGTCTACCTAAAACTACACCTGTCTAAGGGGATCCACGGCCGGATCCGTCGGTTTATTGTCATTCTGCATGGAATACTCGGAAAGGCGATGCCGGTTGTCAGCTGGGCTCAGATGCTCTTTGGTGGAATCACTGCCCTGGGCTTCTGTCGGGATGACCACATGGGCCAGTGTCTGGCACATTTCATCATGGGAAGCGCTTTCGTCGCCTACGGGATCTTGTTGACCCTCCTCCTCCTTGTTGGTCAGTACTGGTTGCGCCGCACCGGCCGCAGCCAGGAGTTCTTCGACTCGCTCGTTATCGCCGCATGGGGGTGTGTCAACACCTTCACTGAACACCGCTGGGGAGGTCCGTGGGTGCATAACGACTTGCAGCACACCACTATGGGAATTGTCTGGTGGTGCGCTGGTCTGCTGGGTGTCTGGCTGAGCAGGAAGCGCAACGGCGGGCCCAAGCGGAACATTATCCCTGGTATCGTTATTATGTTGACCGGTTATGCCATGTCTGGTCACCCTCAACACTCGATGGTCAGCACTATGATTCACTCGTTCTTTGGCTATACACTCATGGCTGCTGGAGCTACGAGAATCGTTGAAATTGCGTTCGTACTGGGGGATCGCAGCACTCTCAGTGTGGATGGTACTAATCCCAACAGTTTTCAGTATTTGCCACCCTTCGTACGTCTCTTCCCCCCAGCACCGTTTCTATTCTTGCTAACGATAGTCTAGCTTCTGTACGCTTCTGGATTCCTTTTCATGGGTGCCACCGAGGAGCAAATGCAGCTGTTGGAGGACGCTGGGATTACCCACGTCTCCTACATTCTGATTCTGTTCAGCATCGCTTTTATTCTCTTCCTCTGTAAGTTAACCCCTTAAAGCATGGTCTGCGGAGGTTATCTAATCTGTTTAGTCGTGAACATCCTCCTCCATATTTACGCCGTCCACGCATGGCCTGAATCTGCCAAAGCGCGGCCCAATGACGACGACATCGATACTGAAGACGGTGCACACCCTAAGCCCTTCCGCGCGAACGGTCACGCACGGGCACCATCCGAGGCACGACACATCCACGACGCAGAAGCTTTTGAGCTGCAGGGTCTCATCTCTGATGAAGAGGAAGAGGCCAGAGCCGAGCACCAAGGCCGGCACCAAAAGAACGAGGATGAGGAGCCCCAGACTCAACGCTAAATCGTCTTGAATCATTACAATAATGAAATAAAAGTTGGCGGATCATCATATATACATAAATAATGCCCTGGCTTCTCTTCTTTTTGATTTCAATTACTTAGTGGCATCTACCTCTTGCAATGCAGATGGAGTCCTGGATATCGATTTGCTTCTACTGACTGGCGTTGGGTGGGATAGGCTTGCTTTTTATACCAATGTATACTATTCCCGTGCATATATTCAGCATTTATGGGGAAATTCATTGATTCTGTAAGCATCAAGTGCAGCCAAATGCAATCAATGCATTTCTGCATATGCGATACTATCGTACACTCATGATATTTAACTAGCTAGGTTTAAGATCGGCAAAACAAAAACAACTACCGCGTAAGATCAGTAACAGCGTTGTTATTGTTGTTCGTAGCAGCCGGCCCAGGATGAACAGGAATCGCATTAACAGCCGCAGGCGTAACAGCCGGCATGGCATTCTCAACCTCTGGTGGGAAAAACGGATGCAACGGATAAACCGGCGCGACGGACTTGTCGCCATCAAACAGCAGGAGGTTCTGCAATGGTTGTTCACGCGCACTTAGGACGTTGATGACATCCTGCGCGAGAGAACCGCCCACGAAAGCGGCAACGGGACTCAGTTCACTGCCGAGGTTTTCGAGGAACGTGCGCAGGAAGGTTGAGTCGAGCGTACTGATGTCGAGTTTCAATTCATGGTGCCTATCACGGGCAAGTTTGGTGAACGTCTCGAGGTCCTGGCGGGATGAGAGCGTAGGGAGGGGTGTGTGGTTCCCGGGGAGTTTTTGGAATTCCCACAGCGCACGCAGGCAGGTGAGGAGCGGTGTCACTTGTCTCCTGCGACGCGGAAGACGGGTGAAATCCTCCGGAAGGGGGGAAGTATTTGCCAGGATCAGCGGGGAATAGACTTCTCGCTTGGTGACCATTTCGATGACCTTGTCGCTTTCAACTTTCGTGTTGATGTTCAGTACGCTTCGGGTTGGGGTCTCTTGGGTTTGTGAGGAGACGTTGGATTTGGAGCGTTCGATGACGAAGTCGTGCGAGATCAGGTCTGAGAATACATAGCCGTAGAAGCCGTGCAGGCCGGCGGCGTAGAAGGGGCGGTTGGCGAGACGGCAGGAGGCGTTGATTGTGGTGTAGGTGGAGAAGTCGAGCTCTGTTGCGATGATGATGTCGAACTGAGAAAAATAGTCTGGTTGTTTGGTGCGCACGTTCTCTATGTCGACTCGTAGTTGGACACGAGGGTTCATGGCGCGGATTTCAGTGCTGGCTGCTTGTGCACGCTTCCAAAGTTAGCATCTCAATTAAGAAATTGGCCGGTGAGCTAAAACATACATTCTGCCCAACATGTTCCTCACGCACAAAGAACTGCGCTCCCAGGTCCTCCTCCGTAACAGTCTCATGATCCAGGACGGTCAGGCCACCAATGCCTGCCAATACCAAGTTCTTGGCAACCTCGTTTGCCAGTGCCTTGATAGTGACCAGGAGGATGTTCGCGGATCGTAGTCTAGAAGTCTTGTCAATGGCATCTGTATAGGAATTTGTCCAGAGATGCTTACTTTTCCTGCGCCTTCACACCCCAAAGTCGGATCTGACGGTCGTACAGAGCAATTTCGTCTATAATATCGCACAAACCATATGTCAGATTTCCATTCCTCTTTGTATAGGACTTGTATTATTCTTACCAGCGCTGATCGATTGCGTCGCATTCTCCTGCGACGCCATCTTGTCACACAACGTGGATTGTTCTTCGGTTAAGACTTGATGTAAGAAGGGCCGTAAATAATCAGGAGCAGTGGAAATAGATCAATAATTCGCAAACTTACCGAGTAGCTTGTGAATCTCAAACCAGCTGTCGTGTCGCGGGAATCTAGGGTATAAGTATGCGGAGGTGAGGAATAAGCAACAAAGAGGAGACGCAGCAATCAGGCTAGGATTCAATATAGATCATGCACGAGCCCCTCATCTGTGTAATCGAAAGAAGCCCGTTGCAAGTACACCTGGATTATCGTCTCTCGTCGTTTGTCGTTGTTGTCGCATCGCAATCCAACATCCGCCGCTTTTATCGGAGCGGAGCCGGCATCACGTGCCTGTCGATAACTTATCGCCCTCAGGCGATTTCATTTCATCACTGCCAACTCCTTAACTTCTGGTGCTATTCTTACTCTCGCAGGTTCGGGAGGTTTATCGTTTGTCTTTTTGGCACCGGATCAGTTATTCTTGTCATATTTGCTCTCTTTTTCTTCCTATTGTTCTATGCATATACATTTCCCGGTATGAGCGAATCCCTCCTTTTCCCCCACTTCATTTAACTTGGCTAACTTGGGCGGTGTCTACGAAGTAGGATGGTACGTTTATGATTACTACTGCTGCCTGTTCATTCGTTACATTCACGGCTTTCGTACTACGGAGCTAGAAGGAAATATTGCCCACGTCATCACGTTCATTTGTATTGACCGGTTTTATCAACTATAGTCGGGGAACCACGACTACCCTCCCGCCTCTCAACGTACCCCTCGTATCAGCGCTCATAGCGGGCGATCCCAGCAACGATCCGGCCAGGCGCAACATCTTCGGGACTACTTGAACTCAGAACGAATGCGGAACCCTAATATGAACCACAACCGCATGGTGGAGCTCCTGGATGAGGAAATGCGCGAGTATCTCGCCAGCGAGGCGCAGACTAGAGCAGCAGTGGAGCATCAGATTCGACAGCTAGAATCGCATATTTCTAGAAATAACGACCGCGGAATGGATTCTCAAGATACTTCACACCAAGTTAGCAGGCCTACCAGACGTCGGGGTAGAGGGGCAAGGAGCAGGGAAACTGAAAACAATACTCTACTCGACGAACCGATACCTCACCTCGAGTCGCCCACTGTAGTTCCTCAGGAATTAGAAATTCATCGTCAATCGAACCGAAGGGTCAAGCGGAGAAAGCTGGAGTCTGACGATGTCAGAGAAGGCACACGCGGTTCCTCTTACGGACAATTCGGTCAGGTCGTGCCAGGAGCTCTCAGGATGGAAATAGCCAGCTGTGATGGGGGAACCTATGAGCCTGATGGCGAGAGCTCGTTTCCGGATAATATTTTGCGGAACGATTCGTCTGTTTATTGCACCAAGTCGGATCGCTGCAACTTGCTGTTGAAACACGTCGGAGGGGCGCCTTTCTGCTTGAAGAGGATTGTCATCAAAGCTCCAAAAACCGGTTATGACTCTCCGTATGTTTTTGTGAAATCAAGCGATTTAATTGGAGCAGTTTACTAATTATCTTTAGGATACAAGAAGGAATGGTCTTCGTCTCCATGACATCCGACGATATTTTGACCCGCACCGCTCAAGACCAAGTCCATTACTCTGGCGCTCGACGGCGACGACGTAATCGACGAAGCGGATTATCACGGTATGCGCCTTTTTACCCATTGCCATACGAAGAGGAACTAGAGAGGGCCATGCGCGGGAGTCCGGATTCCGAAGACTCGACACAAACCACGGTCGATCCAGTGGCCGGCTTCAGAGTTACGACCAGTCATAACGACGACGATCGCGATATCTCAGAACAAATTAATGAAGTAGAAGACGATGATGACTGTCCTACCATCGAGGAGATCGAAAGGCTGCGGATGGGACAGCTGATGGAAGACGACATAGCCTGTACTGATAGCGACGATAGCGAAAGTGACTCTACATCCGATCTTAACGGTTCCACGTCTCAATTTAACTCATTTTACCGTCGACGACACAGACTGTCGAATTTGCTGAGAATCCCACGCCAGCAGCAACAACAACAGCAGCAGCAGCAGCAGAGACAGCATCAAACCACTAATTTCGTTGAGCCGCCTATGGATTCCCAAACGAACGCCTTGCGAAGCAATGGACTTTTACGACCACATGCGCAGTTCTTCATTGAGCGTGCGCAAAGTATGGTTAACATCAAGTTCGATCCTCCTCCGTACGTCATTTCCTGTCCTACACAACTAAAGAGCCTTGCTAACTGATCTTGCAGGTCTGGTAGATACATTCTAATCAAACTCTGGAGTCCCCATAATGGAGGTAACATCGACATTCAAAGCGTCATCGTGCATGGTTTCGCGGGTCCTCGTTACTTCCCAGCCGGTGGTTTACGATAGTCACGTCTCACTCTTCACTCTCTCCCTCTCTCTTCCTCTTCCTCGCCGCTTCTTCTCTTCCTCGCATTATACGGATATCTTCACGATACAGCTGGGTACAAGCTATAACTTGTTTCATACATTCGCGGTCACTTTGCTTTACTTCATGGGTTGTTTTAAATGGGATGGGTCGTTATTATTACTTATGCATACACCGGATGGGTCGGATTAGTTCTGGTTCCTCTGATCTATATCTGTACTAGCATATATCTAGATGATACTGGGTGGGATGGATCTAAGGGATAAATAGAATGGTACTTATATTATTATTCCTGTATTCTATCGACGTTTTTCCCTGCAAAAGTAAGGGTCTTTGATGCCACTCACTGCAGATGATAGACATCAGGATAGTAACAATATACCACCAGTCGATGAGATGATATTGAGATTACAACCAAAGGTGGGTATACCCAATAAAAGAAACCCAAAAAGGCCAAGACTTAGAAGGAAGGATCAACAAAAAAGCAGGCTAAAAGTCACAATAAAAAAGAAGTTATTTGACCAGAAATATATGTACAATGGCCCGAGCTCTCTCAAACGAGACATCCAAGACGTAAAAGGGCAAATAGTAATATCAGAGACAAGGGTAAAAAGACATAATAAACGCGGTCTACCGCGCTATTATTAAAATGATAATGTTGTCAACCTCACCAAGCCCTTTAAACAGGGCAGATTGACATCTTCTCGAATCGATCGATGGTTCGTTGCTCATCTCTCATGCAAAGATTGTTGAACGCCTGGCGCAGTGATGGAAAGAATTGCCTGTCGAAAAAGTAGTGGAGCAATGCTCCAGAAAAGCAAAATACACAAAATAGAAAGGGGAATCCAACTCCAACCATGTAGAAAGCAAACAAGAGTTTCCAAAAAGTGGGCACGTACGGCCATTTATATGACAACGACATCTCCTTCAGCATCCGCTGGATCAGAGGCCATCATGTCACCATATTTCCCAACGGACATCAGCATGGAATCGTCGTCAAGATCTATTGCGCTGTCATCATTGTTCCCGGAATGAAAATTTGCAATGTTCTCCGCGACAGTGGTAGGCTTGGGATTATCTAAATTGTTTCGGTTCGATTCGGTTTCCATGCGGCTGCCATTCAAAGATTGATGTTGATTTTGCGGTGCTTCACTGGTTGATGCCGTGGAAGGTGCCCGAGAGACCGACTGACGGTCCTGTTGGGCATCAGTGGCCATGAATGTATCATTCTTATCACTAATGGCAAAGCTGGGCTGTCTCATGACGAAGTTGTTCATCCCTGGTGGTTCTGTTCCGAGCGCTGCGTTCTGCAAAGAACTTGGTGAGGAGTGCATGAATCCACCCTGCTCCGTTTGCCAAACCATCATCTCGTGAAAAAACACTTTTGTCATCCACCAAGCACTGAAGCTCTGAGCACCACCCAATGTTAACCGACGAAGGACACAATCCCATAATGCGTCGACCTTTTCTATAATACACTGTGCACGGTGATTGGGGAACATTAGTGGTAGATTGAGGATGAATGACACCCATTTGTCGGGGAAGTTGTAGTCATCGCCTGTTGCGGACTGAACAGGATGCTTATGCGCTTCAATATCATCTTCGGTATCAGGGGTTGCAAAGAAAGGCTGGGAAGGAGCGACACTTGGGTCGCTTACGGGAGTAAGCAAGGCTCGAATGTCGTGCTTCAGAATCTGCTCGGTTACCCGCTCAGCGCATCTCGGAATATTTGCTTTTGAGATCATTTCCTTAGGGTCAACCAAGGTCTTGAAATCGAACCACATCTGATTCCTGTTGTCAGGATGGCAGAGCCAGGCAGCCGCCGCGTTGGCGGACTGGTTCACATCAAGCATGTGCCGGAGAAGACTGGAGAATATGTTTGCCGGGATTAATCGTGCGAGAGAAACATGTGCGGGTTGGGATTTGAAGGTTTCGGTAATGTGAGGGGTGAGGCGTTGTGAGATCGAGCTGAAAGCATCCAGCACCAGCTTAGGCACGACCTGCGTGGTTAGCGGTGCCACGAATGCAATCATTTTCTGGTACATGAGCCAGTCACATTCTTTGATCCACGGGGCAATGTCGGGATGCGTGAGAAGTTTTTGTACCGGGACAGTCAGGGTTCCATGAAAAGCGGAGAAGTATCGTAGAAGGTTGCGTTCTTTGCAGTATCTGAAGCTGTCAATGACCGATATGCAGTGAGATCGGTATAGGGCCGCAAGAGCTGCGGCGACCTTCAAGTCAGCGTTGGGGGGTAGGTATGGGTGGATGTCAGGGAGCTGGAGGGAGTCATTGTCCACAGAGTAGGTGTCTGCAGAAGGAAAGCGGAGCATTTGATGAATCATTTTTCCGGCGTGACTTCTGACGTTCTCGAGGGTCATTGGCGGTTCCAGGTTACCACGAGACGCAGATTGGCAGGCACAGCCTCCAGTCGGCAAACTAGTCGACATGCGAGGAGCAAACGAGGCTGTTGGTGAAGGAAACACGGCCGTATCAGCCGGGGGGGCTGGTACTGCGCCAGCACTATTGTTCTTATCAGAATCCAATGTTTATTTTTGTCATTTTACTTGTCATGTTCTCCAACATACCTTTTTGATAGCGCATCTTCAACCCTGTTTTCCGGTGGGACACTGGCATTTGATGGGACCTGAGAGCCAAGGGACTGATTTTTTTGTTGCTTCTCCTCTATCACGGTCAAGTCAACGTAATGATACTTGGATTCCCCGCGAACACCCAGTCGTCGTGTTTGCACGTTCGGGAATATGATGCGCACAAGCTTCCCAAAGGAAGCTGGATTCAGAACCGAGACACGCTCGGTTCCACACTTCTCAGCGTAGCAGCAGTACACACGGTCCCGTCGAACGGAGCCGCTACTCTTTCTACAGTTCTCCCTCAACCTGCGGATACGGCATCAGTATCGTATATGTAAACCCAGAAACAACACAAATGCATACCAAATCATAGCAAAGACCTGTTTGACTTTCTCGGCTTTACCTCCGGCACCCTCGTGTTTCAGAACCTCTGCTGCCATCTGCTTTAGCGAGTAACCTTCGTACTGACGCAACATTTTGCGCAATTCGTTGTCATTCGCTAGTGACGAGCTCGACCCCTTTTTCTTCTTTCCCCCACCAGCCTCTGAGTTTTCGTTGTCCTCTAACATATGCTCTGGCACGTGATTCTCGATGCCACTGTCGTACAGGGATTGATACTGGGATATGGGCACCCCGGACAAACCGTGCCCTGATAATTCTGGCGGCAATGCTTGTTGAGAAATGGCGTGAGTCTGGAGCGCATGGTGTGAAAAATCTTCTGCTCGGGGCATGGCGGGATGGTGTGCATCCGGCAAGGTCGGGTCCAACGAAGTACCATTCACGGGATGCGACAGGTTGGGACCAAAGCGCATAATAATATCTTCTGGGTTGTTGCCAAAAACATTGTGACCCGTAGCCTGTTGAGTGGGGAGGAATTGTGCGAATCCGTCGGCAACATTTTGGTCCTGGGTCTGCTGGGAATGGATACTGGCTGTGGAGCCTCTGGATCTAGGACGACGACTATTCCGCGAGATTACATGTTCGGAACGAGCCCTCATGGGATCCGCAGTCCCAGGACGGCTATGCGGTGGTACTATCTGAGTGGACTGAGAGGCAGCACTCGAGGACTGCGAGGCTGCTCTACCTGATGGGTGGGAACAAAACAGTTAGCCAACACAGCCATTGGGCAGTGACGACGTGCAAAATGGGGAAAATCCAGAAGGGGACGAATGGCAACAACTGTACTTACCCATCTCTGGAGGCAACATGAGGCTCTACGACGCAGCTCCCGTGCAGGTGTGGCCGATGGTTTTCGTGGTTGTTGCTGGGTGGATGGCGGTAACCACGGGCGATGGCGTTTCTTGTTTTGGTGCTGCTGCTGCTTCTTCCAACGCCCACCCTCGGTCGGTCGGGGGATCTCACACCGCTCTTGGTGGCTGGGAACAAGAGGGCAGAGATTTATATGGATATAGGCCGAAAAAAAGAAACGTTATTTGTCGAGAGAGGCCAGCTAAAGAGGGCACATCGCTGCTGGGTGAGGTGTCGTTCGTCGTAGTTCGGTCGAGCGAAGGAATAAACAGAAATGGCCCGTTCCTCAGACAACGAGGCGTTGTTTTGCAGGAGGTCACGTGCGCTGAGTCAGACATACCACAACAAGCGCTGGGATGGTTGACTTACTGAAGAATCTAAGTAGGATGCATAGGAATCTTGCAGGGTCAGATTAGTTTATTTTAGGAGATCTACTCTATTCGGTTGAAGATCATTGGCGAGAAGCATGTATGGGAAGAGCAAAAAAGAAATAGCAAAAAAGCTATGACAAGAGTGGGATTCGAACCCACGCCCCTTTCGAGAGTGGAATAAAGTTGCTAATGCACTTTATCGTAGCCAGGTATTCCTGGTCAAACTTATCGCTTGAGTCCACCGCCTTAGACCGCTCGGCCATCTTGCCAATTGATGAATTAGTCTTGGAACTAGTGATTTATAAGGGAAATCAGTCATTCTTCGAGCAGTCTATTTCGTCAGTCTTCATGCATCAGGTGAGTACTCTGTTCATATGTATACAAACCTAACCATGATGCATTAGTGAAAAGAGAAACCAAAAGTACCACGAACTCCACTCGCAGTAATTTGTGAATGATAGACTTGCTGCGAATTGTTCCATAACCCTGCAAGGGGCGGGCAAATTACAGAACTCTGGCAATATCAATGGAGCTTGTCAAATATATGGCTCTAAAAGGCATGAGCTAAGCAGACTCGAGCAATGAGATGTAAATTTAAAATATATATATATATATATATATATATTGATAATAACAATAACAATCGCCGTCATCAAAGCAAACGAATGGAAGGAAATAAAAAATTTAGATTTTAAAAATAATATTTTTATAAAAAAAAAATATTAACAAAAATAAGTGACAAGAGTGGGATTCGAACCCACGCCCCCTGTCGGAGATCAGGAAACTTCAGATGAAGCTGTCTGTTAAGGTAACCTTAACCTGACGCCTTGGACCGCTCGGCCATCTTGCCTGGTGTTGAATTATGGCTTCCTACTTATATCTTACTTAGCATTACAATCAAATATGTAAATGTTGTCATTCTATACATACGCTGTCCAACAATAATAATTTAGCTGCATGTTCAATGTATTTTGTTTCTGAAAGAAGTTAGGCTAGCTATTTATCTCAATTTTATTGACAAAAGACCTCCAATTCCCCTACCCTCAAATCAGATGCTTCCCAACATAAACTGGACTAGTCTTCTGCTCAAATATATATATTGGCTCTATCAGGTGCACTGTAAACAAAGCCACTTTCATTGGCTCGAGCCCTGCAAGCTATGCAACACAATTCCATTTATCCCATATACATCACCTTCCTTTGCCCCCCTACTGCCATCCATACATCACACACCACACAAAGTTTTCGGCATCCTCTGCCGAATCGTCAGTGGAGCGATATCTGACTCGGAACATACCGATACAGATTCGGAGCACTCCGGACTGTCGATGATACTCTTAGCTAAAACCTACGTCGATACGGCACTACACAAATTCTTCATTCAGACAATCATAATGCAAAATAAACAATTCCTACAAAGAAAAGCATAGCCTTAAGATATTCTAAACATAGAAAAAGGGAATAGAGAAGTACAGACATGATCAAGTGGGAAAAAAGAAAAGTAAACAAATGAGCCCGTTTGGTTGATGGGTATATATCCCGGCCCTTCCGTACGCACACAACCACGCATCAATACCGATTTCGGGGCACATTCCTCAAGATTGGAGAATTCCTTATTCCATTTCAACGAGTTTAGACAAGGTCGCGCTTGACAAACTCAGCAAGCAGGGTCTTGCCCAGAGCAGCGGGGCTTCTTTCCACGACAACACCGGCATCCTGCAGAGCGGAAATCTTCGAGTCGGCACCACCCTTACCACCGCTTACAATGGCACCAGCGTGACCCATACGGCGGCCCGGGGGAGCACTGATACCAGCGATGAAGCTGACAGCAGGCTTATTGTACTTGTTGTTGGCCTTGAAGAACTCGGCGGCGTCCTCCTCGGCGCTACCACCAATCTCACCAATCATGATTATACCCTCGGTCTCGGGGTCCTCAAGGAAGATACGAAGGCAGTCAATGAAGTTGGTACCGGAGAAGGGGTCACCACCGATACCAACGACGAGGGACTGACCAAGACCGGCCTGGGTGGTCTGGTTCACAGCCTCGTAGGTCAGGGTACCGGAACGAGAGACGATACCAACGCGACCACGCTTGTGAATGAAACCAGGCATGATACCGATCTTGCATTGACCCTAAAACCCATTCATATTAACGTCTATCCGAACACACGCACCGTGTAGAGATGAGTCAAACTTACGGGAGCAATGATACCGGGACAGTTAGGACCGACCAGACGGGTCTTGTTCTGGGTCTTCAAAATGTCCGTAATGCGCACCATGTCTGTAGGCTTCTAGTTAGCTATGCGAAAACGAAAAAGTAACCGAAAGTCATACCGTGCTGAGGAATACCCTCGGTGATACTGTGGAAAGCGAAAAGTTAGCCGAAGGAGCTTGCAAGAGCTTCAAAAGTACTAGATCTTACCAGACAGCCAGAGGAATCTCAGCCGCAATGGCTTCCTCGATACCCTTAGCGGCGAGCGGGGGCCTGGTGGGGATTAGCATTGCGATACAATAAACCCATTCCAAGCATGCATAGGAATCATACGGGACGAAGATGGCAGAAGCAGTGGCACCAGTCTCCTTCACGGCATCGCTGACGTTGGCGAACACAGGGCGGTCCAAGTGTGTCGAGCCGGCCTTCTTGGGGTTAGTACCACCAACAACCTTGGTACCTAAGGATTATTGTGAGTGTTTCTGCTCCATTCAACGGCGCATATCGCCTGTGCCGCCGTATTGGAAAGAGAGATTTACCATAGGCAATGGCTTGCTCGGCATGGAAACTGCAAAATAAAGGAAGAGCAATGTCAGCCTCATTGCTCATTTTGATTGCATTGAACCGCACACACCCCACGGTGCTATCACCACCTTGACGGATACACCACTTACGTTCCCTGCTTTCCGGTGAAACCCTGATAGATCACCTTAGTGTCGCCGTTAATGCGAAGGTTAGGGACGGTCTCAGAGTAGATTGCGCTGGCACTGGCATATCCCCGGCGCTGCACAGCAGCAACATTTTGGAGGGCCGAAAGGGTGCCACGGCGGAAGGCCTGCATGATGCTGTAAAAAAAATAAGAGAAAAATCGAAGAAAAAGAAGAAACGAAAGAGAGGAGAGGGTCAAGTTGTGACGGAGTTTGTTTATAGCAAAAAAGAGAGGGAAAGAGGGAGAGTAGATTGTTTTAATGACAGCAGAAGAAACGCGGTTTGGGAGAATTCGGGACAAAGCTTTAAGCGGATCCGATTTGTTCTCGGTTGGCAGCCTCGGGGCTTTTCCTTTGAATTTTTCCCTCACTTGGGAGAGTAAAGAGGTCCATCGCCAACGCAGGCTAATATCTATTATCGAGACCCCATATTCAATTTCGATTTATTGAACGTATCCAGATCATTTCTCTACGGTCGCATCGCAGTTGCGATCGCGACACCACAACGATGGCGACCATGACTATGACCGTGCCGCCCCCCTCCAACAAGCCCAAGAAGACCGCAAAGCTGCCTTCGGAGAATGAACGATATATGCGAGCGTGCTCTGATATCGCCAATGTGCTTATCCAGGACTATGAGAGCCAGATCGACCCTACCAAGGCCAAGAAGGATATCAACTTGAACAAGTTGCGGGGTCAGATTTCGAGGAAGCACTGCTTGAGCAGCCAACCGCCACTGACGGCCATTATTGCTGCGGTGCCAGAGCACTACAAAAAATACATTCTTCCCAAGTTGATTGCGAAGCCAATTCGTATGTTTTGCTGAGGTTTGAGATGATATTGTATGCTGACTATGATAGGGACGTCATCTGGTATCGCCGTTGTCGCCGTTATGTGTAAACCCCACCGTTGCCCTCATATTGCCTATACAGGAAATATCTGTGTCTACTGCCCTGGTGGCCCTGATTCCGACTTTGAATATTCGACCCAGTCTTACACCGGATACGAGCCCACGTCGATGCGCGCCATTCGAGCGCGCTATGATCCGTTTGAGCAGGCGAGAGGTCGGGTGGATCAGATAAAGTCCCTTGGTCACAGCGTCGACAAGGTTGAATATATCATCATGGGTGGAACATTCATGTCGCTGGCGGAGGATTATCGAGAGTCTTTCATCTCGCAGCTTCACAATGCGCTGAGCGGATACCAGACCGATAATGTTGATGAGGCCGTACAAGCGGCCGAAATGAGCAACGTGAAGTGTGTGGGAATCACCATCGAGACTCGACCCGACTACTGTCTGGATACACATTTGAGCAGCATGCTTCGCTACGGATGTACGCGACTGGAGGTCGGAGTTCAGAGTTTGTATGAGGACGTTGCGCGAGACACCAACCGAGGCCACACGGTTGCCGCTGTGGCCGAAACATTCAAACTCTCCAAAGATGCCGGATTTAAGGTGGTCAGCCACATGATGCCTGACCTCCCCAATGTTGGCATGGAGCGGGACCTGTACCAATTTCACGAGTACTTTGAGAACCCTGCTTTCCGTACGGACGGTTTGAAGATCTATCCCACCCTAGTCATCCGTGGTACAGGTCTATACGAGCTCTGGAGGACAGGTCGCTACAAGAACTACACCCCGAACGCACTAGTCGACCTAGTTGCTCGAATTCTCGCCTTGGTGCCTCCATGGACTCGTATCTACCGTGTGCAGCGCGATATCCCCATGCCCCTGGTCACTTCCGGCGTGGAGAACGGCAACCTGCGCGAACTCGCGCTTGCCCGCATGAAAGACTTTGGTACCTCCTGCCGCGACGTCCGCACTCGCGAGGTCGGCATCAACGAAGTCAAGAATAAGATCCGTCCATCGCAAGTCGAGCTCGTCCGCCGCGACTACACTGCCAACGGCGGCTGGGAGACCTTCCTCGCCTACGAAGATCCCAAGCAGGATATCCTGATCGGTCTACTCCGGCTTCGCAAGTGCAGCGCCACGCATACCTTCCGTCCCGAGTTTACGAGTCAACAGACTAGTATCGTGCGAGAGCTGCACGTCTACGGTACCGCTGTCCCTGTGCACGGTCGTGACTCGCGCAAGTTCCAGCACCGCGGATTCGGTACCCTCCTGATGGAGGAAGCGGAGCGCATCGCCCGCGAGGAACACGGAAGTCGCAAGATTAGTGTTATTTCTGGTGTTGGTGTACGTAGCTACTATGCTCGTCTCGGATACACGCTTGATGGTCCTTACATGTCAAAGATGTTGGACCCTATCGAGGATGAGGAGTAATCTTCCTTGCCTTATGACTATGTTTGACGATAAAGGTTTCTTCCTTCGTTTCTTTCTTCGTTTCTCTCTGGCGTTGGGATAACCCTTAACTTGGGAGGCATTTCTGCATCTGTGGCGTTCGCAGCGTTGTCATGAACAGGCATATAACTTGGTATGAGTTTGATTAAATCGTTTTGAAGACAAAAAAAGTTAAATGACAGATGATCTATATTCTTAATGGAAAAGCAAAGGTGACGCGAGTAAAGCATATACCTTATTGTATATGTACAGACACGACAATGTCTTAGTCTAAAAGAAACACCGGAATCAACACCATATAGCAAGGATAAACCACAAAAACCCAGCCTTTATCCATTGCCATGTACCGTTCTCAGCCGTTGAAAGTTGTCTTGTATATATGGGCAGACTGGCGATTTCCGCAACCAGCGCAGCTTATGAGATCGAGTGCATCATCCAAACCGAGCCGAGATTTCCACGCATAGTAATGAATCAGACAAACCAAGTAATAGAAAAGAAAAAAAAAAGAAACAGAAGCTTTCATCAAAAAATTGTAGATTCAAATTCAATCGGCAAGCTTTAGCTCAGCGATATGGCACCACCCCTGCTAGCTCGGATATGAAGGTAGGCCTGGAAAGCACAGAAGACGAAGAATGCCTATTTCGAGAGAAACAATTAGTTAGCCACTGATATCCTCACAGACAAGTATATTCGACATATGGATTGACGTACGGCGTATACAATCACAGCGGTAAAGATCGAGGCAGCAACGGCAGGGCCATTCTCCGGGTCGCCATCAGAGCCGGTGTAACCGGGGTGGTCATGCTAGATAGAGGAAGAATATCACCTTAGTCTCAATCGATAAAGAATAGTAGGATCGCAAATCGTGATTGGCAGGGAATATGTATAGACAAAGGATCCGGACGAACCTGGTATAACGTCCCGAGGACGGAGAGGATGATGACGGCAAAGAACGAGATGACAACGCTGTACCACAAGAAAACACAGGTCAGCGACCATAGCCATAGATGCCTTGCGACGAATTATTATATTATACCATGACCATGCGTTCAAAGCAGACACGATGGGCTTCATATTGAGGTTTGGCAAACGTTCGATGCGATAAGACGACAGAGTTCAGGAACCAATAGATCCGAGGTATTGATGCGGATGGTGTTGGATGAGGCTTTGCGAGACCTGGAGGATGTTTGTCGCTTCCTTGATCCTAGTATAGCAGGAAAAGTGCACGGGGTTGACGGTTTGGAGGTGCGATCGATGTTCTTGGGAGGTGAGTCTCGGAATGTTCGATGGCTGCGAAGCGCCTAACCGTTCTGGGCGGTGACAGAGGTATTGATATCATGCACGACGAATGCAACTTCCTACGTAGTAGCAAACACAACTATTTTGTTTGTTTCACTGTATTGTATATTGGATTCTATTAATTTTGTTCCATATTTTTGAACTTTTATGCGATTGCTTCATGTCAGATATCAGTATATACACATCCTCAATGCGCCTTGTTCCATTCTATACACTCATCGAAAGTAACACCAGACCCCCCAAAAATATCCAAAGCACTACCAATGGTCATGTCGATTTTTCCTCGACTGCTGACATGAACCTTTTCAAGGTCCTGGAGATGCCGCGCACCTCCTGCATACGTAACAGGAATGGTACACCATTGAGTCAATTTAGCGACCAGATCTTCGTCAACACCCTGCTGTAAGCCTTCCACGTCTGCCGCGTGTATGAGGAACTCGGAGCAGTATGGTTCTAGGAATGAGATGGACTCTTCTCCGGCATTAGTATATCATACCACATGGACGTAAGGGATTCAATCAATCAGAGTAGACATACCCTGGTTAATCTCCATCTCTGTAATTGTCTGCCAGCGGTTCATAGCCACAAACCAAGTATCATCCTTTCTGCGGCAGCTCAGATCCAAGACCAGCTTTGATCTGTCGCCTCCAAGAGCAGCAAGAACGCGCTCTAGCCGCTCCTGGGAGAACTTGCCCTCCGGGAATAGAAACGATGTGATAATGACCTATTCAACAAAATTAGCATATGATTTTGAGCCAAACAAGCTCGAATATACCCACCTTCTCAGCACCCTGGTCAATCCAATACTGCGCATTCTCATCCGTGATACCTCCAGCAACCTGCAATCCTCCCGGCCATGTCTTCAATGCCTCCTGTGCTGCATCTTCATTTCCCGGGCCAAGCTTTACAACGTGCCCTCCGCGTAGATCATGCTTCTGGTACAAGCCTGCATAGTGGCCGGCGGGGAGCTTGGATACATAGTTGGTTTTGAGGTCCGAGGAAACGTCACTCAGCGTTCCTCCCACAATCTGTTTGACATGACCGGAGTGAAGGTCGATACAAGGCCTGAATTTAGTCATGTTGTCTTCTTATTGTTCATCAACGGATGTGTCTTGCTGTGTGCAAATCGAGGGGTCGGACCAGAGGACTTATCTTATCGCACGTGACTAAAGCGGTGTCCGAATAAAAAACCTCCGTCGGCTTTGACGAGTTTCGCGATCAACAAAGAACCAAACGCCACAGTTAAAAATGATCGGAAAGCGGAAGAGAGACACATCTGTCGTGTCGCGATCTACGACAAAAGAAGACCAGGAGCAAGACACATCAGTTCCTACGACGCCTACCGAGGTCTCCCATGACTTGTTTCGCAAATTCTTCGAATCGCAGTTCGAGCCGTTAGATATTGGGCCCAAAGCATCGCAGAAAGAAGAATCAGAGGAGGAAGAGGATGGTGATAACAACGAGGACGAGTCGGAAGTCGGGTCTGACTGGGATAGTCTTTCAGGAGCGGATGAGGTGGAGGTGATCGAACACCAAGATTCGTCTGTCAAAAAGAGCGATCTGCTGGATAAGAAAGCCCGAAAGGCTTTTATGGTATGTTCATATACTGTGGATACGGAGGGACTGAATGCTAAATGTATACAGAATGCGAAGCCACCATCATTCGACGTCGACACAACCAAAACAGAGGCCAAACCTACCAAGGACTCTGGCGAAGACGAAGAGGACAAAGCTACAGACGCAACGAACCTGAAGAATGATCTTGCTCTACAGCGACTTCTTAAGGAATCCCACCTGCTAGACTCCGCATCCGAGCTGGCGCCCACTGGCAAGAACCGACACAAGGCTCTTGATATGAGAATACAGTCGCTTGGAGCTAATGCGTCACTCTACGACCAGAAGATGCCGTCTGCACACCGAAGGGGAATCAAGACCAAGGCTGCGACCAAGGAGGACAAGCGGCGACGAGAAGCGAAGGAGAACGGAATCATCCTCGAGAAGCCTGCTCCTAAGAAACAAACCAGCAATAAGCGGAGGGAGCGTGGCGTTGGGGGACCATCTGTTGGAAAATTCACCGGAGGAACTCTGAACTTGAGCCAACGAGACATCGATTCCATTACCCGACGGTCGAAGGGTTCCAAGGGTTCCAAGGGTTTCAAGGGCCGCCGTTGAGACGTATATTGGAAGGCATGATACCCATTAAATAACCACCTAGCTCAGCACCTGCCAGCCTCGGCACCAGCGGAATACAGAAACCGATACGATGGCTTCGGTGGTGACTAGGCGCAAATTGTTGCATATACCTTGTATAATTACCATCATACTGCCGTCGGGTGGAAGGTCTGCACTTTCCCCTTCATCGGCCACACTGGTTCACCACGGACCATGACGAAGGAACGAACGCGAATGTAAACAACACTATCAACATCAAAACACAAGCATCGATGTAACTACAAAAAGGGGGCAAGTACTTTGGTCACTCTTCTCATCATTCCGATAGCGGCACCGGAACTCGATCCGTGCGATTCCAAATCCAACAGAGTATATCCCTCATTCTGAGACTTTAGAACAACTCCTGATCGTTCAGACTTGCGTTCAGTCAAAGTTAATTAATTCCCCAGTTTCAGGTACTCTCCGGGCTCCGGGGATTCTGAGTGCATATTTCGTTGTTTTCTCGAAGCTCGGGCCTATATGCACGAGAGGGTTAATGAATTGCGCTGTTCCAGATAGGGCGAAATCCCCGACTGACTTTGGCGACTTTTTGTCCTGTGACAACATTTCTCAGGTTTTTCAATTGAATAAGGTTTGGCGGTCTGCATTTACTGAACTTTCTGCCTGTTTTGTTTGTTTATGTACATTATTCGAACACAGAAAGTATTATGCGTGGACTACTCTGTGTTTACTCCTACAGACAAGTTCTCAAACTTGACACCTTAACTGTCAGCGGCTGCACGGAAGTCGAGTCATAATCACTGCTCGCTGACCAGTATGAGGCAACAGTGTACCAATTGACTCGTCTGTCATCGTAAGAATTCTCAATATTAATCCCGGGCCAACTTCGGGCTTAAACATGGCATGCCTCGAACTCGCTTCAACCAAAACTGAATACACAGGTGCTGGCTCTTACGTTAATAAATTACTTCTGGATTAGTGGATACCATCGAGAGCCTCCGATTGCACATCCAGTTCATTAGCTTCAGCCTTCTCTTGGTATTACTAGCAGTGGACATGCTCCATATTCCTGCACAATGGCGTGCATAATATTCCAGAGCCCTCAGTAATAGTAGTCTACCGGTATTATTAGAAAACGCTACGTTTCAGATCCTCTCAAAACCGCATCGCAATGGCCAGGTCTTAGCTTTCAAATCCAAAACCGCCCCATAGCACAGAACAGAACTCTCCACATCCACATCCATGCCCGTGACTACACCATGACCAAGTATCAATGCATGCATCCGTCCATCCGCTGTCCGCCATCCGCCGTCCGCCCGTTTCACTGATCAATTCGTGATCCGTCGTGGCCAAAACGAGTCAAGCAGCGGGACCACAGCCCAGGCTGGATCTATACAGACTGCTCAGACAAGCACAGACAGCTAACTTACTCGGAATGCAGCGGGAAAAATGGTGAAGTGTGTATCAATATTCCGCACGCACTACTTACTGTATCCAGTGTGTCCAGCTGAGCTTTGTTCAGGTTAGCCGGTTCTGTCCGGTCCGGTGTGTGTTTCTGGGGATTGGTGGACAATGCGTATGTCGTTTACTTGTATGGAGATAGATATAGGCATGTAAGCGTACCGGGCGAGCATATGCATGCTGTATATCAGAGTACGGGCATGACTCGTTGTGAGGAGAGATGGATTTGTGGGCTTGGCTTTTTCTATCTACGAATGTAGTAGTGTACAGACCAATATACTGCACAATCCAACAATTCATTGAGTTCTCAAGATTGCCCGATTTCAATCTCGAGATTAGTTGATCAGAGTTTGATTGTACTTCAGACAGGAAAACTACAATTGAAATACCATAGGAGAAGCCAGAATGTTTTGTCCAACGGTGTACCTATGTCCAAAGTACTCGGAAATCACGGAGCTTCCGGAATAGTGCATAATGCTTCATAATCTGTTACCACTCTAAAGGAGAGAGAGAAAAAAAAAAATCTCCCGCACGTTCCGATCAAACTCCAATCCGACGAGAAATGTAGAGCACAGGTTACTCTACAGCCATGAATAGATACATACATAGATAGAGAATGTGGACATGTAGATCCGTTTCAGGAAAAGAGAGTAGATTACTGTCGCACCATCCAGCACGCTAAAGCCCTCTGCAGAGCACGCTACTGCACTCCTCTCTATCGAGAGCAGCACTGTCTGCTGATATGGAACCATGGACTTTTCTAGAGGGTTTCAGGATGGGATGATCAAACAGCGTGCCTGTGCATTCTGAATTAGGCTGCTCGAGTCAGTTGATAGATACCACAGAGATCCGTAAATTACCATCTGGTGAGGGTTAATATCTGGTTCGTATAATATCGAGTGTAGTACCCTAGAAGTGCGCTAGCCGGATTAAGAATTTACTACGACCAGAAAAGCGCAGGGCAAAGTTTATTCAAATATTCCGGATGCTGGAGGAATAAGAATAGAGTTTTCATGATTCAGGGTTGAGTTGATTTGTTTTTGGCCCCTTTTCGGTTTATGTTATCCCGTAGAATATCGAGTGGTGAGACTATGAGGCTGTATGGGTGTTGACAATGCATACTATAGCATCTTGCGACAAAACTAGTATGCAGCTAGATCCTCTGCAACTATGACATTGGCATTCGCACCAAGGCCAGCAGTTCATACGTTTGATCAAATGCCCCTGATATTCTGTACATAGTGTGGCCTCCTGCAGAACAGCCAAGCCGGACAAGAAGCCAGATTAGTGCTTGACCGACAGGGCTCGTGTTCTAGAAGTTCTAGTTCTTGGACTAGAAGCCCTTAGGTCCCGGAAGTTACCATCGCCATCCCCATGATCACCACCCAGGGGTGAGTAAGGATCTCGAAATTGACCGATTGATATCCTCGGGTTGTTAATTTTCTGCGTAGATCGTAACCTCGAGTTTCTCAAATCTTCCCGAGTGATCACGGGGGATGTGAGGATTGGCCTGGCTCTTGAGATTAGCAGATACACGTTCAAGATCGACACCAGGAAAGGGAAAAAGATGATACTAGTACTGGTCAGCTTCGCTGCATGCGGGAGTTATCATTGCGAAAGCATGATGGCTGGGGTGTTGAACGGCCGCTGATCATGAGATCTTTCGCAGTCGGGTGTCGAAAGGAGGATATTGGGATGGGCAATGGAAACTTCGACGGCTTGACAAGTCGATTTGAATTTGCAGGTTTATAGGTGAGTTTTGTACACCGTACTTGTACTCTGTCTTCTGTACAACGCAGCCGCCATCTATAGATAACCATCACTGACCACTCTTCGGCCGAATAGGTGGACCCGTTAATATCGAGCAATCTGTACTACGTACTTTGTCAATGTACAAAAGAGCCCTGAAGAATTGTTATCCTGTCAAGATCCATATCAATTGGCTTTGCATTCAAAGTCTACTACACACTCTGAAGTAGAACATACTTTCGGAGAAGAGTCGCATCCAAGGTTGGACCACACGAGCTAAGCTTTTACCGTTTTTCATCAACGGCTGTGCAGATCAGACACGTACGGAACATACAAGATACGTTGATATAACAGTACGTAGTGTCATTTGATTAATCAGTTGTAAAGAATTGATGTATTCTTTTTATCCAGTTTATCTTAATAGCACGAGGATGTACAATACAGGCAGGAGTACTCAATACGGAATACGGGATTGACCGGAATGCGGCGCAATGCTGATCGTCATATCGCAGTCATGCCAGAAGCAAACGGTTGATGTTTGTTGGCCAATGGCTGGAATTTAGATTCTCAAAATTGAGCTGACCTATTCATATTCTTGTAGTTACTTGTACCAATATTCTGCAGCTGTATAGATGCCAAGATCTGTACCTGACAGATCAGATGCAATGTAAATGATCTATCTGTACACTGGCTGGTGTACTCCGTAAGGAGGTTTATGTACGGGGGTTATTCAGTAGTAGTGAACGGCCAACGGTCAACGGTCAGCCACCTGTACAGGTTGTGATTAAATTATCCCACGTAGTAACTTGCCTTTTGTGGTTAAATCCATACAGCATAAACAAGACATCCCATTGGTCCATGTAAGCGCACTCCACTCACCCTGGAATCTGAAACACGGGGCGGATGCTTCACAATGGGCTTGGCATGGGTAGCAGATTGTCCTCCCGGCTCCGATGAATCGTCCTCCGTACTCTGTACACAGCATGCTGCTACATAGTACGTACTCTAGTATCCGGATGAGTACCTTTGCAGAGCAGAGCAATGAGCAAGAACTGTAACCTGCAGATTTGATTATTATGACCCCTACGCCAGCAAGGATACCTATTATTACGAAATGCATAGCTTCCATCTCCTTTATGCACGTCCCGAGAGGAGAGCAAGTGCACTCCGGATACTCTCGTATTGACTCGATAACCTGATCTGGCGGTATATCCGAAGGCCGGAAGAAATCAGGGAGGCTAGCCCAGTGAACGGTCCAAGTGATGTAGATCCACTATATACCGCAGAGTGTATTTTGTAGATACAATTATCCGTACGTACTCTGTACTCCATAGTGTTCTAGATGGGATCCCGGTGTGGCAATTGCCAGCCTGTATGGATACAATATTATGATATATGATTCTTCAGTAGAAATGGATAATAAAGCGCCCAATTAAGGTACCAACGGCTATCCAATGGGTTGTATGGCCGAGTCCCATGGATGGATTTGTTTCTATGTTGGGTTCTGGATTTCTACCGGTGGAGAGACACTAATCCTTTTCAGGCTGCGTGGGACTGACTCCCGATGGGGCAGTCGTTTTTTCTGATCCGGATCCACCGATTACCGTACTGTACTGTATCAGATGTAGTAAATTACCATATGTTCATCGTGGTTCCTGGAAGGTACCTGTATCGGTAATACCACCGGTCCCTGGCGCCTCCAGTCAACCAGTTATTGTTGTTATTATAGCTCCATTATAAATGGTAATATTATTGTACTTGTATTTCCACCCCCTCGATTTGACCTCAATTTCGCTAACAGCCCGATTGACGTTGTCTGGTGGCATCTTAGAGTGTGTTCTATTCTTCACCTTCTCGACTGTCAAGGAAATCGCTTTTTTTTTTTTTTTGACCCTCCCTTTTTTCCCATATTATTTTCCCTTCTTATCCACCCTCTTCTCCCACCTCTTCCCTCTATTCTTTTTCTCTCTCTCCCCCTCACTCTCACTCTACCCACCATCCACCTACAGGTGCTCCCTTTCTTTCGTTTCATTTTCGCCGTGCGAGAATCACCCCCCTACTATCACTTTATTGTTCTATATTATTATCTATTATTATTGCCTTCTTCTTTTCTACATTAAAAAATATTAAAAAACCACATCCAAAAATAGAGAGAACTTGCATACAGGCAGGGCCCTTTTCAATACACTCTCTCTTTACGCGCTCTCGTTATTCTCCATCGCTGGGACGAGCCACTCTGCTACTCCTCCAGTCAGCTCAGCTCAGCAGCTCAGAGCATCTGCTAAAAAAAAAAAAAATCTCCCTTGAAAGAGGCTGGTTCCTCTGTTCATCTCATCTTCATCCTTCATTACTACTACTGCCGTCAAGTGCTTCGATAGCATCTGCGCGCTTTCATCGCATCACTCGCTTGCCGCTTGTTTGAGTGTTGTCTATATATCGGTGGTTGCTTTCTTTCACTTCTGTCGCGCGCGCTCTTCCAGTCAAATCGCTAGCAAAATCAATTCTTCCTTTTTCTGTCTGTTTGTGGCTGGGTCGATTGACGGGTTTTGACTGTATGTCCATTCCCTTTTCTTTCATTTTCTCCCTTCCGTGTCAGAACAGATGAAACAACACGGCATGTTTATATCCCGACTGCATCAGGCAAACTAACAGAATCACTATCAAGTCGCTACCTTTCATACCACCATGTATCCCCATCATGGTCCCCCGATGCCTCCTCCGCAGAAGCCGGAAACTTTCATGCTCTCCAGCGAGGCGCAGCAGAGTCTGCCTCACGATGCGCAAGTCGCGCTGCAGCAAGTCGATAACCGTATGATCTCATTGAGAAATCCTGCTTGTCCGCACAGCCAGCTTACTATTCAACAGTGAAATACTTCCTCTTGTCGGCTCCTGTGGACTGGCAACCCGACCAATTTGTTCGACGCTTCTTGCTGCCCACGGGCGAACACATTTCCTGCGTGCTTTGGTTAGTGTTGAATGAGACGATATAGCGGACAATCACATGGATAGTGCTCTTGGAGGAACCTGGCGCTAACACTCAATAGGAGCAACCTCTTCCACATCTCAGGAACTGATATCGTTCGATGCCTGGCGTTCCGTTTCACAGCCTTTGGTCGTCCCGTTAAGAACTCAAAAAAGTTCGAAGAAGGTATCTTCTCTGACTTGCGAAACCTCAAGGCCGGTACCGATGCCACGCTCGAAGAGCCTAAGAGCCCCTTCCTCGACTTCCTCTATAAGAACAATTGCATTCGGACACAGAAGAAGCAAAAGGTCTTCTACTGGTATAGCGTCCCGCACGATCGTCTCTTCCTTGATGCTCTTGAACGGGACTTGAAGAGAGAGAAGATGGGCCAGGAGGCCACCACCGTTGCCGTCAGCGAGCCCGCCTTGTCTTTCGAGTTCGATTCGTCCCAGTCGCTCTATGAGCAGCTCACCAAGGCTCAGCAAGCAAACACATCTTCGTTTGCTGCACACGCAAGTACGACATTTGGCCAGCCCACCTCCCCAATCGTGCGGTCCGTTGACGCTATGCCTCCTCCGCAGATGGCTCCGCAGATGGCTCCCCCGGCACTCCCTTTCCTGCCGGACGAGTCGGCCAACGCGGCGATCTACAATGCGATCCCCTTGCCCCCTACGCTAGCCCATAATTTCATCAAGCGTGAACAAGATTTTGCTCCCATCCAGTACGACCGCAACGGGATGCCCATCGCCCGTATGCACCAGCGTCATGCCTCCATGCCGACCTTTGTCGAATACTCGCCGGCCCCCTCCTTCGTTTCCTCCCATTTCGAAGACTACAGCAACCGCGGCTTGTCCTTTGAACCTGTGACTCCCCCGCAGCATCATGCGCCCCTGGGTCCCGAGCCGGCGTACATTGCCAATGAAGACACGGGTTTATATACGGCCATTCCGGACATTTCGTCCGCTCCGTCTTTCAACCCTTTGATGCAGCTGCCCCCCTCCAACCTGGCCAGTGCCCATTTCCCTGCCCCACCGCGGACGTTCCCCTACTCGGTGCTTGAGGGTTCCCCCACCTATAAGCAGCGGAGGCGTCGCTCTTCGGTCACCCCGGGAGCCGCCAACGCTGCCATGACTACAGCGGCCACACCCCAAACCACAGCCGCTCCCGCCCAGACAATGGCGTACGCAGCACACAGGCCCAGTGACTTGCGGCGCTCCATGTCGAGCTCGGTGGCTCCCGCTGTGACTGAGGCCGGTAATGAATCGCAGTCGCAGCGCGCCACGGCGAGCTACCCGGCCGTCCTCCCCCAAAAGGACTTGTTACAGGAAATTTCCCGCCATGGTACCCCGCTCTCCAACTTTGAAGAGAGCGCTGGTCAGAATGTTCTGTCCCTGAACAACACGCAAGATGACCTAGCGGCTTTCTCAACCGATGAGACGGTTGACGCCGCTGTGCAGAACAGCGCAACCAATAAGGCGGAACGATACGTCCCGGGCCCGGTCCGCCGTGCTCGAAGCGCTACCATGATGGAACTTGGACCCTATCCGCAAAAGTCCCACTCGTGTCCAATCCCATCGTGTGGACGATTATTCAAAAGACTAGAGCATTTGAAGCGGTAAGTTTTAATTGCATCATTCTTCAAGCGCCTGCTCTTCGTGATCTGGTTGGTCCGGTTTACGATGATCGGCGTGCTGGTAATTTTATTTGTAGCCGCCCAGCTGACAGTTTTGGCGCCCAGACATGTTCGAACCCATACCCAAGAGCGGCCGTACCCTTGTCCTTACTGCAACAAGGCATTCTCGCGATCCGACAACCTTGCACAGTGAGTTTCCCTTAGTCTATCATTTTGTATGTACATCTGCTTATCATTCCTACAGACACCGTCGGATCCATGAGGCTCAACAAGATGGTCAGCCGCCACTGTCAACACATGAGGAAGAATTGGAGAATGAGGAAAATGAATTCGGCTCGCCGGACGAGGACTTGTCACCGCATGACACTTCAATTCCAACCTCCATGATGAATATGACCACTATGACCTCTATGCCGACCACCATGGCCACCACCATGAGCATGCCTCCTATGCATACCATGGTTGCTCCGAATATGATTGCACCCCAGCTCCTGCAGCAGCATATATGAGCGTCAATCTATTAGCAGGATACCAAATTTACAATCAATCGATTATAATACGGCAATATAACGTCTGACCGTCTTCATTTGCATCGCTCTTCATCTCATCTCTTGACTTACATCTAGTCCCATTTCTTGGGCTGGTCGTTTTAGCCTTTTAAACCTGGAGCATATTCCTTGCGGCTTGATGGCTGCACAGGACTCTTCTATTTCTTTCTCCACCCTTATTTCCGTTTTTCACGGATTTGGATAGGGATTTTCCGCTGCATTATCCCTCGCTTCTTTGGGCTTGATGCCCAAAAGCGACTGATAGAAGGGGCCGACACTCCACCGGTGGATGCATACCCTATTTATCAATATGCATTGCCGCTGGCGCTGGACTGTCGTGCCTATATCTCCTTTCCATTGTGACTTTTTGTTGATTCAGTTTATATCCTCGATGATATCTCATTTTGTGCTAATTTCTCTCTTTGTTCATGTGTTATGTTTACGGAATCTGTGTATTATCGTCTGTGTACTCTTTTGTTTATGGGACTTGGAAAGACAGGAAAGGTGCGCAGTGTGAACTGGGTGGATGCGGCGTACGTAGGGAAATGTCTTTTGTGATTTGAGGTGCTGGCAGCTTATAGATATGATTTTTGGGAAGGGTCTTTCGCCGTACAACAGTGTTGTAGGGGGTACAAACATATAGATCAATGATAACAACCAAACGCACAAATATTTGATCATTTGTATGTAAACTAACGTATAATTTCTCTGCTTTGAGCTTCTGTTGTCGAGGCACCTGAGCCGAGGCGATTGCCTTTCGATGCCAATTGGAAGGGACGCACAGAATAACAAGACACCCAGGCATAAACCCGGGGTCCAGATCGGTCACGTGCAGTCGATCCGCTGTCCGCTGACGTCGCTCTCCGATCCCCAGAAAGTAAGATTGGGCACGTAGTCTTCTTCTCATTTTTCTTCCAGTTTCTACTTCTGATACGTTGACGCCAGCTTGATTCCGACGTGTCTCGTTTGGCCTGGATGGAATATGCAGAGTGCCTAGAATCTAGCTGCGGGTTGGATCCAATTCCACCTTGATTGTATTGAGCAGACACCGACTTTTCCCTTCCATATCAATTCGGCATCATTCACCAGACTCCTGGATTTTCCATTCAATTTATAGCTTTACAGTGTATGAAGGTCTACTTTAGGATATCTATACACCCCTGTACCTGACTTCTGTTTAGAACCTGACTGCTTGGTCATTCACAAGATGGCCGAGGCAGCCAACGAGTCATCCCCTCTCGTGGGGCCGGATCATGGAGATGATGCAGACATCCGATATGAACCGGAAGATAACTCTCTCCTACATGGGGAGGATCTGTCGGAAGCAAAGAGCAGTTTGTATCTGTTCTTGTTGACGCTGAGTATCGGAGGGTGAGTTGGATTGTCAGATATTGCGTTTCTATACGATGCGCTGGTGCGGAAAACTGACGAATTGGTGATTCGCGCACAGGTTACAAGTTGTATGGTCTGTGGAATTATCGAGTGGGACGGTAGGCTGGTCTATGCTCTTCCATACAGAAGGAAAGCTAATGTTGATGTTGTGTAGCCTTACTTACAGTCTCTTGGGATGAGCAAAGCTTTGCTTGCATTTGTTTGGATTGCAAGTCCACTAGCCGGAACCCTTGTACAGCCTTATATCGGCATTCGGAGCGATAACTGTCGCATCTCGTGGGGCAAGAGAAAACCATTTATGTTTGCTGGGGCCGCGGGAACTGTCGTTGCCTTGCTGGCACTTGCATGGGTGCAGGAGATTGTGGGCGGGCTTCTTGGGCTTTTCGGCGCGGACCCTATTTCTGGTGGTGTTCGGACGACCATTATTATCGTCGCGACTGCCTTGATGTGTTGCTTGGATTTTGCTGTCAATACGGGTATGCACTTCTTATCTTGGGGAAAATTGGCTTTGTCCATGCTAATGTACATACAGTGCAAGCCGGTATCCGTTGCTTTATCGTTGATAATGCACCGACTCACCAGCAGGAATCCGCAAATGCATGGGCCAGTCGAATGACGGGCGTGGGAAATATCTGCGGGTTCATCTTTGGATACATAGATTTGCCCAGCATTCTGCCTTTTCTGGGGAAAACGCGGTTCCAGATCCTCTGCGCAATAGCTTCGCTTCTACTTGGGATTACGCTGGTGATCAGCTGTTCTTATATCAAAGAACGAGATCCCCGGCTGGACAGTCCACCTGCTTCGAGCAGTCTCGGTCTCATCTCTTTCTTCGAGCAGGTTTTCAAAGCTATCCGTCATTTACCGCCGCAGATTTCCAAGGTCTGCGAAGTTCAACTCGCAGCTTGGATTGGATGGTTCCCTTTCTTATATTACGCTACTACATACATCGGACAGCTCTATGTGAACCCCATCTTCGAGGACCACCCCAATCTCTCCGACAAGGACATCGACCAGGCTTGGGAGGATGCCACTCGAATCGGATCTTTTGCGCTTCTTATTTACGCAATCATCTCGTTTGTGGCCAATATCACGTTGCCTGTCTTGGTTGCTCCCTCGTACAAACCGATTGTCGCCTCCGATAGACACCATGGTGAGGGTCTCCTCGAAGGGGAAGAAGAATCCGGAATAGGGGCTCGAAGGATGTCAGCATCCAGTATCCCCTATGGAGCGCCTCTTGAGCAGCAACCTCAAAGCTCCAAGGCCAACAATGGCGGACCAACATGGCTTGCTTATTTGCAGATTCCAGGGTTCACACTTCGACGAGCATGGCTTATTTCGCACGTCCTATTTGCTGCTTGCATGTTCAGTACCTTCTTTGTCTATACCCATCAAGCTGGATCAGCTGTTATCGGGCTTCTTGGGATTAGTTGGGCCATGACGCTGTGGGCACCATTTGCATTGATCTCTGCAGAGGTCTCACGAATCGATACGGAATATCGTATCCGTCGAGTCCGTGCTGCAAGAACCATCGCAGAGGGGTCCCATGACGCATCTACTGCGACCACTGATAGACATCGCTACTCTCATCATGGCGAGGACTTAGAGAATGGTCATGAAACACCCCATGTGACAGCTGCTGAAGAGGAAGACAACCCAGCCCAGGCAGGCATCGTCCTCGGACTTCATAATGTGGCCGTCTCTGCGCCACAGATCATTTCCAGCTTGGTATGCAGTGCGATATTTAAAACGGTTCAGAAACCGCGGGGAGAGCCCTGGGATGACAGTGTTGGGTGGGTGTTGCGGTTTGGAGGAATTGCTGCATTGGGAGCTGCTTATTTGACCAGCCGGTTGGCTGAGGGAAGGAGATGAATATAAATATCAATACCAAGGAATTAAAATAGGTTTATTCAGTAAATTATCATTAAAAAGAGCGACTATCCTATATCTCACATCTCATACAATGGATATGTCACCGTTGTAGCAGCGGCAGTCTTGGCACTGTTGCCGACCACTTGTCCGCATCTCATTCATCTCATCCCCAATCAGGATCTCTCGTCTTTCTTTCTTCAACCCAACTAACTCTCTCTTCCTCTCTCTTTGTTTGCTGATCGTTGACTGTCGGTGTTCTCGAATTATTCCCCTTTCGTGTTTTGGCGCCTCTCCCTACCCGCGAACTACGTGTTCCTGGACTATGTTCTGGCGTCAGTCTCCTGCCGCTAACCATCCGCTGCTTGGGGTATCTCCTTCCTAACAACGGGAAACTATGGCTGGCCAGTTTGTGGGCGATGCCCTTCACCAAGTGCTCAGTGCGTTTTCTCTCCGGTCTTTTTTTGCTTTCCCCCGTATTGGTTGATCTGGGGTTGCCAAGATATTTTACGTTATGCGAAATAAACTGACTCTTGTTTGTCGTGCAGGGAGAGCTGCGGACTCCGATACGGATCCTGATGGTACGCGCATTGACCTTCCTGCCTATTTACCTCCCTTCCTACTTGGAAAAGAAGATATTCTACGTCACGGATCTTTAGGACAGTATCATTGATAATGTGTGGTTGTAGATGTCCCTGAAGCGGGCACCAAGGAGTTTTTCAGCTCCTGGGCACTCTTCATCATGATCATGCTTTTGATGTGTGCGCTTTTTACGAGTTATATCTTACAGCAGAAGAAGATTCAAGCTGTGCATGAGACGGTGTTGTCCATTTTTGGGGGTAGGTCCAGGTCTAAGTTTCTCCGAGGGGTAGGATATGCAGTACTAATGCATATGCGCAGGCATGTTCGTCGGATTGATTATACGACTAAGCCCCGAATCGCCTATTCAAGACAGTGTGACCTTCGATTACCAATTCTTCTTTAACCTCCTCCTTCCTCCGATTATCTTGGCCTCCGGGTACGAGTTACACCAGGCGAACTTCTTCCGCAACATCGGCACGATTCTGACGTTTGCGTTTGCGGGAACATTCATCTCGGCTATTGTGCTGGGACTCGTGTTGTACGTTTGGACTCGGATCCCGCTAGACGGGCTGAATATCTCTTTCGTCGAGGCGATCTCAGTGGGTGCGACCCTTTCGGCGACTGACCCCGTTACGATCCTGGCGATCTTCAATCTATACAAGGTCGAGCCGAAGCTGTATACTGTTATCTTTGGCGAGTCGATCTTGAACGATGCGATTGCTATTGTCTTGTTCGAGACTGCGCAGAAGTATGCGGAGAGCGAGGCTGGATCGTTGACCTTTCTCAACTTGTTTGAGGCCATTGGTCTTTTCTTGTTAGTCTTCTTTGGTAGTATGATCGTTGGTATTATTGTGGGAATCATGACTGCGTTGGGTCTCAAGTACACCCATGTTCGTCGCATGCCCAAGATTGAGAGTTGCATGATTGTTCTCATTGCGTACGCCAGTTACTTTTTCTCCAATGGTGTATATCTATCAGGTAAGTTTGATCACACCTAGCGACAAGTTTCTAGACTAACGAGACAGGCATCGTGTCTCTTCTGTTCTGTGGCATTACAATGAAACACTATGCTTATTACAACATGTCGCGTCGAACGCAATTGACCACCAAATACCTCTTCCAGGTGATGGCGCAATTGTCGGAGAACTTTATCTTCATCTACTTAGGAATGGATCTGTTCGTTGAGAGCAACCTGCAATTTAAGCCGCTGTTCATTCTGGTGGCGGTATTGGGAATCTGTCTAGCGCGATATCTCGCCGTATTCCCACTGTCCAAAGCCATCAACTGGTTCATCCGGTATCGCGCCCGCCGTCGTGGTGTCGAAGCTGTGGATGAGCTTCCGTTTGCTTACCAAGCCATGCTCTTCTGGGCTGGACTGCGAGGAGCAGTCGGTGTTGCTTTGGCAGCGGGTCTAAAGGGCGTTAATGCTCCGGCTCTGCGGGCTACTGTCCTGGTTGTGGTCGTGTTGACTGTTATCATCTTCGGTGGAACCACGGCTCGAATGCTTGAAATCCTGGGGATCAGGACCGGTGTGGTCGAGGAGCTTGATTCGGACGATGAGTTCGACATCGAAGTCACTCATGGAGGTACCTACTACAAACGGGATACGGGTCTGGGATACACCCCCCGTCGGATGGACTCGACCATTCCCCTGGATGGAATGCAGCGTGAAGGGCTTGACAGGACGCATAGCTATTCCACTGGCAACAGCCGTCGTCCCAGCCCGCCACCCAATCGGTCCTCAAGCCGAGGTCATGCTCGCACATACTCGAATGCCTACGGGCCAAAAGACACCCAGACACGTCGCGATCGATCATCGACGGCCACACTCCTTAACAGCGGAGCTGGGGGGCCTAGCGATGACAGCGCGGCCAGCGAGGATGAGTTTGGTCTCAAGACCCCCAAGAGCACCGGAAAGTCACGAGCCACAGCCGAACCGGATCCAGACGAGTTCGAGATCGACGTCGAAGAGTTGGAGGAGGATGACCATGGCCTTCCTCCATCTGCGGCACCCGCATCGCGACTGCGGCGATCGCATTCCCAACCACAGCAAGCATCCACATCCTCCAGAGTGTCACCGTCGCCGTCGCGACATGAGGCCATCAGCGCTCGCGAGGCTCTCCGGGATCTTTTCTCGGGCGGACCGACTGGGGATCATGCGGCATGGTTCAGGCAGCTGGATGAGGGGTATATCAAGCCACGGTTACTTCTGGATCAATCGAATCATAAAGGGCCTGGGGCTGTTTGATTTTGTACAAATACAGAATTACAGGGTACATTTGTATACTGATACCAGGTGGTGTTTATTAGATTTTTGTCCTTTTTGTCTTTTTATTTTAAACATTCTTTTTATTTACAAGTACTTGCTCATAGGGAATACTACTAGTCAAACTAGCTGGGCTTGTTTGATAGGAATGCAAGGAATTCCCTTGTTTGTCGGGGTTATCCTATTCTTTCCGGAATGATGTGAGCCGTAAGATAGATACGGTAAGGAAACGGCTCCCCTGCAGATCGGGTCAGGATGACGGTATTCCCAATACGCATCAGATCTAGAAGTATACAGTAGGGTAGAGAGTAGAAGTATTCAAAGAAGCAGTATGTTGATATATAATTGAAAAAAGATCGTAGACTAATAGAGTCGAATGCAATCAATACAGAGTACTTGTATAGCGCAGGTACTGATCACAGCTGTGTAATTCTCCTCTCAAATGCCAACCCGAATCCTCAACTCTCGTCCAGAAAATCATCCCCGGCTTCGTTTCGCTTTGCCCGCCACGTCCTCGTTTCTTCTTGTCATCATTTCTTTTCGTTTTTTCTTTTCTCCCCATCTCTTCGTTTTCTTTTCGTCAACCATAATCCTTTCATTCTATACCGATTCCTCCCTTCATCTCCCCGTAACATCCTCCATCGTCAATCCGGGACTGGCTGGATCTCAACAGCTTTCCATCCAGTCCTCATTATCAGCAGAAAACCACTCAATCGTCCTTTCGGGCACCTGCGCCGTCATCCTGCAGCTCATAAGGCAAGAAAAACAGACAAAAAAAAAAAAAAGGGTGTGTTCACGTAGCTTTAAAGACACTTTTGACCTGTCGCTGTCTGTCTGCGTTTCCGCTGTCCGTCTTATGCAACCGCCCTCTCTCTCTTTCTCGCGCTCGCTTCATTCTTTTTTTTTTCTCCCTTTCCCACCCTCCAGTCTGTCTTTTCTCACATCTTTTTTCTTCCCTAATTTATCTATTGTAATCTTTTCTCCTTTCCATTCTCTTCCTACTCCTACTTCTCCCTTCTCGTCAGATCCGCGACCCTGCTTTTCTTCCTTGAGAAAGCTACTACTAGTGCACTGCGATTACTGACCGGGCCTGGAGTATTAGCTATCGTCAGATTGATTCAAAATCTCTCATATCTGTCGGTCTTCCCATGAGTCACGAGTTTCGACCGTGATTCTTTCCGATTCCTCCTCGACACGATCCTTGCGAACCCCCCGTCGTCGCGACTGATATCCTTCAGATCTTCGCCGCCGCTCTTCCGGCACACGCGGCCATCATGACGGGGGCGCCCCCATATAATCCCCATTCCCCTACCCAACAGTCTCGCTATCCCGCTTATTCGCCTCCGAACAAGACTCCTCACCATTTCTACCCCGGCAATGATCAATACCAGCAGCATCCGCCGCAGACGCCGCCAGCCTTTCCCCCACACTCCGCGCTGTCTAGAAGCCCTCACTATGCACACGCGACGCCAACCCTGCCAGCCACGTTGCCGCCACTGAGCAGCGACCCGAGCGCTCAGTACCAGGTGCATTCGGCCGCGCCTACTTCGCAGTTCTCGTTGCCTCGGCCATACTCGGGTTCGATCTTGCCGGGCAACGGCGCATCTTCATATGCTCAGTCTACACCGTCGCATGCTCCTCCTCCGCCCCAGTTGGAGAGTCATTCGCAGTCTCCCACCAAGAGGGAAACGGATTCCCCGTATTCAATGGCTGGGAATGGTGCTCCGGGCTACTCTATGATGCGGGAACCGCCAAGGCCGGCTTCTCCTCTGAAGGAGGCAGTATGTTTTGCTCTTTTTGTTTTAATTACTAGTTTTCTTTGATTCTCTATATACTAACAAATTGTTGCGTCTAGAAACCAGCGAGAGCGGCCGATCCCATGTCGTTTGCTAGCATCCTCTCGGGCCCCACTGAAGAGGAGCACCTGCCTCCCAAGAGACCTTCTCCCCCAGTACAAATGGCCCCCGTCGTACCTCCGCCTCCATTCCATATCGTGGACCAAACGCCGAAAGATCCAGAGCCGGTCCCCATACATTCAATGCCAAGATTTGAGGAAAAGCAGCCGATAAGGGACCGTTTTGTTGGCGATCTACCTGTCGTCCCTTCTGCCAACGGTGATGTTCCAGATATCAAGAAAATTTCTTCTGCACCAATTCGGGCCTCTGCGCCGCGCAAGCTCACCGAGCGGGATATGGAAATCATCAACAAGATTACCGCTGATATCGACAACGGGGAGAAGAGCGATGTGGAAACGCCGGGCTTTGAAGCGGAGTATGAACGTTATATCTCCAAGGGCAAGAAACGTGCTCTCAGCAGTGAAAAGGCTGAGGGCCTGAAGCGCAAGGTACGTTTTGTTAATGATAGCAGGAGAAACGAATGTGTATTAACGAGCTCCTAGCGCCGACGGCAAGATTTCCTCGTCAAGCTTGGCAAGACCTTTGAGAAACAATCAACCTCAGGAATGGATCGTTTCAGGTATGATCATGAGGAGAAGGTCATTTTCGAGGTACAAGATAAGGAAATTCAAGATGAGAAGGAACGCAAGAAGGACATGCAGCGGAAGCGGCGACGGGAGAACACGGTTCGGCTGGAGATGCAGAGAAAGCTCGATGCAGAACGGAAAGCAAACGAGACTGACGACGCTGCTACGAAAGCCAAGCTTATGCGGGAAGTCGAACGGGCTCAGAAGAAGATTAAATCCACCAAGAGAGCCCTGGAAGGTGTTACAGCTCCCGAGGAGATCGGCGAAGTCACCCCATTGGCTCCCAACCTTGAAGGGGGTACCACCAGTTCATTCCACATTGGTCGAAGTTCTCCGTCGCGACGCAAATCGAACCGCGGGGGCACGACCGCCCGACCCAAGAAATCCAAGGAGCAAAAGCAAGCCGAAAAGGATGCCGCAGAAGCCGCTTATGCGGCCATGGCTAGTGATGATCCTACGTCTCTTGCTCCTATGGAGGATCCTCGGATGGAGTCGCTCAAGAAAGAAGCCAAGGGTGGTCGGTCCAAGGAGTCCACGCCCATGCCCATGGCATCCTACGACAGCAAAGGTTACAACCAGATTTACGAGCAGATATGGCGAGATATTGCACGCAAAGATATCCCCAAGGTTTATCGCATCAAGGTCACTTCGCTTGGTACCCGCCAAGAGAACCTGCGCAAGACCGCTCAACTGGCCAGCAAGCAGTCCCGCAAATGGCAGGAGCGTACCAATAAAAGTATGAAGGACACCCAGGCTCGCGCTAAGCGGACAATGCGCGAAATGACGACTTTCTGGAAGCGGAACGAGCGTGAGGAGCGTGACTTGCGCCGTCTGGCCGAGAAGCAGGAGATTGAATCGGCCAAGAAGGCGGAAGCTGAGCGTGAGGCCAACCGCCAGAGACGCAAGCTTAACTTCCTCATCTCCCAGACTGAACTGTATTCCCACTTCATTGGCCGGAAGATTAAGGACACGGAGGCTGTTTCCTCTGGGGACACTGCTGTCCATGGTTCGAACGAGACCGTCCAGCCTGGCAAGGGTCAGCAGCATACTGTGGATATGCCCCCCAGTGTGGCAGATCCGAACACCAAGGTCACTACCAGCTTCGACGAACTGGACTTTGATGCAGAGGACGAAACGGCTTTGCGACAAGCTGCCATGGCCAATGCGCAGAATGCCGTTCAGCAAGCCCAGGATCGGGCGCGCGCTTTCAACGCTGAACAGGAGCAGATGGCAGCCTTTGATGAGGGCGAGTTGAACTTCCAGAACCCAACGAGTTTGGGTGACATTGAGATTTCTCAGCCGACCATGCTTACGACCAAGTTGAAGGAATACCAGCTAAAGGGTCTCAACTGGTTGGTCAACTTGTACGAACAGGGTATCAACGGTATTCTGGCCGACGAAATGGGTCTCGGAAAAACCATTCAGTCTATCTCGGTCATGGCTTACCTTGCTGAATATCACAACATTTGGGGTCCGTTCTTGGTCATTGCCCCCGCGTCTACCCTGCACAACTGGCAACAGGAAATCGCTAAGTTCGTGCCAAACATCAAGGTCTTGCCTTACTGGGGTTCGGCCAAGGACCGTAAAATCCTTCGGAAGTTCTGGGACCGCAAGCACATAACGTACACCAAGGATTCAGAATTCCACGTACTGGTGACTTCGTATCAGCTGGTTGTTCTTGACGCCCAGTACTTCCAGAAGATCAAGTGGCAGTACATGATCCTGGATGAGGCTCAGGCCATCAAGTCGTCGCAGAGTTCTCGTTGGAAGAACCTTCTTGGGTTCCATTGCCGGAACCGTCTCTTGCTTACCGGTACGCCTATTCAGAACAACATGCAGGAACTCTGGGCTCTTCTGCACTTTATCATGCCAACCCTGTTCGACTCTCATGATGAGTTTAGCGAATGGTTCTCAAAGGATATTGAGTCGCACGCGCAAAGTAATACGAAGCTCAACGAGGACCAGCTCCGGCGTCTGCACATGATATTGAAGCCATTCATGCTGCGTCGTGTCAAGAAGCACGTCCAGCAGGAACTTGGAGACAAAGTCGAAGTGGATATCTTCTGCGATTTGACTTACCGTCAGCGGGCGTACTATGCCAACTTGCGGAACCGTGTCAGTATCATGGATCTTATTGAACGGGCCGCCGTGGGCGATGAGGCAGACAGCACCACTCTGATGAACTTGGTCATGCAGTTCCGGAAGGTCTGCAATCATCCTGACCTGTTCGAACGCGCTGAGACAAAGTCCCCCTTCTCCCAGGCGCACTTTGCAGAGACTGCTTCGTTTGTGCGTGAAGGGCATTTCGTCGACTTCGCCTATTCGACACGCAACTTGATCGAGTACGACCTGCCGCGACTTCTGTGTGGCCCTGCTGGTCGTGTCGATATGGCTGGGCCGGACAACAAGCTGGCTGGTTTCCGCAACAAGTATCTCACCCATATGTTGAACATTTGGACACCTGAAAACATCAAAAAGAGTGTGGAGGAAGATTCAGCATTTTCGTTCCTCCGATTTGTCGACACGTCCGCTGAGGAGGCCTACAAGACATCGCATCTTGGAGTCTTTGAGCGGGCATACCGTCGTCGTGGGAAAACGAATCGACTGTCCCGGCTTAATGTTGTCTACGACGGAGATCAGGATGATGCCAATTCGGTTCTGTCTCATTCCATGTTGAACATTGTCGATAGAAACGACCGTCATGCTGTGGATGATGTCGCTACGGAAGGATACATGCGCGACCTGATGACAGTCTCTAGCTCTACGTTCGAACGCGAGGGTCTTGGTATCATCGAACCTTCCGCCAGTCCAGCAGCTTCGGCTCCTCCGATCCAGATTTCCTGCTCTAACCAGGGCGCCTACAAGGAAATGAAGGACAGCTTCTTCAACATTCCTGTGCGACATGCTTTGTACGGCATCCAGTCGAGGAGCATTGACGAACAGATTCTGGAGCACAAGGCAGACCCCAGACCGTTCACAGCTGCGCCAATCCTGTCAAAGCCGATTTCTGACAAGGGACGGTACACGCACATCGAAGTGCCATCCATGCACCGATTCGTCACTGACTCGGGTAAATTAGCCAATCTAGATGAACTGTTACGCAAGCTCAAGGCGGGTGGTCACCGTGTACTGCTGTACTTCCAGATGACTCGTATGATCGATCTCATGGAGGAGTACCTGACGTACCGGAATTACAAGTACTGCCGCTTGGACGGAAGCACGAAGTTGGAGGATCGTCGAGACACGGTTGCAGACTTCCAGCAACGGCCCGAGATCTTTGTGTTCCTGCTGTCGACTCGTGCCGGTGGTCTTGGTATCAACTTAACTGCCGCGGACACGGTCATCTTTTACGATTCCGACTGGAACCCCACCATTGACTCGCAGGCCATGGACCGAGCGCACCGACTGGGTCAGACAAGACAGGTTACGGTGTACCGACTCATCACGCGCAACACGATTGAAGAACGGATCCGCAAACGCGCGTTGCAGAAGGAAGAGGTGCAGCGCGTCGTCATTACGGGTGGCGCGGCTGGTGGCGTCGACTTCAACACTCGCAACCGTGAAAGCCGTACTAAGGACATTGCCATGTGGCTTGCGGATGATGAGCAGGCCGAGCTCATCGAGCAGAAAGAGAAGGAGGCTGCCGAGCGCGGCGAGATGCTTGGTGCTGCTAAAGCTAGTAAGAAGGCCGCGCAGAAGAAGAAGAAGGAGCTTTCATTGGATGATATGTATCATGAGGGTATGTTTCAACTTTCTACCTGTCTCATGTTTACTAGATATTAATTGTTTCTACAGGTGAAGGCAACTTTGACGATGCCAATAAACAACAGTCCGGAGTTGCAACGCCAGATATTGGCACGCCGACATCTACGCCAGCACCTAAACGAGGTCGAGGACGAGGTGGCAGTGCCAAAGGTACATCCAAAAGAGCCAAGACGACCAACGAGAGATTGCGATTGATTGATGGCGATGGAGGGCTGAGCTGAAGCTGAATGATTATGCAAGGCCGTAAACTTTTGATTTACTTGTTGCCGCATGGACATACCGGATCGGAAATCGGAACGGATGGCGTTGAGTTTGTTTTCAACTTATTACTTTCTTTACTTTTTTTCATTTCTTTTTCATTTCTTTCTGGCAAATACTGCCGTGTTTATTACTACTCTTTTTCATGGTTTTTGATGGTTCCTACAAGTATACGGGTCGGGAAAGATGAGGACATGATGTTAGAATGAAAGGGCCAAACCGGCAGGCATAGACACACGCCGCGGGTTTTCTTACCTCTTTTCGTTTTTTTTGTGTGTTGTCTTGCATTAGTGTACTTGTTCCGTGTGTATGACTACATAATTACATTTGTGCTGAAATACCTATGCTGGATGTTCTCACTGTGACGATCCCCGCACATGCAATGCGGAGTGTGTCATATTACCGGCAAATACCGCGATCTGGCCGGCGTCTGGTGTGTAATGTGGTATCGGTCACCTTACATAACCGCGGCCAATCAGAGCGGAGCCTATCGTCAGCCGAACAGCCGCGCCGACTCAGCTTACCTCATCGGGATTAGTGCCAGACGACTTTGCAGATGCCGAGTCTTGCCCGGTCTTTCATCTCTCTTATATCCCTTTCATCTTCCGTACACTTGTTCAATCCGTTCTCTTTTTGTTCATTTTTGTTGTCCAATTCATATTCTTTTCAACTGCCATGGAGTCCCTCCTCCAGCAATCCCGGGCCATGTGCCCATTCCTCAAGCGCACCTCGCCCTCCGCACTGCGCTCGCTCGCAACGGCCACCCGTCCCAGCACCAGTCCCGGTGGAGGCACCATGTCCAACCTTCAGATCCTGGGTCGTCGCTGCCCCGTCATGAGCAAGGCGTTGGCTGTCCAGAGTGCCCGTATGTCCGGCACCAAGCGGTTCACATCGTGCGCGGCTGGTGTGGCGGGACTCGGCTCCGCCGGACACGGACACGGAATCAACGAGAAGAAACATCGTGGGCGACAGGCGTTGCACACTACTGCTGGAAATGGAGCTAGTCTTCAGTCGGAGACATACAAAAAGGAGCATGGTATGATTGCTTTTTAATATGCTGGGTTTTAATTGAATTGCGCTGACAAATTAGTCCCCAATTTGTCTCAAATTAAGAAGACCCCGTTGGGGGTTGCGCCCGTAATGGCCGGCCCCTGCCCCCAGGCCCCCGAGAACAAGCGATTCGACTACAATACCTTTTACAATGGCGAATTGGAGAAGAAGCACAAAGACAAGTCGTACCGGTACTTCAACAATATCAACCGGCTGGCTCACGAGTTCCCGCGCGCCCACACGGCCTCCGCCGAGGAGCGGGTGACGGTGTGGTGCTCCAATGACTATCTCGGTATGGGACGCAACCCCGAGGTCCTCGCGACGATGCATGAGACGCTCGACATGTATGGTGCGGGTGCTGGTGGTACCCGTAACATCTCCGGACACAACCAGCATGCGGTGGCGTTGGAGAACACGTTGGCCAAGTTGCATGGCAAGGAGGCTGCATTAGTGTTCAGTTCGTGCTTTGTGGCTAATGATGCCACGCTTGCTACGCTAGGAAGCAAGATGCCCGACTGTGTGATCTTGTCGGATAGTCTGAACCATGCATCTATGATTCAGGGTATCCGTCACTCCGGCGCGAAGAAGATGGTCTTCAAGCACAATGACCTGGTTGATCTGGAGACCAAGCTTGCTTCTTTGCCCTTGAACGTCCCCAAAATCATCGCTTTCGAGTCGGTCTATAGCATGTGCGGATCGATTGCCCCGATTGAAAAGATCCAGGATTTGGCGGACAAGTACGGAGCCATTACCTTCTTAGATGAAGTGCATGCCGTTGGCATGTACGGTCCTCACGGTGCTGGTGTTGCGGAGCATCTCGACTACGATGCCTACGCTTCCCAGGATACGCCCAACCCTCACAGCACCAAGGGTACCATCATGGACCGTGTGGACATCATCACCGGTACGCTGGGTAAGGCATACGGATGCGTGGGAGGTTACATTGCGGGGTCCGCGGCTCTAGTCGATACGATTCGCTCCCTCGCTCCGGGATTCATCTTCACCACCTCGCTGCCACCCGCGACCATGGCCGGTGCCAACACGGCCATTCAGTACCAAGGCCGCCACAACGGCGACCGTGTCCTGCAGCAACTCCACACGCGTGCCGTTAAGGAAACCCTCAAGGAACTGGATATCCCTGTGATCCCCAACCCGTCGCACATCATTCCCCTGCTCGTCGGCGACGCCGAAGTCGCCAAGCAGGCGTCCGACAAGCTCCTCGAGGAACATGGCATCTACGTGCAAGCCATCAACTACCCGACCGTGCCCCGCGGCGAAGAACGTCTCCGCATCACCCCTACCCCTGGCCACGTTAAGGAACACCGTGACCACCTTGTGGCCGCGATCCAGTCCGTCTGGAACGATCTGAGCATCAAGCGCACCAGCGACTGGAAGGCAGCCGGCGGATTTGTCGGCGTGGGCGTTGAAGCTGCCGAGGCTGAAAACACACCCATCTGGAACGACTCCCAGCTAGGGTTGCAGCCGAATGAAAACCAGGATCTGGAAGCGGCTGTGCAACGCAATTTTGCGGCTGCATCCGTGGTTCGGATGCAGACCGGTACTCCTGCTTCTGCACGTATCCAGCCGGCCATGAGTGCTTCGGTTGGTGTTGCTGTTTAGTTTTTCAGCTCGTTGGGGGTTACAGTTCAGCCAAAGTGGACTGAGTTGAACTCGAGCTAGATACATATGCATATGCATGCGTTATCATATTAGTTAGTATTTTCACAATTAAATACGCTCATTTAATACTCGTACGTACGAGTACGCTTTGAAATACAACCATCACATTATTACATTCATCTGTATCTTTTTACCCTATACTCAGTAGGACAATGATCACATGAGCATTCAGTACTGTACTCCATATGTTGCGTAACAATCTATACTCCGTAAAGTAGCACACTGTACAACAAAAAAAGCAAACACATGCAAAACCTTTTTCTTGATCGGCTGACCAACTGGTTGACCGAAAAGAAAAAAAGAAAACAATAACAACAAAAGTACAACATACACAGGAAATTTCAAGAACGGAATTACTTCCTCCCACCGCGACTAACCTTCGGAAACTCCACAGGAACCTTCAATCTAGCCACACGCCTAGCAGCAGCCTCAGCCTTCCCACCCTTAATACCCCACTTCACAAACTCCGTCTCACGCGGCTTGTCAACCCGACATCCCAACTCGCGGAAGTACTGCGTGATAACCGTATTATCTAGTCTAAGATCATCACGTAGATCTGAGGGGTCTGTAGCGAGTTCGTTGGCCGAGTTCCCGCCCTGCGCGCTGGCGCCGCCGTCCTTGGCTGGTTGAGGGGGGATGTGCAGCGACAATGCGCAGACGGTGGTGTGCAGGAGGGTGATGTCGTTTTTGGAGAGGTGCGAGCCCTGCGGGACGAAGCGGCGACGGATCGCGTCGATGACGGGGTCCGGAAGGATGTTATCTGTAGATGTAGGTGCGGGCTGGGGGGTGTTCTTTGCAGAGATGGAGCCCGTGGAGGAGGAGAGGACGCGGCGGAGGTCGTCGCGGGGAGGGAGGCGTTTGCTTCCGGGTCCTGCGTCGCGGCCGCCGGGGCGGAGGGAGCGGGCAAATTCGAGAAGGAGAAGGATGAAGCGGAGGATTTGGATCTGTGTGGTGTTTCCTGATTTGACGACTGCCTCGACGCGCCGCGATACGTATCGTGAAGTCGTTGTAACTGCGAGTCCGGAGCCCACTGTCTCCGTCCACTCCTTGATACCGGGCAACTGGCGCAGTGTCGAGGAGCCATTCGGAACCAGCGCGTCCACTGGATATACATCCGCTGGATGGGTAGCAGCCAGGTTCGCCTGAGGAAGAGGCTTTGCAGCTTGCACCTGCGCCTGCACAGCAGCGGTCTTGGAGGCCATGTCCGTAGCGGAGTCGGCAGGCATGGACGAGAGGAGAGCGTTTTCGGCGGCGTTGGCAGCGCCGGCAGGGGCATTGGAAAGTTGGGCGTTTTCGGCCATGGACTGGACGACTTTCTTGGATTGTTTTGTACCGAAAGCGTGGGTGAGGGCGGTTTTTTGGGCGCGCATTGTGTGCTGAACGATTAGCATGTCTTTATACCAGTAGAATAAGAAAAGGAAGGCATACCATCTCTTCGTCCTCGCTGCTTTCCTCATCCTCAAGAGGCTTCATCTTCCTCACAGCACCCCGCAGGGTAACCTTCCGCGCCTCGACGAACTGCCATGTCTTCTTCTCCGGGTCAATCACCGCAATGTAATGCTTCAACTGCGAGTCCGCATCATCATTCGCTTCCCGTCCCACAAAGTCTAGCTTGGGGTGCTCAGACGACTGTAGCAGAATCTCAGACGAGACGATTCCCTTATTGCGCGTGGAGGAAGAGGTGGAAGAAATGTTTGCGCGCGGTTTGAGGTAGGGTTGGAGGTTGATGTTTCGGGGTTGGTTGACTCCGGGGGTGGTCACTATACATTTCCCGTTAGCCGGCTTTTTTTTTTTTTTTTCAACTGATGTATATACCAATGACAGGAGCCAGTTCGCTATTGTCCTCGACCAAGCTGGCGGATAGCGGAGGTAGATCCTGTAGTTCGAGAGCCGGCTTTTTGCTGGGACGCTCGTGGCGGTCTGAGTGCCGCTTGCGCTTTTTGTCGATTTTGTCTGAAGGCATTTTCTTTATATTGGGATAATAATGGTAGAAATGAATTTGGAGATAGTAGAAAAAATTGAAAAGTCGGAGATTCGGGCTTGGCAGAAAAAGGCGGAGAGCAGCAAAAAAAAAAAAGCGGGTATCACGAGACCAGTGACGATAACGCACAATGAACTATTCGCAATAACTCCAGCACTACAGAATAGAAGTTACAGTCATTGCATGGCAGCAATTAAGTTACAGCTACTATATTTTGTAGAATACAGTCATGTCACCATGTCATATTTTTGGTAATTCTTTTAGATCGGAATGACCTCTCCATAGCTCTAGCACCCCAGCTGCAACAGTAGGCCGGTAGGTGAAATAACTTAAATCGAGCAGAAATTGACCAGTTCCCATGCAAACACTCCCAGGATCAATAGCAAAGGATCCCCCCAACCCCACCAAACACACAATCACCACCCCGAATAGACATTGTCCGGCGAAAGAAAATCGAAACCGTTAATTGAGCCCAGGAGGCTGGAGGTAGAGGAGGACAGGTCGAACGGCGGACTCCGGTTTTCGAGACTCGTCAAGAGACAATCCGGACAGGCTACCCGATGGAGCGGCTGTCAACGAAAAACGATCATGAGGTCATTAAGCGTCGTGGTTGTCATGTTCAGCGTTCAACGTGGAGCGGTCACACGAGAGACTGAGATGGAAAGGGACGAATCGTTTACTTCCTGTTTTTTTGTTAGATCCGTTCATCTTCGTTTGGGTAATTCCAGGGCAACTCACGATCTCGCCCTCATCTTTCTTCTCTTTCTCTTTAAACGACGAACGCGCTTCTTTCTCCACTTGGCTCTCATCTTCGTAGAAACTGTTAAGCTATGTTAGCAGCTACTCAACCAAGACTAGCCAAGCTATTAGGACACCAGATGAGAACTCACACTTCGACGAGGATGAAAGAAGATGGTTGTAAGAAAGATCCAGGAAGAGCCGCGGCGGAGCTCTTTGTGTGCGCCATGGCTGAGTCAGCACGGACTGCCGCTAAGGGCTCGCTAGTGCTGCGGGATATGTGATTGGCTCGACTGTCATCCGTGCACTGTTGCGTTTACCGAGAGCTAATATTAGTCAGCATAATGGGCGGTATTGTATTCCGCAGTACAATGTAGACGTCATTTTGATATGGCAGGAGGGACTACAGAGTATTCCAGAGTAGAAGGCAATTTGTTGCTAATAGTAGAACAGGATTGAATCTGTGCTGTTGAATTCCTTGTTGATACTACAATCTACGAGCAGATACATAGTACGCCGTGCAAAGGTATGAAGTAGTCTACAGAGCTGGGATCAATTTCCAGAAGCATTAAACTCATGCTGTATTAAAATGACGTAAATTACCAGATAACCTATGTCCAAAATCATCTGTGCTTTTCCATATCTTCATGTGAATCTCAGAGCTTTTATAGCCCTAGCCCTATCCATCAATATGCACATGCGAAATGGGAACGGGAAGTTGAAAAAAAAAATTTTAGAAGAAAAGAGATAAGATAAAAAAGAAATCATGATATCATGATATCTATTAGTAGAGGTAGCGGTAGTTGGGCGCCATATCGCCCATGTAAGCCACTTCTTCCTCAGTTGGCACAGGTGCGGTGCCATTTGCCAGGGCGCGGTCACGCCTGCGGTTATCCCACCAGCAGGCGGCAAAGTAGCATGTGCAGAGGGCAGCAGAGAAGCAGAGGAAGGATAAACTAATGATATACCCTGGTCGGTAGAGGGGAGCATCTTTCTCTAGGAAAGAGTAGGTGGATATAATTCCGCCGACTTTTCAATTTAGCACGTCAACTGGAAACCAAGGGGAGGGGAGACGTACTGTTTCCAAACCCAATCTGCCACGCGGATCCTGTACCACGTCGTCGATGTCCTCCCAAGTTCATTGTGAACCAACACACAATGACTGGCATTGCGCTGTAACAACCACTAGTGACCAAGAAGAGAGCACCGTATTGGATATTCTTTTGATCCTGCCCATGAATATTCAGCAGAATGCCATATCCTGCGATTGCAATGAGCATCGGAACTATCGTGAAAGCATACCGATGCTTTACTTTATCGGAGAGATATGCGACTATCATGGAAAAGACAAATGCGACTGCCCATGGTGGAATTGAGTACAAGTTCGTTTTGATACCTGGAAGGATTAGATTCATTCCGATGCATCCAAGAATTTCTGGACTCACTGCTATAACCATAGGTCTGGATAATAGTTGGCGCAAAGTACGCATATCCTGCTAGCTGTCAGAACCTCTTCTAGTGGAAAGTGTACGGGATCTATTTTACCGTAAGCCGTGACAACCTGACCAAAGTACATCCAACCGCCAATGATAATCTTGTCTGCTACCGGTCAATTTGCTGAATGGATCAGGGGCAGTAAAACACGACTTACAGTCCTTGAACACATCCAAGACATCGCGCCAGCCCAATTTCGCGTCGTGGTTGGCCTTTCCAACATCCTGAGCCAGCTTTGCGCGAAGGAACTCCCGCTCCTCTTCGTTGAGCCACTTGACCTCTTCCGGGAAACCAGGGACGACGAAGAAGCAAACCAACCCAACGACGGCCGTGAGAATACCCTCAATGATGAAAACCCATCGCCAACCCGCAATCCCGCGGATCCCGTCCATCTCTCCAATTCCAGCCGCGAGAACACCACCAAACGCACCGGCCAGAGTCGTGGAGCTGAAGAAAAAGCTGAATCGCTTCTGGGCTTCGCTGCGCTTATACCACATTCCCATCAGATAGAAACCTGACCGCCTTTAGTTTGTATTCGCGATTCGTAGGGGAGGGAAGAGTCACGTACATCCGGGGAAGAGACCAGTTTCGAACATTCCTATCATCACGCAAAAATATCAGTATATGCCAAATTGCAACCAGGTGCCAGGAGTGAGTTCTTACCTAGAAACCAGCGAGTAGTCATCAGACCACCCCAATTCTGCACAAAACCCTGGCAAAGCATAACAATACCAAAACCAAACATACATAGCGATACTGAGTCCGTGAATTAGTCACGTTACACAACGCCAGGGGAAAGAACAGAAACATACACCAAACATGCGGTTTCAATTTCTTAAGCAAGAGATTGGATGGAATCTCGAAAATAATATACGGAACGAAGAAGATGGTCAACGCGGTGTTGTATTTGGTCCCATGCAAAATACCCAGGTCTTCCTTGAGTCCGAGAACCGCCGCATTACTGATATTGACACTGCACAAAGTCAGAGGACGCGCGCAACATAGCGCTTAGTATCGACAAGCCATACCGATCCAAAAATGCCAACAGGTACATCACACATAAGCACGGGACAACATGCCAGTCGACCTTGGCCATGAGCTTGCGCTCTGTCGTAGTCGTCAGCGGAGGGAGGTCTGGCGAAGACATCTGGACTTGGCTTTCGCCTTTGTCATCGGGATCTATAATGGGCACGCGACGACCGCATGTCAGCGAAAATATTCGAGGCATTGGTGAAATAGGAACAAGTGGGAGTGTGAAAATGGTGTCACTGGAACACGAACCTGTAGTGCCCATTGTTGGCGACGATTTATATATACGCAGGAGTAAATTATGGCGGAATTCGATTTGACAATGCTTGTGCGACGATTCAGGGCAAAGGATTGACCGGGGGTGGTGCAATTCGAAGAGTTTGCTTAGGGACAAGACATTGGCGCAGGACTGTGGTACAGCAAAAGGACGGCTAGAGAGGTGGATAGGAGTGCAGAGAGAGATAAGAGATGAGAAGACAAAGGTGAAATTGAAGATGAGAGGACCAAGCTGAAAGAGAAAGACAAATAGAACAAATTCAAATCAAATCAACCAAAGAGGGGAAAGCAGCTAAATAACCCGAGGCCAAATCCCAGGCAAATCAGAGCGAAAAAGGAGCAGCGATGCAGATCCGAGGCCGCTAGAGAGTCTATCCGCCAGCGATCTCGGCCCTTGCGCGAAGGCGTGGATACAGGGAATAATCTGTAATACATAGCTAGTCATTCCTGGAATGTATGCATATTCTTATCATCTACAAAGTATACATGTACAAGCATTCTATTCGATGCTCTCATTTGTAACTATGATTTGTAGTCCTCGAGAAACAATTAAGCGGCCAATCACACCAGATCCTCGGTCCCGGTTAGGCTTCTCCGCAGTTCCAGTGCTTGGGGTCGTATTGTGCACCGTGGTATTTACAGTAAATACAGTACAGAAGAGTCATGTGCTTGGATGATTCAATATAGGATACTCTGTAGTCTGCTCTCTGTGCTCGACAGGACGGAAGTTATCAAAAACGCACAGTAGCAGTGGTATGCAAAAATTCAATCTTCAGTCAAGCTCAGCTCAAAATCTCAGCTCGACCCACGAACTCGCCGAGCCCGGAGGATCTCCGCCACTCGTGGGTCCATCCGGACTCTTGATATTTCTCTCCGATCTTATTGGTAATCTCCTCTCCACTAAATATCAAAGACAACAACTCGCAGACGCGGCTTCCAACATAGTACAAAAGAAACAAAGAATATATGAACCACGCTATCAATGCTTACTGTCTTGGTCTGTTACACGCACACGCGACAGTCAAGCTTCGAAGAATGCTGAGATGAGATCATTGGACGCTCTGTAATTGGAAGAAAGATGTGATAAAAATAAAATAGTATTACCTTACAGACGCCCATGAGATTTATATTGCAACTAACAGGAAATTAACATATGGACAAGTATCCCAAAGAGGAATGTACGTGAGAGGCTAGCAGAAGACGAAGACAAAGAAAAGAGAAAAAAACATGTCGTATAACACGCCGAATCTCGGACAACTTGTACCACGTGCAATCATTTGCCATGCTGTGAAACGGGCGTCTTTTTTTTTTTTTTCTTTCTTTGTTCCTCTTCCCAATCTCAGTCATACTTTCCCTGAATTAATTCATTGGCTTCTCATCTTCTTCCACGGCTTTTCCCCAGGCCTTCTCGAATTCTGAAGCCGGATCGGTTCCTCCTACGACATTTGATCCTGCATCCGCCATGGGTGGTATGAGTGAAGTGGTGTCTTCCTCCTCCCGATCAGTCATCAATGACTCGGTCTTGATCTTCGGCTCGGATCCCGACACTTCGAGATCAAAGTTCGAACTGTAAATCACTGCCGCGAAAGCTTCCAATTCCCGAGCACCCTGGTCCATGGCTGTCAAATACTCATTCGGAGGATTAGCCCCATTGCCAATCACATGTGCCTGACGTGCCAGCACTGCCAGCACATTAGCAAGTTTCGTCTTGCGCTCTGCAATCGTTGTTGTCGAGTGCAACGGCTGAGAAGAAGTGTCGGGGGCCAGCGAAGACTTGAATGCGTCGTTGGCACACTTCCGTTCAATCAGGGTTGCAAATCCTTCGTTGTTCAAGAGAGTTAGGACGTGGCCAAACGTAGGAGATTCAATCAAGTCCGCCGTCTCGTTCAAGAGGTGTCTCAGCGTGGATGCTGTCTGGGGTGATGCAGCAGATGTTACTCCAAGCACGCCGGATTCTACCAGGAGGCTGTCTTCCTCCTCACGTGGCGGCAACAGATACGACAGCCATTTCTGAGATCTGCACACGGTTAGTACAAGACATTTTCGCAGGGGGTCGTAAAGCATGCCTTCGCTCCTCTTCCGTGCTACCTTCAACATTCATGCGAATCTGGACCGTCAATTCCGACAACTTGGATACCGAAATGTCTTCCCGGGGATTCAGAGGACCAAATGTCTCCGAAACAGCAGCTTGTACCCGTTCCATCAACTGCTTCCAACCCTTATGAAGAAGCCACCAGCTGAAAGCAAGATACCGTCTGTTGGTCTCATAATCATTTCCTAGAGTCTGCGTAGGGTCGTCATCATCATGGTCCTCAAGGCGGATTGTAGATGTATTCGCCGGAGGTGTTGCAAGAGAGATCACACTCGACAGGTAGTTCCGACGGCCAAGCAGGTTAAGTTGGATCCGAGTAAAGATGGTCAAAAGGGACAGGGTGTAGATAAGAGTAAAGGCTCTGGTGATAGCTGCTTCCGTCAGTATCAACCATTCCTGATCCACAGATCCATCGAGCATAACATACAGGTAATCTTCACTTCATTCCAGAGCTGGGTCTTATTCCGCTTCACCCGAGGAGGCGGCGGTGGCTGCTGCTGTTCTTGTTGCTCCGGTTGCTGCTCCGGCTGTCCATTACCCTCACCGGGCGCCTCTCCAGTCTGACTAGCATGAATAAACCCTTCACTAGCCAAGCTCCGACGATCATCATCAGGCAAACTGGGAGACACTGAACTCAGATCCGACCCCGTGGCCTCCCCAGCATTCAGCCGAGCTAACCGCTCCGCCCGTTTCCTCTGCAATTCCTTTGTCAATTCCTCCACTGGTAGAGCCTCGAGGATATCCTCCGTCGCAGTAGGCAAGAGTGCAAGAACGGTATAGGTGCAATCGTTCTGGTTCTGTTCGAAGCGTCGTCGCAAACTGTAATTCGACTCGCGTGTCAGCTCTTCCGTACGCGATCATTTGCTTTCATGATAGCGGTTTCGATCGACTAACTTCTCTCGAGCAATTCTATCGCTGCTCATGCGCTCACGCGCTTCTGAGATCTTGGTCAACACGTATTGTCCCGCAAGGTAGCCGGCTCCGATGACGCCAGCACCGATTGCGAGGCCTTTGCGATTGCGGCGGAACCAGCGCCTCGTCGCACCGATCATGCTGTATTAAGCTTTGGAGATTATATTAGAATAGAGAGGAAGTAAAAAAAATTGCTTCAGGATATCTTCATTTGTTCATCGTATTGTGTTCATAGGTTAAAAAGATAGCTAGGATTTGGGGGTTGGCAGGAACGGAGGTCGATAGCGGTCGGGAATCTCTGGGACGCGGCCGGCCTCGGTTAATGATAAACGGTGTGGCAGGTGGAAGATATGACCGCTGGCACTGGGACTGTTTATGGTTTATACGGGATGGGTACAGTGTATATACAAGTTGCTATATGCAGAGACGAAGCAAATCTTAGGTTTCTATCCTATCAAGGTATTCATCCTGCATGGGCTGTAAGACCGGATCTCATGTGCCCAAAACGACAGCACGTGATACGCCCGATGTTTGCGATCAGTTCATAAAGGAGTCGACATCCTCCAAAGAGCATCGGAATAGCTTGATATGACATGCCAGTTATCTTTTACAGTTCTTGACACTTTAACTACGTGGATAACCCCTTGTCTTGTTAGTTGAGCTGTCAGGTTGGGTTGGCAGATATGGCGGTGGTGGCGGTGATAGGGCATTTCCTATTCTGGATCCGATGTACGTGAGTCTTCACATCATCATCCTCTAGGCTACATCCGTACATAGATAGTCTACTTCTACTGCTATATCATTGTGAATACTTTCCATTATATCACACCTTACCTTTCGGATCTCACCTTTCAGAAATCAGTCTCTAGTTCCGCGTTCAAAATGACAAGTGTTCAAGAAACCGTTTCTTCATCTGAGAAACAGATTCAAGAAGAATCTACGGATTATGAAAGCCTTTTTAATAACCCTCTTTGGAATACTAGCCCCGACTTAACCCAGCCGGCGTCAGAAACCAAGGGTAAGACCCCCCTCAGTGATCCATCACAACACGAGCTAATCAAATCATATTTATAGATGCTGAAGTTACTGGAGAGCTCCCCTCGCAGCCAAGGTTACTCAACCATGGGGAGAGGATAAAGGAGCTAGAATCGCTTCTCAACGATCCACAGTTTAAGTACCAAGAAGAGAACATTCAAGCTGCCATTAAATATCACGGGACGTTCAAACCGAAAGAGCAGTGCGGCAGCAAAAAAGCCTTCTTCAAACACGGCTCTCAAGTAAAGGAAGAAGAGTTTAAGCATTCTCAGGCATGTAGCTGCATTGGTGGATGGGCGGAGGTAAGTGGTCTCTTAGCCCTAGACTACTGGTCATGGTCCTGATCAGACTCAACAGCCTCGTTACGGAAATCCGTGGCGTAAAATCACTGATGACGGGGTTGATAATTCTTACCAACGTGCTTCTGAAGGAATTGAGGCTAAGGCCGAAAAGAAAAAGGAAAAAGAGCTTCGTGAGCTTAATAAGAAAATGATTTATGGGTTAGGAAGGTATCGTTCCTTATTACCGTCATATAATTCTCCATGTCACTGATTACTGGTTTACTATAGCTCGATTTTGAAACCCTTTCGCCGATTGACTAAGGCAGTTCCGAGCCAATTCAGAACTTCGAATACACAGCCCTGAGAATTCGCTTATGCCGGTTTAGCATTGCTTCATTCACACCAGATTTGCACGATGATATTTTCTGGATAATTGCTATAAGTTAGTGGTGTTAGACAAACAATGAATGATTTACTTGAAACTGTGATGGTAGTAATATGCCACTTTTTCGTCTGGGTGAAACCACCTTACGTTTTCCCCATCTTTTTATCCGCAGGTCTACACAGGATGCCTCGCCTCAAATACAGCAAACAGTGGGTGAATCATCTCAACGTGGCAGTATAGCATCATATTTGAGCGGTATTAAGTCTATGGTACGGTATTCCTTAATCAATCGTTCCTCCCGTGTCCCCCTCCTGTGGTCTGTAGCCACGAAGAGATCTTAATGATAACAATAAGAGATAAAACGCTTTTCTCCAGCACGTCGACAATTCTTTAGCCGCCATACTATTCCATCCAAGCCCATAAGTGCTCCCCATGAGATACATGTCTACTTTGAGAATGGCTCCAGAACGAGAACCCTGAGCCAAATGGGTCTTTACAATGGTTGAAAGTAAGCAATATATTATTCAATATCACTAATGGCTTTTTTTTAATCAGCTCAACAAGTCCTGTTGCATTCCAGCTCGACTAGACGTCAACTCGGCTTTTATCTCCAGCTGGCACCGCGATTTTCGCTATGGACGGCCAAGTGCTACAGAAGAGGCGACGTGTCCTTGGAATTAAAATTTCCGGGGTGAGATAGCCAACACTTTGTTTTGAGAGGGCTCTTCCTTTAATACCCCAATCCAACCAGCAAGTCGGCTATGGGTATGATTCATTCTCTCTAGGGTTGATGGTAGTGGGACATACATTGAGAGCCTATTGTGCATACAAAGTGCTCAGGGGATGTGAAAGGCAAGATAGTATGGACTTCCTACTCCCCAAAATACAAGGTCACATTGCTAAGTAACATTATGGTACGTGGAGCCAATGCTGGGCGTGTTTGTCGACTCCCATAGTTTTCATGGAATATTTACCGTTCTTGGTCCGATCAAACGAGTAGCATTCTACATCGAATACTATAAATGGCCACTGTACCGAAGGAACGACTGGATAAACAATGGACCATTGAGTTGACATGACTTTCGATTGTCCGAAGTATGGTTCAGCAAAAGCTACCCGCCTCCTCGTCGCTATTCCTGCTTAGATTCCCACCCTGACAGCACATTCTGATACTCTTCTCTTTCTGGACGCAGCGACAAGCCCTCTAACTTAGAAAGTGGAGGTTTGATGGCAGGATGTTTGACGACTGGTTCGGCCGTCCTGAGTTTTCAACTGTGGATTTCGCTACAGGCTAAGACTCAAAAAGCCTGGCTTATGCAGTGGAATCGGGTGTGATGGTCCCGCTAGGGATTCATTTGTCATTGGTGCTTTCTCTATGGAAACGTTCTGTTGGGAAGCGGGAAGTCGGAATTAGGAGCAGGTGATATTGATTTTATATCAAAATTTCTGGCTTTTGCTTTCTTGGTTGGAGGCACTATATGGCTACGATATAGGATATGGAATCGAAGACCGACATGCTGGTTTAGTGGGCACTAGTTGCTTTATTCTCGGCTTTCAATTCCTTTTCCAGACAAGAGCTCCCAGGCGTTTAAACATAGTTTGATGCTTAAGTAAAACTATCAATGCCTTTCAGTCAAGCATCAACTTGCTTGACTGCATGCTCTGTTCTCGTGCTCTGATCAACTCTACAAACTAACTGCGGCTGAGATAGCATAGCACACCTCCCTAACTAGTGATAAAACAGAAATATCACTACTAAAACCCCCTAATACCAACAAATAGTCTGGCCAGTAATTACTCCGTACATAAAACCAATAGTCATGCATCTTTATCAGCTGACTAGTGATGACTAACCCCTGGCATATTCCATCCCCTTCCTGGCGTCACATCATCATCACTTATCCAACATCCCTCAAACTATTTATTCACTCGAACTTCTACGGTACTTTTTCCCCCCAGTTCACACGGCCCAGCTGGCCGTATTCTACAGCCAAAACTGGGTCGTTATTAATCTACCTCATACCAAATATAACCGAACCGTTACATACCCGAAGACCTTCCCCAGAGTTCTAGCCAAATGGAGCCCCGCAAAACCCCTCCAGAATACTTTCTGGAAATTTTCGCAGACTCCACGACCGTAAGAGATGTATTAAAGGGTATTCCTTCCTATTCTCATCTGTCTAAAGATAAAAGGGAAAATATATACTAATACAGAAAGGTATCCTAAACCTAATCTTCTTCCACCGATACTTCCCCTCCATCCGTCCCAGCACCTTCGACGTCCTAGACTTCACCCTCCCCGCTATCAACGACGTCGATCTCGAAACTCTCATCGACTCCCGCGTCTCCTCGCTCGTCCGCCAACACCTTTCCTCTGCCGCTGCAGGCAGCAATAATGTTCTCGATGGTGGGAGTGGCGGCGTGCGCGGTCGGATAGCGGTCGAGTTCTATGAGAAGAAACGAAGGAGACCCGGGATGTGGTTTGGGGGGTTGGCTGGGATGACAGGGAAGGGCGAGGAGGAGGTTTGCTGGGAGATTTGGACGCTGGATGTTACTATTGCTACGCCGAGGACGGAGTCTGGTTGCACTTCCCTTACCTGGTTGATATGATACGTTCGGGGCTGATAAAAAACAGAACGCGCAAAAGTTCGCAAAGCCATGGAGAATATGCTCCAGAAAGCAGCCTTCAAGATCCTCGCCGTCGTCAACAGGGATAAAGATCATATCCCGCCCATCACGACCAGCGAATCGAATCCGTTCCCGTATCGCATTGTGCTGAATCCGCGGAGCGACAGTTGGCAGAATCGCATCGGTATTGGGTTGTATTAATGCGAGGGGTTGGCGGGTTGAAATGTTGTTCAAGCGGCCGGTTCATACATGCGTGCATTTATATACGGCATACGTCGATGGCGATTGGCGACTATATCGGGCTACGATACCCTTACATTTTACCATTCATCATAGGTTGGTGACTGAACATTGCTTCTAATGCTGCGTTGGTGTTGCGGAGTTTCGCGGTTTCTGGATGTTTTTAGGGCAACTGTACAATATCTTACCTTAGATAATATAACCTTTGAAGACGTTCAGATATCATAGATCACTGGTGAAATCGCAGGATATGAAAATCAACAGTAAACGTTTTTGGATCAACAATAAAATTCAACGCATATGATAGCATAACAATTCAACGCAAATACCATTCCCGAGATTCAAGATATGGCAAAATAAAAACACGCAAACGTAGTGAAACCATCATATCTCTCTATTCCCCTTCTTTCTCACCGTACCTCCGTGTTTTTCTTCTTCTACCCTTCATTCCTTCATAACCAAATCTAGTGGTCAATCAATTCGTTTACCACGGGCCTTTGGACATAGATAATCGACTTGGTTCATGGCTGAACGAGCACTGGCCGTGAACATCTAGATCCAGGCGGTGAATAAAGTCTCCGGGCGGTCGCGTTTACTGAGACTTGGCAGCGGCCTCGGCCTGAGCACGGAGGTTGGCCGAGGTCGAACCGTTGTTGAAGAAGCGGCCGAGGACAGGCTGGAGGAAGGAGTGGAAGACAATTTGGGCACCGCTAAAACATGTTAGACCATCGCGATAGATTCCTGGGGTGCAGCAACTTACTTGGTCTGGGGAAGAGACATCCAGAGGACAAGGACGAACTTGAAGATGTAGTAGAAGGCTAGATAACGGGTCAGTCGTGGCACTTCGGGTCCAATATGTAGCAAACTTACGGAACCAGTAGGCAGCGCTGATGGCACTCTCAACAACGGTCAGGAGAGCATAGACGACCCAGTACTGCAAATCACATAATTGTCAGTCGGTTTCTGCAACGGGAATGGGGTCACGTGAGAATGGGCGAGAAAAGCCGCCCGTGGTTCCCGACAGATACCATGGTGGGCTTCCCCGACAGCGACGGATAAATAATCTATTCACTATCGATCGCTTTGTGGAATTCGTGTAGATAAAATGAAGGGCATTATATCATAAGAAACATACCGTCAACCACTATATCGCAAAAAGCATCATGTCAGCCGACTCGATCACCGCACAGAAAGATAAGAAAACTCACCTGAGTGTCATCCCGAGTACCAGGTGTGAACAGGGCGTTAATGGAGTAGTAACCGGGGATAAGGAAACCAGCGAAGTTAACGAGGAACTCGCCGGCGATGTTAAAGAAGACGAGGAAGAAGTAGACGCCGACAAGACCCAGGATCGCATACACCTTGGGGACATTGGTCTGGCGCTCCAGGTTGTTAAGGATGGGGTACTTGGAGAGCTGCAATCGTAGTTTTAATTAGCATCGTCTATCTAAACATGTTCCTGGTGTCTGCGTAGTGGCAGGCCGTCGAAAACGCTGTAAAAAAAGAGCACACAAATCTTACCTCCTTGTCGAGCTGAGCAACCATGTGCTGGGCACGGTCCTGGAAAGTGGCCATTGTGGAATAATCAGATTATACCTAACTGAATGCGATAGAGTGTGTTGAATTTAAATGTGAACAGGTGGATAATGAATCGAGAGCGATAGCAAAGTTGGTGTAAGGAAGAGAGAGATCGGTAGCTGAAAGCTGGCGTTAGAGATGACGGTGCGGTCTATCACGTGATAGGTCATGACGTCGGAAGGCGGGCGTATTGCCCTCTTTTTGAGTCTGCCTTGTACGAGACCAGACCAGGTATAAGGCAACGGAGTACTACTTTCTCCTATTTTCACAGAATCCCGAACCCCAATCCACTGCTCACTGGGTCAGACCTGGCCTCTGCGGGTATACCGCTCTCTGCTCAATGCTTCGAGTTCGTTCGTGTCCGGCGCTAAACCAATGAAGACACCGAGTCCAGATGCATCCGTGCTTCCGCATGTATAGGCACAAATGTCCCAAGGCCTGGCTTACTCCGTGCACCATATAGCGTAGAAATTGCGCACACCGACCTATCACTCAGGAGGGCAGGGTAAAGAGAGGAGATAGTGATGTATCTCACCGGCCAGTCACATCGCCGGTTGGTGAGCGCCGAATATGCAGCCGTCCAGGTGCACAAGTACCAAAAGTACGGATACATTGGTAAAAGACCAATCCGATGTTCCGTTTGTAGCTGTGTCGGCAATTATCTACACCACCTTTGGTGTACAACTGAGCGTACATGTACGGCGTAGCTGTGTGCACTTGTACAAGTGCATATCCCTCAGACTGGAGGGGTTGATTGGTCACTTGTCTACCTTCCTATTGCATTAAAGGCAGTGTGCGCTGTCCCCTGTGGTTGAGCTGGTCTCCCCTTTAGCATCCGTTTGAAGGGGGTTCTAGAATATCTCGAATCTACCTTGCCATCCTTTTGACTGCGCCGTACTTCGTACAATTACACCACCACGGCCACCGCTATATATATCCACAGAACACACTGATACAATCAGTATACCATGAAACATGGGGGCATTAAAAAAAAAGAAAAAAGAAAAAAGAAATCCATCAGTACTCCGCTTACAATCTACTCAGTCAAAAGAGTGCATAATCTGAAACTTAATTAACGTCTCACAAATGGTGAACAAGACCAACAACTGACTTGTACTATTGTATCTAAAGAATAGACATAAAATCAAGTTATTAAGTCATCCAAGGCAAGATGGCCGAGCGGTCCAAGGCGTCAGGTTAAGGTTACCTTAGCAGACAACTTCCTCTTGAAGTTTCCTGATCTCCGACAGGGGGCGTGGGTTCGAATCCCACTCTTGTCATTTCTTTTTGCTCTTTCTTTGTCCATACCTTTTTTCACTTTATGCTCCGAGACAGACCAACCCAACAACGGCGAATCAGAGAAGTGGAATTATGGTTCATATTGGACCCATGAAAGAGGGTGTCGTACAGTTCCCGTATGGACATACAGAGCACGCCGTACTGACCAGACAGCTATACAGCGAGGACGGGGTCCCTAATATCTACCATGAAAAGACAATCCAAATTACAATCAATTGATTTTGAATGAACAATCACCAAAAGACCAAGTCTTAGGTGGTCAAATTCGGATCTAAAGTAACAATATCATCCTAGATAAGACAGTGAAAGGCAGATCTCAGACAAATCAGAAGTGAGAAGTGAAAATACACTCGCGGCCAGACTATTTTTTATACCCTTTCTTTCTTTCCATAGAAAAGAAAGAATTCGCTCGTTGATAAACAGAGCATTGCGCCATCAACCATCATTTCCATCACCGATTGAAACCACTGGAACGCCTTTCGGATGAGATACACGTAAAAATGAGACATTTAAAAAAAAAAAAAAACAAACATTGTAGGTGACTAAAGATACATATAAAGAAAGAGACGAGAAGGAAGATAAACCGATCTTACTCCTCGCCAAATTCGGCGGCCCCATTGGCACCGATATTGTTGAAGGTAAGCTTCAACTTCGGTTGCCCAGGAGTACCAGCGGCGAATGGCCCATCTGGAAGGTTACCGGCGCCCTCAATGGCCCCTGGGCTGTCAAAGTTGGCGAATTGAGGGTAATTCTCAATCTGCTTCTTCAGTTCAGAAGCACATTTGGTCTGTTGCCTTGTCAGTACCATTCATATCCACGGGAAGGGAGGGGAAAGAAAGGGAACCTACCTCAATGTCATTTGCATCTTGGAACAAGAGACTGCCGTCCTCGTTGTAGGTCCGAGCATTTTGGCACATCAACCGGATGTCGTCGTAGAAAGCTTTGGCGCTCTGGTACTCCTCGCGGTTGATCTTTTTCCGGATCATCTCCATAGCAATCGGGTTCTGGATGATCATGTAGTAGTCAGGATATTGCGACTTCGGAGGTGGCTTCATGAACGGATCAATAACAGCGCGAGTAACAGGACCATCTTCGCTGTCAGACTCCTCGGCCGGTAACTCCTGTTCCATCTCCATTAGAGACTGGTAGACGTTGTTGGTGATATCCTGCAAAGCGGCTCGATCCGTGCTACTCAACGTCTCCACAGGCTTCGCTTGCCGACCCCTCTTGCGCTTAGGCTGTGGTGTTTCCTCTATTTGTTCTTCCGCCTTGCGCTTGGGCGCTGGTCCCCTGCGGCCACGCTTCTTCGGTTGAGGAGTTTCGGAGCCATCCCGAGATGGCTCTGGAGACGACTCGATAGGCTGTCCTTTACGCGTCCGCTTATCCTTGTTCGACCGGCGACGCTCAACTCTTGCCTCCTTACGAGCAATGGCATCTTCAATGCTATCGTCATCGGCATCCACAGCCATGAGCCATTGCTCTTCGGTAAGACCATCGTCATACCGGGTAGACTTGCGCTCACGTGCGCCACGACCGGCTACTTCAGCTTCAACCTCTTCCGTGACGGGATTGTCTTCGGCCATGTAAAGTTCGGGCAGTTCATCCTCGGCCATTAAACGAGGTATCTTACCGGGGCCATACACGTCGTTATCCGCCCGGTCTTTGTCAATAGCCTGGAATGTGACCAGCTCATCAGCGGAACGGGCCATGATGTCGTTCAAGTCATCGTCATCCATTTCATCGTGGTCGCCGATTTGATCCGCAGCTTCGGCAGTCTCCAGCAGGGTCCGCAGGAGAGCATCACGTTCCTCGTTGGTGGACTTATTATCGAATTTACCAGCCTGGATGACCTTACCGTCCATGTCGAGCTTGAACTGCGCACGTTCCAGGATCTTTTCTTCAACAGAGTTGGAGCTGATCAACCGCAGAATACGGACCTCGTTCTTTTGACCGATACGATGCGCACGATCCTGAGCTTGCAAATCCTGGTGAGGGTTCCAGTCTGAATCGAAAATGACAACCGTATCAGCGGCCTGAAGGTTGAGGCCCAGACCACCAGCACGCGTCGAAAGCAGAAAGCAGAAGTACTCCGAATTGGGGTCATTGAACAGCTTCAAGAGGTCTGAACGGTCATCCGACTTGGTGGCACCATCGAGACGAAGGTACTTCAACCCCCGAAGCCGCAGGAAATCCTCCATAATGTTCATGATCTGTGTCATCTGGAAGAACATCAAGACACGATGGCCAGTCGCCCGGAATTTTGGAAGGATCCTGTCCAGAAGTTCAAATTTACCTGCGGTTCGCCAAAGAAGGTCGTTGGAGGTTCTCGCGGGATTCATTTGATCCTCCACGGGCTCGAAAACGAAAGGATGGTTGCAGAGCTTCCGCAATTGCATCAGCATGTTGCTGAGACCACGCATGCCAGTCTTTCCACCCTTTCCATCACTGACGACCATCTTGTTGTGAGTAACAAGTTGTCTGTACAGCTTAGCTTGCAAGGCAGAGAAACGACACTTGATGACACGCTCCTGCTTCTCGGGCAAGTCCTTCTCGACATCCTTCTTGAGACGCCTGAGTAGAAACGGCCGCAGAACCTTGTGGAGACGACGAATAACGAGCAACTGCTCTTCTTCACTCAACTCCATGCGATCTTGACTTCCGGTGTTGGCAAACGGTGTGTTGAACCACTCATCAAACGACTTAACCGACTTGAAAATGTTGGGCAAGACGAAGTTCAGCAGAGCCCAAAGTTCGGGAAGATTGTTCTGTAATGGAGTACCGGTCAAAATCAGACGGTATCGACAACTGTAGTATGTCGAAAGAGTACTGCTCAGTTTCGACTGTGTGTTCTTCATACGGTGACCTTCGTCGACAATCATGTGAGTCCACTTGATTTTGCTCAGGACTGGTCGGTCCTTGATAATGTATTCGTAGGTGGTCAGTAGAACCTGGAAGTTGCCATAGCGAATTTGCTGCTGCTGCTGTTTTCGTGCATTCGGAGGTCCCTTATACACGACCCTAGAAACAGTAGGTGCCCACTTTTCAAATTCCATATTCCAATTTGTCAGAGTACTGAGCGGAACAATAACCAAGAAGGGACCGTTGTTACGCTTCTTCTCAATGACATAGGTGATCAAACTGATGGTTTGAATAGTCTTTCCGAGACCCATTTCATCGGCCAAGATACCGTTTAGGTTGTTGTTGTAAAGCGAAATCATCCACTGCAAACCACGCATCTGGTACTCCTTCAGGGTACCACCGATGAGAATCTTAGGCTGATCATTGACCTCTTCGCGGATACGGTGTGCCACAGCGTAGTAGTCAATCTTCTTCTTGTCGCCACCTTCGTCGTCATCCTCGCCGGTAATAATTTCTTCCTCTTCCTCTTCGTAGAATTGCTGCTCATCTTCGCCATACCGTTCAGCTTGGCTACGCTGTTGTTCACGGACCGAGTCGGCGAGCTGCTTAAGGAAGTTATCCGTCTGCCTGAGCAGATGCGAGATACGCGAGTCCTTGGCCTGTCCCAAGAGTTTCAAGTAAGTCTCTTCATCGTTAGCCTTCAAAGCCTGCAGACGCTGCTTGGCAGTCCGCTCCACACGCTTCTGCTCTTCGCGCTCCATGTGCTGGTGGTGTTGCAACATCATGCGTCCCAATTTGTGCATGCGATTGCGTTGCTGTTGAGCAGCATTTTGAAGTTCGATGCCATGGTTGAGGATAGCCTGCAGGTGGTCGTATTGCTTCTTCTTCTCTCTGGTTTCACGAGCATCGCGCTGCTGCTTCTCCAATTTCTCGGTGATCCGAGCTTCGCGCAGAGACTGTTTCTTCATACGGCGGTGGCTGGAGCGATTGGCGGTCATACCCAAATTGTCGTAATGGAACATCTCGTTCTGGATCTGTTTGCGGAAGAGCCTTTGCTTGGGCAATAGGTTGAGCATCTTGTACTCGATCAATGCCTTCAGCTTCAGCGAATCGTCACCTGTCGGCGCGTCGCTACGACTCGTATCCCAGACACCGAGATTGGCAGGAAGTTCTGCCAGTTCTGCTTTCCGCGCATTGATCTTGTTGTATAGTACCGTTTCCCTGTCCTCGCGCACTTGCTCCAGATCCAAACCGGCAGGCAATAAAGCCGGAACGCGCGCACGGTTTGCGCGAGAAGCATGATCTCCATAGGAGATAGACTTTGCTAGCGAATCGTATGGCGACTGGAAGCTGTCGTAGTACTCCCTTGCCGGTGTTGCAGGCTCCACACTTTCAGCGGGTTGGCTTGTTTTGCCTTGCGCTACACCGTCAAGAACAGACTCGGCGGCCGAGACGTTATCGGCGGGTGCGGGTGTTTGCGGTTTCTTCGACGCGAATAATTGTTGTTGAACACGGGGAGGGATCGCGAGGTTTTTCGACAGCATTTTGAACGCCAAGATCTGGTTTCTGAGAGTTGCTAATTGTTCTGCGGAGAAGCTGCCGCTGGTGACAGGCGCATTCTGGGTAGACGAGGCCTGCCCAGAAGGCTGTGACTGTGCGCCTGTTGGCGTTGAGGCATCCTGAGATGCACCGGTAGACGAAACGGAGCTATTTCGACCTACGTTACCACCATCAGTCAGTTGCCAAGTTCAAGTATTGCTTTTGTTATGCGACAAATAATCCGGTTTGTAGAGGCCTCCTTACCGTGGCCGTTCGCAACTGCATCGGGAGTCGCACCATTCAGCTGTTGCTGACGTTGTTGCACTTGGAGCTGTTGCTGTTGTTGCGCGTACCGTTGTCTGTGGAATACCTGTTGTCGTTGGACGGCAGAGAGGAAGTTATGAGCCTTCAGGTATTCAGGATCGTCAGGGCGCACGCCTTGTTCTTGCATCTGCTTGAACTTCTAAAGTAGATGTTAGCTAGAGTCTATTGCGATAAATAGCGACAAAAGGCGACGGGGACGGAGTGGGAAAAGTCCAGATCACATGGCCAGAGACAAGGGCCCGCCAAAAAAAAAAAAAACACGTTACCTTGATGGTTTCTTGGACAGTTGCCTGGGTCAAATTTGGCGGCAAACCCATATTTCCAGTCGCCATATTTGGCGTTGGCTGGAGAGACGCCATGTTTTGGTTATTCAGCGCGTCGTAACAGTGTTCATAAGCGACGTAGATACGTTGGGATGGCAGACAAGGCTATATGTGAATGCGATGGAGCAACTGCTGTCAAAAAGAGAACACGTGAAGGGCCCCAGAAAAATAAATAGTAAAAAAAAAAAAAAGGCCGCGGAAAGCAACAAAGTCAAGGTCGCGCCTAGTGTGAGGAAAAAGGCGCGTCAAACTATTGACGGGGACGGGGGCAAAAGGTTCCCTTGTGTGGATAACAACGTGTATCAAATTCCTTGGCGATATGTGGAATCCGTGATGGTTGCGAAATGCACCCGGTCGGGGATGAATTGAGAGACCGCGGGTAAGGAGAAAAGAGAGGGAATTGAGAGGGGAGGGAAAGCGCGATGGCGACTGGGGAGTAAGCCCAGTGGGAATTCGCCGGAAGCACAAGGCGCGTGGAAAGAGAGAAAAAAAATACGGGGGGGGATGGGGGATGGAAATGGCAGAAAAAGACGATGGATGGATGGATGGAGATGAGGGAGGGGACGGACTGGACTGTTCGCGACCTGTTGCTGCTGCTGCTGCTGCTGCTGGTATCGTCGTGGTGGTCGGGGACGCTGGGAACGGGACACCGGCAGAAGTTTCGGCTACACGTGATATGATGACTCAGTTGTCTTGGCGGACATTCTACAGTGCTACAGTAGGAACAATGCTACTCGGCTTCAATTCTTTCCAGAGACTAATACAATTAATCATAATACAATAGCCATACTCCTCGCTCGCTTCCGAATAATTCAACCGAAACTCCTAAACATACAATATACGCTGTGAATGCGATTATACAGGGTGAACTAAACTCAGTACGCACCACCTGCGAAAACAGGTCGCTTCATCGGAGGCGGCGGCGGTGGGGGCTTCTTTGCACGCGATGGTGGCGGCGGTGGTGGTGCCTTCTTGAACGTTCCGGAGCCGTTTATAGAACTGCCTCCCTGGTAGAATCCGTTGCCATACGAGGGCGTTGGAGAGGATCGTTCGCCGTAATACCCATCAGGGCTGGTGCCGGTGGAATAGTTCTCGGAATGATCAGTGTACGGATCAGAAGCGACTCTGCTGACGGGTCGGAGTTGAGAGATACGAGCACCCAAGTTTTCGCTTGTTGTTCGAGATGAATATGAGTTGTTGTAGACAGGTTCCTGCCGTAACTGCGTAGGTCCCTCGAAAGTCGAAGTTCGGCTGATGGCTGGTCGCTGGGTATCAATGTCGGCCACATAGGGGTCGCGCACCGGTGATTCTGGAAGTACAGGCTTGCTCGAACGGACGATGGGAGTGGGTTGCAGCATATTTGTGTTCTCCTCGTGAAGAGGCTCGAAGCGCTCGTGATGAGAATACGCCGTGTTGGAGCGGGTGCGCCCAATGCGACGGCCGTTGTTAGGAGTACGCGGAGAACCTTGACTGCTGTGGTATGAAAGTTAGCGATTGTCCTGAAAATCCAGTATCCTGTTCTACTCACCCGCCAGGCCAATCATTCTTCAGCTGGAGAAGTGCCTCCGTGCATTGCTCGTGATACTTCAACTGAGCGTCCAAGAAGGCTGACATGTCGACAACACCTTCACCTTCGGTCTCTTTGACATCCTGCATCCGTCGGAGTACATCGTCGTTCGCCTCTTCGTACTTGACTTTCTGTGTCCGCAGTTCTTCTTCCACGCGGAAGTCTTCTTTCTTCGCTTTCTGCATCTTGGAGAGAGAAGTATCGTAGGCTAGTCGGCGGCTATCGAGCTTCTTGCGAGCATTCTATCATCTGATTAGATTCTGGTCCATTGAGCAAACAGGCAATGAGATAGTACCTGGTAGTCTTTCATTTGAGTCATGGATCTGTCGAGAGACTCCAGCCAGGTAGCGTTCGCCTGCGCGATGTAGCCTTCCTGCACACGTGCGACCCGTTCTTCGGTGCGTCCGAACACTAATCACAAGAACATTAGCCATGCCTTTTCGACCAGCGTAAAGGACCACGGATACTCACTCGTAAGACAGCGACCATACTCGGAATACGCATCAAAGTCCTCCCCATGGGTGACCATGCTAGTTCCCAGATGAGCAATTGGTAGTGTCTTCTCCTTGTCGTCGCCTTCGCTGCGCTTGGAAATGGACTTGAGGTAGGAAGCCAAGGCTTTGTGGATGCGATCGAGACCTTGGACTTGTTAGCCATCATCGAGAGTTACCAATGGCACGGTTGCTCACCTTCGTGCCTGACATTCATCTCTGTCTCCATCGCTTTGAAGTCATCCGTCAAATTGGTCCTGACTTCATTGCCCATTCTCTCTCCCGCCCATTGCCTGAACCGATCGAACTTTCGGTTCATTGTGATGGTTATGGTTGTATAGATGAATTGTCGTAGAGAGCAGGGTGGTAGAGTATGATAGGAAATTATAAAGACTGTCGCGTGAGATGTTGCCAAAGAGCGTGTGTAGAGAACAAGAGAGTGTGTAAGTAGACGCGAAACGAAAGACCAATACCCCACGGGAGAAGAAAAAGAGGAGGAGGAAACGGGATTTAATGGAAAAACACGCCACCAGAGTTTAGCTAAGGAGGAGAGGCAGTGCCTGCCCCTTTCGGCATCCCAAACTGGTGCTTCAGGAAGACCTGAAACTTGTTGCTTCTGATGGGCCCAGAACCGAGTCTGATTGTCCGGTGACACGCGTTGGTGGGGCAGCGGTGGAGGACACTACTCAGGGTAGGTTTGCCACGGGTGTTGCTATTCTGGGAATGTCAGTCTGCATACGGAGTACCTACACTACTAGTACATACTACATACTACATACTATTGTACTGCTACTCTACGCTTTAGACCAAGAGTAACAATGTATAGTTACAAGTACCCTGGTCTTTTTTTAAATTGGGTAGCATGCAATGTTACATCCTTAGGGGAAAATAAAAAGAAAAGAGTACGCCATCAGACGTGCACCCTGCAGATCTTCAACAGTGCGTTATCCCATACAAGGCAAGTATCCAGTGAGCATGAAGTCATTGCGATTATAATTAACAAAGGAGTGGGGGGGGGGGAAGCCTTTGATAACGATCTTTCCTATTTGATTGTGGTTTTACCGAGACATTCTGAGGTCGAACCAAGGTACAGCTGGCTCTTGCGTGGAATAATGTGTATGTAGATTGATGGAATGGGACATTGAAAATAGCATCATCGATATATTTTGGCAATTGGCCTCTCAAAGACAAATTTAAAGCCCTATTCAGAAATAGTAAAACCCGGCACTACGAGCCAAGCTGGTCAATGCATACCCCATATGTACCTTGTCCTTAGCTTATCTGCGATACTCCCGTACCTGACAGTCGATCAAACCAAGAGATTAGCCAGGACAATAACGGAAAGAGCGTTCCATGTTTCGTATGGAGTACCCCTGGTACTGAAGGGATGCTAGATACCAGTGACCAGATCATGATTCAGTCATTTCATCCTCATACTACTAGCATCTTCGCCGGCGGATTCAGGATGCAGAAGCTTACTGTTCTACCCATTTCAATTTATTACCAGATAGAACCAAGGCCACCATGACTGCTACTTCAAGACAAAGCCGCCATAAGTCAAGAAATTGCTCTTGCGCCAGTTTGCCCACACCAAGGGGCCCAGAACTACCGCAGATGATTTTGATATACAGCTTGTGATTACAAAGAACCACATCGATGATCTCGGATGCCAAGGAGCACAGATGGACTACAGTGCCTTAGCAAACATGTGTCAAATCGTCCCAGAAGGCCGCGGTGCCGAACACAATCTCAGCGAGCGAGCTTTTAATATCATCATATAGCAAGAAAATCAGATGTGGATATACTCTAGAACATCTACCTAGAAATGGGTTTATTTCCTATAATGCTGATGAAGAGATTGCCGAACGAGCATTGCCTGGTCATATTGATAAGATTGTGTGGTTCTATAGTCAACCAGTTCAATGAAGTTCCCAAGATAGCAGGCTTACAAAGCCCTCTATTGGGATGATGGTTATATTGATGTTTTCTTTTAAGATGCCTACCAGCTGTTAGTTCGGATTCTTGTATACAATCAGCTTCTCAAGCCGGATCGCTTTAGCATTAAAAATGTACAAGCTGTTATTGTCAAGTTCCTTCGAGGCCCTGGGGGGATCTCTGAAAAGAGCTATTTGAACCACTGCAATGTCATGTAGATTCGAGTCATTGAAAGAAAGAAGTGATATGCAACTCCCCTACTACAATAAGAATGACGGTACATATTCGTAGATTTCCACTCGGCAAAGAGATCTTCATTACGAATCAAGCCACGAAAAATAAATCGAGTCCTGTTTCAGATTGAGTATCCCCCGTACAAAGCACGGTTTATATACCCTGTTCCCGGCAGATTTAATTTCATGTCGCATGCCCGTCAACCGGCTAGTCAGTCAATCGGGATGCTTGATTCAATCCAGGGTTACCCCTGGCTACGCACGCACGCATAAGGAGTACGAGTTTTCAACAGGAGTACCGGTACTGCTTTATATATGTATCTCAATGCGTGTTAGTGGATAACAGGACTAGATATTGAAGGTGTAGAGTCAGCCAGTATGGAGTTATATAGTAGATGTATTTCGTTCGGCCATGGAGCGCATCGATATGCAGAGGTATGAGGCGGTTCGGAGTCTTGGTGTTGGTACTTTCACACCTCAGGGTCAAGAAAATAGAGCACATAGAATAAGGACATGAATACATAGGTCATTAGAGGAATAGGCACAGCTGAACTCGTAACAATTCCCATTTTGAACACCATAATGCAAATTCTTTTGCTATGATACGCCCACACAATGCACAGACACTGGAAGAAAAATTTCCGACTTTTTTTCCCTTTCCCTTTTTTTGGTCGTTGATATAAGAAAGTTGGTGGCCACAACCTTAATTCGCTAAGGACGTGTATCCGCAGTCGCCTAAGTACATTTGTCTCATAGCAAAAGAACAACATTTTCAACCCGTCACAAACAAAACTCCACCCATTAAAACCCTTACTCCTTGGTCTTCTGGGTACCACGGAGCAGACCGGTTCTCCGGGCAGCAATAAGACCGGCCTTTTGACCACGGGCAGCGTACCGGGACATGGTAGAGGCCTTACCGATGTGCTGGTGGTTACCACCACCGTGAGGCTGTAGAAAAGAAAGTCAGATATTCTGTTCTTGCAATTGTAGAGATAGAAAAAACATACGTGATCCACGGGGTTCATGGCAACACCACGAGTCTTGGGCCACGAGTTGCGCTTGACAGCGAACTTGTGCTTGGCGCGAGAAGCCTTGAGCAAAGGCTTGTCGGTACGACCACCACCGGCAACGATACCAACCATACCACGCGAGGTGTTCTTGACAACCTTCTTGGCACCGGAGGGCAGCTTGATACGGGTCTTGCCGTCCTCGGGGTTCTGGCCAATGACGGTAACGTAGTTGCCGGAGGTACGACCGAGAGCACCACGGTCACCAGACTTCTCCTCGACGTTGGTGATGACGGTACCTTCGGGGACAGAGGCGAGAGGGAGGACGTTGCCGACAGTCAGAGTAGCGTTCTTTCCGGCGTAGATGAACTGGCCAGTGTACATGCCCTCGTTGGCAATGAAGGTCTCGGTGACCTGCTTGAACTTGTAGGGGTGACGGAACTGGACCTTGGCGAGGGGAGCACCACGGCCGGCATCGTGGACGATCTCCTTCACGACACCACGGGTGTATCCATGACGCTCAGCGTAGTCGAGCGTACGGAACTGGGCGGGAGCCTTGTTGAGACGGGTGTGGGCCGCTGAACGCAGAGAAAAACGAGTCTCGTCAGCAATTCTGTATCTCCATTGTTGTTTCCTGCCTGTCGTCTTTTCGAGTTCGAAAAACGATGTTTTTGGCTTCGTTCAGGTTTTTTTTTCTGCGGTCGCACTCACTGAAAATGGATCCACGTCCCTTTCTCTGATTGCGGATCACACGACCCATGGCGACTTTTTATCTGAGGACCTAACGTTAGTATCACGAAGAAGTCCGCCTGATGACCGGGTGGTGGGAGTGTTCTTGAATGCTCGTACCTCAAAAATCGGAAAATGGGCTTGTCGGGTTGATTGTTAGGAGAGAATTCGTCGAAGAGCGGACTGTGTGGGCTTTAGGGCGGAATCGCTAATCTAACCGAGTTGGCACTAGTGCCCTTCTGGGTTGCCCTTTACGGTAGACCAAATGAGCGTTATTCTACGTTTACTTTGTACTTTAGTATGGCTAAGTACTGGGAATCAATTAAGTTCTAATTGACTATTATAAACAGCCTTTTCTCTATTATAATATGTATATTTTCAGTAGAATTCTCTATGATTCTTAAGTTGGCATGAGGATTCTGCCGACCCTAACTAGCCTCAGCTGACTAAGCCAGAAGTCTAACTTGACGCAACGCGGTTAACCTCGCGCCGGAGACCTGAGACTTGTTATTTGGCCATGATCCAAATCATGCAAGCGCATGGTGTCGCATCGATACAAGTAGCTTGAGTGATGGAAACTGCCATCAGTTTGATGGATTCTATCAGGCAAGCTATATGAACTCTAGTCCTCAAGTTCTGGTCTCTCCTGCAGAAATTTGATTGAATACCAGACTGGCGCAAGGCACGATCGCGTGAAAAGAATCCTGGTAGAACAGTCCGAACAGAATGAGATGTATACGGCTGCGTCTTTCATCAATCTACCTTGAACATACAGTGTCGATGTCAATAGTATCACCCAGGCATGGTGTCTATACGGAAAGAGACCTGACGGAGAATACGCGATTGTGATTGTCTTGGAAACAAAAGCGCAAATAACTGAGACGGGGCCTCCAGTTATCCGCCTGGATTCGAGAAAGCGCATGGACAGGGCATGAGAGCCACGCCAGTGCTAGCATGGCCTCCTAGGATGTCTAGACTTGCTCTTCGTTTAACATATTGGTCTTCAGAAGACTGCGGCTGTTTAAACCAATCCGTTCCTATTTACACTCATTTCGACTTCTTCTGCCTTTATCCGACTGTTGTTTTACAATATCATGCTAGCTGCCGGCCAAAATTCATCTGTACAATTTTATTCATAGTACTTCTGCGTAGATTGTCGTAATCCGGAGCTTATTGATGATGCCAGACGGACCAGGCGCGTAAAAGCCGCGCATCAACCGAGTTGAACTTCGATGCGGCGCGCCCACTTAACTTTCTCCCTGCTTACCATCTTTCCTTCCCCGGATCCAAACCATTGCTCGCGCAACACCACCCCCAAGTCGAGCATGTCGTCGCTTTCAGACTCAGACCTGTCATCGCTATCGTCAGCGCCTCCTACTGACGATGAAAATGCCCCTATGGCCGTTGATGAGCCTGTTGGCATCACCAAGTACTTCAAGAAGGAATCCGAAACTCCGCCGCCGAAACGGCAACCCTCACCACCGCACGAATATGTGCTCGAGGACAATTCAGATATTGCCGTAAGTTGTGAATGGAGAAATTGGTTTATTAGGACGCCTAGACGACGCGTTGCTTGTTTGATTTGACACGCTTGCTGACTTGTCGCAATCGTGTAGTTCATAGTGATGTTTCGCGCGCGTTTCCACGAAGTGTTTCCCCGATCGACGCCTCATTACGGTCCACAAGATATTGAGCGAGGCGCTGTGGAAACACCACCGGGAGATTATATTGAGAGATTGTTATGTGCATTGTTAGGCTTGGTATTGAACAGAAAGAAGGATGTTGAGTATGACCGCCACCCTATGCCCAACCCATTCTACGGACGAGGACCGACGATATTCTTGATTTATTGAGAAACGAAATCAATTCGAATATATTGGGTACGGACTAATCATTCTTACTTGCGCAGGCGAAATCACTACCAGCGCCCTCTGGAAGAAGCTGTTCAAACACATGCGTCTCAATGGCCTAAGGCTTGGCAAGGCAAGAACCCCCTTCATGGGGGACGCAACTTTGCGTCTATGGAACCAAATGAACGTGTAGGTAAAAATACTATCGGGGAATTATAGAACTATTCTGACCATTTCTGTTTCCAGTTGCTACTGATCAAATCGTTGATTCTCTGGGCCCTTTCCTCCTCCGAAGCCGTTCAAGCGAAGATCAAAGAATCATACAAGCAAGCGCGCCACGATGATGACCTGAACCAACCTCTCTCCGTACAACCCTGGGGCCGCGATGGCCTGAAACGTCGATACTGGCTTATCGAAGGCATGGACGATACACACTTTAGGTTATACCGGGAGGGCAACCCTGCGCTGAAGAACGTCACTTGGTGGAGTGTTGCAGGAACCATTCCCGAGCTGCAGAGCTTCGCCGACAAGCTTGGGGAGGATAAGAGTACCCATTCGAAAAAGCTCAGCGAGAGAATTAAAAATTCCGTTCCTCGGTTCGAGGGCTCCGAAGAGGTAAGTTTGCATGCATTTCTTCGCTTGTGGTATATGGTGAGCTGTACTGACATGGTACTAGAAACGTAAACGACGCGATTACAGAATTGCGCGTAAAGCTGCCTTTTCTCGACCGGAACCAGGATTCTCTCTCTATGAGGGTCGTACTCGCGGAAAGAAGCTCAAATACACATACTCTGATGATGAGGAAATCTTTTCTGATGATCAACCCATAACCCGAAAATCCACTCGAAACGCGTCTGGTACCGCCACCCCTGCAGAAGCCGCTGGTCCTCGGTTTACAGCAAGTGGGAGGCAAGTTCGGACTCGTGCTGGGGGTCTATATGGTGAAGCCCTGCTCGCTAATCAACGTGACGATACAGCAGATGAGGAAGAAACTGGCAGACCTCAAAGAACCCGGACTACTCGCACAAACGGATATGCTGGCTACGATGTAGATATTGGCTCGGAAGGAGGACAGTCCAGCGAAAACGAGTGGCAGGGTGGCGACGACGAAGAAGAAGAAGAGGAGGAAGAGGAGGAAGAAGATAATGACTTTGAAGGCGATGAGGAGGAAGCGAGCAGAGACGAGTCGGTGACTAACGGCGAAACCCCAAGTCTCGTGGTGCAGCTCCGGTATGGGAAGGGCAGAGCCTCGAACGGCCCTGACGCAGACACAACTCAAGAGGCAGCAAACCACTCCAGTGAACAACAGGCTCCTACTTCTACTCAACAGGAATCCGGTGTGAATGGAAACGGGTCTACAGATACGGCACAGGGTGCTGATTTTCAGATGCAACTGGATGAAACACCAACGGCAGCGGGACAATCGCTTGAATCTCAAAAGGAACAACCTAACGGCTTCAGCCAACCTGCCGCTGTTGGCACTGAGACAGGCTAGCGGCTAGCAACTTGAACTATTTTGAAGACTTCATGCTGCTGAAGGGAGATATACGTACTAATAGTGTATTGTGTTCTTTGTTTTTGATTAAAGACCACTTGCTGTCTTTTCGCTGGATATGTATGGGTAAAACAAGGAGTTTTCACTGGCATTTGTAACATTAGAAAACGGGAACATGTTAATTCGAGAACCTATTGAGGCTATTGTAGCAATTCGTTTGAAGGTGCCCAGTCGACACTTCTCACTTCCCACTCTGTAGTCAAATTCATATCAAGCACGTATAACGTGGGCATCAATTTTATACATAATAGCCTAGGATAATGACCTGTACGGGATCTGATATATACCAACAAGTTTTGCAGTTGATGCAAATGAAACGAGTGTTAATTCCAACGCCATAAACCTATTAACTCCAATTATGCAAACCTATCAACCCGGGTGGGAGTATTAACAAAGACCTTCAGTCAGAACCAGCGTTTGCGAATTGCGTCTTGTAGAACTGTAAGAACTCGGAGAGTGTCAGCCTTTCCAATTCACACTACAACCAACAACGAATTCGACATTAGACACCATATAATCGGAGGCGTGGATGGAATCATACTGGGACGCACTTACATCTTCAACTTGCCCCACGAATCGGGAGTCCTTTGTAAATTTCAACGGAGGAAGCTTCCAGTTGTTGACCTCATACCACCATCGGCGTACCCTGCTTCCCAGTGTTCTGCCGCTCAACGAGGCATTGCGGTTCCAATACCGCCATCCGGAGAGGGCGAGAGTCCAGAGAGTGCCCTGGACTAATGGGAGGATGACCTATACGGGTTATTATTAGTTAATCATTCTCTATTCCTTTTCAAGAAGCGTAAACCAACCTGATCCCTAATCGTAATCCAAGCAACCCGTCCCCAAGTATCCGCATCCTTCAGACTGGCCAAGTAGCTCTGCTCGAACCGCAAATCCGGCAACGGAGGGAGATTCTTCTGCCGGACCATGGTCCTCACCATTCGACTGGGATCCACCACATCGGAAGGAATGCTGTCTGTATCGTCCGTGATTGCGGATTCAGGAACGTGCTTCTCCGAGGCAGAGGTTGGGTTGATGTCGTGAGCCGGGGAGGGATTGGGGTTTACAGAGGCAGCTTGAACGGTCCCTGCGATTTCGGATGTTTGTTCGGCCATTATGGCAAGATTCGTGAGATATTTGGCGGGTAGTAGTACCTGTCGTTGCTTTTGTTGATGGTGATGGTAGCTGTATATGGATCTATTCTCCTGACGCAAAGCGGAGAAGCCAAAATTACATGGCCTGTAATATAGTGACAATACATACATACCCCTCCAGCCAAAGAGCCTCCCCACCTTTCCGTCTTATTCCTGATTCTCACTTCTCTTTCTTTCTCCCTTTCTTCTCCTTCACGCACTCCTACTCCTGTCTTATCGATTACTTTTTTGTTCTTATACATTGATCAATCAAAATGGCCGGATACCCTTTGCTCTGCTTGGAGAACCCTCTCCTTGGTATGTTGACGCTCATGAACAGCAAATAACAGGATACTAACATTGAACTTTTACAGACATCCAGGCTGTCGGGTATGCTCAATTCGCTGACCCCATATCGAACATCCACTAATGGCAATCAAGTGACGCCGATCTGCTGCAGAAGTATGGACTCAAGGACAACGATGCCATCCTCGCCGAGGACAAGCACATGGGTCTCTACGATGAGCTGATGAAGCTTGACGCTAAGCTCATTGCTGGTGGTGCTGCCCAGAACACCGCGCGTGGTGCTCAGGTAAACTCTAATTGCAAGGATAGGAAAATGAAATGCCAGTTTCTAACATTGTCCAGTACATTCTCCCCGACAACTCGGTCGTCTACATTGGCTGCGTTGGCAAGGACAAGTACGCCGATCTTCTTAAGGACGCTTGCACCAAGGCTGGTGTCCACACCGAATACCGTGTCGACGACGTCCAGCCCACCGGCAAGTGCGGTGTCATCATCACCGGCCACAACCGCAGCATGTGCACTCACCTTGCTGCCGCTAACGAATACAAGCCCGAGCACTTGAAGCAGCCTCAGATCTGGTCTCTGGTTGAGAAGGCTCAGGTCTACTACGTTGGTGGATACCACTTGACTGTCTCCGTTCCTGCTATCTTGGCTCTTGCTGAGGAGGCTGCTGCTAAGAACAAGGTATGTGTGCACTTTAATTGTCTCTGGCCATGGTCAATCTAACGCTGTGACAGATCTTCATGCTCTCCCTCTCCGCCCCTTTCATCCCTCAATTCTTCAAGGATCAGCTCGACACCGTTCTGCCCTACACTGACTACACCTTCTGTAACGAGACTGAGGCTCGTGCTTACTCCGAGAGCCACGGCTGGGGCACTGACGACATTGTCGAGATCACCAAGAAGCTTGCTCAGCTGCCTAAGAAGAACACTAGCCGCCCTCGTATCGCTATTGTCACCCAGGGCACCTTGCCCACTGTTGCCGCCTCGTTTAAGCCCAACGGCCAGATCGAGGTTAAGGAGTTTGCTGTTCGCGAGATCTCCAAGGATGCCATTACCGACACCAACGGTGCTGGGTAAGTATACGATCTACAGACAAGGGGCTTCATTTAGCTAACATATCTTGCAGTGACGCCTTCGCCGGTGGTTTCGCCGCTGGTATTGTTGAGGGCAAGTCTCTCGAAGAGAGCGTTGACATGGGTCAATGGCTCGCCAGCCTCAGCATCCAGGAGTTGGGACCTTCGTAAGCCACCCATTTTTCTGACGATGGCGAATTGAATTAATAGCTAATCTTGACCTTTTCACATCCAGGTTCCCTGCCACCAAGCTGACCTATTCCAAGCAATAAATTTTTCAATAATCCCGCCGCAAAAATAAAAGCCTTCAACATTAGCCCCGTCAATCGGCCACGGGGCTTATAGCCTACTGCAGCTATGATTCTTTCTTCTCTGAATGTTTTCAACCTATACCCTATTTTGTCTTGACTTTAACGTCCTAGACCATGTTTCTCAACATACGCAATTTGCATGTAACGGTTATCATGAGATAGATGTGACGTTCTCAACAACGATTTATGAATAAAAATTGGTTAATATTATATGATAATGAAGACAATAAACACATAGGTCATGTTCGAGCTAGCATACTTCGTAGATAAAGGTTCGCTCTTTGCCAAATGAAAAAAATACATATGGTAATTGCTCATTCTTTCCTTGGTTTCCATATTGTCCTTCCCCTAGGCGAATTGGCATGCGGCGTAACAGTAGCTACGGCCAAATATCAGTCAGATCAGTGAGAGTCAGTAAACAGCATAGGATCCAACTGCCCAGTTTTCCTTCATTCCCATTGTCACTCAGAAATACAAACGAAAACATAGTTTCCGCGTTGCTGTCCATTTACATGTCTCAATCAACTTCTGACTCTTTTCCATAGAAATGGACAAATATGTAGTTAGTCAAATTGTGCGGCCAGCCATAGAGACAAGATAGTTGCATGCACGCATGTAGCAATGGGACTCCATCATTGCCGTGCCCGTCTGGGTAGGCAGAAAAGGGTACAATCCATAGCTCACTTCTTTTATTCAAAAGCAAGCAAGAATAGAGAAAAGCAATCAACCACCCTGTCCACAAGGCGGCGTTTCACCAATAGCACCAAGCTGCGTTCCGGATCTGCGACTGTTATCGAATCCAGAGCTATACCCATGCCCACCGGGATATCCCATCGAAGAAGGCGGGAAGTGACCGTTGCTAGCGATGAGGGCGTCATTGGGCCAGGAAGCGTTTGCTAGCGCTCTCGCACTCGAGTTCGATATCAGGTTGCTGGTTGTGGGTGCGGATGACCCGAACGGAGCTGGTGCAGGGGAAGAGGTAAGACTGTCCCAGCCTGCGCCTAGCCCCGAGGAACGGTTGTGCATAGGCATGCTGCTGGATGGTGACGATGGGGTCCATGGGGAGGATAGGGGAGCGGCTCCGTTGATGTGGTTCGGGTATTGGTTTTGACGCAATAATTGCTGCTGTTGTTGGTAGAACATGAGATTGCGAACGACTGACGATGGCGAGCTTTGAGATGGACGGAAACCGGGGCTGGTCATATTCATGCTTGGTTGATATATTGAATTTGGTTGTTGTTGTTGTTGTTGTTGTTGTTGTTCCAGGCCCGGAGGAGGTCTGGGGGTACCGAGGGACGAAGGCTCTCTGGATGGAGAAAGACCGGTATTCCAAATGCTGGGCAAGATCGAAGGCAACGGCGTGAACGACTGCGACGACGCTAGAGCAGCAGGATTGGCCATGGGTGGACCGAGTCCCGGAGGCGCCATTGGCGTGCTGCGGGGAATCATGTTCTCTTTCCGGAATGCAGAAGAGCCCCGATCAGACTCGAACGGGTTGCCGGAGGGAGTCGGCAGTTGGCCATTGCTGAGGAAGCCCAGTTGCTCCGACACATTGGGTGCGTTCTCGTAGGTGTCTGACTCGACTAGTTTCTCCACGTCTTCGACGATGCGGTGCATCTCAGACATGGAAGCTGAAGCGGATTGAGAACCACCATAGATACTTCTAGAATCGGCAATGTTATTCGAGTCCTGCACGGCTCGTTGGATATCGTCCCGTCCGATGCTCGTAGATGAAAGCGTGTGGTGATGGCCAGATGGGCTGGCAAAGAATTGGGACGGAAGTCCTTCTTCCTTGTAGATGAAGCTCTTCTTGTCGTTGTCGTCCACAAGTGCTATCGGGATTTTCTAGAAGTTGTTAGCATACCTTGACTCAACAAAGCAGAGGTAGGGAAAAGGGTCATACATTTCCCACGACAAGATCAAGACCATCAATAACAAACTCACGGATTCGATAAAGCATTTCGATATTCGGATGGCTTCTCTCCACGCCTTCATCGTGCATTCGGGGCTTGCGCTTCTCACTTGCATCCAAATATCTACGGGACGTAGCCTTCTGGTCCAACGGAGCGAAACCCAGGGTCTCTTCGTCCTCCTCCAAGAGATAATCAATGTCCGGAAGATTAACCACTTCAAACGTCGACGCAAGAAGTGTCAGAGTGTTGGCGTAAATTTTCCAAAATTCGGCGATCTGGACAGACATTGGCGTATCTTTCTCTTCCTTGTACGCCACAAGCAAAGAGCTGACAGTAAGGAGCCAGGAGCTGTAGTTGCGAAGAGCAGGTAGGACGCGACGCGCAACAACGGTGACTTTTTCAGGTTTGGGCTTTCCATCTTTGCCCTGGTCTTCAACAGCGAACCGTTCCAATTCAGCCAAAAGAATCTGGAGCAAGGTGAAGAAAGTTTTCACATTGATCCGCTGGAAGAAGAGACGTGCATTGGACGAGGGCTCTTCTGGATTTAGAAATCAGTAAGATGTCTTGTCTTAACATGGCAATGTCGAAACCTACCATCAGAGCGCTTTCTGGCAAACTCCTCCGCAGCAATGTTGACCAAGCAGAATTTCTGGAGAGTGCCCTCAAGAGAACGCTCCTTGAGGTCAACAGCAAGCTGGCTAAGAACCTCGCTTTCCAACTCATCATGTTCAGGGAAATCAACACCCTTGTAGCACTGTGCGTGAAGATACACAAACCAAGGAGCCAAAGCCCTGCCTGGAATACCGGCATCCTCAGGTCGAATCAATTCTCTCTTTGCCCACGCACTCATAACCTTTCTAAACTCAATCTCTAAGTTGCCCCTAGCAGATGGATGGGGGTCGTGGGCGGACAGTGCCCTATAGAGATGGTAAGTGGCCCTGAGGTGGCTTCCATCTGTGAGCGCAATGACAGCTAATTGGTTATGCGATGCGCCAGAAGCCGGGTAGATCACCATGGCCAGATCATAGTATCCGATGGCAGGGCCCCAATTGCGATCTTTGGTAACAAGCTCGGTCTCACGGTAGCGTGAGAGATCACCGAGGCGAATGAGGTTTGCATGGCATGATTGGAGTATACGAGTTCGAAGGCCTTCTTCCACTGTCTGAACTGCGGACTGCACCGACAGGTCTGATATGATCTTAACAAAGACTTCCTTGAGAAAACAAGTTGGAAAGGCAATGTTTGCTCACTTTCATGGTTAAATTTCCGCGCAACTTTCTCCAGTTCGGGAATGCCCCCGAAATGCGACGACAGTTGCTGGATATACCCCCGATAGAATCGCTGGCTGGATTTGATGAATTCCAGATAATGTTTCTCAAGTTTCCGTTTCTCGACCGGTTTCTTTTTCTTCCCATTCTCCTCGCGATACTATCGTATATTGACGGATGATTAGAACAGAGCACGCAATGCCAACTTTTCCGAATCGTATATATGGAACTCACGCGGGAGAGTAGTTTACGGAACCGACTGTTTATTTTGAGATGCGCATCCCACAGGCGGCCTTCCACATCGATGGAGCGGGCGGATTCGAAGTCTTGTAGTATGGCATTTTGGCAAGCCGCGCGGAGTCTGTAGGGAGTCGAACGAGGGTCAGATCAATCATGGCGAGCGAACCATAGCACTGTGGTGAATACTGACATTGAAAGGTAGTGGGAGATCCCAGCAAATGTAGGCTCCTTCTCGGCGAGACTTTTAATGAGCTCCCTCTCGGCGTCGAGCGCAGTCCTAGATGACACACAATTTAGCCTAAGCCAGGATGAGGGGGGGAGATATTGTAACTACTGACTGCCACGTATTCTGGAATTCGGACGCCATGCTCAAAGACTAAAACGAAACAAGTCCCAAGACCCGACTCACTCCACCGTTTACCTCGCCCGTCAGATGGCTATGGCTGGCTGGAAGTCTGCGGGCGACAATAGCAGTAAACGATCCATCAGTATATCCTATCAGTGCTGAGCGCGCGGGCGACGACCAAGGATTATCGGGAGCGGGAGATAGACGAGCCCTGAAGAGAAACAAAGAAAGAATGGCAAGTGAAGACAACGAGGGTGAAGAGGCCGCTCGTTGGAGAGAAAATCCTCATTCCTTCACATCCGCTTCGGGAACTTTTTGACGCCGTCCGAAAAAGGACTAAAGAGGGATGCCCTTGTGGCTGAGCAGGCGGTGATTGGATGCTGTCTGTGGCTGGTGCAGGAGAGGGTCTGGTAATCAGTTTACGATACGGCACGATCTGACGTATGGATAAATTACAGCTGGAGATAGTTACAACTATTGTTTATTATATTCCACTTAATAGAAAAGCAGAAATCATGAAAGAAGACAACTACTCTTGACATACACTAGCATATAATATTCTCATCACATCATAACCATTCTCAATACGGTAAGTATACAACCTGCAGTACCATCTCAAGCACCCAAACTGACCTATCATGTACAGCGCCTGCCCAAGGCCCAATCCAGCGTACATCACCACCCAGAAATCCTATTTAATAAGAAAAGAAAGCAGGGACAGCCCAAACGATGTCCAAACGATCCCGGAGTCTTTCAACCTCCTCTCCAATCGACCCGTCTCCGCTCGAGACCCGGGCAAGATCCTCTTCTCCAGCATCATCATCGTCGCCTCAAGGACGCTCCAAACAGCTTCATCTCCAGGACACAACCAACTCCGCAGTCGAAGTGATGCGCTGTTCCTTGCCGCCGCATAGAGAGGCACTCTCGTTTGCCTCGTACGTGGATTATGAGGTTCATTATCGACAAACACATGTGAATCGGTGCGTTGAATGTGGGAAGAATTTCCCGACGGATTTATTTTTGAATTTGCACATTGAGGAGAATCATGATTCTCTGATGGCTGCGAGGAGAGAGAGGGGGGAGAAGACTGTATGTGTTCATTCTTATCGTTTTCGCATCTTGGTTTATATGTTATGTGCAGCTGGCTGATTGATTTGAACAGTATGGCTGCTTCATTGAGGGTTGTGAACGAAAATGCTCGACGCCTCAGAAGCGTAGAATGCATTTAATAGACAAGCACATGTTTCCAAAGGTAAGGCATAGAATTCCATCGGAGGATTATGTACAGGCCCTTGAACATACACAGGAGTTAACACCCCCAGACATATAATTTCTACATAGTCAACGACGGAATTGACAAACAAACATCCCTGCTGCGACCGATGAACTCCAGCAACAGGCATCGACTCTCAAACGCTCCTACATCACCAAAGGAAGGACGTCTAAGAAACCGCCGAACTTCCATATCTCAGCAAGGGAGCCAACCATCTTCAATCTCATTGACTGGAACAGCATCTCAAACACAGACTAAAAGAGATCCCATCGATATGGATATTGCAGATCTTGAGAAGTCTATGTCTGCTTTGCGATTTGTGCCTACGAGTGTCACGAGGAATCGGGGGAAAACTGGAAGTCGGGCCTGATGTATAGACGAGAATGAGAATGCTTGATGAAGTAATGAATATTTGCATTTTAAAATAAACCCATGAGAATCGATGACAGAGAAGTAAAAGTAGCTTTGAAAGCTTCCTATGAACTCCATAACCCCCCGAAAATAACAGTTCCAATCCCACCGGTGGAAAGAGCAGTACAACGCTTTTAAATAAATAGACAAGCAAGAGGTAATAGATATGGGTATACAATAGCAAACCACATCAGATCTCAGAAGACCTATAATGCAGCTGGAGGCACAAATCATGGCTGCGTCTCCAAGAGATCGGCATAAGCATCCAAGCTCGACCCAACCAGATCAACAATAGCCCAGCTGGTATTCCCCTTGAAAGTCCGCGCCCAGACACGGACAATAGCAACACTAAGCTGTCTCGCTTTATATGGGTTAGCCAGGAAATCCACGTCTGGTGCTCCTGGCGGATCAACAGCCATGTCGGTTTCGTCCATCATACTCTTAATCCATAAGAGTAGTTTCCGTTCATGGTCTGTTAACCGTTGTTCTGCCTGTGTGGCTGGGATGGAGAGCAGCCAGCGACTCAGGAGAAAAGCGCATTCAAGGCTGCAGAGGGAATGCTGGATGCTCCAGAAGAATGAGTGCGTTCGTGCAACGAAGTCGATTCCCAGACGCACTGGGATCGAGAGCGCATGAGCAGAGTGCAACAGTGCCATGATGAGACGGGGACTTCGTGCTATAGGCGGGGAATCGCTCAACGCTCGTGCGATTTGGATAGGATCCTGTGTGATCAGCCGACGACAAGGTCCCATGTCGACATGCAACCTAATATAAGCCAAGCCAAGGAGAGCCGTGGACGTAAAAGCAATCGGGCCGGCTGGGTTTTGTGGATCGATACTGGACTCCGGGGTCCGCTTCCATAACGCCTTCCATGAGCTGAGAGAATGGTCCAGGATATTGAGATCTTCCTGTCTCAAACTGGTACCATGCATAGCCGGCGCTGAGAGGCAAAGCTGACGAGCAAAGAATATTTGTTGAATAAGAGCATGTATGAGAATATAGTTTCCTAGAGGAGATATTGGCGCGGAAGAACTCGGTATGCCCGATTTAAGGAACAGTTTAGCAAACGCTTCCTGGAAGGAAATCTCTGTTCCACTTCTGGTGCGATGAGCCCGACGCCACTGGACTGCGTTGTTCGCTTTCCACACGTCAGGGGAGCACGGCATGTTCAAGTGTAACTCCGCGTTCAAGAGCAAGGGAGGGATGTTGTACATAATGGAATGAAGGTTGAAGAAGCAGTATACAATGAGCTTTGTGCGCCTGTTGCCTTCTCCCCGTATCCATTCTTCCCAGCTGCTCGGGTCAGGACTAGGAGTCGGCTCAGATAGGCCATGCTCTCTGACGAGTCTTGCGAGAGTGCTCTGTAACGAAAGTATCTCTCGCAGTAGTTCAGGTTGCCTTTCCCAAGAAGCGAACACTGTAAGTAGCAGGAAAGTGCGAATAACCTCCATGTGAGCGTCTGAATCATCAGGAATATACTGTGCATAGTCCATTGGATGCCCCGCCATGTGCTGATGATGCTGAAATGGGCTACCCGCATGATTGGAGATGATCGACGAGTCTCGGGAGTTATAGAAACCACCGGAGTTGGGAGAGTAAAAGTTCCATGTTGGACACGCCACCTGCTTGCTATCCCGTCTCCGAAGCCGTTCCAATAGAATGGCTTTTGCCGCGTGGAAGAGTTCGATGCCCCGGCTGTTTTCGAATCGATAATGTGACCCTGCGGCCGCCAATGCGAGCGTAAGTTCTGGTGAGCACTTCGCGACTGATAATGTCGGGACATGGATGAAAGGAAGATGCTCGTTCAGTCCATTAATATAACCGGCAAAAAAGCGAGAGAGGGCATGCCTTGTCGGTTGAACAAAGCCTTTGGGAAGGACATGTGCGAATTCTTCTAACTTCGAAATGAAGACTAGTCGATCCGAATTCGATATGTCCCATGCGGGCCGTGGACTCTCATCGGTAAATCCGAGTCGATCATCCACTTCGTGAGGTTCTGGTTGCAAAGAGGGTAGTCGAGACCCAAAATTTGAGAAGGATGGGGCGTCATCCGGCGCGTTTCTCGGGTCACTCATCAGATCCGGCCCGAGTCTCGCTGGTGCCGCTTCGCGAATTGGTGTCTTAGTATCCATGGGAACACTGGCTGGTAGCATGGGATCTTCAACGGAAGAAAATACCCCGGAATCCCAGTCGGAGGAGAGACCGACGCTTTCCAAGAAGACAGTGAAGTCCTGGACTGGGTCTCCTAGATCCGTTAAGTCAAGGATTGATGGCTCCACACCATAATTTTCTGTGATCGCCCGATCTGGGGCCGGGGGAAGTGGTTGAGGAGCGCTCTGTGTGTGCGGTGGCTTTCGTAATGACTCGAGTTCTTGCTGACCTTCCAGGGCAACATGGCTAGCAGCATGGGACAAAAGGTTCAAGTCATACCCCCACGACGGGTTGAAATGCGTTGTATCCACGATGGGCTGGTGTTGAACATGCACCTCCGGCTCCGGCTGCTGTGGGATTGGCTGCGGTTGGACCGGCACTGCATCCGCCAGCTCCAGCATCCGCGAATCCTGAGGGGCAGGGGCGGGAGGAGGAATCAGAGAAGTTGGTGTCGGGGGCACATCATGATGGTGGTGACTATTGTTGTTATTGGTGGTGTTATTACCGTTGTTGCCGTTACTATTATTATTCTGGATCCGCTGTTCTCGGCTTGCAGCAGCTTCTGATGGGTGGACTAAACGTTCATGGCGCACAAGCAAATCACTACACACAGATTTTTTTTTCCCGAATTAGCATGGCGCCGTGTGTAAGATGGCTGGTTATTCCTCTTACCTTCTGGCAAATGATTTTGAGCAAAGGTCGCATGAAAACGGTTTCTCTTTTGTATCTGTCATGCCAACATCCAGTTAGCTCTGTATCTTTTTAGCCCTATCCAGAGCCCATCGGGGTTCAGGGTCACTCAACGAGTGCGGAGATGGCGTTGGAGATGTTCGAGACGCGCAAACGGCCGGCTGCAATACTCGCAAGTAAGAGACTTGCGGTTAGCGGGAGCGGCTTTCTTCTTCGCTTTGCCGGGAGTAAGTTTCTCTTCGTCCATCGCGAATTGCGTAGGAATTTGGAGTCTGTCCTCAACTTAGAAGAGCGGCCGAGCGGGGAAGAAAACCTGTGGGGGGTTGGCATGAGGGGGTCGGCACGTGATCCGCTGCTCCCGACAAATGGCAGCAGAGCATTACCACGACGCTTACAGGAAGATACATGACACAAGAGGATATCCCAGGTAAATCGATGCTCGATAGGTGCCTATATAGGATAGGAATAAAATACCCTTTCGGGCTTATCTTAGAATCCGCTGTCATTTATATCTGGCTCTCTGGCCTATCTGGAGACCGACATCTTAAATGGGTGGTATGGATGCATCGACATGCTCTCCAACACCCCACTGGTGCGGAGACTGCAAGTCTGATCTATGCTTCTATACCCAATTTTCTCTTCAGCCAACACACGCATCGCGGTGCCTCCTCACCGTCCGAAGGTTCGAGTTAAGCTCATGTCAATCGATGTGCTTTAGTAGTACGGAATTCTTGACCTTTAACTTTCGGTCAACGGCAAGCTGTGCAGGTATATGGGTAACTAATTTAAGATATACAACTTCCAGCTTCAGATAGCATAGTGAGTCTTGCCCGTACTTTTCACCTGCTTTACTAATAATTACTTAATAGTCTGCTATATTAACTATATGAAAGCAGCTTCTGCCAATCAGACACTATGGCCGAGTGGTCTAAGGCGGTAGATTAGAAATCTACTCTCTTCGGAGGCGTCGGTTCGAGTCCGACTGGTGTCGGTTTTTTGCTCTTTTTGCCATCTGATATTGCTTGAAAATTTTTACTAGGACCATCGGCGTTGACAGTGACTTAGGGCTGGTTGTGTTTGTACTTCAACCTTTCCTCGACATCAAATAAAGGAGCATCATTTTCGACACAGTCAAATACATCAGATTCTTCAAGCGGTTTCAAATGCATCTATAAATAACGCTTGCGTTCCCATCATACAATACCTACGGGCTTCATTTATTCGTTCCGGCCCAACGTTTCCTAACGCTGTTCATGGGCCCTTTCCTGTGCATAAGGCTGCAATTGTAGCTAAACTCTCATAGGAGACCCGAAGCCATTGTATGGAGCCAATAAAAAAATTTGGAGATCAAAAAATCGACACCAGTCGGACTCGAACCGACGCCTCCGAAGAGAGTAGATTTCTAATCTACCGCCTTAGACCACTCGGCCATAGTGTCTGATTGGAATACTTTAATCAAAGTTTTAATTATACAATTCATAGAGGTAGCAATGGAATCAGTAATCACTCGAAAAACCATCTGGTAGTGACTATGTCTTTTCAGTAACACGTAAAGGTGAATGATACAAGAGTTGATGGTTCGGGCAATTAAGTGAGGTGTTTAGCGTTCATCAAACAATAGATAGTGCATACACTGGTGGTTTATCATCGAGCAACTGTTCGCGTGAATAAAATGATCCAGGTATATCCAATATATGTTCGGAGGGACGATGGAGAAATCATCGGTCAAATAAATATAACAGTGAGAAAGCAAAACGCCATGAAGGCCCGCCGTTACGGAAATGCATGTCATAGTAGTCATGTAATGGTCTGTCCCAAAGTCATGGTTCGATATCATCGTTTGCCCTAATTATCCAACCGCATGCCGTCAAGTACCAGGGATACAGAAATTCAAATACACCCAAGCAATCAAGCAAGCACGATCGACTAGTTTGCTGATGCATTATGGTTCTAGAAGTATGGCCTGCATGGTTGTCGGAAGGATATCAAAAATTACAAATTCGGCAACAAAGAACAATTATACCAGATTTGTCAACGACGGGCCCTGATACCAGTCGCATATACAGGGGTACCGCGGAAAGACTCTTGTGTACAGGCCCCTGCACAACGCAGGAACCCCCTATAACCGACCCTATCAAGTGCCACGCATGAAGGTCAATACGGACCACAGATCATTCAGAATAGTGTTCTCGTCAACCGGCATGTGAAATCCATGGGCTGTACAACGGCGGCGTCTCAAGCCCACCAATGCTAGCGCACCACATAGTTAAATGCAGGCTCTAACCATAGTTATGGGCTACGTTAGCTAGCCAAACAGAGTTGCACCATCATCGAACGGTGAGGATCTGGAACGTGAAGCGAAACTCCGGCTCCGAATAAAATGTGAATGTCGCCGGCGCGAAAAGCTAAGGGGGGCGCTGTTGACATACCAGCACCCGGGGAATTATGAACGGGTCTCAAGCCACCCTAAAGTATGCAAATAGTCTGCGCACCCCATACCACGGACCTAAAAAGAATAAAGGGGATACGGGACCCAAAGCAAAAAATACCGACACCAGTCGGACTCGAACCGACGCCTCCGAAGAGAGTAGATTTCTAATCTACCGCCTTAGACCACTCGGCCATAGTGTCAATTGATAATTTCTTGGCTTTTTTTTTCACCCATACACCATTCTATCAGGATGCAACATACTAATAGGACTGACAGATTTCATCCTGCACGATTAGCTACTTATCAGTTTGGAGTACATGCATGCCTAATGCTGCTGGATAATTCGGTCTGATTCAAGATGAATTCCAGCCGAATTGTGACTTTCGAGTAACCCAATGTTTGGGAATCTTCACCAGCCTCTACGAAATATTCCACGCTCACCGGTCACATGACCCACAGACACTGCCTGTCAAACATGATCAGCTCACACCGCATGGAAGAATGGATGGCACTAAGTGTATGGAGACCGGATACTTTGTAGGAATTGGTCCTTCAGGAACTCCTGGACTGTGTATTTAGCCCACCTCATCGGTTATTACCCTGTTCCTATTGGCTCTATCATTGACCCTCCCAAGTGTCTCATTCATAACCACGAGTATTGCGTATGGTATATGGCGTAGAGAAAGAGAGGGAGGGAGAGAGGGAAAAGTCCACCAATGTCCATGTCTAAATCCCGTAATTAAAACCCGGAGAAGAACTCGTATTCATCAACCGCCCAAACTTGGCGGTGTTTCAGAGATGCGGCGGGCCCAATCCATGACCCAAGACAACGATCGGTGGTTTGTTTCATATCGCCGTGTCGCCCGGCGATCGCTTCTTCTTTTTCCCTTTCCTCCTCTCTCACCTCTTTTTTCTCGCCTTCTTTATATTTTCTCTCTTTGTTTGGTGTTTTCTTTCTGTCTCCGTCCACGTCTCATCCTCCTCCGTGCCCCCTCTTCATTCCCGCTTGGTCAACGGGCGTCAGGGCGTTTTGACGTCTGTCTGCTGCCGCTGTCATCTGGTCACTTTGAAACGCTGGAATACCATTGATAACGGCTATCATTGGAAGAGCAAGAAAAAAGAAATACACAGTGAAGGACTGCAGTGTGCTGGTCTATTTCTTTATATTCTCTGTGAGCGGCTAAAAGGATTGATTTATTGTGAGTTTATAAGGCTATTCAGTCTGTAAGGACATGAGCCCCCTCCCCTCGTTTCCCCGATTCCTCCAATTTGAAAGCCACCCTCTTCTATTCTTCTATCCTGCGCATTCCCTTATTCACACTCCCTATTGGTTGATTCAGTTGGTCTCCGGATTCCCGAACATGCAGAACCGTAAAGCTAACAGATGATGCGTGCGAATTTTAGGTACCAATCCCATGTATTAGTCGACGTCCCATCCGTTCTCGAATTCGTATTAGTTCTACATCCCACAAAGAGTCGCACAAGAGTCGAAAAAAAGTTACCTGAAGCCGCTGGCTGGCTGTCACATACGGGGTTATTCGAGGAACACCGTCCCACAAAACACCCACAATAATACCTCGACGGACAAATTTGTCTCAGAATCTATAACATACGAGCCAGTCGGATTTCAGAACAACAATGCTGGCATCCAAACCTTACTCTGGTTCGTTGGGTATGCAGGCATCCCAGACACCGACACCATCATACAGCGTTGGTTCATCGCAGAAGTCCGCAGGACTGAAACCACAGGAGGGAGTGATGTTCACTAGTCCTACTGATTCGGACTTTTTGGATGGTCAGGATGGACTTGAAGCTGTTCGGTGGGTTACAGTAAAACATGAAATTTCATATACCCTGCGCCGTACTAACAGATCGCTAGGTCCTGGGACGAGAAGCAAGTTATTGCTTGGCTTCACAGCATCAACTGTGGTCAATACGAATCTTTGTTTAAAGGTATATACACAGCCGAGCGTTACTCCCAGTATACTGGGCAGAATTAACTAACAGCCTTTAGCCAATAACTTCAACGGTGACAACCTCATCGAATGTGACCAGAAGATTCTCCAAGAGATGGGAATTAAGAAAATCGGCGATCGTGTACGGATATTTGTTGCCATCAAACAGCTAAGGAATAGATCCGTCGCCAATCGCAAACAAAAGAACATGGTAAGATTGACGTGCCAGTGCCTCAGAAGCTCTTGCTGACCCCCGACACAGATTCAATTGGCCGCACTTGAAGCTACAACTCTTGGATCCTCTTCGTCGCTTTCTAGCTCCCGTCAGCTAGGAAAACCATCGTCACGTCCTGTATCGCCTCTGCGAGCTCAGCGGTATGGTAGCCCGGCTGAGTCTGGGCGGAGAGACTATTTCGGTTACCAAGTCTCCAACGAATCTAACCCTGCGCGGAACCCCGGAACACCAAGTGAACAGACCCCTGGTGTTAAGGGAAGCTCGCATCTCAAGCGAAACCCTAGCATGGATGGCTTGACGATGGGCCCCTTGCCCAGATCACCAATTATCAGGGTTATCTACACTGGTGGGCAGACGAAGGTCCTGGACATCAAACACTGCAAAACCCCAGATGAGGTCATCCTTTGTGTTCTGAAGAAGTTGCAGCTTCCTGAACATCAATATCGCAACTATTGCTTCTATGTATTGGATGGCCTGGACCCGGAACCGGCCAACTGTAGGCGGCTTTCAGATTCCGAGCTTATGGAAGTGTGCGAGGCATACAGCCGCTCAGAGCGAGGTCGCTTGATCCTACGCATGACCCACGCCGGCAAACCTGACCTTGATGAGCTTCGCCGTGCTTCTCAGCTCGCGATGGACGAAAGCCAGATCACGCATAGCAATGCTCTGCACAACTCTAATACGCGGAACCAAATGAAGATCAAACAAATTACTGGAGAGGACTTGAAGAAGATCATGACGAGACCAATGTCTCCCGCCAGCAAGAACTCGCGTCACTCAAACTCAGATCGCAACCCGGCATCCAAACTGCAGTCGTTCTTTGGTGCCAGACCTCCAAGCGAAATGATCATCCACGAGATCCAGCAGTATTTCCCAAGCCACCACCGGGAGGAGATCGAGAAGACGATGCGCATGTCAGTGCGGAGGTCACAGCGTCTTAGTCGGGCTGCAAGCCGTCTAAGTGTCGTCAGCAATGCAAGCTACGCATCCAGTCTGCGCGAGGCCAGCTTGCGCGATGCGCCACCAATCCCTAGCATCGCTGACACTTGGCTCACTGGCACAGGACAGCCCAATGCTCAGAACAATGTGCAGAAGGCCAACAACCGTCTTTCGAGGCCGCTCTCGGTTTCATCACGATTCAACCTCCCCCAGACGTCGTATAGAGATTCTATTGCATCTAGCTCTCTCCAACCTCTCCAAGAGGAGTCGCCTGTCGAGCCGAATCGCAAGTCATATGTCTCTTTCGATAGTGCTTCTGAAGATGCCGCTACTTCCCGTCAGAGTATGATCGACGATGAGAACGCTAGCGTTGCTGCCACCGATGGTGGCTCACTCAGCGAACGGTTGAGCGTTATTGTTGCAGATGATGAAGAAGAGGAGGACGATGAACTTCAAGATTTCTTAGCTGGAAACAACTTCGCACCACAGAATTGGATGAAGGGTTCACTTATTGGTGAAGGATCGTTTGGAAGCGTTTTCCTTGCCCTTCATGCAATCACTGGAGAGCTCATGGCTGTTAAGCAAGTCGAGATACCCTCAGCAACTCAGGGTACCGAGTTCGATAAGCGGAAGAACAGCATGGTTACCGCACTCAAGCATGAGATTGATCTCCTGCAAGGCCTTCATCATCCGAATATTGTGCAGTACCTGGGAACTATCGCCGACGAGCAATATCTGAACATTTTCCTGGAATATGTCCCTGGAGGCTCTATTGCTTCGATGCTCAAGCAATACAATACCTTCCAGGAGCCATTGATCAAGAATTTTGTCCGACAGATCCTGACCGGTCTCCAATATCTTCACGACCGTGACATTATCCACCGTGATATCAAGGGCGCTAACATCCTGGTCGACAACAAGGGTGGCGTCAAGATCTCTGATTTCGGTATTTCCAAGCGTGTCGAGGCTTCCACCGTTCTCGGTTCCCGAGCTAGCGGAGGTAGTCATCTTCACCGGCCCTCTTTGCAGGGTAGTGTCTACTGGATGGCACCGGAAGTTGTACGACAGACAGCCCATACCAAGAAGGCCGACATTTGGAGTTTGGGTTGTCTCGTCGTCGAGATGTACATCGGAGCCCATCCATTCCCGGATTGCAGTCAGCTCCAGGCTATCTTCGCCATCGGCAACCACAAAGCACGCCCCCCTGCCCCGGAGCATGCGAGTAAAGAAGCAACTGCATTCTTGGACATGACATTCCAGATAGATCACCAGAAGAGACCTGATGCGGATGAGCTGCTGAAGTCGCAGTTCTTGTCTTTACCACTTGCATGAGCTATCTATTGTACGGAGTACGGATGGCATAACGATTCTACCGCATCTTCATTAGAGATTTATGAATACCCCAGAGTTCTTTAGACATCAGCATTGATATCTTTTGAATTGCTACGCGTCTATGATCACTTATTCGCACAAGTCTTGATGGCTTATGCCCGTGTGTTGCACGATTTTTTATTTATTTTCTTTTTGGTCTTGTTTCAGATGTACTAGGTTACATTGGATATTGCTTTGTAATTTCCTTCCTTTGACAGGAAATACTAGAGCTGGTCTTGTTACTTCTGTTCCTTCTACCCTTATCTCTTATGGTTGTGTTTAATGCCCGATAATCCACCAAAATGAGCTCTCGACGAAGAGATAGATTGGTCAAGCTTTTAATTTACATAATACAAATGGTATAGACCGGACTCATGAAACATGAAAACTTCGTTTAAAGATACTAAGGTAATAAAACAGAGAAATACATAACAGGACTAAGAAATGCTGGTTTCTATGTTACATGTTTATTGCCAACCGCCAAACCATTTTTCATTTGCAAGGCGTGCTTCCGTCGGATCAGTCTAGACCACTCAGATGGACGAGTCCAATTTTTAATCGACCAGCTTGCCATGAAACGGAATGCCCATGGCACTCAGCAAAAGCCGGGCGTCCTTGTCGGTTCTGGCGCTGGTGTGAAGGGTAATGTGGCAACCGGGAATCATCTTGGGCGGGTACCTAGAATTTGTTAAAGATAGAACATTATGGACAGGCGATAATTAACTCACATATCGTAGTTGACTTCAATCTCAGGGAAAAGAGCTACATTCTCCGGCTCCAGACCAAAGGTGATGTTTCCACTGCTGTCACCACTAGTACCCTTGATACCATCCCATTCCTTAATCCTGGGCATCACGACATCAATCAACTTCCCGAGGAAATGCTGCATGTTCTCTCCCCGCAGCTCCGCCTTGACAGCAACGCTATCTCTGCCAGGCGCAATACCCCACGTAGAAACACTAGCCTTGGACTTGAACGTATCAACACGCACATTCGAAATAGCCTGCATTGCCATACCCGCAACATGTAGCCATGACGAGTTCTCCGTCGCAGCCTGCTTCACGTAACTGTGGATCGTCACCCGCTCGACCTCGGGAATGTTGTTGAAGCGAATCGGTTTGCGCAGCAGTCGCAGAACATCACCACCGCGGGGCCCACGCAGTTGACGGTTCTTGTGGTACGGCGAGCTGTCGTCCCATTCGCGGAGACGGGGGGCTTTTGGCGGGGGCTTGAAGCCGGGTGGGTTGTGGACGTAGCAGAGGGTTAGGATGTCCGGGGCGACGGTGGATTCCCATGTCTGCTCGGTTCGGGGGAGGGTGAAGGGGCCTGGGACGAAGAGACGGGAGGACGGGTCCGAGGGAGGGGGAGGTTGGTGAGGGTGTAGCGGACCACGATCGTACTTTGGTGATCGGAATTGGTAACTATTTCAGTGTTAGACAATGTGCATGATAAGTGGATGAACAGTAAACTCACCGACTCCGTGGTAACTGGCCCTTGCGCGACTTTGCTCTTGCAGTTGGATCAAACGATTTTACCACGTCCTCTGGCACCGCAGCGGCCAACGAACTCGACTCCAGCTCGTCCGCCGGAGACTTGGATGCCGCATCGTCGCTGGCATTGCGGCGGAAGCAGACACTCTGTGGGCGAACTGAGGGTAGAATTGCCCGGGGCAATGACCTTGTCAGATACCTAGAAGACTCTCTAGCTGCCATCCTGGTCTGCAATTGACGTTGTCGCTGCTGAACCGGACGAAAGCCTTTTTCCAAAATTATTTGCTGGGGCGGAGAAGAAGCGTTGATTTCGGGAGTGCATCACGTGCAATATATGCCTAAAATAGCGGGCAGAAATATTCAGGCACCAACATCTCCGCAGCTCCACATGTGATCAGCTTCATCATCTCCGCCAACAGCGCCTCTATCACCACTACAAAACACTATCTTGAGCTATATCTGAGCTATGATCTTCAACCGGCGTCGATCAGCTGATATACTCGCCTGATTCATATTCGCATCTCATAGATTCGCTGTCATACCTCCCTTCACAGGCCACTTTCCTCTGCTTATTCTCATTTTGACGTCCCATGGTGGCGAGGGCGATTTCCGGATGGATTGGCAGCCCCGACGTCGTCAGAAGAGCCCGGCACCTGATATGATTATTGAAGACTTGGCGAGAACGACTTCTCTTCGATATCTTCATGCACGATCTCGGGATCTGAATTGAATCCCGCGACTATCGATATATCTAGCATAGATCCTTATGCTTACCCTGGTTCTATTTCTCGATTCGCATTAAGAACATCTTCGGTTCAGTTTTAAAACGGACCGCCTATACCACTCGAGCTGCCGAAGATGAGCAGCCTTCAGAAGTTCCTTCCAAGACGCGAGCGACATAGCAGATATAGCAAGCATCTTAAGGAAGAGGTACGGCAACCAATTGTCTTCACTTGGGATATGGCTAATTTGTCTTTCTGAATAGACATCGAATATCCTCACTCGGCCTCTATTTCGCGGTTTTTTCTCGTCACAATCTGCTTCGGAAAATGGCGACAACCAGAATCAGAAGAAGGTAAGAGAGGCTTCATAGCTGCCATGATCCGCAGTGACTCACAGACCTGCGGGAACAGATAAAGCAACTCGAACGTCGCATCGCACAACTTGGAATCACCGATTTGAAGGAAGAACATATCGGTTATGCGCTGCAATCAGCCCATGCGCAATGGGATATTGACAAGGCGTTTGATTTGCTTCTTCTACTGGAGGACTCCATCGAAGGGATAATAAGGGGATATACTCCCAGCACAAAACTTCTTGGGGCAGAAAACCGACAAGGTGTTACCTGCTACCTAGATGCGCTACTCTTCGCGATGTTCGCCCGTCTCGACTGTTTCGAAATCATTCTGCACAAATCTTTTGAAGATGAACCCCGTCGGAAACTCGCGGTTTTGCTAAGATTTTGGGTCAACATGCTACGTTCTGGAAAGTTGATAACGAAAGACATGGTGTGTTTTACATTATCCTGATGATGCAAACGGGGTTACTGACCCAACAATCAACAGACAAAATATCTGCAAGATTCGCTTGCCGAGTGCGGCTGGAGGGATGCCTCCACTCTTCGCCAACAGGATGCATCCGAAGCATTTACATTTATCACAGAAAAACTAGAGCTACCGCTTCTTACCTTGAAGATGGACATCTATCATACCGGAAAGGAAGATGCCAGCGGCGATCACAAGTTCATCAATGAGAGGTTATTAGAGGTTGCGATACCCGAACCAACGGACGGGAAGACAGTCACATTAGAGGACTGCTTGGAGTCCTATTTCAACAATAAGATTGAGGTAAAAAGACATCTAGAGCGACGAAACACGACAAGGTCAGTAGATTCAATGTCAAAAGACTTCACGACACACGTTGAAGCCATTGAAGTTGGTTCTACTGGGTCGTCACCAGTCCGGGGGTCTTCTCCCCGGCTCGAAGACGTGACCCCTCTAACGTCAGTGACGGAGTCTATCGATGAGTCCGCCACAACTTCGTCTATTTTGGGTCGACGGGATAGCATCGTACAGGAGCGTTTCGTTCCCGATTCAAGCGAAGAAGGAGAAAGCAACGAGGGCAAGAGTGATAGCGGTAGTGGTCGCAATCATACTCGGAAAGGCTCTTACAGGAAAGAGGTCATGATGCCAGCCTGGCAATTCTTCAGCTTGATACGTGCGTCTCTGCTGAGCTCTTATGCTTTGGGGCATGTGCTGACTCATTTGCAGCGTGGTACACGGACAATACACCGAAGACCGACGCTCAGGTAGCGGAACATATCTCTGTGAAAAGACCTATCCTCGGAATGTGCCTAAAGCGTTATTCAATGCTTCCCAATGGGCGAGCGGTTAGACGCAACACATTCGTTGATATACCAACTGAAATCGGCTTACCCCATTTCATTCAAGATGACAATATGGATGACGATGCTCCTATATACGGCAACTTCAAGTTGGCTTTACAGTCTTTAGTCTGTCATCGTGGGAACTCTGTCGACTCGGGTCATTACATAGCAATTGTCAGAGGGACCAGTGCAGGGGCTGCCCCGGCCGTTTCCAATGGCAATGGTACTGAGCAGACAGTTTCGGATGATTCACGATATTGGATGCGCTTTGATGACTTGGCTGCGGAGCGGGTGACTCTCGTCGATATCGAACAGGCTTTGAAAAATGAGTCGCCATATCTGCTGTTCTACCAGATCCTCCCCATTGATGAAGATGCCGCGAAGGCCAACCTACAACATAAGACTTCCTCCGAGTCGTCAGATGATACCTTGGAATCCGACGCCGCTGGTATCGCTCGGAAACTGAACGGCTTATCTATGGGGTCCTCCAACGCTGAGGAGTGCACGACTGGACGGCCCAGTTTCGAGATAACTGCCCCGATAATCACGGAAACTGAAGTGGTCGACCAAAACGGAGCGTCGCGGGGCTCCATATTCTCTAACACCGATCCTTCAACTCAATCCGGAGGTCTCCATGTACACACAGCCCCTTCTACATCACCAAAAATTGCCCCGAAGGACAAAGACGAAGATGGAACGAGTTCGAATCCCTTTTCATTCTCCAGACGCGGTTCTAGGGTGAAAAGTAACTCTGGCAGCCGCGCCGGCAGCCAAAACAGCGAGAACCGAATCAGTGCGACTTTCTCACGGTTCACCGGACGATTAAGCCGGGACAAGCTCAACAGTGATGATCAGTCTACAGAAGGCGATGGTGACGACTATGCGGTAGACAATGAGCTGGTTGGTTCGAACGGCGAAGTATCCATCCCATCCAGCAATGGAAGCAAAGAAAAAGATAAAGATAAGGATAAGAACGCCTGGGGGCGGAACAAAGATCGTGATCGATGGAGAGGAAAGGCCAAGGATAAAACAAAAGAGAAGGCGGGAAGACGGATAGAGAGGGAATGTATTATTATGTGATGACAAGGGTAATCAGTGCCCTTGTCCTATTAGTATGACTGTACTTGCGGCATTGGAGATCGGATTGATATGATACCCATGAATTACGCCTAGAGCATATGAACAGTTTCGGGTCATTGGCGTTTCTTTTTACACTGCATAGAGTATTAGCATAGATAAAAGGGCATGTCACTAAAATAAGCATACATCAGCATTATGATCAATCAGGATGTACCTGTAGTATGACAGTTCGTCCAAGAGATCTTATTCACAGAAAGTATCTTTCCTCTTTACTTTCTTATCACTGCATCATAATCCATTATTCATCAGCAAACACAGTCCCGCAAAGCAATTAGAACATTCGGTCCATTCAGCTCAAGTCTTCCACTTTCCTGCGCAACCGGTAATCCCGCTTTCTAGCCTCATGACTCTTATCGGCGTATTTCAACCTCTTAAGCTCGTCTATGATGGCCTGTTTCTCCTTCTGCCGCGTGCTTTACCTATAGACTCTCCGTCTCATACATCCAGCAGCCTGATACGGGCTGAATTGAATCCAAACCAGGTTTGTCAACAGGGCCAGTGGGAACTCGTTTTCCATCAGGCCCATATTCATAGTCATGCGCTCGATCCATAGGCTGCCCACTAAATGTAGCCTGGATACCTACCATACCGGCAACCATTTTGGTCTCATGCACAGCGCCGTTATCGTTGACTGTCACGGGAACCGAAGTAAACTCGCTTGGGATATCGTCCGTTTCCACATAGTGAGACAGAACCTTATCAAGCCCAAATTCCTCAGGTTCTTCAGAGACATCTAGGTTTTCACGATACAGCGAGTCACCCATTTCGCCCCGGAAGCAGAAATCAGTGATCCAGCCGCGGAGAAAGTGGGGACCGCTCCCGCCCGTCTCATGGGCACATTTGCGCTAGAAGTCGACAATCTCAGGGTCGTTTGGGCAATCTCAGGTGGCCACGAAGCGTTGAAATACCGGACGGAGAAGACAAGCAAGAGTTGTGGGTTCCTTTCCTAGTGTAGGAATTTTGTCGAGTTTGGTCACTAGCTGCTCCCAATCCTCGCGGTTGCCGAGTAATGTCACCGATGAAATCCCACAGCAGAGTGACATTTTGTACGAGAAGTACTTCTGCAAGGAGTCCATCATGAGGGTTGCTGCGACAACTTTGTCCGAATCCGTGGTTGTGCTGAACGAAGGCATGGTCCACGTGCGGAGCTCAGGATCGACGACATTCTTCTCAAAGATGTCCGTCATGCGAACCCCCAATTTACCCAAGTCCACAGTATTGATGTTCCCGTCCTTCTTTACCTCCAGCTCCGTCTGTCCTTCATGTGCGACAAACAGGGATCGCAGTTCCCCAGCATGCGCATTGATGATGGGAGCTATATGCGTGGAAAATAGCTCGAATAAAGCCGTGAGTAGAAGGGCTGATGTGATTTTCTTTCAGCACCTGTTTACTGAAGGAGCTCTGGATGATCCCCGTGCTCCGTTGATACTATTTGGGACATGCACACTCGAGAAACTTGTCGGTGGTAGTGGATTTGGAAACTGTTTATCTTCGAGTGGCATGATCCGCCGTGGTCAGAGTAAAGGGCATTTTGATGGTGAGATGACAAGGAGGTGATTTGGGAGATGAGGATGAGGATAGTAAGGAGAGAGTTGGGAAATAGCTGGGGAGAGTTGGGAAATGATTGGACAGAAGGAAGAAAGGAAGAACTGTATATGTGTACAGAATAGGAGTTATGACTCAGGAGCTTTGTACAGACATACCATAGATAATAATGTAGCCCTAAGTAAATGATATTCGTAGCCTAAGGTGTCTGTTTATGCCTCACCGAAAAGGCATAAATGTTCTCCGCCTCACTTGCTCTCGATCATCCGACAGCGCTCTACTTGTACGGCCCCTCAACTCGTGCTGGCCACCCTCTCTGTTTCTTCTAGACATGATTTCCACATAGCCCCTTGAAATATTGGCGCATCATGGCGCTGGACGCACCCAGCGGGTACGCTGCTCCCAGCAACCTCGCTGAAACCGCCGATTCGCTCCCCATGTTCGATGTCCAACGTGTGCAGCTCCAGTTCCCAATTGCTGCCGACTTTGTCGCTGCGCAGGTTGCCAATAATGTCTTGATTCTGGCTTTGTCCACGGGGAGGATTCTCCGGATTGATCTGGATACGCCGGAGGATATTGATGGTGGGTTAGAACCTGGCTTTCAAATTGCTGCTTCGTTCACTGATAATGGGTTTTGATAGATATCGATCTTCCTAAGAAGTCGTCAGAAATAGGACTTATTCGTCGCATGTTCCTTGATCCGTCTGCGTCGCATTTGATCGTTACCACCACCCTGAGCGAGAACTATTATCTTCATACGCAATCGAGACAACCCAAGCCACTCACGCGGTTAAAAGGCGTTTCGATCGAGAGCATCGCTTGGAATCCTTCGATACCGACCGCATCGACAAGGGAGATACTGCTAGGCACTACCGATGGAAACATCTACGAGGTTTACATCGAACCGTCAACCGAGTTCTACCGCCGCGAGGAGAAATACGTCACTCCCGTTTACAGAGTACCCGAAGCGCCAGCAGTAACAGGGGTATGGGCAGATAATGTATCGTCGAAACCTGACCAGAAGCGAGTTCTGGTCGCAACGCATGGCAAACTGATGCACTTCTTGGGTCGGGCAGGGCGACAAGGAAGAGAAGGTGGGGGCTCGATATATGCAGACTTCTTCCAGCGGGAAGCACCAATTGTTCATGAGATTCAGAAGCCATCGAGCTCTGTACCATCTGTTTTGGCTGTTTCGCCTGGTGGGCCTGGTGGTCACCATGCAGACGGTTCTTCTGACAAGGAATTTGCCTGGCTCAGCTCGCAGGGTGTGTATCATGGTCAGCTTCCATATGTACAAGAGAAAGCGCACCAGCCATTTGAAGAGTCGCGGATGCTCCCGCGAACCAAGTTTCCAGCTTCTGAGTCTGCTCGAGGTGGCAGAAAATTAATCCAAGATCCTATTACTGCTATGACGCTGACGCAATGGCACATCTTGACCCTTGTCGAAGGAAAGATCGTCGCTGTCAATCGGATGAATGAAGAGATCGTCTATGAACAACCAGTACTGGAACCAGGGCAGAGTGCCCTGGGGTTGTTAACGGACTCGATGCAGAACACGTTCTGGCTATTCACTGGCCAGGATATTTACGAGATTGCTGTGGACGACGAGGATAGAGATGCTTGGAAGGTCTTCCTACAGAGACAGATGTTTGACGAAGCACTCAAATATGCCCGTGGAAGCGCTCAAAAGGATACTGTCGCAACTGCATCCGGTGACTATTTGGCTAGCAAGGGCCGTTACTCGGAGGCAGCCAAAGTATGGGGCAAGAGTAGCAAGGGATTTGAAGAGGTATGCCTGATGCTGATCAACCGTGGAGAACATGATGCATTGCGGAAATACCTGCTTTCTCAATTGTCAACGTATAAGCGATCGTCGTCGATGCAGAGGATCATGGTCACCAGTTGGCTGGTAGAGGTGTTTATGTCCAAGTTGAATTCTTTGGACGACAACGTCGCCACCAGAGCCGAACTGGCCGAAGGTGCCAGCGCGGAAGAAGTCCGTGAGCAACTGAACAGTGTGCGAGCCGAATTCCAGGATTTTGTGAACAAGTACAAGGCGGATATGGACCAGAAGACGGTTTACGACATTATCAGCAGCCACGGCCGAGAAGAAGAGCTGCTCTTCTTTGCAGCGGCGGTTAACGACCACAACTACGTCCTTTCGTATTGGATTCAACGGGAGAAATGGACCGATGCGCTTAACGTGCTGCAAAGGCAGAGCGATCCCGATGTGTTCTACAAGTACAGCAGTGTTCTTATGACGCACACCGCGACGGGGCTGGTGGACATCCTGATGCGACAGACTAATCTAGACCCAGAGAAATTGATACCAGCGTTGCTAAACTACAACAAAACTGGCAGCGCCCCGCTCAGCCAAAGCCAAGCAGTCCGATACCTCAACTTCATCATCGTCAACCACCCCAAGCCCTCAGCAGCGGTGCACAACACCTTGATTTCAATACACGCATCAAGCACCTCATCCTCAGAGGCCGGCCTTCTCACATACCTCCAGTCTCAACCCTCGACACCACCCCCGTACGACGCAGACTTCGCCCTCCGTCTCTGCATCCAAAATCAGCGCGTCCAATCATGCATCCACATCTACAGCGCAATGGGCCAATACCTACAAGCCGTCGAACTAGCCCTGAAACACGATGACATAGACCTCGCCGCTATCGTTGCCGACAGACCTGAGGGCAACAACAAACTCCGCAAACGCCTGTGGCTGCTTGTCGCCGAGAAGAAAATCCGCCAACCGGGGACAAGCATCAAAGACGCGATCGAATTCCTGCGCCGCTGCGAACTCCTCCGCATCGAAGACCTCATCCCCTTCTTTCCCGACTTCGTAGTCATCGACGACTTCAAAGATGAAATCTGCACCGCACTGGAAGACTACTCCCGCCACATCGACGCCCTCCGCCAGGAAATGGACAACTCTGCACACACAGCGCGACAAATCCGCTCCGAAATCGCCGCCCTAGATACCCGCTACGCGATCGTCGAGCCAGGCGAAAAATGTTGGATCTGTTCATTGCCCGTGCTTAGTCGACAGTTCTTTGTGTTCCCGTGCCAGCATGCATTCCATAGTGACTGTTTGGGTAAGGAGGTTCTTGAGGGGGCTGGTGGGAAGAAGAAGTATATTCGCGATTTGCAGGCGCAGTTGGGGAATGTTTCTGGGACGAAGAGGGAGGATATTGTTAGGGAGTTGGATGGGATTGTTGCGGAGGCTTGGTAGGTCTTCTTTCCTTCTCGTTGAATCTACAATTGAGGACATGACTAACAGATATTTAGCATTCTATGTGGTGACCATGCTATCAAGCAGATCGATAAACCGTTTATTGTTGAGTCAGAGGCGAATGACTGGGCTCTGTAGTGGATTATGGTATGGTACGAGTCTAGTATGAAATGATGTGATGTGATGCTATAGTTCTTGTTCTTTGCAGTTATTACATGATTATTGACATTATTGACATTATTGATACCATCTGAACATAACCATCATGTTATCATTTACATATCCCTGTACATCTACTTTTATTATGAAACGGCTACAAAAGCCTCAATAACTCCAAATCCTGCGCAACAGCCGGACTGAACGGCGCGCAGTCCTCAAGGAATCGCCACATCTCGCTATTCCATCGTTCCCAGCCGTCGGGTAATGTAGCCCGTATTTTGGGTGACGAGGAGTGCGAAATGCAATAGAATAGTAGAATTTGCCCGAAGAATCTATACCATCGTCAGCTCTCTAACCTTAAAGGAAAAATATAAGTGAAAGAGGACGTACTGCGAGCAGAACGCAAACTTAATTGGAATACAACTCTTCATCTCTCTGAAAATCCCGCCCATGACAGGCCAATCCATCGCATACTGCAGCCCTGTGCGCACCTGCTCGATGTCATGCTCTGTCAGAGATGCAGGGATACGGAGAGCTTTGTAGAGGTATGGTCTGCCGATGTGGAATTTGGCGATTTTGTAGCGGCCGCGGAGCATGGCGTCTGTTACGGCTATCGCCGGGGAGAAGGGTGGGTCTGTGAGTGTGTCTAGTGGTGTTGATGTTGATGTTGCTGGCTGTGCTGGAGATGTTGGGGCTGGGGCTGGACTCGAGAGGGCTTCATTGGAGAATTTTAGAGCTGGGGGGAGGTTGATGCGCCATTGTTCGAGTTGGTGAAGGAGTTCTGCGTTGACGGCGGGGAGGGGGAAGGTTCCCGAGTCGGCTGGGGTTGGTTAGATCTACATGATGTGATGTTTTTTTTTTGGGGGGTGGTAAAGAGGGGACATACAGTAAAAGTATAATGAGTGCCGGATGCGGGTCAGGATAATGCGATGCGCAACCTGGGCGAGGAAATGGTATTGAAAGAACGCATCGTCAATCTCCCCCGCCAAACTGAACAAACTCGCCGATACAAACCCCGCCGTTTCGAACGGGATAAATTTCGGGATTGGCACGAACTCTTCGAGTCGTGCAAGACCGCTTGGGGGGAGGTGTAGCTCTTGGACGAGGATGGTCTCGTTCATGAGACAGTTCCAGTAAACGCGGGATTTCATGTCGCCTTCCCATTCGTCGAAGTTGACGTCGTGGCTAAAGGCTATTAGTTATGAGTTTATGCATTGGGTCAGACGATCGCTTACTTGGTGAGCATGGAGAGACAGCATGTCGCAGCACGATGGATCATGGCCCATGCGTCCATTGGACGGAGGATTTGGCTGTAGTACACTCTGCTGGGATCAGCACGTGTCCTTGTAAGGTTCTGTAAAAAGAATTGGTAGGTAACGTACGAAGATAACAGGTAATATTGACAACTCTGGATATCGTTGTCACACATCAAAAAGCCAATCCGTCGACGTGCTTCGTTAAAGAACCGTAGGCCAGGTGGCTCTTCATCAATTACGTCCATCCAATCTGGGGGTTCGAATCCACCACTTCGTGTACCTGGCAAGGGATAATTTCCTTCTTGATGGGCCTGAACAGCCAGACACCCCAGGGCTAGAACGTTGAGAAGCAGACAGCTCTCCATGTTGTATCCAAAACTGCTTTCGATGGCTGCACCAAGGGTAAACGCGAAGAAGAAATTCCTGTCCATGATTGGGGTAAACGGGTTGAAGGTGGCGAAGAACGCATCTGCAAGACCCTTGACCATTGCCAACGGAAGAGCCTCCAACCAGCTATCGGCAGCCTGCGGAGGAAACGGACAGATGTACATGGGTAATGACGGCCGTTTCATTTCCAGATCAATCACGTAATTCTTCCCCAAATGTTCATAAGCTTCGAGGAGCCCTTCGGGCAAGATCTCTCGAGTCCCGGGCCAGAGAATCACGCCATGTTGACTGAAGGAGATAGAAACATGTTCATTCGAACCTTTTGTTGGATGCTCGTCGAACTCAAAGTCATCCGGTGGACCCATGTCCGGCGTGAGACCCTGGGAGAAGGGCTGCTTGTTGCCGCTGCTACAGCTACTATTGCTGCGGCCATGAGCTGCTGAGTTGCTTTCCTTAGTACCATGGAGAGTCTGGACTTGACCACGAAGCACTGGCTGCAAGTCATTACAGACGGTTGACGGGAGATGCTCGATCTTAGTCTCGAGTCGATGCAAAGTGCTCATAATCAAGCTGAGGGATTGATCCCGTCTGGACAGGTTAGTAAATATTCAATGAATCAGTGACAAAGGACATACTTGGAAGACTTGCGCTCATTGTAGATGCAGTCCAAGCCCAGAGACTTGCATAGTCCGCATTTTGGACGGGATTCGTCACATCTTGTTTTTTTGAGGCGGCAATTCTCGCATGCCTGATCTGTTAGCATCGAGCATAGTGATGTGATAGAAGACTTACTACGGAGGCGATGAAATTCCTAGGCTTCTTGGACGGCCCTGGCGAATGGTCCTCCTGGGGCGAGAGAAGATCGTGGATGGGTAGCGGCAAGCCATTATGATGCTGATAAGCGTTATTGGTGTGCTGCGCTGGACGCGAGCTCTCCTCGTAGGGACGCTTGCTCATTGTGCATGGTTGCTTTTATGATGATGAATTATGAATGGACTATTGCTTGATCATTGCGATTAGTGTAATATGAATTTGGTGATTGAGAAGTTAAAGCCGATAAAAGGTATTCCGCCATGACTCAGCGGGCGGGCCAATCGGAGGCGACCATAGTCTTTGAGACTATATACAGACCATGTTTGGATTGGAGTTATAAAGTGATATATAATTGCGTTAAGATTGATCGGACTGAGCTGATTTAATGGTAAAGACAGGTCTATGGGCTGTGATGTGTAGTGTTGCTGCTAGTGTACTTCCTTCAAAGTAGGGGAAGGAACAACACTGAACTGATATCACGCAGGATCAATAGTCTAGTTTGCATTTGAATGATATCTATCCTATTCGGATCTTCTGTAAGTATTCAATCTAAATGCAGACACAGTGTATCAGTACCCCGTATGTATGTAGATATCCGAGATTGGCATGCTAAATGCCGGTGGACGTCAGCCGTCATTGTCAGCTGTACTTGACTAGTGGATAGCCATTGTATACTGTGTTGTAGTACAAAGGCAGATAATGAAGTGCAGTATGTAGTAAATAAAAGAAGATATCTAACCCTGACTGAAATAGAGTGCAGATAGATTGAGTGGGTCGATAGACACCATCAATTCATCAACATGCCTGTTAGAGGATTGACAAGACAAGAATGGTAAATGAGCAAATGTCAGATGCCGATTCTTTTCATCAGATAAACAACTGCATTCAACAGCGAAACGCTGTATCCGGGGTATTGGCATGTTGAATATCCGTATCGTCATAGAGAATGATAAAATGGCCGGGGATTGCGTGTTATCCTGAAACGCACGTATCCAGTTGACAGCCTGGAGAGTCTTATTCGTCCTTGGTCCGTGTACCCAATTGAAATACTCCATAGAACCGCTGGATATGGGATTGGCATCACCTCAGCGTCTCGCCGGCAAAGTCTGGACTTAATGGACGGTACGGAGATCATACAGGGGTTAAATTCGTTAATAACCGAGCGACTGGGATTATTCTTCACCACCCTGTACTTGTGAAAGTATGTACTTAGATGGCTGGTGTTTGGCTGTCAAACGCCATGAATCCAGAAGGAATGTGGCATGACAGCCAGAATGATGTTGCTGTGCATTGATTATCAGTACTCCGAGTATCGCTACATACTGCTATCCGAGCACTGCACTGTGCTGTGTATTAGGAGTCCTACCAACCACCATTGCAGATGCATGTATGTACTCTGTATGCAGTATTAATGCGGAGAAGTTTGCTGCGCGATTTTCGTCTTCGGTCTCGTCAGTAGTCGTGCCTCAGAGCAACAGTAATGTGTTGTCAATCATTAAATCAGTACAGCGTAGTATATGCAATATGGCCTCAGAAGAGCGTCTCCTGACAACACAGTGACTGAATCCGGGGAACGGAGAGTTTCGTATCCGGATTAGGAATGATAGTTAGATAACTAGAAATTGCGACGAAGATCGTGCGGGGTGATAACAGTATGTACAGTTTTCGGTAGTATGATAGGGAACAGGGAATGATCCGAGAGTGTGTTGTCTGATGCACTGTTCACCGCTTTAGTGTTAATAGACCTTTGTACAGAGTACCTCTACTGTATATGCTGAATACTCTGTGCAGCACCCTCTATAATGCATTCCGACTGATAGGGAATCTCCACCGCTGCTGGCGTCATGCAGCCCGAGGATAGTGTGCCTGCCGTGGCAAACCTGATTGGTCAGCAGCCCTCCGCCACCCGAATGGCGAGGCGATCAATTTGGAGAAGTATCGGTACCTGTCCTCGATGCAGCCTGAGTGCAGATAGATAGTGAGCAGTGCATTCTGGGTGTACTACTCTGTACAGAGGAACTACTACAGTACTTACTACTACTTGGATTCAATAACACAGTACCTGTCAATACTACCAAAAATACCAAAAGAAACACGTAAGACTTAATGCCTATCTGGCACCTTCTAGCACATCCTATTCTGGACACCTCGTGGCGTGCTTTGAACCGTGTGACTCTTCATTGACAAGTGTTAGAATCAATCAATAATTCAGGGGGGTGGATCTCTCCGGAAACGGCTAGACCGTATGTATGTATGTATGTACTGTATGTATCGTCACCGTTGCCGTTTCTCTAATATAATTGGCTAACCGCCCACCATCGGTCCCATTCCATCCCGGCTATACCTGTTCTGGACTAGTCTAGGCGTTCTTGATTCTCGCTGGTTCGCCCAACTCCCGCCGTCTTCCCCCGGTTTCTTTGGACCTGGTGGTCCCCATGACAGTACAGTACTATCTTTACATACACGCGGCCCTGTCCCTGCTCTATTTATTTCTCCTCAATACCATGTATTACAGTACCATCAAGCATATCATCATATCATTGCGCTATCTGCCTTGTCTTGCCTGACTGACTGACTACTGACTCCTGTCGATTCCCATCTCTTTTTTCCCTTCCTTCCCTCTCTCTCTTCTTCATATTCCTCAGGTTTCCTTCAGTCTCGTCTCTTTATATCCTGCCCTTCTCTTTTTTTCTCTATCTCCTTTCTCTTTCCTCTTTATTCCTATTCTTCCCATTGCTCCTTCCGCTCGCCTCCCTGTTCCGCCTCGGTTCCAATCGCCTCCCTTCTACTTCCTCTCCTCACTTCGCGCATACTCCTCTTCTTCTCTCCCTCCCTCCCTCCCAACAACGCTTCGATCTCCTATAATTCGCCAGAGTCAGTGTGCTACTCAGTGACAGAACCCGATTTCCTGCATCTGTTCATAAACAACGACAACCGTGCACGCTTTCGCTCTTCGGCTCTCCGTTCTCCGCTTCTCCCGAGTCCTGGCATTCCGACCACCCCCGTGACTCATTCTCGTCGAACAACTGTCCTTATCTTCCAAGATTCACTCATAAGGCTACAATTGCTCAATCAATTGAGTGATTCGATTTGGTTCTGGGATTTTCCAACCCGGTCATACGTCGTTATCAGGTGCCCGTTCTGGTCCGGACTTCAACTTTGACAACCCCGGGTGTCTACTCTGTACACGCTCCGGTCTTGTCTAGTGTCCACGTACCTGTATATACCCTGCTGCATCCTTCCATTCGACAGTTGTTCGCCCTCTTGTCGTTCAATCCGCAGATCCCTATGACCTTATAGTCCTCGGCTACAGTCCCTCTTCCATCTCGGTCCCTCGACTCTTTGAGTCATAGACGACTCTTCAGTCCTTCGGCCAGGTGTTACGAAGGTCTTCTCTTCTACTCTTGCCTTTTTCTGTTTATATTCCGCATCAAAGTTACGACATCACGCAGCGTTTTCTCATATCGACTTCTTTCTATCTTCTCTACTTTCAACTTGTGCATCTTCGCTTCTCAACAACAACTCCATTCAGACATCGAGTCAATCCTTTCGTTGATATCTCCTTGATCGTTCCAATTTCTTTGGCCGTTTCGCCAATTCAATTCTCCAATAAAAAAAAAAAAAGAAATCAGCGATCATACATATGAACTTATAACCGTCACTACAGCCTCTCTTTTACTCTTGTCTACTTGCATCCTTCACGCATTCGGGTATCGTCGAATCTCAGTCTGCAGACACCTTCGTCAGTTTCTTTTGTCTCACTTTCTGATATTTATATGAACCACTGATTCAACGGTCCGGAGTTCGTTGTTATCCACTTGATATCATTATTCTTCTCTTCTCTTGGTTTTCTCGGTGTTTCTCTCTCAAGGTCTTTGGGAATTGCAGACCTGACTCTTCTCTTCTAATCACATCATCAGCCTGGTTGCTTGTTTTGACTACTTTGATTTTGTCATTTATTTTCTCTTCTTCGGCCCCTTTTTATTTCTCTTGAGCGTTTACAAATTCCTTTGCTTTTTTTTTTTTTTTTTACATCAGGGCCTGCATCATTTCAACAGACCCCGCCACCTACATACGCACCTGTTCTCCCTATTTTACCGGAAAGATTCGTCACCTTTCTCTTCGGGTTACGTTTTTCTGAGTGATTATCATCATCATCGACCATGGCATCCATGAAGAACAAGTTCGTCGCCGGGCAGATCTTGGATGGTCGCTTCCGGACCGTCGCGCCATTGAACCATGGTTCCTTTGGTATGGTATTTGTTGCAAATGACAACCAAACCGGTCAGGAAGTTGCCATCAAGTGCATTGCCAAGGCGTCCTCCACGGATACTATGGGCCCCTTGTCTGTCGATGGTCGCTTCGAAGAGCTGGAGTGCCATCGCCGACTCCCACATCATCCCAACCTGGTTAACCTCATTCACTCCTTCGAGACCGACTCGCATGTTTACTTGGTCTTGGAGTACTGCGCCAACGGTGATCTGTACGAGGCTATCCGACTAAACAGGGGTCCCTTGGAGACCGAGCACGTGCGTGACTTCATGCTCCAATTGGTTAGTGCCATCGAGTTCTTCCATGCCAACGGCATGTACCATCGCGATATCAAACCAGAGAACATTTTCTTGACGCAGGACGGTTCAATGAAACTTGGTGATCTGGGCTTGGCTACTCGCAACTCCTGGTGCTATGAGGCGTGCGTGGGCAGTGACCGTTATATGGCTCCCGAACAGTACGACCCGGGGACCACTGGGTATTCTCCCGCTCAAGCCGACCTTTGGGCAGTGGGCATTTGCTTGCTCAATGTTCTGTTTGCACGCAACCCCTTTGCCATGCCCGCTGAACTAGATGTCTTGTTTGCCGACTACGTCCGGGACCGACAGTCGCTTTTCGACATCTTCCCCAACATGTCTCAAGACACCTTTGAGATCCTGAGACATGCCTTGGCTCTCGACCCTGAAAAGCGTTCGCTGCCTGCCATCCGTGAAAGTATTTTGCGCTCCCTATCTTTCAGCACGGACGATGAGCCTCTAGACGAATTCTGCACCGACGACCGCGAGGTGGTGCCCGCTAGCGCCAACCGCGAGCCACTCCGCACGCCTTCCATCCAAAGCCCGCACGTTACCCAGGGAGATTCGTTCCCTTGGGCCAAGGCGTTGCACGCGAGCCCCCTTCAACCAGTCAGGCAGCTGTCTGCCATTCCCGACAACGACAGCTATTCCGAAGATCTCTTCCCTGCTTCCGAGACGGCTGGCACCTCTTGGTACTCGCTTCATCAGGGAACTCCTTCAGTGGAGTCCGTTCTGGATTCCACTTTGGGAGAATCGTACAAGTCGACTACTCTTCACAAGCCGACCACCACTCAACACTACCCACCACATTCCGACCCAGTCCCGATCACTGGCTCATTGCCCAGCCATGCAAACAAGCGACTTCCAACACTCTCCATGGTGTTTGGGCGCAACAAGAATGACCAAATCTCAAAGAGCTGGTGTGATCTGTGGGATGAGGAAGAAGAGGAATCAGAGAACGAGGATTGGATGGTTTTCCAGCAACAGCAAGAGCACAACCCACGAAGCTGGAGTCATGAGAGCCGTGACGTGGATAGTGGCGTGGACATCCAAACCGATTTGCAGGAATCTGCTTCCTCTATGATTCCTCACCCTTCCCAAGGCGACAACAAAGGCGCCGCCGCTCCCTTGGGAGACCCCAAGTCTGGTGTGGTGACCGTTGAGCCGGTCGAAATCCACCGCGAGCCTACTCCTTTGAAGGAGACCACGACGTCTCCCCCCAAGAAGTCACTTCTTGACAAATGGGCTGCGTTAGGCGACAAGCGTCGGGACGCCAAGGCTCAGGAGGAGTCATTCGGCCAAAAGAGATCGGCAAACAACTGCACCAGTTGGAGAAGAGATTGGGGTCTTGGCTCCTCCGGGTTTGACTACAAAGCGTGGGCACGGAAAGCAACCCCCGCCTTCCACGAACGTCGTCCATTCTTACAAAAGGACTGGCGCCGTGAAGCTGCGGACACCTCCAAGCCGCGACCGCCCAGCGGATACGACGGCAGTGTCGATGAAGATCTCGACCTGGTTGGTGGCTGGCACGAGCTCCACCTATAACCATCTCCACTTCCACCTCTCCTCTTCGTCGCTGTCTACCACGTGTTTCAAGTCATCCTATAATGTTGTTCCATTCCGATCGGTTTTCCTAATGAGCGAAACTTAAACGGAAGAAGATACGCCAGTTTTTAATTTTGAAAAAGGGAAAAAGCAAGTTCAGTTTATACACATTTTTCTTTTCTGGGTTGGGTGCAACGGTCCCGACTTTGTGTGCTATCCATCGGTCGATTCATGGGTTGTCTCTGCGCGACGCTCCTGATATTCTGTTTTAATCTTCCCGCTTTTTTATTTATTTTACGTTTTGTACGATTATCGTCGAACAAGCAGGAAGCGTTGAGAAAATTCCAACGGCTAGATCTTTTTAACTTTGGGAGGGAAACGGTTTGTTTTGGACAACATGGATGGGTTTGTACTGGTGACACTGGGCATCGGCGAGAGGAGCATTAGTATAGAGCAGAAATATCTACAATCGTTTGATTCTGCCAGGCGGAACTTGGATTCTGTACTGTAGTTGGCAAAGTCGTCCGCCTGCAATTGGTGCGACGTAAACTATAATATCAAAAGCCATTTGTCTTCTGTTTCTGTACTCCGTAGAGGTCATCTTATCAGCTTTTGTCCGTAGATAAATACTGCCACTATCTCCAGGCGGTCAGTACAGGCGGTCACGAGACGGCGTGTCTAGGCCGTTTCGTTGGAGAATGTAGTCTTGCCGTTTTCTTTTCTCTCTGCAGGGTATTGCCTCTTTGTCTTGGTTGAATGCAGTCGAGTATCTTTCTATTTTTGTGTTCCTGACCCCGCACTGCCATTATTCATCTATCGTTATTCCTGAGACCTTTATCACGAGAGACCTGCGGCCGCAAGGCGGCGCATATGCAGGCCTAGCGCCCTCCTGAACTTGTATTACGCTGCAATTCCTTTATGTTTTAATTTCCCAGAAACATATATCATCTGACTGAATCGGCGAAAAAAGATGCCTTGTGTCTTCTGAACGCCCATCTCTTTTGGATAACGCATCGATCGCTTATCTATACCGTGCGAAATCGAGACGAGAACGAGACGAGATACGAATCTCCGCACGAAGATACCGGAAACTTTGATAGAGAGATAGGTAGAGGCGGTCCGCGCGCTGGAAAAACTGGGAATACTGGAAGGAAGGAAGGAAGGATGTTGGCGCCGGGGTGGGTTTATTGGACAATATGTTCTCTGTCGATAGGTGTCATGAACGTCTTTGGTGATGAGGGATTGTCACAATCAATATGTCCGGTGCAAGTTGAACCGGATGTGCAAGTGGCGACTATTCAGTGGCCGATGTGTGTGGGGGATCGATGGACGGAACGAGAAGAGGCGGTAACGTCAACAACGACGACAACGGTTGCCGCTACGGCGACAGATTCGCCCAGTGCTGGTGGTGTTGATGGACAAGCCGGCCATGAAGACCTTGATACCGAATCTCCGCTTGATAATGCGAATTTTCTATCGTTCGAGGACTGGAAGAAGCAGAATCTGGCCAAAGTTGGGCAGTCGGTTGAGAATGTGGGAGGGAGTCGGCGATCTGGCGCAGTAGGTAAAGAGCTCCGTGGCAGACCGACAGGGATCAATAATGCGTTGGATTCGCTTGGCGAGGACACGGAGATTGAATTGGATTTTGGAGGTTTTGGAACGACGCAGGAGGCTACTGCTGCGACTGCGAAACCCACACCTTGGGATACTGCGGTGCAGCCTGGATCGGGTTTGGACGGTATTAGCGAGAGAGAGAGGCATATTGAGGAGGAGAATGCTTTAGCACACAGCGTTCCACGAACGGGTATGTCGCGAAGGAAAGACGCCGGCACGACCTGCAAGGAGCGGTTCAATTATGCCTCATTTGACTGTGCGGCGACGGTACTCAAGACCAATCGAGAAGGTATGGGGTCGTCGTCGGTTCTGATCGAGAACAAAGACAGCTACATGCTGAACGAGTGCCAGGCTCAAAACAAATTCCTCATTCTGGAGCTGTGCGATGACATTCTCGTGGACACGGTCGTTCTCGCCAACTACGAGTTCTTCAGCTCTATCTTCCACACCTTCCGGGTTAGCGTATCGGATAGGTATCCCGCGAAACTCGACCAGTGGAAGGAGTTAGGAGTGTACGAGGCACGGAATACACGAGAGGTGCAAGCATTCGCCGTAGAGAACCCGCTGATCTGGGCCCGCTATCTGAAGATCGAGTTCCTGACGCATTATGGTCATGAATTCTACTGTCCTCTCAGTCTTATTCGTGTACATGGGACCACCATGTTGGAAGAGTACAAGCATGATGGCGATGTTGGACGAGTGGAAGATGAACTGGACGAGGCTTTGGAGGCCCCTGCTATGGTTGATGGTCATGTGAATCATGCACACGATTCCCCGGCCGCTACGACTGAGTTGGATAGCACAGCATCAGCGGAAGTATGGTTTAATCGCGGAAAGGAAATTGAGACTCTTCTATTGAAGGGGCCGTTTGGTATGACTGATACGTGCGGTATTCATGCGACATCCGCCGAAGCGGCTGAATTTGAAAAGTTGACCCAGACAGTTGATTCTACGGTGCCGGGTACCAACGATGCTACATCTGCTTCCAGTGCTGAGGATACGGATACTACCCCCGGAACTGATGTAGCACCAAAGGAGGCCACGGTGGATGTACAGAGAGCATCTGGATTGGTGAATAGCACATCAACAACATCTATGGTGGTCTCTGAGACGGTCCAGCAAAACGCGACAGAGACTGATTCTCAGAAAGAAGATACCGGTAGTCCTTCGCCGGACGTTATCCGGTCGACAACGACGACGACATCGGCTACGCAGCCACCCTCTCCCAATCCGACAACGCAGGAATCATTCTTCAAATCTGTCAACAAGCGGCTCCAGATGCTGGAGTCAAATTCGACCCTGTCGCTTCTGTACATCGAAGAGCAATCGCGGATCTTGCGCGATGCGTTCAATAAAGTCGAGAAACGGCAACTTGCTAAGACGTCGACTTTTCTTGAGAATTTAAATCAGACTGTTCTGGATGAGCTGAAGCAGTTCCGGGAACAATACGACCAAGTATGGAAGACGGTGTTGCTGGAGTTCGAACACCAGCGTATCCACCACCACCAAGAGCTGTACGCAATGAGTGGCCAGTTGGGCGTTCTAGCGGACGAGCTTGTATTTCAGAAGCGGGTTGCTGTAGTCCAAAGCATCATGGTTCTGGTCTGCTTTGGTCTTATCCTCTTCTCGCCCCGGGGTGTCGTGGGAAGCTATATCGACTTCCCCAGCGTGCAGAACATGGTCTCGCGGTCATACAGTATGCGATCATCATCCCCAACTTTTGAGTCCCCGTCTATGAGTCCAAGTTCGACGCGACCGGCCTCGTATCGTCATAACCACAGCCACCAGCACCATCACCATCGGAGAAATATCTCAGAAGACTCACAGAATGGCGGTCTTGCCAGTCCGACGATTGCGTATTCCCCGCCTACCCCGACATCCCCAACATCGGACGAGGAGAGGGAGGAGCAACGTGATGATAGCGCTGGCGGTGAGGGGGATATTGATATGCTGGCTATGTCGCCGGTGGAGTCGCATGTACGGTCGCGGAGCAGTCCTCCTGTCCTGAATGGATGTGTTAATGATGGTGAGGCGGATTATGAGACTGTGGAATCGCCTGCATCACCCATTTCGCCCACATGATCATTGACAGCATGTGTTTGGACATTTAATCAGAATATGCTTGAACTCACCTTACAGCCAGGCTGGCCCTCGGCATAATGGGAATATACAGGGACCTCTCGCCCGAATCTGGCAGATCTATCATCTATCTGTCTAATATAATGACATCTACATACCGTCGAAGTCGCATTGACTGGCTGCGGCGATACTTGCTATGTGATATTTACAGCGGTGTACAGTACTAACACTGAGTTGGCTATTGTTTGTCTGTGTATTGTCGGCTGTTGACATGATACCATATGAGTTATTTCTTTATTGAATGTTATTTGCCTCATTCTTTATCAGAATTGAAATATTTAGTTATGCACTCGTAGTATAGAATGACTGATATCATCGCGGTTGCCGGGACAACAATCGCGGCATATTTTTTTCTCTTTCCTTTCTTGCCGTCACCTCTCGACATCCACCACTCTACCTTTCTCTTCAAGCTACAGAGCATTACACCTCAGAAAGGCAAAAATTTATCATCTCTATCAATCGAACGAGCCACGATAAAAACCTCACAAAAATAACCCAACAAAATGGACGCCCAACAACCCCTCGCAGACCGCACCAACACCCATACAACAGTGAGCCACGAGAAGATCGATGATATGAAGAGCGCGCCGGCGAATCTCAACTCGCTCGAGTATCACCGTCAGATTCTACAGGGGAAGATTGATGGCGACAAGTAAGCGCCCCCTCTATCCAGATTGCGCGCTAGTCCCTGGTTTGGGATTGTTGGACAACGCGTTGGGGAGTAATTCAGTGCTAACAAACGAAAACAGGGGCCAAGGGAGCTACGTCTCGCCGTCGGATGACATTATGAGTCCCTGTTCGAAGAAATTGAGCGATCTTAAGGGAAAGCGGTTTAAGAAGTGTGTCCCTACCCCTTCTCCCCAAAGGGACTGTTAAGATGCTAACGGGTGCCAACAGCGTCGGAAAACCACAATCACTCTTCGCCAAGCTCGGAAAGAAGAACTTTGAATCGTCGCAACAGCAACAACCTGCCGGAGATACCGGGGAGGGACAGTAGTCTGTCTCGTGGAGACTGGATAGGAGGGCCTTGCGCTGGTTCGCATTTGATTCAGTTGCTTATTTTCTTTCTCGGGTTCTTGCTTTTGTTGATTGTTGATATTGGTCCTCCGTCCAGTCGTTGCGGTGTCTTTGTTTCTGGCATTTGTTGTTGTTTTACTTGTTACGGGTTCGGTTTGGTTCGGTTGCATTGGGGTTATGGTTGGGTTTCAATCAAGGCATTGTATTGGGAATGCTTGGATGCTTTATTGTTTAATAGGAATGGATGTGTTCAATATTTTTGATTCTGGTGTTGGTACGGAGTAGAGGTGTGCATACGAACTTGGTTTTCTCGACGGCTTTGAAGGCTTTCCTTTCCGTTTTGTACCTTTGGCTGCCGATACATCCTGGGAGCACTCAATAAGGCACCTCATCGGAGTCTTCAAAGAAGTCAGCAGGAAAGTAATGCCGCTACGTTAAATATTACCAATAAGTCCTGCGCTCTGCTTCTAGTAATTACAATAACAAAACTGACTAGCTGTTGATCTCCGACAAGTTATAACAAAACATCTCTCATCCGACTGGCAATACCCCGTGCCACATAGATCTGTCCATACGAGTCAACCACATCGTCCGAGTATTCTCTTCGTCCGCACATCAAATCCTGTCCCATTCTCGAGCCGGTCGAGTGCTGTCATAGAGCAGTCCGTTCATATTCTGCCACCTACATCAGATTGTCCTTGAGTTTCTGTTCAATCCGCAACATCGTTTTCGGATCCGTGTTCACCTTCTTCTCCCACATGCTCACAAAAATCGGGAAAATTGACACTATTCAGATTCTTCTCCGCTCGATCCTGAACAATGCTCCCATAGTCGTTGTACTGTCGGCACATGGTAGCCAAAGCCTGCACATGTCCTCTGCCAGACACCTTTGGCGAGCACCCTTGGACGCAGGCTCACCAGGTCTGGCGATCAAGCAACTGAGAAAGTAGAAGGAACACGGGCAGCTGGTGTGATCAGCCGTATCACGACAATCATTGCCAACCTCTTCATGCTTACCGTTCTCTGACTTGTAAATCCGATACCGGCTTGTTATAGAATTGTGAGTATTTTTCAATTTACGCCCAAGTAGATATACGTAATATTTCAGTTGTACTCTTCAAATTACAGAAGGAGAAAAAAAAAAACCAAAATATGGTATTTACCCTGCATGCCCTAATTCCTCATTGAACAGGAATATCCAAATACCCCTCCCTCATCAACGAATTCCCAGGGATGCCTACGAGTGGAAGGCCACCACTAATACGCCTATCTGGGCGGTCACCCCGGTGGGAATATCTTGTCAATCAGTTTATTGTCGTAAACATTATCCACTCATCTAGTCCTCTGTACCCTGCTACCTCACAAAATGTCTCCTCTCACCGGTTCCAGTGTCTCCCAAATGTGTTCGAATGTATCGAGATACTCCTGTGGCAAAGGACCCCTGCTGATGCTCTCGATATTCGACTTGATCTGCTTGATAGAACTGGCCCCGAGGATGATTCCGTCACCCTTCTCCAGTGAAAAGTGGTATTACGCCCACCGCAGTGCAGCATCAATAGTAGTGATTCCAAGAGCGCGTGCTGTTTCCTCCAACTGCTTGAACGCGTCGTGCAATGATTCCTGGTTGTAATGGTTCTGCATTAATTTGTTCATGAGACCATCGCCGTCGATGCGTGTGCCTTCAGCGTTGCCATTTGTGAGCTTGTCGGACAAAAGCCAGAGGCTAGGACTCTGGGGTGTATCGTATCAGTATTGCCCAGCATGGTGAGGTGAGTGAGTGAAGGACAACATACCGGAATGCGTTATAGGCAATACCGTGTTTCTTCAAGATTGGGAAGAGCTTCTTTTCCATGCCCCGGTTGACGGCACTGTAGTCGCCCTGGTAGACAGTGGGCTTGATATAGCCATTGGCCTCGCAGATGTCGATGAACTCCTGCAGCAACTCTGGTTGGAAGTTGGAGACACCGAGCTAGATATATTAGCTGTGTTCATGTAGGCTGTTCAGGGATGGTACATTTTTAAACTTTCCAGCCTTGTGCAAACTGTCAAAGGTCTCCGCCTGTTCTTTCAACGGGGTCACTAGGTCTGGAAAGTGGATGTGGAGAGTGTTGACCTGCTCGATACCCATGCGCTGCAGGCTGGTGTTGATGGGTGTTTCAACTGCAGACCTTTCTAGCTCGCCATGATGGTCTAGAGACAACGTGAGAATCTTAGTGTCGATAGTGAAACCCTGAAAGACAGCTTTCGTCTCGCCGAGCAGTTCCTCCGAGCGCCCAGGCGAAGTGGGAGGATATCTGCCGGCGGTGTCGAGGTGGGTTATATTGTTCGCTTTGAGATAATCAAGAACATCCTGAACATCCTTAGGATTGACAAAGCTCATACCAAACGAGGCAGCGCCGAAGATGAGCACAGGGCACCCATATTGCTGATGATACTTGGTGATTGAGGGGAGTTGAGAAAAATGGATGAAATAAAGGAAGGAGGGGTAATAAATACGAGCAACTGAGGACTAAAATCGGAAGGAAAAGCTTCCGGCTTATACCACAGTTGTGATCCTGCTCAAAAAGTTGTATTTCATTGGCCCAGAATACATCGTATCACCAGTATTATCCTTGTTTTGCCATGCTTACGCAGATTACAGGGGTATTGTTGATATTTTATTGTACCTGGTTTATAACACTATTCTACTGGTCTTTTCTCCTCAACACCATCTGCCGCGTCCGACTCGGAGCCTGTTTCTCTCCCAGCATAATATTCTCCAGTCGGTCTGTCTATCGTTCGGAATATCCAATGTCATAATGCAATAGCAATGCCATCACCACCGGTTTGATCTGTGCTGCTGCCCAGAATCGACCGGGACAGGCGAACTTGCCAAATCCCTATCCCGGTCCATCTCTGTCAGATACAGCAAACTGATACCGGGATTGTTCTTTGGCCTGGCGCAGCTTGTAGAATCGGTATCCGTCAAAGGCTTCGGGATCGGGACACCGTTCGGGATCTCTGCACACGGGATAGATGGACATGGGCATAAAGGTCTTCCGAGGAATGGTGAGGTTGTTTGACGGAGTCACCGGCTTGGTGACTTGTCAGTTGAAGACTACTGATACTGAATAGTTAGATTCCTTCAACCAGCCAAAGAAAAAAGGATTATCTACTTAAATCTATCGGGTTTCAGACGCTGGATCTCCTTTATGAAACTATCCAGCTTCTTCAAACTTGCCAGAGTAGAAGCCTCGACGTCACCGTGCGTTCTCATGGTCTAAATAACCTCCTCCCACAGTGACTGAGTATACTCTGGTCGGTGGCACAGATCCAAAATAACATTCACCGTGGTATGTGTCATCGTATGGATAGCAGCCATGTCCAGAAATGGCATCCTCCGGACGAGACAGCTACTACCAGTATTAGGACTCTTGGCCGTATCGATCAGCCACTCAATCATATTAGCATGGGTTTTACTATCCTTGTTTTGACGCTGCTTGGATATCGGAATAAGGGTTTTGCAAACCTTGTTGAATCGTTGTTGAAGTTGCGCGTATGACTCAAGCTGAGGTGCAATGATGGGGCGCAAAGACTTGTAGTGTTTCGACAGCCATTCCGGATCTCTACACAGATCAGGCCAATAAACATGCGGGCAGTCGAGGCCGTGACGAGTTTTAGGATGGTAGAGTACATGGGAACAGTATATACCCCTGATATCATCAGCCATTGGACTTGCGTGTTGGGATAATCCCCTTACCATTGACTTCCTTTGCTGTATTGACTTTTCCTTGAAGGGAATATAGAACTTCATCGTAGATTGGCCGTGCCAGACGGCAATATCCTGCGACAATGGACCAGCACAAACATCGTATCCAAGCATGCCTTCATCTGCAATCTCCATTCCGGTATATTTACCATAATGCCGCACAGTCGCCATCAATTTGAGATTACAGTGAGGAGCTTTATTAAATTTCGACCATGTACTTTGCAGGTATCATGTGCCAATCCATGTTGGTCGTCCATAGATAATATGGAGAATCTTTGTACTGCAATGTGTCAATCTTTTTTCTTTGCAATATACCATATACGGGTGTTTACCTTGGCATATCCTTCATTGACCATTTCAATACTCTTTTGGTAGGCTCCCCTTTTGGATGTGTTGCCCAGCAGTGTTGGCTTTGGTCCGATTCGAGGAATACCCAATGTTGAACCGAGCCATCTTTGCTAAGCCAGAACAGTCACAGCACCTAGTACCCCTAGCCAAGCAACGGTACTATGACGGTGAAATCGATTAAGGCAGATATGGTGAAGTCTGACGGGTCACTTTCGATGGCACAAGAAGCAACCTATTTGGGCTTGTAGCGAGACAAAGACGGAGCCCAAAGTCCGTCACCATAATTGAGTCCGGCTGTCTTATGGGATTCGTCCAGCGGCATATACTTGCATCCCAACGGTCTCGGACAGCCGACTGTAGCTGACTGCATGGAGTATTATACGGTACTACAACGAAATGCAAGATACTGCAAGATCGGCGATCTGGATACGCGCTAATACACATGTACAAAGAAAGAACAAACAACATAATGGGATATTGTCAAATGTCAGCCTTACATGAAGTACGAGTAAGGGCTAAGGGTGTGATAAGAAATATCGCAATACAAAGACACTTAAAAGCCATTCAGGTGATGCATTTCATCATATCTTTTTGGATACCCTGAGAAGCCTGGACCGTTACCTATGAAGGCATGGGAAGAAATCTTGATGGTGACAAACCAACATGAAGTCTGAAGAAGCCCTAGCTCTTCCGTATACGGTAGAGATAGTTTCTTTATGGTTTCTTCTTCTTCCTCTCCATATTTTATATTAAATGGACTTGCTCTGCATGTTTCCAATGACTAAATAGTGCGCCATTGCTAGTTGGTATTCATTAGTTATCCCTCCTATGATAAACCAAAAACTCGTATTCGTGCACGATGATATTTTCCTCGCTTTTCACCTGATGATCGTACGTATATAAGTACTAGACTAGCTTCCTCATATCTGCGTGTACTGAAGTTGTCACTGGACTTAATTACATATAAGACTAACATAGCTATTTGTGAGCACTCTGTAGAGGGTAAACTATTTTCTGGCTTGGTTCATCGGCTATCATATTGTCTATTTATTTTTCACACTCAAGAGTCTTTCTACAGGTGTACTCACATATAACGTTGGAATGCTCTGTATATACAGGGTATGCTGGCATTAATAGCTCAGCCGAGATCAACCTCGGCATCTCCGCAACCTCCTCCCTCTCCGCAGTCGGTATAACTTCAGCTTTCGCCATCTCCTTGACACTCATTCTATAATCCATCTCATCAAACATTATCATCATTACTGTCAAAATGTCCGCCTCTACCAGAATCCCTCCCATCGCCCAGCCATTCGTTAGCGACCGCGCCAAAAAGACCCTCGACCTGGTACACCCCCATCAGACTACCCTCCATGGACATTAACATCATACTAACAGCAACAACAGGTTGAAGAATTCGTCGAAAAAGACTGCATCCCTGCCGACCCCCTCTTCCAAGCCCAACTCGATGCCGCCCCTTCGCGGTGGCAAGCCCACCCCCCCGTAATCGAAGAGCTCAAGACCAAGGCCCGCAGCCTGGGCCTCTGGAACATGTTCCTCCCCAAGAGCCACTTCTCGCAGGGCGCGGGTTTCACGAACCTCGAATACGGCCTGATGGCGGAGTATCTTGGGAAGAGCTCGATTGCGAGCGAGGCGACGAACAACGCGGCACCGGATACGGGGAATATGGAGGTGTTTGCCAAGTATGGGAATGAGGCGCAGAAGAGGGAGTGGCTGGGGCCGTTGTTGGAGGGGAAGATTCGCAGTGCGTTTTTGATGACGGAGCCGGAGGTCGCGTCTAGTGATGCTACGAATATCCAGTTGAGTATTCGGCGGGAGGGTAACGAATATGTCCTGAATGGATCGGTAAGTCTCTCCTTGGATATGCCGGATAATGGCTAATGAGGTAGAAATGGTGGTCCTCTGGCGCCGGTGACCCCCGTTGCCAGGTCTACCTGGTCATGGGCAAATCTGACCCTACCAACCAAGACACCTACAAGCAACAGTCCGTCGTCCTGGTCCGCGCCAATACCCCAGGAATCACCGTGCACCGCATGCTGACCGTCTACGGCTACGACGATGCTCCCCACGGCCACGGTCACATCACTTTCGAGAACGTCCGCGTGCCCGTCTCCAACATGGTCCTGGGTGAAGGCCGCGGCTTTGAGATCATTCAGGGTCGTCTGGGACCCGGCCGCATTCACCACGCAATGCGCACCATCGGTGCCGCCGAAAAGGCCATTGAGTGGTTGATTGCGCGGATCAATGACGACCGCAAGAAGACCTTCGGACAGAGTCTGAGTTCGCACGGTGTGATCCTCGAGTGGGTTGCGAAGTCGCGGATTGAGATTGACGCTGCGCGACTTATCGTGCTCAACGCTGCGATCAAAATCGACCAGGGCAATGCCAAGGCTGCGCTGAAGGAGATCGCGCAGGCCAAGGTCCTTGTCCCCCAGACTGCGCTGACCATCATCGACCGCGCGGTGCAGGCGTACGGCGCTGCGGGTATCTGCCAAGATACTCCCTTGGCGTACATGTGGGCTTTGATCCGGACGCTGCGCATCGCAGATGGACCTGATGAGGTGCATTTGCAGCAGTTGGGTAAGCGGGAGAACCGGTCGCGAAAGGACGCGGTTGTGTCCAAGTTGAATTGGCAGCGCGCTGAGACGGATCGGTTGCTTACTGCTAACGGGTTTGGGAAGATCAAGTCTCATCTGTAATTGGCCCTGGTATATATGGCGACAAACTAGTATAGTAAGGTAAATTGTCATAATAACATTATGCATAATGTACTCCGTATCTATAAGCCCGACTTTTAACATAAACTTGATAGACAACATAAAAACAACTCGCCCGCGAGCAATCAATCAATAATATTCCTCCTCCGTATTCCCAGCAGCCCTCTTCCCCTTCGCCCTCTTCTTATTCCCCTTGAAATGTTTCTTCGAGTTCCCCTTTACCTCCGAGGCATCCACCCCGCGTTCCATCGCAACCATCATCCGCTCCTTCCGCCCTGTCAACTGCTTGCGCATCTGCTGTCCTTGATCCGTGTACTGTGCGTTGAAGGGCAGCGTCATACGACCTGCAGACGAGGAAGAGCCAGCAAAGAAACCCGTGTCAAGGTTGCGAGAACGCTGACCCTCTTCACTCTTGTTGGGCTTGGCTGATGGAAGCGAGGAGAGTTCCGCCTCCGCATCGTCAGGGTTGTCCGCTTGTTGTGCTCTTGCAAGGATAGCCTGTCGACGGGCGGGGAGATGCGCCATGTCGTAGAGTTCCTTGTTGAAGTCGAGGGGATTGATTTGCTCTTGGCCTTCAGCCGGTGGGGGCGGGTGGCAGAACAGGAGCTTTCCACTGACATAGTCTTTCAGCACGTAGCGAGCTGCGCGGGATTCATCAGGTTGACCTTGACCGGTTGTCGAGAAACCGCGAGCACGCGCGTAGGTGCGCAGGACTTCAGACGCGGTTGGGATACCGGTGCCGCCTTCCTCGATGGGGCGGATGTTGATTTTCACGCCGTAGACGTTCTCGACGAAGTGCTTGGGGATACGGTGTGCGACGAGACCAGCTGGACCAGTGAATTCACGCTGTTGGTCGATGGGCAGGACACCGTTGACGACGAGCTCGGCCTTGGTTGTGGCGAAGTTGGGGAACACGAGACCCGGGCAATCGCAGAGCATGATCTCGGGGGAGAGGTAGAGGGTTTGGAAGTGCTTGGTTTTACCGGGGGTAGCGGAGACGGAGACCTTTTTGGCGCCGAGGAGGGCGTTGATGGTGCTTGACTTTCCGACGTTGGGGTAACCGACTAGACCGATGACTGTTTTATGTTTTTGTTGTTCGCCGGCTTCTTGGTTGAGGGGGAGGGTGTCGGGGGTGTTGGAGAGGAAGAGTTCTTCGAGTTCATCGACGTCGAGGATGTCGGTCCTCCACGAGCGTTCGCCCTGCTGTTCCTGCTGTTTCTGCTCTTCGATGTTGAGGTTCTTGGCGGCGTCGGCCAGATCGTTGGCCTCACTACCAGACTCGTCCTCCAGAAGCCGCGCCTCGTTGCGCTCTTTGGCCAAGTGTGCAGAGAAGAATCGGAAAGGAATGTTATTGCGCTCGAAATAGTCCGCCCACAATTCTCGTTGCTTATCCGTCAGCATATCCGCCTTGTTCACAAGCAACAAGTTCTTCTTCTTGGGGTCGATCTGCTTCACGTAGACTTCAAGATCTTCGCAACGGAACAGTAACGGATTTCTCGCATCGACAATCTGCACGACAAGATCGGACCGTTCAATAACTCGCCACAGCTGTCTCCAGACTTCCAGGTTGCGCTCGAAAGGAGTCATAAGCAGGTCGTGGTTCTCTTGCAAATCAGCAAGGCCTCTCCGCCATTCCAGCAGACTCTCCCTCTCCATCGCCTCCAACTGCATCGGTGTCGTAGTCTTGTCCCACTTCGGCCGTCTCGGAACCGTCAATCGCGCCTTGTTCTTCTGATGCTTCTTCACAGCCGACTTCTCCTCCGACGCAGAAAGCAGGTACGGGTTCTTCTGATCCGCATGGATGATCTTGACATTGCTCATCTTCTCCGCCGTGAAATCAGTACCCGCCAGCTCGGCGGTGCTCAGGAATTCATCGAGGGCGCCTTGTTCCGTAACACTGCGCATCTTCACCCACGCGGCCTCCTTGGCACCGGGCGTGACATAGGTCTCTCCGTTCATGTCTGTACGTGCGACGGAGGCATTGTGCGTGACTTTCTTCTGGGCGGATGCTTTGCCTTTGCCGAATCTGTCTTTCATGAGGCTGTTTCCCAGCCCCACGGAGTTTTTGGACTTTGCGAGGACCATGATGGCGGTTCAATTCGTTACCACCGTGGATTAAAATGTATCAAAATCGATATCCTTCGCTCAAATTGAAGGTGGCGAAGGGTTGTTGAGTGGAAGTTGAATTAATAATTTTTCGAGTGAAAAACCCCGCGTGGATAAGATAAGGCTGAGTCAGCGTTGATGCAGTTGATGTTCAACCAGGATACTCGAAAACGAGAATGATATATTATTACAAACCGTAGAATACAGGGGTAGTTATTTACAATATTTTAGTGCATTTTTATCTAGCCCTAATACTGTGTTGCTTCAAGGTCCTCGAGTAAACAGATTCTGAACATCGATAGGCATCACGTGACCCATATCATCCCACTACTTTTTTTTTTTTTTCTTAATCGCTTAACACCTCAGGAACAGTTACTATTCAAAGAAAACATACTTGAAATCTCTTAAAGAGACTCTTTAAAATGCCTCCCAGGAAATGGATGTATGTGATTTCTAGTCACTTATGCGAGCAGCGTTACTAACCAGCACAGTGACAAGAAAAATGCCGCGACATACCAACTCTTCCACCGTTCCCAGCACGACCCTCTAATCCACGACCCCCAAGCCGATGACCGAGTCCTTCACCAAGTTGGTGGACCAGCGCTTCCCCCGTCGGATGCTGCAAAGCGCTCCAAGAACCTGCACGACCTCCAAGACGAATTCGGCCCCGACGCCGTTCGAAAGAACGAAGGTGAAGCCGCCAACTACGGTATCTTCTACGACGACACGAAGTATGACTACATGCAGCATTTGCGAGAGTTGGGAACCGGTGGAGGTGAAGCGCATTTCGTTGAGGCTTCGTCCAAGGACAACAACAAGGGAAAGAACAAGGGGATGAGGTTGGAGGATGCGCTGAGACAGGTGTCGCTTGATGATGGACGGAGTACGGCAGGTGGTCATAGTGCGTATGGGTCACAGTATGGGGATATACAATCGACGACTTCGTCCTTTGTTCGCAAGCCGACGTATCAGGACCAGCAGAATATTCCTGATTCGATTGCGGGGTTCAAGCCTGATATGGACCCTCGTCTGCGTGAAGCTTTGGAGGCGCTCGAGGACGAGGAATTTGTCGACGAGGAAGATGAAAATGTGTTTGGCGAGTTGACTAAGACTGCCGAGGAGATGGAGCCGGGCGAGTGGGAAGACACCCTGTTCGACGTGGAAGAGGAAGACGAAGATGATGGCTGGGGATCCGACGCCACAGAAAAGGCTCCCGTACAGACCGACACGACAGATTTTGCGGACATAGACGACACAGATGCCGCGCCAGGCGAGCTACCCGATCTCAACGAACCCATCCCCGACCAACACCCCGAAGACCAGTCCTGGATGCGCGAATTCGCCAAGTTCAAGAAAGATGCCAAATCCAAACCTGCCGGCGCCCCCGCAGCACCACCCAGCATCGTCCCCTCAGAGCAGCGCAGCACCCTCGCCTCCACCGTCTTCACAGCAGGCGGCACGCCTGTCCACCGCAAGAAGCGCAAGGGCGCCATGACCAACCCCTCCGCGTATTCCATGTCATCCTCCGCAATTGCCAGAACCGAAGGCCACAGACTCCTGGACGACCGGTTCGAGAAGGTGGAGGCCCTGTATGCCCTCGACGAGGAAGATGAGGAAGGCTTCGACGACAGCATGTCCATGGCTAGTGGTATGACCGGCATGACGGGTATGACTGGCATGTCGACCGCCTCGTCGCAAGCACCGAATTTGGTCCAGGCAAACGGCACCGAGGTTCCCCCGGCGCATAGCTTCAACAACATCATGGATGATTTCCTTTCCGGGTGGGATAATAACACCAGCGCACAGGTCAAGCGCAAGGGTGTAAAGATGAAGAGAGGAAAGCACGGCAACGAAGCTATTGGTATGAAGATGCTTGATGAAGTTCGGCAGGGTCTGGGGCCTGCCAAGTTTAATGGGAAGGTTCCTGGTAGGGCATGAACGATTGCACGACACGATATCATCATTGGCAGGTATTTTGGTTGGCGTTTCGGTTTAGTATAAAAAGTGATGAAGAATGAATATATCAACAGCATATTATACAGTTCCATCGTAGGTAGTACATGGGGTATATAGTACTCTATTCTGTTCAAAATGCGAAATGTAAAACTACAATGCACCCCCAACCTTCTCAACAATCCACATAGCCAACCTCACATTCCACCCAACTTTCCGTTCCGTCTGTCTCAGATCCTCCCTCGATACCCCCTCCGCATCCTTCTGCAACCACTTAATCTCCTCACCCATCCTTTTCTTCAGTCCCTGATCATCCGTGACAACCAATGCCCCAACCTCAAGGTCCAGGCTATAGCTGCGCTTGGTGTAGTTACTACTTCCGACGAAGGTCAGACTAGGGTTTTCTTCCCTGGGTAAGGTCAACCAAAGACCCTTGGCGTGATATGTCCATCCGCCGGATTGACCAACTGTTCCGCGGCGCCATTCTTTAAGCTGGATGCTGTTTGTCCGCTGGGCGTCTGCGACTCTGTCCAGGAAGCGCGCGGAGAGATGCGTGTAGGCTGCGGGGAGCATGCCGGATATACCCGGGGAGCCGTAGAAGCCGTTTGCCCATGGTGACGCTGTTAGCACGGTACCGCGGGTTGTAGATGCAGTGTGGCAGGCGGACGTGCTGTGGATCAGGAGGGAGGAAAGAACGGGGTGAATGTTGAAGTAGCCGGCTGTGAAAAGCCATTGGGCACCGGAGAATGCAGGGGAGCTGGAGAGTAGACGAAGGATTGCTGTGACTGCTGGGTACTCGGTTGATGCATCGGGTTTCAACAATGGTGTGAATTGTGCCACTGGGTATACATATGTTTGGCTTGGAGATTCTGAAGCAGACGGAAGTGCAGGTTTCTGTCTTGGTTGTACAAGGGGGCTCAAGACCGTTGATGCATATTCGGTGAATTCGACAGGATTCTCTAGAGGTGAAGGTGCTCCGTTGGCTGTTGGCCAATCCATAAGGTATCCAGAGATGCTATGCGGATCCGGAAGAATCAGAAAGCTCAGTCCACAGATGGCATGATGGATACCGCCGTAATAATCGGCGAGTTCTTTTGAGCTGAAAACATGGTATCTGTCCACGCGATTTGTGAAATAATCGCTGGAGAGGTTTGCACTGTACACACTGTCAGTGTTCAATCTTGCAATTCAAGATATACCACCATACCCAGAAAGTATAATCTCATCGTCAATACCATATAGCTTCATATGCTGAAGCCCCCAACCCTCATTAATCCTCCGTGGAATCCATTTCTTCCTCAAACCCGTCAAATTAGGCGTATGAAACATGCGGATTTCAACCCTTTCCGATCCATGATTGGCAACCAACGAAGCCAAAAGCGAGGCACACGAAGCCTTGGGCGTTTCCCGAGTCCCTCTCAGCGCATCTGTCAGAATCGACACCTTCAGGTCCGGATTGTCGCGAAGCGCGTGGTCCAATGTCTCGAGGAGCTCATGCTCCGCTTTCCCAATATATAACGTCGAAAGATAGACTCGTCTCCGGGCGTTGCGGATTTTGTTCTGTTCACCTAGTCAACTCCAATTCCCAGAATTCTGCACACCTGCGCACCTTCAATGTACTGTAGAAGCTAGAAGGAGATTCGAGGATCGTAATCTGCGATGCTGGGATCTCAAATCGCGGCGCTATCCGGTCCAGTTCTACCGCAACAGTACCCAAAGGTGAAGCAGATGAAGCAGTCGAGGCCATCGGCGAGCTGGTTGTATATGCGGAGAATCTGCGATCAGGGAGCTTCCTCCGCGCGGCAGGCCTGCGGCCGGCACATCGAAGCGCATGGCCACCAATTTGTCTGAACATCATGGCCCGTGTAACTTTCTGCCCAAGACAACAGAATACCTTGATATGTAAGACCTGTAAGCCAATTGGACGCCGAATCTTGAAATTCTGAAGTTATCGCTAATCGGTCCGCGGGGCTGCAAACGGCGCAAACAAAATTACCCGCGCTAAACCGCTTCGGGCCGGCGTTGGAACTCGTTGCCGCTTCTCAAGACGACTTCAAGTACCGCAGAACGACATATTCGCCCTCGTGTACATCGCCCAGCATGTCGACTATTACTCGAACATTGCGGAACCTCCGCAGAGTTGGTATCAAGGTTTGTATCCCCGGAAGTCATGGATTTAACGTGGTGGACGCTGTATTGACTTGCTCTCCCTTTACAGGACGCTGCCCACCAGATGCAGGTACGGACCCGGGTATAGCGGAGGATGCACATTGGAATTGAATGCTCACTCTACGGGCTTGTTGGATATAGAACATCGGTATGGTTGGAGAGTTATTGCCTTCGAGAGACCCAACCCGACTGACCCGTTGCGCGCACAGGTGATACCAAAGCTGGTACTCTTATCGGAACCGACCGTTACGGCAACAAGTATTTCGAGAACATGGCGGAAGAGCTGCCCCGTAAGCTTGCCTTTCAGATATCCGACAACGACCGGGTTATTCCGCAAGAAGACTAATATGCGGGTTTAGTCCGGACACGATGGGTCGACTACAAGCAGAGTGAATACGACGCTTCGCAGATTGAGCCCGGCTGGTGAGCATCCTGCTTCGAGGAATATGGCAGATGGACTTTTCATTTTGCTAATTGAATATACAGGCACGCTTGGATGTCCTACTTGGTCGACAAACCCCCAACCGTCGACAAGCTCATCCAGACCGGTGTCCGTCCTTGGGAATTGCCTGAGCATCGCCCTATGCTGACTCTCTCCCGCGGTGCATACAAGACTTACTCGACGTGAGTACTCTATAATAGCGCTCTGAAGATATATGGGGTAACCCGTAGCTAACGTCTTGAAGCACCCGCCCCAAGGTCTCTGCCTGGACACCTATTGCCGCTCCCCGGTAATGCATTTCTCGAATGTAGTCAGAATGAAAATAAGAAATTGCGGGCTTCCAAATTTCGTTTCGTCTGAAAATTCGTGGTATCCGCTCAGCGGAGATTTGTAAATAAGAAAGTGTCATTGGTAGTTTGTTTCCATTCAAATTGTTCCGAATTGCGGCGTATATTCAAAGTAATTATCTATTGACAGAATCTATCGACAAGGTATCATCCGGCCAAGAAAGATACAGAAGAAGCATATATAAAAGAAAAGAAAATGCCTCTGGTAAATACAAGACTATTAAACAAAATGCACACTTAAAGAACATATAGACCAGAACCAATGTTCGACCAGTGTCGGATGGGCCGTCGGTCTTCAAGTTCAATGCACCACCATAGAACCTCCTTCAATTTCTCGATCTGTCCTCCAGCTTCATAGGCTCTGGATAGAGCATACCAAGCTTCAGAGTTATCCCAGGAGCTGCCGCGCTTGGTTAGCGCCGATAAGAGACCATAAGCGCGGTCGCGAGCGGCGAGGCGGTTGAGGAACTTGGGCTCTTCATCTGAAGAAGGCGAAGCTAATTTGAGATCCTGGGGTTTGTGTGGCTCGGTGACACCTGGTAAACGAGCAGAGTCGCTTTGTGGGTTCTGCTTCGACGACGGTAACAAGGAGAGTGTCGAGGCGTCGTATGTCACTTGGGACTGGGGTGTTTCTGCGGGCATTTTCTGATCCCAGATGTCGAGGAGCAGATTTGCTAGCCCGATAGTGGCTCTAGGATTATCGGGGTCACGCATGAGTGCTGTCTCGAATTTCTCTATTGCTTCATGAGGTCGCAATTGAGCTATGTAGAGGTATGCTTGTTCAGCTTGGAGATCGGCCCAGAGCTCTTCGGAACTCCGTGACATGCCCCAGCCGCGGTTGCTGAAGGATTTGGCGGATGCGTTCTGTGCTGCAACAAGTGCATCGATGCGGTTGAGTTGCTTGGAAGCCTCTTCGCATGCTTCCTGTGCGTCGTCGAATAATGATGCTCGTCGGTAGAGTCCAGCAACGAGGAGCCAAATCTTGACGAGGACCCCGAGTGCGTGTTTCTGGGCCTGGGAAATGGGGAATCTAGTCACTGCACTTGTGGGTGAGTCGAATCTGTAAGTGGTCGGCAGTCGAACGTCTTGCTCAGGCGGCTGTTTCGAATGCCCAGAGGGGTAAGGCTGGTGCGTGTGCTTCATATTGTGAGCGATAGGCCAGAGAGGTTGTTTGGCGCTCTGATCAGAAGACGGAACGGCTTCAGACACTGCAATTCCAACTGTGTGTTGGTGATTAGCCTCTTCCTCGATTTGCTGTGTTGTCCCGGTATCGGGGGCTTCCGGTATCCCCTCCCCATTTGCCATGTAATCAAGTTTTGGCAGGTTATCAGGCTTCTTAACGCTGCTGGCACGCCTTCTAAATTTCTGCTTCACCGAGTCCGATTTTCCTACTCCCTGTCCACTAGAATCAGGGGTGTGTGTATCCTCGTCTGTGACCTGAATGGACGGCGCTCCTTCAGCGCTAGGGGCCTGCTCTTTTGCACCGTTTGTGTTGTGATCACCCCCAGACTCCAATCTCCGTTCTGGCAGACGAGATGCCCTATTCCGTGAAAATATACTACCACGGAAAGTCTTCACAGTTCCAGCGGAGCTTTTCGGTGGAACGAGATGATCTGTCTGGCCGGTCTTCGTATTCTTGCTGCTGCCCTCACCCTCCAATTCGAGATTCTGAAATAGAGTGGCGAACAGACTGAGGAGCTGATGGCTATGATTAACAGCAGCCTCTGGACCCTCCATGACCTCAACGAATGCAAGTTGCGTCACGCGCGTCTCGATAATACGCTCTTTCTCCCGGCCTCGCAACTGATCAACTAGGGCATGCTTAAGATCTGATGCATCGAATTGAACGTCCAAATGCTGTTTTTGCGAGCGTTTATCGTGCGATGTAACGGCAGTTGGGAACTGCTCGAATGCAGTTTCGCATGAACGCTCAGCCATGGCAAAATCATGCTTCGCACTCAGCAGAAGCGCGAGAAGATGCCATAAGGACACTAGATCCCGTTCCCTTGTAAGGTCTGCCTGATTGGTAGGATGAGTGTTGGATGTCAGTGCTGATTTGACGTAGTCGATTGCACTATCCAGGTCACGATCTTCCGCCAGCACAAGGGCAAGAGTGTATAGTGACGAGTAATTCAACTCATCTTCCAGTTCTGGAGCAATGCTTCTTTCTAAAAACTCGATTGCTTCGGCTCGAATGTCATCCCGAGCCTCGTTTACTGGCGTCCAGTAAGCCCAGTTTGCAAGTCCGATACCAATGGCCCTGTATGCCATGGCAAGGATCGCAGGAGGGACGTCCCCGGAATACGGCGGGTTTTTTGTTTGCACATCAGGTTGTCGGTCATTCTCTTGGTCACTGGCGTTTTCCTGAGCATGCTTATCAACGACCTTCTGGATGAGCGCGACCAGATCCTTCGCTTTCTCTGCTTCTTTCTCCGAGCCAAAGCAGCACAGCATGCTGACTCCTTCAGAGAGAGTTCTTAATAAAGTACCATCATCCTCAAGTTCACCTGATTCTGCTGCTTTTTCCGCACGCTCTTTGGCACTGATGACAATCTCTATGTACGAGTCTAGAGCTTTGAGTGCGAGATCGAATTCCGCCACTGCGGAGTGGACGTGGAACAGGCGTCGAAGAATCAAGTGAGAATGGTATGTCTTAGTAGCAGCACGGTATAAAATCTAACACAATACTTGTTAGTACGCACGGCCTTGGCCCATAGGAATGGCTTTAGCACTTACATCAAGAACATTTCGTGAGACGGCGCTTTGGCCTCCTTCCCCGAGATCTTCATCCCGCCAGTGTCCCCCACAGAGTACTTCCCAATTCGCAATTATTTGCTCAACCCACTCCTCGACTTGCGAATTCGTGCTATTTGCCGTGGGAAACATGGAACTCTGGAGGAGATTCGCTTCATAAACCGACTCCACACGGCGCAATTCGCTAGCAAGCTGGGGACGTTCGGGTTCGCTAGTCGCAGGTACATATGGTAGGCCATGTTGCAGGATGGCTGTCAAGACATCGTAATACGATTTCCAGGTAGCAAGCTTCGACCCTTGGGAAGAGGATGGTTGTTTTGCGACGGGGTGTGCAGACCACAATCGGAATGAAGTCAAGGCAGTTCCCATCAGCTTATCGTCGACAACAATGGTATTAGCACAAATTCGATCGCCAGTTAACTGTGCACCCTTCCCTAGAAGCTTCTCAGTCCAATATGAAAACTGAGGGGTGCTCGAGAATGTCTGGCTATGGCTACTCAACCACGGCGTAAGCGAGCTGATTGCTTCCAGCGCATCATTAGGCTTCGAATCCGCGGATAGCCCAGCACCTAGTTTGCAGTCAGACAAAAGCTATTCAACGTTCTATTATGACCGAGCACTCACTTTTGAAGTAGCACCCCTTGACGAGACATACTCGTGTCCATGCGGAAGGCTCTTGGCCATCACCCGAGATGCTATTCACCGTCTCTCCAAAGTCGTCTGGCAGACGAGATGCTGCTATTCCCGCTTCATTGAGTGTATAATGTATCCAACCCAAACAAGCTTGTGTTTGGAGTATCTCCTGCGGTGACGCATCCGGTTTCTCAACAATCGATAAGAGCGAGGGCACTAATTCGTGTAGATTGGACGAAGACGATTGAGTGGTCGACGGCCGTTCCTTGTCATGCGCAGCAACCTTGGATTCGGCCCTAGCGACCTCTAGGTAGTCTGCAATATACCATATTAGCTTTCCCCTTGGTCATCAGGTAAAGGGAACTTGAGGAAGTACATGTCTTGTGAGGTGCATGCTTGGTCACCTTTCGGATCAATTCAGGGACTTCATCCCACTTGTCCTGACATCGTGCCGTATCCAGGGCAGAGATATAACGCTGCGCCTTCTCCGAATCACCCTAGAGGCAAATGTCAATGGATTCCTGTTCCTCCAGTGGAGGCTTGGAACACGTAGCTATGCTTCGGGGAAACTCACAGTCATGGCGGCGTAGAATCAAAGATACAATGAGACTCTGGAGGTTGGGATGGTGAATAAGGAAACATCTATCCCAAGCACGCCCATCCAAGGCTCAAAGACCGTTAATATTCAGATTGCTTTCAATGAGGCTTCACTATTTCAATGTCCAACTCTCGCTGATTGCCGCGGCCAGGGGAGGGGATGGCTAAGTTCACCGCCCAGTTTATCGTATCATACTGTATCTTACCGGTATTACCGATGGCAGGTTCACATGTGGTCATGTGGTCCGAGCTTCTGCCAAAAATTATTCTAACTTTTTTTTTTTGCGGGCTCTTAGCCAAACAGAGGGAAATACAAGAAGATAATTGATTGCTTTCTCCCTTGTCACCACAGCTATTGAGTAGGGCAACAACCATCGCGCCTCACGATATAATGGCGACAACGTCTTTGCGCGCGGTCACGCATCGCTTGACCACTACGCCCGTTCAGCAATTGCCTCCAATTGCTTCGTTTTTGGCAACATCACTAAGCGATTGTGGAGAGCTTCTGTCTGCGCCTCAGAACCAGAAGACTGGCAAGTGCGATTCCGACAATGCGATTCAGATCCATAAGCTCAAGACTCGTCTCGGGAGTCTGTTGCAAGACAGGAACTTCGAAGGTCGATGGACTGGTGTTGTGCTGATGAAAGCGACTGTGGAAGCTGGACAATGGGAGATTCTCCGTGGATGTGAGCCTTTGGTGCGCAGTCTGATTGCAATTTTGGCGGTAGGTCTTGACATGGTGGCTGGCCGAGAGTACGGTGGACGCTGACTTGGTTCTAGAAACCGGACCCCGTTACCACGAAGAAAATGTGCATTATTACATTGACGCGCATATTTCACCTTACCTACCAATACCCCACGCTTATTCGCGAGATTACGACCCCGTCGCTCCCGGGTTTCATCACATCCATTCTGAATCTTGTGTCCGTTAAGCCATCATCCGAACCGATCAGAAAGTTGCGACCCAGCACACCATTCCTGGAAATTGTCCTGCATGTGATATTGGAGCTGATTGCGAGACACCCAACAACCTTCCGTCCATTTTCTGCGCAAATTCACAGCTTGCTCCAGGCGATCATTGGCTCTACCGCACCTACATACCCCGAACCGGTAATGGAACTTGCGCAGCGATTGTTCATCTCTCTGCACAACTGCGCGCCGAAGAACACTGCCGGAGATGAATGGAGGAATGCGACCCTGTTAACAATATCGTCCATCCATAGAACATCAGACTACGTCTTCAGAAGTATTATCGAGCAGTGGGAATCTGTGGATCCGAATTTGCGACCAGCTGCAGCACCGCAAGATTACACTCAGGAGGTGGGCGATGATGGACCAGACCCCTTGGGACTGTCCGGATGGTGTGGGATCCACTCTGGTGTTGATAGGATACTTGCACTTTTGCGACTTCTATCTACTTTCTTTTCGACACCTACGGCTTCCGCAGTCTCTATCCCTGTGGGCCAGGTTTTGGATTTGACATCACGTCTGACATCGGTCATTGTGCCAAAAGAGAGTGGGGATGTTCAGGCTAACTCGCAAATCAGTCGGGAAGAGAGAGAAAGTCTGTGGACAGAGCTTCCTCGCATCCACACTGCCTGTATGAAGCTCCTCCTAGGTGCTGTGAATGCCCTGGAGACTGGTACCATGTCCGTTGCGCAAACAATCCTTGAGCAAGCAGCTTGGGTCTTCCGCGCCGAGAAGTTCAGCAGGAAAGTTCGTGCGTCTATGTATGACCTGGTCCATTCTTTGCTGCCGGTCGTAGGGCCATCCATGACGAAGCAAAATGTTTCTTCTCTGACGGATCTGTTCCGAACTTGCTGCGTTGACCTCTTGCCGCCGGTCGATGATACAAATCCCTCTGCAGGACCAACTACCGATGCAAAGGGGAAGTCAAAGGCCAACCAAGTCACTGTGAACGCAGACTCGTTCTTGAATTCCGGAAAACAAGGCCGCCAAGTCAAGCAGGGCTCTTCGTTCCCCGAACTCAAGCGCGCTGCATCAGAACTCCTCCCCATAATCCTCACCAATATCCCGACGGAGTTTCTTGTGCCCTCCCTACGCGGCGAAATTGACCGTACAATCATCCTGACAGCGGACAAGAACGCCATGCTTTCCAGTGTTCTGAACCCACTTCCCGCCATGAGAGGCCGCGGAGCAGGATCCAGTATCATACCGTTCTTGGCCCGAGCCTACGCGGACGAGATGGAGGTGGAAAGCTTTATTAGACCCCGGATGCCTGTGTTGATGAGCACACCTGATATTAACGGCAATGTTGCCGTTGATGAGGACGAAGACGAAGATGAGGACATGTCTGGGTCTGCGTATCAGCGTACCACTCAGAGCACCGGTTTTCTTAGAGCATCTCCTCCGCCCGCTGTTCCCGCCCTTTCCAGCACCCAGACGATCAGCGTTGAAACTTCCCAGACTGCACCTGCACCCTCTCTAAACAAGCGAGTCTATGAGGAACCCACTCCCCAGGCTCCCGTGGCACAGCCTGCAGAAAAGAAAGAGGATACACAAGTCAAACGAGCACGCTTCGAAAAAGCTACCACCGCTGCCCCATCCCAACCGTCCCTGGCGAAAGAATCCCCGGCTACTTTCACAGGCACGCCTGCTATCCCTGTGGAACAGTCCTCAGTGACAACTGCGTCAGCACCCCAACCTGTGCAGACTGCGACTTCTTTCCCAAAGCCGGTACCCGCGACTACCCCCAACGTGAAGACATCTGCTGCGGGCGAGGCAGAGGAAAGCGATGATGAAATGCCAACTTTGAACATGGAGCCGGATACCGACGATGATGAAGAGATGGATGGGTGAAAATATATGTAAATAGAGATTATATATCAAAAGCGTCATAAACAACAAGTTCTATCCTGTCTATATGCTATATCCAAAGAGACGTATCTTCACATTTCATAGGACCTGCAACCCACTCTCCCACCACTGCTCACTCCTAACCCACCGAAACCATGGCTCCTTCCAGCACCACCACCCCTCTCCTTGAGCGCCCAGATCTAAGCCACGAATTGGACTAACGGGTATAGGCTCAGTAGTCCACATACCACTCCTTGCAAAATCATCCGCGGCATATCCTCCCGTGGTCGTAAGCCAAAAGTACACGAACAAAGCGTTTCCAGTCCACCGTAGCCATCGAGGTAACTTGTACGGGAGCAGAATTGGCAAAATGATCCTCTTGAATGTATCTTCGATGGTGATGCCAACAGCCTGCAGGATGAAGAACATGAATGGACCAAGTGGCTTCGTATCCCCCAGTTGGGTATAGCTCCCAAATGCGTGAAGGAGTCCGCTAAGAGAAAAGGCGACGAATGTGATGGTGGCGCGCCGGATATTGTTATTTGTCGCTAGCCGTTGCGGTAATAGAGATAGAATCCAACGACCTGTGTTCGTGAATCCGACACGGAATAGCTGATGCCACCATCGGCCCCAGCATCCAGCAAGACCGTGTTCCAGTGCAGATTTGAAGAACGGGCCGAAAGTATCTGCGTAGAGCCAAGGGGCATCGAGAGGGACGGATGTTATAGCCCGTGCAAAGTTGGGGAAGGTAACAGATAGTCCAAGGAATATCGGTGGACCGAACGAGGTTCCATAATTCAGGGCGATATAAACACCATAGCCTGTCAACATATGACGGTATAAAGTGACGCCGCCTGGGATGTCGCTAAAGTAGTTGAACGGAAATGGCGGCGGAATGTCAGGCGATGCCATGCCTATAAAATAAGGGTCTCGCATCATGAGAACCTTGACGAGATCTAAGAGGAGGTACGACTTCACGAAGGATGCAAATGCAATCTTCAGGCGGGTTTTAGCATCCAGGACATCAGAGTCGTTCAATTCCCGTGAAGTATCCCGTTGCCCTGGGTTTAATTGGGCATTGACGGATGCAGGCAGGGGTCCCATGGTAGAAACGCGCCAGTTCCATTGAGGGCCTCTCATGTTGCTCAATAGGTCGAATGCCCAATTGAGACGGTGTAGAAAGGGCTGGGGGTATGCCTGCCATACAAGAACCTCTTTCTGACTCTTAGGTTCTTCAGATCCCTGTCTCGTTGTAGAGTCATCATCAGGATTTTGAGTGATTGTTGGAGTTGAACCACCGTCGGAGCCACTGGTTTGTGCATCGCAGCCGTCTACATCACCATCCTTGTCCATGTCGATAAATCCAGAGTCCTCGGGTTCCACATTCGCAGGAGCAGCCTGCCTCTCAATCCGTTTGAATTTCTTCTCCACATCATTGAATACAAGCAGCGATGCGCACCAGATAACCCAATATGTCGTCAACACGCCCAGCACATAACCATTCGCACCCAGCTGTGACCGCCTGTGTTTGATCAAATCAAAAGCCACACCGAGAATCAGGACGAAAACTGATCTCCGTATAAATCTTGAGCCGTCGTAATGGAGCACAAGCAATGCCGATAGCGGAAGACCAAACAGCACAAGCATGTGCCACAGGAAGAAGGGCTTGATATCACCATGTTCAATTAATGTGTCTAATTGACCCTGGAAGCGCTGAGCGAGTGCATTATGAGATATGAGGCTCGTGTGATCCATCAGGGATAGCTGCTGTAATATGTATTCCGAGTTTTTATCTTTAATGCCAGGATACTGTTCACTTTATATATGTAGCGAGACATCCAAGCATGACGTTGAGTTCTCAAACCAAAAGTCGCACAGCTATAAATAACATGTCAATCATATCCAATCAAGGCATAGAAAAAGATCGATGATTCACAGTCATAACAACGGGAATATACAGGAGTTTTGTACGTTTCCACGTTGGCGATGGCAATATGCGGTGACGTCTGTTCTTACCGAATAGGGTATGGCGCTATATTTAACTACGTGAACCCGCGTTTTAGCGCTATACGCCTCGCAGACGCGCTAACCCGATTCGGTGGCGCCTATATGGATCACATTGGCGTCGCGAAACGAAAAGCAGAACTTCCTCCAAGATCCGTTGCTCCTTGTAGCGGGCATAAGCAGCCATGGCAGCAACTATGGGAAAGCGTGGTATTGGACATGTTGATCTGACGGGCGATGACGATAAATATGCGCGCGCTCAGAAAGCCAGCCGTATCGCTCGTGCACAAACGGTCGTGGGCTTAGACGAGGACGTACAAACTGTGCCTTCGTTTCAGCCTTCGCAGTCCTTCGCACAGATTGCACAAGAAGAGGAAGACGATGAGGCGGCTGATTTAGTTCAAGGAGGCCAAGATATTGACTATACCAACGCTTATATGCTCTATGGTATGTATTCATAGAGTGAGTAACGCGAGAGAAACTAATTTGAAATAGGTCGTATGCCTACGAAGATCGTTGGTGTACGCTTTTACAACGGCCAGGCCACGATTGGCGAGCGAGTTCTTCTAATTCGAGAACCCAACAATCCCTATGATCGGAATGCGATCCAAGTCAAGAATGTTATGGGTAACCAAGTTGGCCATATCGGGCGTAACATTGCGGCAAAGCTAGCCCCATATATGGTAAGAGAGCTTGCTCAAATGTCACTAGTATCTGTTTCGTTAATTGCTCCATTTAGGACGCTAGGGACCTTCTTGTTGAGGGCCTGTTGACTGGAATAAAAGGGGCTTATGATTGCCCAATTTCTTTGAGCTTATTCGGAACGAGCGATACTGCTAAGAGAAAGGAGATACAGCAGAGAATGGAAAGAGACAGGCTTCCTGTGACTGAGTTGAAAAAGACAGAGCGAGAGGAAGACAGACAGCGGCGAAAACAACTCCAACAGGGGCTTAAGAGCAAAGGAAGACCTGGTGAGAGCATGGATACACTCGTCAACCAGAGCACCATCTTCAACCCTCGAGATGTCGACAAGGTCGTTGAGGAATTTGGTCTCAATGAATCGGACCTGGCAAACATACCAATGGCCGAAAGCCCCGCAGCTTTGGCGACTGAACTTATTCACTACCAACGACAAGGTTTGGCTTGGATGATCAGCAAAGAATCACCGATCCTGCCTCCATCTGGATCTGACACGGTGGAGCAGCTTTGGAAGAGGAAAGGAAACTATTTCATGAATATCGCGACTAATTATACTACATCTACGGCGCCTCCTCTGGCTAATGGTGGTATACTGGCTGACGATATGGGTCTTGGAAAGACTATTCAGATCATTTCTTTGATTCTGGCTAACTCTCAGCCCAAGACCTCAGAATCATCCGCATCTACCTTGATTATATCTCCTGTGGGAGTGATGAGCAACTGGAAGGACCAAATTGAGCTTCATACCAAGAAGGAGCATGCTCCGCGAGTGCTGGTCTACCATGGTGCTGGCAAGAAGGAGGCCGCGAACCTCAGCGAGTATGATGTGGTGATCACGAGTTACGGCGCCCTGGCCATGGAATACAATGAAAATTCCAAGGTACCACCGAAAAGAGGTATTTTCTCGGTCCACTGGCGCCGTGTTGTTCTTGATGAGGGTCACACAATCCGTAATCCGCTGTCTAAAGGCGCTCTGGCCGCTTGTCATCTGCGATCGGGCTCTCGCTGGACATTAACCGGAACGCCGATTATCAACTCACTGAAGGATCTGTACTCACAAATTCGCTTCCTAAGACTCTCCGGTGGTCTAGAGGATGTGGCAGTTTTCAACAGTGCTTTAATCCGGCCTCTTTCACACGAAGACTCTGATGCACGTTTACTTCTCCAAGCACTTATGGCTACTATTTGTTTGCGGCGTCGGAAGGATATGAGCTTCATCAATTTACGCCTGCCTCCCCTCACTTCTCGTGTTTTCCGTGTTAAATTTCATCCCCATGAGAAGGAGAAATATGATATGTTCTTGTACGCAGCCAGGAATTCCTCATGTTACCAACTAGCGCATGCTTACAAGATAACAGGTTTGAAGCGCGAGGTGCGCTCTCGAATTTCAAGGCCAAGGAACAGACCAAAGAGTCTACGTACTCGCATGTACTGGAAGTCATTCTTCGCCTGCGTCAGGTTTGTAACCACTGGACGTTATGCAAAAACCGTGTCGACAAGCTGGCTAGTCTCCTTGATAAGCATAAGGTCGTCCCACTGACGCCCGAGAATATCAAAGCGCTTCAGGATATGTTGCAGGTTCGGATCGAGAGCCAGGAGACATGCGCTATTTGCCTTGACATTTTGGAACAGCCCATAATTACCGCTTGCGGTCATGCTTTCGATAGCGGCTGCATTGAGCAAGTCATCGAGAGGCAACATAAGTGTCCCATGTGTCGTGCTGAAATCAAGGACACGTCCACGCTGGTCTCTCCTGCAGCCGAACTGGGAGAGAGTGCAGACTCTGCCGTCGGGGACCCGGACGACCCCAGCAGTAAAATCGAAGCACTCATTAAAATCCTAACAGCTCAAGGACAAGCCCCTGGTACCAAAACAGTGATTTTCAGTCAGTGGACGTCCTTCCTAGACATTGTCGAATCACATCTCAGAGCAAATGGAATCGAATTCGCCCGCATCGACGGCAAAATGAACTCCATCAAGCGCGACCAGTCAACGCACACCTTCTCCAATGACCCCAACTGCAAAGTCCTCCTTGCCAGTCTGAGCGTCTGCAGCGTCGGACTGAACTTAGTCGCCGCCAACCAGGCCATTCTCGCAGATAGCTGGTGGGCTCCAGCCATCGAGGACCAGGCCGTGGACCGCGTTTACCGCTTGGGTCAGACGCGCAAGACGACCGTCTGGCGTCTTATCATGGAAGAGAGTATCGAGGATCGCGTGTTGGACAGACAGGAGGAGAAGCGGAAACTGATGCTTGATGCGTTCCGGGAGACGGCTAAGAAGAAGAAGAAGGGCGAGGATAGAGATACTAGGATTGCTGAGCTTGAGCAGCTTCTTGCTTGATTTCCCTTCCTTTTCTTCTTAGCTCTAGCTCTAGGCTCCGTTTTGCTTGTCTATCTTTATTTTAACATTAAGATGTATTACGAGCCCCATTGCTACTTTTTTTTTTTTAATTAATTGGACCCTGGATAGTCTATGGGCAATTCCAATAGCCTTTCTGATTCACTTCATCTATCAACCTTCAAGATTCTCTCGTCTTTGACAAACTTGACTGACATCACCTAACAGCTCCTGATATCTACTGAGAATTACATAATTCAATAATTCCTCGATGGTCTAGTGGTCATGATTTCCGCTTGTCAATTTAACAAATGCAAGCGCGGGAGACCTGGGTTCGATTCCCAGTCGGGGAGTTTTCTTTTTTGTTTTTCTTCGATTCTCTCCTACTTTTTTTTTTTTTTTTTACCTCCCCCCCGCGCTACTTTGTTTTTGCCATTAGGACACTGTCCTGTACGGATACGTGTAGAGTAGGATTGAGATTGTCGCTGTCGGATACTATTCAAACGTGTATTAATACCCATAAAACAGGACGCTCGAGTCATAATTCATACGAGAGTAGTAATAGCCTTAACAGGCGAGTGACCGGAAGAAAAAGAGAAAGCCACACCATATCACATAAAAGAACACTAGCTCACGAAACACAAAACAAACATATCTGCAGAGGGGTATTTGTAGTGTGAAAAAAAAAAAAATAAGGGTAAGAAGTAATTGGACAAGAATTATAGACCTATTCACACAAGAAACAAAAAAAAAAAAAAGAGTTCACTGGGTGTTGCAATTGGTCTTCTTTGCTTTCGTCGGTTCTGCATTTTTATCAACCGCTGGCCTTTCCGGTGGGCTTTCGAAGGTCTGCTCATCCCCGGAGTCGGCGCCATCAATTGACACTGCACGACTGCCGATGCTCGCTACATCATCGTTCTCTTCGAATTGATTTGATGCAGCCGATGCTGGATTCAGACCTTGAGACGTGTCTGCGTTCGATGGCGGCGGGCGTTGAGGAGGAACTGGTGCAGTTACTGAGGGAGTATTGACGGAGGGTTTCGATGGCGGCGATGGGCGTTGTTGGGGAGTGGACCCTGCAGTTGAAGTTGTTGTATTGCTAAAAGTCGGAGAATGCACATGTGATGACGGTGTAGGAAATGGACGACTGCTGTTATTTGCAGGAGGGGCCGGGGCTGGTCGAGAGATGCTCGTGTCCGGCGGCAGAGGACGCGGGCCAACATTGTGAGATAACTGTGGCGGATGAGGATGATGCGGCAGGCTCGAGTGTGCGGCTTCCTTCTGATACAAGTTATATTGGTTCGGTTGGGTCTCTTGAACTTGAGCTCTGGCTGCCAAAAGTACTGCTTGTTCTGTCTGCCGTTCCGATTCTCTTTGGACCATCAAGGCTTGATATGCACGGGGATCTGTGTGTCGAAGACGTTCATCGCTCAGATGCATCTGTACACCTTGTTTCTCTTCCTCGGTGAGATTGTCGTTGTCTTCTCTTTGTAAGGTTTCCGTAAGAGTGATCTTTCGAATCATTCTTTCAGGTCCGTTGTCGCCTTCGATGATCTTGTCGAGGACAAGGGGGTCCTTGCCCATGAATTCGGCGAGATCTTTCTGAGGAACAGAGCCCGCCGGTTTAAGATATTCCCCTACGGATTTGTTTGCCCAGCGGACTGGGTTCTTCTTGTCAACCACGCGATTAGCCAGGTGGCTCTTGAAGATCGCCTTCCCGAAGATTTTCTCTTCAAAAGTGCCACCGGAAATGAACCTGTAGACAAACACAGGCTTTTGTTGACCTAAACGGTAAACACGCCCCACCGCCTGTTCTTCCCAGACTGGGTTGAACTGGAAGTCGAAAATGATCACGCGATTGGCGCCAGGGATATTCAAACCCAAGCCACCAGCACGAGTAGATATGATGTATATTTGCTCAGCTCCCGGCTTGTTGAATGCTTTGGTAGCGGTTTGCCGATTGCCCATCGACGTCCGTCCATCCAAGCGACAGTATTTCTGATATGAGCGCTTAAGAACATCCTCGATGTAATCCAGTGTTGGAAGGCTATGAGAAAAGATCAGAACCTTATCTCCAGTCTTTACAGACTCTGCAATGATCTTGTTCAACATCAGCGTCCGGTATGAGAGACCCAACTCCTTAAGATCAGGAACGGAGGTGAAAAGAGGCTTTTGTCGGGAGACCAAGCTGGCTGAATCCGGTAGACCCGCTTGGTCGATTGACTCATCCCCAGGCAAGGTGTCCTGTCCCTGTTTTGGCGTCTCATTGGTAGAGTTGTTAAGTTTATCCCAGAAGCATTTGGGGTGGTTGCAACAGAGGCCCAGAATTGCCAGCCAAGACCACAGCTTCGGATTGCCTACGTCTCCAATTTCGCCATATACCGCATTCACATATAAGTTGTATGCCTCCTTCTGGAGCCTGGTCAGGGGAATTGTAATGACGAACTCTACCTTTGGCGGAAGGTCTCCAGCGAGCGCAGAGATATCAGCACGGTTGACCTTGGGTTCAAGAATTTCTTTAAGAACTTGGAGCTTCACAAGCGACTTCCTTCTTTCGGAATGTGTGCTGTCGGCGTAAAGTCCTTCTTCAATGGGTTCCACGTAATTGGCGTTGAATTCTTTATATTCTCCAAGATAACCCTCTGCAATCCAGCTGACCATTGTGTAATAATCGGTCAAGTTGTTCGCGAGAGGAGACCCAGTCAATGCAATTCGGCTCTTAGAGCGGAACTGGACTGCCGCTTGGGCAATCCCAGTGTTGGCATTTTTCATCTTGTGCGCCTCATCGGCTACGATGATACTAGGCCCATCAAGTAGCCATTTCTTGACCCGCTTATGTTGCTCATCCGACAGACACTTCCAGACTTTGGATTGTCCTTGCACAGCATCTTGATCACTTTCTTGGTCTTGGAACGGCCTGCCTCTTGCTCTCGTTTCCTTGTTTAAAATCCAGGTTCGAAATATGTCATACGACATTATCAAAATCCCGCCTTCATTATTCCAATCCTCGACTTTTTCTAACCGTTTCCCGAGCTTTAGCGCGGCCGTTATCTTTCTTAGCGGCCCCAAAAGATTGGGGTTCATCGGTGTCCACATCAGGAACTCCTCAAGCCAGTTGTCAATTAATGACGAGGGACAGAGGACTAGTGTTTGGGACCGATGAAGATGTTCAGGGACTTGCTTGCGGATGCGTATATCATCTGAAGCTGCTGCAGCGGCGATCGTCGAAAGGAGCGAGATTACTTGCATAGTTTTGCCCAGACCCATGGTATGGGCAAGCAGACATCCTTGTTTATTTTTGTCTTCGATCAATTCTCGCCACATGAACTGGACACCTCTCAGTTGGTGGGGCTTGACACGGGTACCGATGTGCGAAGGTAGGTAGATGGCTGGATCTCCGAAGCTGACAACTTGATGTCTGGGATCGTCGTTGCTGATACCCATGTTTTCCCAAGTCTTCTGGAGCTTCTCTCTCTGCTTTTCTTGGGTTTGAACACGTTCTTGCGCACTCTCTTGGTTTAGTTTGGTGTGTTGGCTTTCCTTGACCTCCTTCTTGCGCTTCTTATGCGGCGAGCTGTTTTTGGGAGTCTCCTCGTTTTGCCTCCAGTCGTAATATGCCACTAGATGCTTGCAAAGAACCTCAAAGAAAGAAGTGAACCCGCTTAGACTCGTTTGCGCTTCAACGATTTGGTGTCTCGAGATTCCTTCATGGGAAAGTTGAACGCAATTGACGTAAGAGATGTAAAGCGATGCTGTACGCATGACAAGCTGATTCTTGAACGGTGAGAAACCAGGTATTTCCTTCTCACTTTTGGTTAATACATTCAAAGCATCGCGAATATGATGCTTAAGACGCTTCACCCCGTAGGTCGGAATATAATCAGCCATGGTTGCCCGCTCTTCATCAGGCAAGCCTCCGATTAACTTGGCCAAGAGCCTTCCTCGATCCGAGCGCTCTTCGATTCTCGTCCAGCTTAATTTGGCCAGTGCTACAAAATCATTGACATCAGGTAACTCATTGTTTGCAGCCTTCGTGGGCGGTTGTTTCAATATCGGTATCTCAACGGATATTCGTTGAGAAAGCGTCGGACCAGGGGATATTGAGCCCCTTTCTGACTTGAGAGCAACGCTATCTGAGCTAGGTTGCGAATTGTTAGGCACCACGGGATTCAAAGGAGGAGTCTCGATGGTTAAATCATCGGCAGGAGGAGAAGGGGTGTCCATTGTGAGATCAATGAGATCAGTTTTTGGTTCTGACCTTTGTTCCCTGATAGGAACATTTGGCGACGAAGAACGGATGCTCAAGGGGTTGTGTTTCCGGGCTTTTGATTTCCGTTTCACCCCAGAAGGACTTATGATATCGTCATCACTGTTGTTTGACGGCAGCTTGACAGGCGATTGAGTTCTAAAGGGACTGCAACCAGGCCTTTCGTCTTCAAAATCTTGCATATCGGTGTCGGCGCGATCAAATTCCTCGCCTTGGACATCTTGCATCTCAGAGTCGTCAATGAAGTCATCCAAAGGCTCGTCATGATCGACGTCGGAATCCTCAGAACTTAAGGATTCCTCGTCATCAACCCGGAATTTGGGTTTAGGTTTTGGTCGCTGCTCCTGCGCAGACTCGACCTTTGGAGGACATTTGTCTTGCTCTAACACCGATATGCGCCATCTCTGTTTGGTGATATTGAACACCGAATGCTCCATGCTTTGACAAAGAAGTTTGAGCTCCGATATTGCATAGTACTCATTTCCACGAATGGTTTCTTGCACCTTTTTGAGGCGTCGTTCCTGGCGTTCAATTTCTTTTGTGAAGAATTTGATTTGCTGATTAGTATTCCTTGAGTGTCTTGCTCTTATCCATAGCCTGTGTGCTCCTTGTTCTTCTTTCGGCTTCTTGATTTCGTGCCATTTGTTTTCATATTCTGCGACACACTCCTTGAAAGCCGTTTCAACTTCTGAAGGAGACAGTTTAGTTTGTTTCCCGCGCTCAGTATCTCGGTGCTCATCGTCTATCTCTTGCCATGTGTCCTCATCGTATTCGCCTTCAGAGCCAGACTCACCATATACCGGGCAAGCTTTGTCTGGAACATCTTCTTCAACAGGGTACTTCTGGAGGAGATAGGCAAATGGATCAGACGGGCGCAGGCTCTCTGCTGGATCCTGTGATTTACGAATCAACGGCCATTTGTTCGTGTTCTCCTGGCTAACAGTGACTTTGCCATTTCTCGAAGTATACAACGTGAAATATCTCTGCGTCTCTTCGTCCCGCGCTCTATAGGGTATGACGGCCCATTGTTCCTTTCCCTTCTCACAAGGTAATTTAATGGGATGCTGCCTGTGGAAATAATTAAGGGACTTGTTCACGAAAAGACGTTGAGCTATAGGAAACTTTGGGCCGAGCATGACAAAGGTTTGATCATTATCCTCAGAGCTGAACGGATAAAACAGCTGAGAAGATTGGACCTTGTGCGGGCCCATATACCATTCTTTGTCCTCCCACCCATCTTCAAGCTTGGTGCTACCATTCTTCCGGGTGATCTCCTGGCCTTGCAGCAAGGGTTGTATCCTCCGTCGCTTACGGCCTTCGCCATCGACGACGGCAGATTCTTGGATGCGACCCTCGCTGTTACCATCAGCTGCAAGTTCACTGCGTTTTCTACTTTCAAGGCTCTCTCTGCGTGAAGGAGGGGGATGCTCTGCTTGCTTTCCCCTCAAAACACCGAGTCCAGAAATTGAAGGTGTCATCATGCGGGGGTTTGGAGGAAACTCGCGTTGAGGATCCCCAGCATGAGAAATAGATATTTGATCCAAGTAAGAGGCGGCTGGAGAGACATCGCGGCTATCTTCAGACAGAAGCTTTGATTTCTCCTGGGTACTCTGATACTTGAAAGATCTTTTCCGAAGATATTCTATTGCCCTGATAACCGATGATCGGTGCCCAAAAGCTTTTATTCCCAAGTCCTCATGTAAGACTTTCAGATCAATGTCATGCAAGAGGATTTCTCCCGTGATGAGATTGTCTCGCAGCGCAGCTTCGAATGCGACAGGGTCCGGGCGAATCCTCACGACTGAGTTGGACCATGGCATCTGGGGGTTATGACAGAGGAATTCGATAACCTCATCGAGCGTCCAGTCAAGCGGATCTCTGCTGTCGGTTGCCATTTTCCTAGTAAATCTGAGAGGTTAGCGCTTAGCCTGCCCAAGTAAGTTTTGATTGCCATTGTTTTCTAGTACCAGGATTATGATGATATTCCAAGGAGCAAGCACATCGCAGTCACAAATCCGCAATAGAAAACCGAAACGACCATAAATCGAGAAGCAAACAGAAAGGTAGAGATATCAAGTAAGAACATAAACGCCGAGGGGTATCATCGGAGCAACAACTATGGAAATTAAACACCTGTGATTAAGGCAGAGCGAAGAAAAAAGATAAAAGGGGAAGGAGAGAGAGCTACGATGCTACCTTACTAAAAGACCAGACGGTGACATGATGCGCAACGACGACGATAACGCCAGGGCGTCGAGAAATGCCACGATGGATGCGATGATATTGATGCTTTTGCCAATAACAGAAGGCGGTGTCCAGAGCGGTACTACAACTCAATTAGGAACTCATTAGTCATATGCCAAGCATCATGTTTGACCCCGCTCATATCGACAAGACCGTTCTTAATATTGACAAGAAGACTCGCTCAGTGATTGAGACTGGACCATTCGAGTGAAAGTATAGTTGTCAGCTATTTGTTAATACTCAAGTTATAGGCAGACATGGATAATACCGTCTATTCGAGCTACCCGCCGCAGCTGGACCCCGCACAGGAGGCATATTTAGTGACGACAATCAAGGACTGGGCGATTCAAAATGGCCTGGCAGTTCGTCCTCACCCCAGCCTTGTGCCCAGGGAGACAGATCCCAAGGGAGTCTTGGCAACAAATGCCCCGGTGACGCTGTTTCCGAGCCCATTTCCGAGATCCTGTTTCGAGGAGGCGAGAGCATTGCAGACTGTCTATAACCAGCTCTATGCGGCGATAACGTGCGATGAAGCCTGGCTGGGGGAGATTATGGAAGAGTAAGAAACGTGCAACTGTTTATTTTAGAAGTTCCGGCTTGTATATACGTGGAGTGCCAACTAAGATCACTTCCTCCGTAGTCTCATTGACGTGGACGACTTTATCTCGCATCTGTGGAAGGTCCATCTTGCGGTGCAGAAAGAAGGATATGCCCAAACATTATCCCTTGGACTTTATCGGTCCGATTACATGGTCAACATTCTCTCCAATTCGAGTGCGTCTTTGAAGCAGGTGGAGTTCAACACCATCTCATCATCTTTTGGTGGGTTGTCCTCGCGCGTGACATCGCTACACACGGAGCTTCTGGGCTCTCCAGGGTATCCATCTCATCCTTTGCTTGATTCGTCTGTACCTCCGGAGAACACGGCTGTCGAGACGCTATCTGCAGGCCTGGCGGTGGCGCACAAGAGCTACGGCCCGTCCAAATCCACTCCGGCTCTCCCATTGTGCATTCTGTTCCTTGTACAGGAGGAAGAGCGGAATCTGTTTGACCAATTAGCACTCCTGCAGCAGCTCACCAGGGTGCACAAGGTGCCTGTTTTCCGACTCAAAAGCACCGAGATTCTGAATCAGACGTCGATTCCTAGTTCCAATCCAGCTCGCCCCTTGGTATACCACCCACCTCAATTCCCCGGCACACGATATGAGGTGACAACAACATATTTGCGGTGTTTCTATGCCCCAAGCGAATACAAATCCGAGCGTGACTGGGAGGCCCGGACACACCTCGAGCGTTCAGCCGCAATCAAGTGTCCCACGGTTCTAAACCAACTGTGCGGAAGCAAAATCGTACAACAAGTTCTAGCCGAAACTACCGGCCCTGACCACCTTGCTAAGTTCCTGGACGACACGGATCCGAACACGATTTTGAGGCTCCGTGCAACATTCGCCCCTCAGTACGACCTTTCCTCCAGCGGACGGGGCCGGGAGCTTGCTCTCAACCCAGAAACGGCAGCGAACCATGTCCTGAAACCACAGCGCGAGGGCGGCGGTAACAACATCTATAAGTCCGATATCCCTGATTTTCTGCGTTCGATTCCCGAATCGGACTGGAAACGGTGGATCCTGATGGAACTGATCCATCCCCCTGCCAGTGCCAAGAACGTTGCCTTACGGAGTGATGGTGAGGTTCTCGGGGATAATGTTATTAGCGAGCTAGGCATCTACGGGGCTATTTTGTGGGATCAGAAGGGCGGAAACGTCCTTCACAATGAGCAAGGAGGGTATCTACTGAGAACCAAGGCAAAGGATGTGAATGAGGGAGGAGTCGCGACTGGATTTTCTAGTCTAGACAGCATTGTTTTGTTTTAGATACCTTTGCATTTGAATAGATTAACCATTAAGCCAGTGGATTCTATTATCTTGCACTCATATTTTCACAAGTCACTGCAGTCTGTCAGAACAACTCGAATATCCGCCACCAGTAAATCAACCGCTAAAACGCCTTTATAAAGCCTCCATAACCCTAATACAACAAATAAAGAAACAGTTAGCGCCGATAATAATTGTACATTCTCATCCTGGTAAGGACCGGTCATGATCTAACCTTGGTTGACCTGGATCTGGCCAAGTTCAATCCGTCTCACCAAGGCTGCTTCGGCTGCAGGGCTGTCTTCAACGGCTATTGAAACGTTAGCACCAATTCTCATAACAAAGAAAAGGGAAAATTGGAAACGAAGAAAAAAAAATATATATACCTCGATTACCCTCTTTATACCAAGCAAAGGTATGTTTTGCGAAAGACTTCACCTCCCCCTCTTTCGGGTCCTTCGATTCAGTCCACTGCTTCGGCAACTCACCCGCCGGCAAAAGCTGCCAGGAACGACAATCCAATTCTCGAGCCTTGGCTGCAAGTTTGTTGTACAAGCTGAAAGTCTGCTTCAATCGATCACCGAGAGTATGGGACGTCTCACCTGATTGCAAGAATGTGTTGAGCGCATAGGTCGGCTGGTTGCGAGTCGTGTAGACAAGACCATTTTCAGTACGGATAAGGCCGCGCTTACGCAAAGCAACGGGCCGACCGAGAGAGTTATGCAGGACTTTCATGGTCGTGTTGTAGGAGATCTCATCGACAGAGCGGTGCTCGACACGTCCGACTTCTATGCGGGTGAGCGGGTTGCGACGCCTACTCCAGCAGGAAAGCGTTAGCGGGCCGCGGGCCTCGCGCTCTCTGCGCATGTTCAGAGTATTCTCTGAAGTTCTTTCCTTGAGGATTGGGACCATCATACGCGATCTGATATCCTTATATGTGAGCCGGGAGTCAGTTCGGGACCAGTATTCGAGCATCCATCCTGGGACATCGACGGAGATATATCGGGGGAGGAATGGAAAGTCGCGGATGGGTTTACCTTCCCAGTCGAGAGCTCTGGTGCCATTTTCAATGAGGTCTTCGACTTCGCTCAGGTAGCCGATGTCTTTCTGCTCGAGGGCGAACAGGATGGGAGGCAAGTCTGTGGCGCTGTATGGCGAGTGGTAGGAGTGCTCGCATGTGTGGTATTGATCCGGGATGGTAATGTCTGCCAAAATATTGTCAGTATATTACTTTGCGTTAAGAAGCTGGGGGAAGGTATACCCACGAGGGCAAGGGATGGTATTTCTGATCAATGAAGGGTCCATTTTGTCTTGTTCTTTCAGTGCTAACTGATTTGTATCGTTAACATGCTGATTTCTCTGAGTATGCTGGAGAAACTATTGGAAAGAACTGGATAGCCAACTTTATCGTGGAGAGTATTTATGCTTCTCGCCAGTTCCCGATAGTGTTATCAAACAAATTTCTTTGACAGTATAAAATCCGGTAAATTCCATTATTCGAAATATAGGTATGTCCCTTATAGCAGCAGTAACAAGAAATTTGCCATGCTTAGTCGCTAATTGGACATACGCGCGGGTAATACAGTTGTATGAAAAGAAAGAGTTCTAAAACTGCTTTTTTCTTTGCTGTTGTTAAGAGTAGACAATGCTTTAAGCTATGGGTGAAAGCTATGGAGCTTCGAGTTAAAATCTTGGATTGTCCTCTTTCTTTGATCTCTTTCAATATCCACAAAGATGTAAGAATAGTACATCAAGTCACCTCTAGATGACTTGTTTCAACACTGCGAGAGAGCCTTAGGAGATATTCATAGGTCTTCAATTGTTAAAACCCGAGTTCCTTTCATATTTCATCAAAGCAATTACTTCTTCTCTGCCTTGGGCTTCCGCGCCTGGAAGATCATAACACACCCCACAACACGGTGCCCAACCTCCTCAAATTCTTTTTCCAGCGCACGGAGAAGATTGTCCTTTCCATCTTCCTTGTTTTGAAACATACCAGCCCAGTTATACAACTCCATATACAACCTACTTAACCAGTGCTGGCTGGTACCGTGCCCCAATATAGTAGTTCCAAAGAGCGTGCCTTGACTTGACAAATATGGTTTCAGGTTGGAGAAAATCCGACCCTTCTCCGTAGATGAACAGGGAAGACAGTGAAGCACGTGCATAAGAGAGATCGAATCGAACTGTCTTTGGTCGATGCTGGCCAGAGTCAACGGATTGTCTAACACATTGGCCACGATGGAATTGATTCGGTCAGGTAGCCCAACGCGCTTGGAAGCACTCTCGAGACAGTTTTCGTTGCTGTCGACTAGGGTTAATTGTTGCGGCCACTGGCTACCCTGATTAAGACGGTGATAAGGGAAATAGCATGTACCCACACCCACGTCCATATGTCTGGGACCTGCGTTGGCATGGAAGAATGGAATCAATTCGGACTTTGACGGAAATTTCCATAGTAGTTGCCATTGATAGTGTGGGTGATAACATCGTATATCTGGAGGACGCTGCGCGTGTATAGGTTTGCACCAGTAGGCAAGTGAGCGTTGATTCTGCTGAGCATCATGTAATCCTTAGGACAAGACAGGTAAGCAGAGAAGCACAAAAAAGTGAATTGACGTACGTCAGATTTTGAATAGCACGAAAATGGCCTGGTTCTAATCCAGAATCCCTATCACCTAATAGCCAGTTAAGAGGTTGTCTGTCCCACGCCAGCCTCGACATAACAAAGAAGCCTTTCCCCCACTCGTCGCTCCTGGGCCTTTCGTCCAATATCTGAGACCCGGTCAGCCACACCTCCGCAATCATGACAGAATCATCTTCCTTCCGGGTGATCATCGTGGGTGCTTCGGTGGCAGGCCTGACGCTGGCCCATTGCTTGGATAAGGCCGGAATCGACTATCTCGTGCTCGAGAAGTATGAAAAAGTTGATCATGTCTCTCTTGGAGGCTTTCTCTCCGTCCAGCCCAATGGGGCTCAAGTCCTGTCCCAGCTCGGTCTCCATGAAACCGTAGCCGCTGCCGGAGAGACCATTACTGTATGTCATACAGGCTTCCCAGATGGCTTTGGATTCAGCGATCATTGGCCGGATCGATTGCATAAGAGGCATGTCTCTTTGCATTTTTTTTTTTTTTCTTTTGGAAATTTTTGTGTCACCTCACAACGCATAAAGAGCTGTGTTGCTAACAATAGAACTGTCTCAACACAATAGATTCGGCGTGCCTATGACTGTCATTCGTCGGCAAGAGTTATTGCACATCCTCTACAGCAGTCTGAAAGACCACTCCAATATTCTGATGAGGAGAAAAGTCGTGAGGATCGGCCACACCAACTCCGGGGTTTCAGTCTGGACCACCGATGGGTCCGTCTATCATGGTGACACGGTAGTCGGCACGGACGGAGTCCACAGTGTGACTCGCTCCGAAGTCTGGCGCATAGCGAACAGTGAGAAACCCGGGTTCATCCCCCCTGCAGATAAGACCAGTAAGTGTTGCCTGGCGGTGCGGATAAGCGCTAGGATTGCAAAATTGACGCTTGTGGATGTTCCCAGGTTTGATTACAGAATACGCTGCCGTCCTCGGGATTTCTGTTGGGGACACCGGTATTGAACGCGGCGAGCAGGTTTTTCGCTTCATTGATGGCTCGGTTATATTCCTCTTTGGTGGCAAGGATGGCTCCGTTGGTTGGTTGCTTGTGCAGAAACTTGACAAGAAGTATGTTTGGCCTGACAGGCCGCGTTTCACCCAGGACGATGCGGCCAAGTTCTGCGAGGCACTGCTGGACGAGCCAATCTGGAGAGATACCAAATTCGGCGATCTTTGGAATCGGAGGGAACAGTTTGACATCATCAGCCTCGAGGAGGGAATCATACAGCAATGGAACTACGGGCGTATTATATGTATAGGCGACAGCGTCAACAAGGTATCTGTTACCAAGTATTCCATGCTTGGCAATGGCTAACAGTGACAACCAGATGACTCCCAACTTAGCTCAAGGCGCAAACACAGCCATGGAACAAGCGGCCGGATTGGCCAATGCACTATACAAGATAGCCAAGCAAGGTCAACAGAAGAAAAAGCCCTCCGAGTTAGAAGTCTCCAACGCCCTCGAAGAAGTCGCCAAGAAGCACTTCGCACACATCAGTACCATTAACCAGGGTTCTTACTTCCTAACAAGAATGCATTCGCGACAAGGATGGGTAAAGACCTTTTACGGACGCTACATCTATCCCAGGACTGCGTGGGGCGTCGTTCCATATTTGGCGTGGTTGTTTTCGGACAGTGTGGCTATCGACTATCTTCCTCTGCCTGCCAAGCCTGTTGGGAAGGCGGCTATAGCAAGGGCAGCAATGGAAGCAGCAGCTGGTAAAAAGCAGTCGACGTGGAATTGGGCCCAGAGGTCGACTGTGGTAATTGGATCGGTGCTCATGGCGCTTGGAGCTTCTTTCTGGTTCAAGCCTTTCTGAGCATGTGAGAGCTTGCATTTGAATAATTTAGATACCAGATTTAATGTAGGCTCTAGCACAATATTACAATCTACCTCTCTTGGATTTTAGGATCATTATAGATTACGATGTAAGCTGCAAGGTAGCTACAATAGCCGTAGGACAAACTATGGGGTCAGCATGGTTGGCGCCAGTCGAGCCAAGGCACATTAACCAAAAATAATTATTGGACATAGAACATGAATACCCTGCTCATCAAAAGAAGAATTTATCCGCATTGCGTGTGCGGGGCGTGCCTACCCGATTGTTTGTTATCGATCTCATAACCCTAACACCAAGTATGCAGCTATCCATACGGAAATCATACATTTATAGCTACTTTCACCTCGCGTAATCTGCACTTTTCCCCGACCAGTCCCTTACACTGATCCTCTTGGTTACCCCAGTGAGCTAAATTTATACCAAGGAGAAGGCAAGATGACTGCAGAGCCAATCGTCATTATCGGCACCAGATGCAGATTCCCCAGCTCTTCGACCTCCCATCCAAACGCTGGGACCTACTTTGCCAACCCTCACAATGTAGCCACCAAAGACCCAAATAGTTGACGCCTTCTACCAACCAGATGGCTTCCATCGTGGTACCACCAATGTCCGGGAATCATACTTCCTGTCCGAAGACATTTCCCAGTTCGACGCACCTTTCTTCAATATCTTCGCCAGTGAAGCGGGAAATATCGATCCACGACAACGGCTTCTTCTAGAGACAGTATATAAATGTCTAAAAGCAGCAGGTCTCCCAATACATGAACTCCAAGACTTGTCAACCGGTATATTCTGCGGCGTCATGGATGATGGGAGGAGTCAATTGCTTGCCCAGGATCACAAAGCCATTCCGCATTGCTCTGTGATAGAAATAACTTGCACAAAACTTGGCAAACCAAATATCCTGTTTCTTCAACTGGCACGGCCCGTCTTTTACCACCGACACCGCCTGTTCTTCCAGCTTGGTCACTCTCCACCAAGCGGTTAACTCACTACGTGCTGGCGAATTGTCCCTGGCAGTCGTAGCTGGCGCTAACTTTATTTTGTCGCCTAACTTCTATATTTCAGCATCTAATATGCATATCCTCTCGCCCACAGGACGTTGTCGGATGTAAAATAACCAGGCAGATAGATATGCGCGTGGTGAAGGCGTAGCATCCATTGCGCTAAAGAGGCTCTTTGATGCTATTGCCGAAGGGGATCCTATCGAGTGCGTGATCCGTGCCATCGGGACAAACCAGGACCGTCGGACTATGGGTTTGACGTTGCCTTCGAGCGATGCTCAGCTCTCACTGGTCAAGACCACTTATGCTGCTGCTGGGCTGGATCCCGTTAATCGATCCAGGACCGGTGTCAGTATTTTGAATCCCAAGGAACGGGTACACGTACCGGTCATCCACAGGAAGCGTCGACTATATAACGCGCCTTTTTTCCTCCATCAGAAACCTTGGAGGATGACGATAAGCTATACGTAGGCTCGGCCAAGACTGTCATCGGTCACACAGAACGGACCGCTGGCATTGCGGGTATTATCAAGGCATCCCTGTGTATTCAGAACAGGACAATTGTTCCTAATCTCCATTTCAACAACCTTAACCCCGAGGTCATGCCGTGCACTTCCCGTCTGTCTGTCGCCACAAACACAATACCATGGCCGGAGCTTCCCCCGGGTTTGCCTCGCCGTGTATCTGTCAACTCTTTTGAATTTGGTGGTTTCAATGCCAATGCCATCCTGGAAAGCTATGAGCCAGAGCTACACGCTTCGAATAGTTAGGTTAACGGGCTGAGCACGAAAGCAAGCACCCCTTGCGTTCTCCCATTTGTTTTCTCAGCAGTATCTGATCAGACACTCGCTATGCTTCTCGAGAACTTCATCCACTACCTGGACAAGAACACCAAAAGTTCACCCTGGAAATCTAGCACGGGCCCTGCTTCGTCGCCGCTGTGTTATCCCATAAATTGATTCTCTGGGCTGCCACAATTAACCTCAGTTCCAACAAATTAGAAGAAACTAACAATTCAGTGACGTGACCGACCGCGACTCCATCCTTTTTGTCGACCGTGAGATCTGTCAACAATTTTCCTCCATCGGAGCGGGAAATGCATGAACTCTTCGTGGAGGCAATTCTGGCAGGTCCGCCAGATTCAGGCCGAAATCCGGAGATCATCGCCGGTATGCTCACAGCAAACCCTGTAGATTAGCTGGGTTTCCACTGTTACACGAACCCTAAGGCATGGGACTTTGTCCAGTATCACACCGTCTCTATGTCAAGCCAGGAAGCCGGTGTTTCAACTGTCCCGTTGAGAGTACAACTCGAGTCCGCGCAGGATGTGACGGAAACAACTTCCATTATCATGGAGAGCTTCGTACTCAAGCTGCGCACTGAATTATATCTGCTACAGGGATAGGACCATTGACCCAAATATGCATCTGGCTGAGTTGAGAGCGAACTCGTTGGTGGCTGTTGATCTGCGGATGTGGTTTTCGAAGGAGTTGGATGTGGATGTGGCGGTTTGCAGATTCCGGATGGTCCTTCTATTAAGGAAATTGCGCGTACAGCTGCGTTCAAGTTCTGGCAGGGAACTGGTTAGACTGTATTCGATAATAAGTGGTCCACTTGATACAAAGTAGGTACAAGACGGAATTGAAGATAAAAGAAATCTGATGACAATAACGATATGATGCTGAAAATAATTGAAAGAAGAATGAAAGAGTGAGAATCGAGGACCAGAAGAGGTGACTAAGCCAAAAGAGGAAGGTGACTGGTGTGTAGCCCCAATTGATCACGAAATAACAAGCCACGGATCAACCACATTAGTTTTCTCCGTAACGGCACCATTCCCAGCCCTATTCTTCAAACCACCACCCTTTTCACCGTCCTCATCGCGACAAAGATACTCTTCATACGAAATCCTACTCCGATTCAAGTATTCTTCAAGAGTCATCGTTCCACGATCATAACTTGTCTCTCGAAAAACGGGGGAGTTATCATGACTTGCCAGCTCGCGTGTCTCTGGATAGGATGCTGATACACGTCGAAGTTTGGGTTGCTTTCGTTTCTTCTGAGAGACTTGTCTGTTGAGTCAATACGTTAGATTAGACATGTTACTTGACTGAGTATCACTCACTCAACATAATCCCCCACCCATGCCTTCCGAGCAGGCGGCACAGAAGATATTATACGCGGCGGGTCTCCACCCAAGCCCTGGGATCCCTGAACCTCTCCAGAATTCCCATTCGTAGTCCTCGCCCCCATCTCCAACGGATACCCTTTACTCCCGCTCGGCCAAAAACACGCCTCACTCTTCATACTCTGCTTCCTAACTCCCTGTATCACAAAAAAAGGCCACGAAGCCACTCCACCCGTCTTCTCTCGTTTCTTCTGAACCGGAACCGGAATCCTGCCACCCTCCTCACCCTTCTCTGGATTAACAAGACCAGGCGTAACACCACGGGTGGTATTCAACCCCAAATCCACCCCCTTCCTATGCACCACCCTCGCAACCTCATTTATTGACACCTGCGACTTCCAATCCGCAACATGGAAGAGTCTCCGGAATTCCTCGCGGCGCAGCTCAATCTCCAACGAGCTGACTTCGCCCCGGAACCTAGGGTTAACACGGTCGAGAATATCCTGCGCCTCGATGCGGCGGTCAAGTCGGAACCAGGATTCGAGGCGCCATCCTTCGACTTTCGAGGAGATGCGGGACGGGAGGACGGGGAAGTCGCGGACATGTTTGTTGAAGATCTTGTGGGCTGTTTCGCGGACGCGCGCGCGGGACTTGATGTATTGGGTTCCTGGGCGGAGAGCATAGACGACGGAGGGGAGGTTGTCGATGGACCAGTGGGCTTGGTCGGGGTGGAAGGATGTGATGTCTGAGACTGTCCTGTCTGGGGTTCGGGGAGAGTCTGGTTGGGAGTGATTCTCCGGCATGATGGTCAGTGTCGTAGTGACGGTGGGGCGTATAGCTGCTAACCTGCTCCTGCTGCTCGTTTGCGACAAGCTGCGATAGATGTTTGATCATTTTGACAGGTCTGCAAAGTGTGCAATATAAAAATAAACATGTTCAAGTAAGATGGAAGAGAAACAAAGTAACAAAGTTGATTGTCCAGTTTTCATTCACTCCGGACCCCATCACTCTGCATATTGCTCAACCAGCTCTCTACCAGGCAGATACAATATAACTTCATTCACTGTAGATAATACCATTGCATTATCAACAACCATACCCATACCCCATACCAACCACAACCCTATGCATAACATGCATAAATAGCATAACTAATCCACATAGCACAACTTACCTTGTATACACCCAACACTCCAAAAACACCACAATCATATCAAACACCTCGAAAACAAACAAAAAAGATGCTACGCCTCCTCCAACAACCCCTCAAATCCAAATCCACCCCCACGCCCCTCTACACCCTCTATCTCCCCTGCAACACTAAACCCAATGCCCGTCGCCCATTTCCATCCAGCGCCAGCGGAATGATCACCGGCGTGCGCGACGACAAAGTCGACGTGAGCGTTTCCGCGCCCGCGAGAGACGGCGAGGCGAATACTGCTACCACGAGAGTTTTTGCTAAGGTTACTTGCCCTCCCTGCCCCCTTGTATATATGTACGTTAGTTGTTGGATGGGTGCTGATGAAGGAAGGTATTCAATACGGCGCCGTCGAATGTAGAGGTGATTCGCGGGGAGAAGAGCCGGGAGAAGGTGCTAAGGATTCACGATTTGGTGTTGGATTTTGGTAGAAGGGAGGTAGGGGAGGAGGAGCGGATAGAGGAGGGTTTACAGATCGTTAGGGAGAGGTTGAGGGAGAATTGTTCGTAGACGCTGTACTCTGTAGTAGGTGTATGCGGTGGTATCTTTGATACGCGTGACATCACCGAAATTTTCATCGCATTCTCAACATTAATGTCGATTTCAATCGCGTCACATCCACGAGTACAGAAAACGAAGAAAATGTCCACACAAGATACCCAGCCAGTGATACAATCACAACCACAGGGACAAAAAATGTCAAAACGAAAACCCTCCGACGCGCAACCACCACCAATCCACTTCACCTCGCGCGATCCCCCATGGACCTATCTCAAACTACAACTGTACGTCCAACATACAAACAACCAGTCTAACGATCAATTCACTAACTCAAAAATAGAATATCTCAACCGCAACCCCGAGCCAAAAATGATACCCCCCTCGACCCCCTCACAGCCCGCACGTATCTCACCGCCGCGCTCGGCCAGTTCCTCGGTTTAGTTGGGACTAGTATTTCGGTTGACATTCTAAAGATCGCTTCTTCTTCGTCTACATCTACATCCTCTTCGTCAGAAGATATTGTCTGGATCCGCGTCCCCCGCCCTGACGCTGCGGCTGTCGTTGCGGCGCTGAGTTCGTGGATCGGTGGTACATCTGGGAACGGGGGAGTAGCGTGGAGGGTTTGCGCAAAAGGGAATTTCCTGGGTGCACTTGTTGCGGGGGATGGGAGGGATTTGTTCGTGCCGTGATGGTCGGTGGTAGTTCAATTATGGTACTACTACAATTTAGATAAATGGGTGGTGACGACGGTCAGGCGAAATCGCGCGCTGTTTTAGACCGGTCTTAAGGTTCGCAACAGTGAGACATGACCGTATCTCATGGGTTCTCAACATGACACTTTTTGCTGTCAGGACGAGTCGATCAGCGCAACCATGCCTCAAGGCAGCTCATAGGGCATCCTCTAGAGCGAGGAGGACTACGGATAGACATACTCTTATGTCTAAGAGGAAATAGAGCCATAACGCCTAGAATAATATTGCAGATCTATCTAATATCCAATTCTATTAACAAACTTCCAACCCAGACAAAAGAAACAATCCAAATGCTTTTTGCAGTGTCAATCTGTTGTCACTGTTTCAAACAGTGATAAACGCCAAACTCTCTCGCTTAAAGATAGTACAGGCTGAAGTTAGCTTAATGAACAATTTCGACCTTTTTCTTATTTTTTTGTTTTTTGTTTTTGTTTTTTCCCTCGGATATTTTGCTGCCATTGGAAGACTAAACCGAAACAGATTGTTTGCTCCGGGCACTCCTGGAACTCCCATAGATGGTAGTCGTCGACGCAGAAACCGGGATATTAGCCACAACCTTGGTTCTCAAAGCAGAGCGGATCTCCTCGACACTTCGGTCCTTCCACTCGTGAAATCCAGTGGTACTCAACGGGTACAGCACGAGGTTCTCATCACGTGTGGTGAAATCTTCGACCTTGGGCGGTGGAATGGCAGTGATGATGTCCAATTCTAGGGCAATCTGCCTGCAATATGTGTCCAATGGTAGGTCGTTGACGTCGTGGCCAAAGGGGTTTTCAATTTCGCTGCCGATGGTGTCAAGGCCGAGGATGATATAGGCGGCAACTGCACTTGTTAGCTTCATATTGAATCACACATCGGGGCCACTCACTGATGGAAGCTGGGATGGTCACCCATTGCAGGGTGGTGTAGAGTTGAAACGGAAGCACAAGAACGTAGATCCAGGCAATCTGAGAGATGGCAATTGTATACGCAATCGGCAGAGGGGTGTCCAGGACACGTTCGGTGCCTGTGAGAACTTCGTTGAGGGTAGCCAACCCCGAGACTGAAATATTAGCAGGGATCACCTAGATTTCAGATCTTGTACCCACTAGCTTGACCTTGATGCAGGCTGCAGGAGAGCGTGCCGTTGTCGATACACCGATCAATATAAGCTGCCAGATGGTTGATAATCTCCAAGGGAAGATGACCCAATGGCTTCTTAGACCGCTTGATCAGTTTTCTAGGGTTGGACTCGGCAAATGAGATTCCCAAGTACTCTCCAGCGGCCTTCCATGAGCTCTTCCTGGGTGGTTTGAGGTTGTTCCTGTCGTGCGCCTCTTTGGCGAACGTATCGAGATGTCCAATCAATCCCTTGAGGTCATCATAGCCGACGTCCGGTTCGAAACGCAGCTTATGCTTAAGGGCAACAGCGAAGGCAAGGATGAGGTTCATGACAGTTCTAGTTTGTCAGTTAATTGTTCAACAACTCGTGTGTCTGCACCTACAGCTTTCCCAGCAGGTCCTGCTTTCCTTCCTCTCCTTCCCGTTCAGCAGTGTCGATCCAGATCGTTCGAGCGATATTGCGAGAAACTTGGATCAGCAGCGACCAGTATTTCCGCCCATCCGCCCATCTTCTAATGTTAGCAGATATCTTATGCACTGGGCCCGAGAACATACCTTTCGTAGGCCGTGGAACTGCGAAACGACAAGGCCAAACCAACGACGAAACCGAGAACGGTCAACAGAATGTTATCGATCCCAACTGCACCAGTCAGCTTATATCCATACTCGCACCACGGGGCGGACTCACGGTTCTGAACAAATCTCGAAATGCACGTAATCAAAGTCGACCAAAGCGCGACGCAAAGAAGCGGAAGGACCAATCGGGGCATGACACTGCCATGCAGTCGCAGGAAGATGGGCCATTTTGAGTGCTTATCGAGATCTCTGGGACCATGCTAGATCCTTCATCAGCCAAACTATTCCAACTCCACTGGTGAGAGAAGAGCATACGAAGTATCGATCCACATCCGTGGAATTCCTCCGATCAAGCATAAACTGTCTCTCACGAGAGTCGGCCAGATTCTCAAGAAACGACGGCCGGGGTGTAATGCGACGGGGCGGAGGAGGCTCATTGCTCAACTCGACCTGGATATGAGGCTGCGATCTTGTCGGCCCCGCGCCTGGCGTGGGCGAAGGAGAGGGCGAGGGAGTCTCATTGGAGATGACATCGGAAGCGTCACCCAGATTGGGCATTCTTGGGCCGTCAGCCACGGCCGTAGGGTATGACAGATCTGATAAAAGAAACAGAGATAGAAGAATCAATAGAAGTAACGAATGAAGAGGTTAAAATAGAAAGTTTCAAGAGACAAAGGAAAGAAAACGAGCGATCACGAATGCGCGAAGAAGCAAAACGAAGAAATGAGAGCGGATCGACTGCACGCAACGGGGATTTGCTGCGACTAAATAATGGCAGCCGGAGCTAACATGAAGCTAGACTGTATTCTGATATGGCCGCTTTGCGAGTAATACTGAAGCACTGTCTCCGTGGATAAGTGGATAGTAGTCTGTACAATATGCAGTTGGTTGCTAATGAATGCGCTGTATATGTGTAGCTATAGTATGCAGTCTTTACTCTCTGTAGATGTCTCTATGTCTAGGTACTACTGTGCTGTACTCTACGATATGCCTACAGATATAACCTTCCTAATCGGGACATTGTGCCTTCCAAATTGGCGTTGTTTCAGCCCTGAATCGACCAATCAGCGCTTGTTTTAGGGCCATCACACGGGTGCATCTTCGATATATCATTGGTTAGCACCAGAAATGGGGCAGTCTAGACCATTTATGGAATTGATCTTGGCATCAGTGAAACATCGCAGCTTTTGTACTCACTGTAATCTATTTTCTATTGCTGTGGTATATTCATGAAGGAGAACAGTATTATTGAAATATCAATGGAGGAAGTTGAATATCATTCATGATCCCCAGCATCTGAAGCCAAATCTCCGACGATATCTCCTCTACGCCATACCGATACAGCTCTCCATTTCCGGCGTTTCAGGTTTCCCCTTTTCATCCTATGTATCCTCTTCTACTCACCTCATGACACAGTCTAGACCGCTATCCCTCACAACCTCCACTATAGACAGCCTCTCCCATTGGCACTCGGCAAGATGATGCATCATCGTCCGTCATGACAGGGGAAGTCTTGTCAATCAGCGTCGATTCCATACTGCATCTGGCAGCTATATCGTGCGAGATATATCTTGGGTGGATACACACGGGAGATAATGCTGCATGTATGCGGAGTGCATTCAGGAGTTAGAATTTTCTCGAAGGCTGCCAGTGAGCTTGGTGGGAGATCCAGTCGAACCCTGGAATGCTTGGTGAGTACTGGTAGATACTGCATATTGCCTTATGCCCCATTATCTAGTTGAATCTCGCTGGGTGATTGTTCTCGTGTTATTGTTTGACTCCCTGTCGTAGATATATATCTGGGTATACCAAGCCGTCAATGCATGCTGCAGCATTGACCCGAAGATATTGTGCATCCTCGAATGTATTCCTGATAGAAACCTACGGAGTATATTATCCCTACGCGGTTCAACATATCATTCATCAATTATGGTCGCTGTCTACTGGCAGCGGTGGAGTAGAGCATCAGTATCCGTTGACAACGAAACACTGAAACGACACTACGCACAAGAGAACAGACCCGAGTTAGTCACTATACGCCAAGCAGAATCCCGTATCTCTTTCTACAAGGGGTCCTTTTCTCATCTTCACATTCAAGTCTTCTACTACTGCGTCCAACCGTCGCCCATCTTGTCATTTTAACTCCTGCATTCTTCCCATCACGATACGTCCTCGGTATCTGCAACCTGCCAGCCTCCACGCGCGTCACATTCAGACAAGAAAGGAAGAGAAGGTGGACGTGACAAAGAGGGAGGGGAAAGGCCCAGCAAATAAAAACAGCATACCTCATGGCATATGAGAATCCCGGAATCTTAACCTGCATATAATTCCAATAGCAAGCAGTAGTACCGGAGTACACTCTACATGCATAGGAGCAGTACTCGTCAGTTCAAGTCCATCGATCGAATATTGAATATTCCAAATGACCAGACCGAGAATCTGGAACCGGAGTATTGGTACAACGGTCCATAAAGTAGGATCACAAACTGGACCTTGTTCAATATATGTCAATGAAATGACCAGAGCCAAGGCATTGGTACAATGAACACCGAGAAATCGATAACCAGCGCATTGGCAGTATCTGTACAGTGTGGGGGGAATCCTCCGGTATATCCTCCGATGTTCGAACTATCGTACGTGAAAGGGCACGATGTTCAGGCGATAGTTTCCTCGTATGACGACAATCCACTGAGCAACAGAGGGGTAGAGGGATAAGACCTACCCAAACGAGCAAATGGAGATCGAGTAGAGATCAATTCCATCAATTTCTGCTGATCATGAAGTAATTCTTCAAAGCTTGGTAGAGAAACACCCTGTCAAGAAGTGGGAAGCACCTAAAGTACTCCACAACACTATTGACGGACTATCGGACAGAGTAAGGCTGTTTCCATGTATCCTGCAGAAACTAGTGATGTATAAACTTAGAGTCGACTCCAGTTTTCCTTGGCCGATTTGCTGCCCAGACAAATGATTTCATGGCATGCCAAAGCGAATTGCTCCGAGTAAATGTTGCTGGTGCCAAGTTAGCGACTGGCGCCGTGATATGCATTTAGCACGAGCGCGAAAAAGCAAACATATCGCACACATCACATTCTTATGTATGATTACAATCCCTGTTAATATAGATCACATTCGACCTTCCCTGATCCCTGCAGCTGCATTTGTTATTCAGGCACAATAAGCATTGTAAGCGATCTTGCATCGGGATTTGCGACCGGGCTCCGGAGGGTTTTACCGAGACGCTCGCACATATCGGGGACCTTCTGACGCTTATTGGTAAATGTGATGCTGTGGAAAATGTCAAATATATTGCTCTTTCTATTTCTGTACGTATGTCTCATTTTGTAGACTTTACTGAGCACTCCGGAATGGCGTACTCGGTGCACAAACGACGAGACATCTCCGTAACACACCCGAGCCTCCGGTCTCTGGTTCGGAATTAATATTTTCTACTCTATTGAAGCTTCTCATCCTTACGTAATCAATATAGTGAAGAATCTTCTCTGGTTTGCACTGGAAAACTCCACTGCGGACACTTGAACGTACCGGAAAGCTGGATAATCAATCAGATGATTGCCTTATTCCCTCGACACCAATGTGGATGAGGCTTGTCGTCCGACCCGGCGGATCATGTTCATGCCCGGATCATGAACCGTGCTGGATGTGAGGTCAGAGTCGAGGCTCGGCTTGATAAATGCGCACTTGGGTATGCACCATGGTAGAGATCGATAATTGAATGTAAGATCTATTCTGTCTAGCAAGTGGCAGTACAGACGCGTCGGAACGGTAAGTAGGATAAAAAACTGGACGAACCCCCCCCCAAAAAAAAGGAACAGACGAGTTAGTATCACCATAGTATCATATCAAAAACTGTCAGCCGTTATCTCCATACGGAAAACCGGAACAACCCAAATACTGCCCTGAGCGTTGGACCAAATTTGAGCACAACATCAATGATTTGTATAAAGCCCTTGGAATGCATGACAATTTGCCATGGTTCCAAATGAGTTCCTTTTGAACGAACCCGGGAACAGGCTGCCATGTCCATAAAGTAGGCAGGAGACGCGGTGGAGAGAGGATCGACGCAGCGAACCAAGCACTGTTCACGTTGGAGACCTCGGGGCACTTATCCCAACTGGATTGGGAAACAGACCTTCACGCCATTGGCAATAGAAGGGTAGCTAAAAAGTGCTCGATGCTGGCAACGTGATTCAGTTGTGAATTTCTCATCAATCGTGTGGTCAGTGCGTGTGCACCCCGTACATAATTTCCTGTTCCTAACTGCTGATGCACTGGTGAAGCAGTCCCGTGTTTTGCCGGGGAGTTTGATGAAAGGAGTCTTCTGGGTACGGGGAGTTCTACCCCGAAGTCCTCCTTTATGTGAAGAGGTGAGATGAGCATTCCATAGTACACGTACGGACGACCGAAGATCATCCAGACCATTCAGCTGCGTGTGGTGCGGTTACCCCGGTTCTCCCTGAGACTGTATCGCCCAAAGACATTAGCTGATATCAGAAAGCACAGGCGACGAAACACGCCATATACAAGACAAAGCAGTATGAAAGTGACAGGTCCGACGCGAGTCACGGGCAGACCGAGAGCAGTAGAATTTGATAAGGATAGGCAAGTGTCAAGCCATGCGATGGCATTCAAAGAACGGAGACTGACAGTGCCCGGATTGTCGTGGACTAGCATTAGCGGGCAATAATCGTCCTTTTAGCACGGAGTTAGCGCTCCCCGTAGTGAAGTTTGTACTCCGTCGAATGACAAAAAGGCTTCTTGGATTATGCTCATATAGGAATGAGATGATGTCGCTTACGGGGTACACTTGTACCATGCCGCATCCCGGCTCTGATAGATACGGAGTGTTGAGTGTGGTGGGCATCCTACTGAAGCATTCGTTTCAGCGCATCTCCGTGGGATTTGTGCGTGTGTAGAGTCCGCCGGCTAGTGCGATCGTATGCCGATCGGCCATTTCCACGCACGGCTTGTGACCGGCAAGGACTACTCGGGGTACTACCGGTATTGCCTTCCACCGTCAGACACTCTGCATGATATACTCCGGAGTATGTACACATGGTATACACGAAACGCAACTCTAAAAAAAAAAAAAAAAAACAAAACCGCATCCTGGTTCCTCGTGGTGACCTGATCCGGTGGGTAAATGTGTGTACTCTGCCACGTACTACAACATTATGTCAAAGCTTAAGATACATGCCTATGCAGGGTGATTCGCTCGTGGGAGAGACAAAGTGCGTGCCCTAAACATATCGGCCCAGGGTTAGCAGACCAGACTATCGGCAATTGCATCAAATAATCCCAATTCAGATCGCAGACACAAGACTAAACGTGGTGGGCCCAGTGTACAAACTTCGGATCGACCTATCGCGATGGCTATGTACTGCTTTGAACCAGGGCTTAATCTTCGGCGGTGCTGCCCCTTTTTGACTCCTGCGAATAAGATCGTCAGTTTCCCCAGTGGACTGGACTATTGGAGCAATTTGTCGCCTGGCCGGATCTCGAGATAGTCCACACAAGTCCACATGGGGGTCCTCCAAAGTGCGTGAAAAAAAGAAAAAGCCAATCGACTGGTACCCACGGCCCCAGTCCTCTGGAGCCTGTCTCCATCTGCTCGCTCGAGTCATGGAAGAGCACCAGTATAATATCCCCTCGTCTCTCCCTTCCCCGAAGAATCTGGCCTTGGTTCCAGGACTGGACTGGTTACTCGTCTGTCCCCTCGGTTCGTGGACTAAGCTCATACTCTCTTTCCATATTCTACGGCATCCCGTCGAGACAAGCGTTTCATATGCCTGCCACTTGAAATCAGAGACAAAAGTCAGAGCTTGGTGTGAACAATGACCCATGTGGATTATTGTTAGATCTCAGCTCAAGTGATTCTTGACGGTTATGCTCGACTCCAAATAAAACGACCTACGAAACCTTGTTATACAAGCCCCATCCATTCTTTAAGGCTTCTTTTGCGACTTATATACACACTCATTCGCCATCTTCTTATATTTCCTTCCTTCTATTCTTACACCACACATCTCCGCCACCATGCAGCTTCCTCCGATGGAAGTGTTGCTATCATGGCCCCTACCAAACTACGTCGATCCGGTGTCTCGGGGCCCGGCCGTCTTGATCGTGAACATTGTCACCATGAGTATCGCGTTCTTCATGACGATGCTACGGTTGTATACTCGGTTACGAATCACATGCACTCCCGGACTGGATGATGTCTTCATTGTGATCGCTCTGGTATGGTGCCATGGTCTTGCATCCAAAACAGTAAGAACTTGTCGCTAACTAAGAAACTTAGGTCTTCGCTATCGGAATGTGCGTTGTTACCTCGTTGGCCGCTCAGGTTTGGGGGTGGGATCGACACATCTGGGACATCCCTATGGGCTGGCTTCCGACCGTGCAGAAGTTGAACCTCGCCTTCCAAGTCCAATTCTCCGTGTCTTCCAGTCTCACCAAGTTGTCGCTCCTCTGGTTCTGCAAGCGTCTGATTGGCACGGGAGCCAAGGGCCTGTACCAGGCATACCATTGGGTTCTGATCGGATCGATGGTTTTTGTGGGAATCTGCTGTATCTTGTTCGAACTGGTCAGCATTTTCCAGTGTCGCCCGATTCATGCCTTCTGGGACCTGGAGCCCGAATACCCCCATACTTGCCTTAACGATGGCGCCGCCGTTTTCTCCGCCAGTCTTATCAACATCCTTACCGATTTCATGTGTACGGTTCTTCCCATGCCATTGATTTGGAACCTGAAGCTGCCCACCCGGCAACGGCTTGCCGTCATGTCGATCTTCGGTCTTGGTATTGTCGTCAACGTCGCTGGTTCCATCCGTACCGCCTATGTCTACGAGAGTATGCTTGGAACCTACGATGCGACCTGGATGGGCTGGCCGATTTTGTTGTCCGCTGCTGTCGAGATCAACTTGGGATTGGTATGTTTTTCACCTTCTGCTTGTACGATTGCATAAACTAACAAAGTCTAGATCTGTGCCTCTGCACCAGCATTGCGACCTCTCATGGCATCCTTCCTCCCTCGTCTGCTCCAGACCACCCGCCAGTACGCCTATTCGTCCAGCAAGCGAGCCTCGAAACTCTGGTCTCCCGGTCCATCGAAGTTCTCGAATGCGCTCGCTTCGAACGCCAACGGCGGCGACCTGGAAGCTCAAGACACTCGTCTCGAGGTGCTCCGAACCGTCGAGATGGAGTCGTGGTCCGAAGCAATGAACAAAACTATCAACGTCCCCAACACGTACAACGTCGCCTCGAGTCACACTCGCGCACCATCGGCCTTTGAAAAGGTCGACCTGAAGACCGGCGAGATCTGTCATACTTCAGTACCCAGCAGCTCCTCGGGACCATCGTCGGAGCCAACATCTCCACCCCCGAGTCAGCCACGATCACCACTCAAGACAGAATTCTGAAGAAAGAAAAAAAAGCTTTATACTTATTGTGACGATCGCTCTTTAGCCTCTAATTTCTTTCTTTTTATTGTTTACTTTTCTGACCGATATTCCTTCACTGCTTAACTTTCTTCCTCTGATACCATTACTTTCGCTATATATTGGGATTTAACTTGAACGACTTGGAAACGAAGGCTTGTACATAGTACATTTACGACGAAATTATTTAGCTTAGCTACGTGCATACAATCCATAAATTGGAATGTCCATCTTCATCAAGCACAGACCGTACTCCGTAGTTCTGCACAACAATCCCTTAGTTACTCCTATCATACACGACATACTCTGCACATACATACATAGTCCACAGACTACGGTACTAGAGTGGCAACGGTGCGAACTCCTCAAACTCAATTGAAAAGGATAAATCCAGAAAAGCCGGGCTGGGCTGAAGCTTATCAACGGCGGTATAGTTGGTGGAGCCGGTCCGGTTAGCCGGGGGATTTCAGGTTGGCTCGGCGGGATTTTGAGAATGAACAAGGCTGTAAGGACATGATTCATGAGGTGAATGCCGCAGTGAATACTTGTACTTTGAATTCACTCTGCAATATGTCTCATCATTACAATCACAGTTGATGAGTGAGCGAATGGTCAAAGAGACAGAAGAGCTATCGATAGCCAACGAAGTATGGTAGCCTACGAGGGATAGTGCGCTGTTTCCTTGCTATACCAAGAACGAGAGATACAACAGAAGGGTGCTCTCAACGTTTTTATGGGGTATTTTCCATTCGGCTTTTACAAGAAGCCTTCGATTGCCCCAAACAAGCTTTCCAGGGTAAACTGGATGCAAATCAAGTTGATATGTGGTTTGATTTGCCGGGTTCTCAAGCGAAGTGGTGACACTGCAAGCATATAACCGGTAAATGTTTAATCGGCAATGCGTTACAATTATGGATACCGGGAACCTTCAGCAAAGAAAGGGTCAATACAGCCAACGAGCTAGAAGTCTTGAAAGTCAAGAAGATGGAGAATATGGAGGAGCATAGTGTCTCAATTCTGCACGAGTTATTTCAATAGAATGAATGATGTGCTCGGTTATTGTTGTCATGATCTCAAGCTCAACCTCTCTCGAGGACATATCATTGATTGAACTTGGCTATGGCTAACAAAAACAAAGTTCTCCAGGTGTGGTCAGTTTTACCAGATAGTTAATGGACAAGCAGTCCAGAGCCCTAGATGGGGAGAGGGAGTTTATGCCGGAAACCCACACAATATTCCTAAGTTGCATGACTAGCTCGCCAGATGCAGGCTTACATCTAAGAGAAAATGAAGTTCTACATACTTATAAACTAATAGACCATAGTACGCAGTAACCATAAAACTTAAACGATAGCGACCTGCAATTCGTTGATGATATATAAATGAAGCCCCTTTATGATCCCTCCTTTTCCTGCGCGGCTGCCGCCAACCACGTTCTCAGGTATTTTCAAGCATCTGAAAATCGCGTTTCACACCCTCATCTGCCAACCCACTGGGTGCCCTTCTCACCGAAGCGCTGGATGCAATTGTCCGCGAGCTGAAGAATTGTCGAGCAACGTCCCTGGTTGTAATCTTTCTGCCAGGCTTTCATCCGTTGCACACTCGCACGGTGGTTCATAACTTCCATCACGGTATCCGGGAGTGTACCGATGATTTCGACAAGGCTACTAAAGGGCATTCCGTAGTAGCGATCGAGTAGGCTTTTCCAACGTAAGATCCTTTCGTGCTCCATTGGTTCGTGATAGAGCGAGGTCTTAGCATCTGTTTGCAATCTCCCGCCGTGAACGCGGTCATTCCGATCGTGGTCCCAGATCGGGTCGCGATCCTCTGCCCATTCACCAAGGGTTGAGGCTCTGACAATAAAGAAATCGATGGTGGTGGGATTCTGTTCGCGTACACTGCGCAATCCCTCACGGTCTTGGTCCCTATCGGATCGGAGCTGTCTCAACTGGTCCATCAAGGACATACCAAGTTGATTAGTGAATGTTCGGGTGATTTCTTGTGTTTTTTGCCCACGGTTGGCTTTTCCGGCGTGAAATGGGGGGCGATGGACGCATAAGTGCAGACTTTCATGCAAACACCGTGATCAAATCTGTTTTGCTGGTGTTCCTCGATCTCTTGATAGCTGCCACCGGAGGGTAATGTCTGTACCGAGGTCATCACTACTCCTTCACGTCTTGAGCCGGAATAATGATGTTACAAGATATGCAGACGTGCATAAATGCTTTAAACGTTCAGGCTTGTCGTGCTACAGGGGTTTTCAACGGAGTTCTTGTACCTTGCATTCAACCGCAAAGAGTAATTCTAGAAAAGAAAAACGGCCTGAAGTTTGATATAGTTTGGCGGCCCGAGTCTGCAGAAATGTAATTACGCATGGTGGCAGCGCAGATGGGAGAACCATTCGTCGTTTAACCGGCTTACCTGGCTATATCAAATTTCTCTGGAGGAAAAGCTCAATTCACTCCAATAGGCAAACCCTTGGGAATAGAATATGTACAAACCTGCTCTTGGCATTCCATGGCAACATCACAACGCATGGCGGGCTCGACCAGCTATGAGTGTCAGACAAGGAACAAGACATAAGGTATCCCAGTGAAATGTTTTTATATAGGGAATACAACATCTTTTACAGACTCGAACCCGCAGACGCAGACACAACTCCTCCCGCAACGGGTTTTCAAAGAACATAATGGACGCGTACGCGCCGAAGTCAAGTTGATAAAACACCGTGAAGAACATATATCAAGATGCTGCGAAGCCTCAAGCATGGGTGCGAAACGCGAGCGAGTTGCTTGGGGAAAGAGGCGTTTGAGAAACACTACTAGTACTATGGTGTTTCTTCTGGTGTTGTTAATGAAGACGGGGTCCTTGTCGTGAGATATCATCAAGGCAATGGATCAGAGGGCTAATATTTATGGAATGAACAAGTGGAAGGCCAAGAAGAATGGATGGAAATCGGCTGTGGTGATGAGGATTGCGGATGTGCTTTTACATACTTGGTTTTGAATTTGGAGACGGGGCACGTAAGGATGCGGACTTCGCTGAGAAACTGGAGAGCTTAATGAGATATGGGGCAATTGGATTATTAGAGAGGCTTAAGGCAGTCTTTGAGCAGATGTTGATCACCAGTGTATAGCTTGGAATCAATGATATCATACTTGAAACTGCATTGTAATATAAATCAGACAAACGTAAACAGTAAAACATGGTATCCATCAAGTAAAAACGAGCATAAAGCAATTAAATCGAGTCAAATCAGATCAATCCATCAACAGTCCGCATATGAGACCTCTGGGTCGTTTTCAGGTATATGTGCGTGTGCTTTTGATGAAGTCCATTCATCCATGATATCAACGTAGCAGCATATTCATGACGTGAAAAGAAACGTTAAGCGTTAGAAAAAATGAGAGAGTTCGAAGATGTTTAGAGAAATAAAAGGGCGATCAGGTCGGCTTATCACATCCAATCCGACCAAGCAGTGCCTTCCGATCACTTTGCTCCAGCGGAAGACGTCCACGACCACGGGGTCGCATATTTGAGGAACTGTTGGCCCGTCGCCAGTCTGCGCTGGCACTATCAACGGCAATGGTCGTCCCAGCGGAGCCGTCCTTGCTGGAAAACTGGACTGGCCCAGGAGATTCAACTCCCTCATCCTCCTCGTCGGAACGAGTGTCCTCCGCATTCCCGGTGCGCAGCACCCCAACGGCAACACGAACGATCATCCCAAACCAGACCAGAGAAAGTACTTGCAGCGACATCAGGTACGACAAGAAGATCCATTTGATAGTCCGGTTCATGCAGATAGGTCCGTCGATATCCAGGAACGGGGAGAAGAGGTATTGCCATTGGTTGGGGTACCCGTCCGTCGTGAGCATTTCGGCGGTGGTGCCGGAGTAGCAGCCGTAGTTCATCTCGGCAGGGACGTCTCTGTAAATGGACCAGCAGAGTTGGATGTAGAGGACGTGGCGGGCGATGAGCCATGTGAACATGAAAACTCCGAAGGCGATGTTGCAGCTCATTTCGTATTTGAAGTATTTGAGGATTTTGGCGGTCTTCTCAGTAGTAAGCATCAAATTCAATACTCTCGGAATCCAAGTAAACCCAGCTTACCGGCAACAAAAGGTCCACGATATCCATCAAACACAGCACCACATTCGAGACATTGTAGAAGCCGTAGATGTACGCAGAGCCCAACAGACTGCTGGTGATAATGTGGTGGGTCAACATCTGGTAGTGGTCCTTCCGTCTCTCCTCAATGTTGATCACCAGAATCTGCTGCACCCAGAACGACAACTGCACGAGCAGATACCACTTCAGAGTCCCAGACACACCCCTCGCAGGCCATTCCCTCCAGATCGCGGTATTATCGAGCCAGTAGTCCGAGTTCGACCAGATATACTATTTCCGTCAGTACCAGCCACACCTATAGTTCAACGCCTGTATAGAAGTCTCACCATCCCGAAGGTCCAAAAGAACCCATAGTACACCCACAACCACCCTTGCTCCGCGAACCGCACCGAGGCCTTGCGCTTCAATCCCGCCTTCCGAGCGAGCGGTTGAAACATCCATTCAATAGTGATAGCCCGGATGGCCGTGAACGCAATTGCGGAACCAAGCACAAAGTATAGATCATCCCATCCCTGCACGTAGACGCCCTGCGACGGCTGGTAATACGATAACTGGAAAAATGGCGTGGTATAAGGTCTCAGCGAAGGGTAGAGGTTATGGCAGGCCAGTAGCATGGCAAGGATCGTCAGTGAAATCCCTGCGGACAAAACGCTGTCAGTTTTCCGTTCCATTTCTTTTTCCTCCCCTTTCTCATTGCCCACCCCAATGCAGGAAAAGCAGTGTAACATACCTATCTGGTTGGCCACCATCCATTCCCGAAAGGTGGTCTCTTTAGCAACAGGCCGGTGATGGTGATGGTGGCCGCTGGTGGAAGTTGAGACGCAGGCATTGAGGTCCGCAACCGAGGGCGACGGCGATAGCGACACGTCTTTTGCCATGACAGACATAGCACGGAGGAGAAACGAATAAAATGCTGCAGAGTAGGAATCACAATAGTTCGGGGAGCGGAAGAGAAGAAACAACAACGGGATTGTGGACGAGGGATCGGTGGTACATTCAACCCGCGGTTCCGCCGATGCGGGTACTTGGTTGAGCTGGCTTATGTCCCAACAAGAATGTATAGAATAGTAATTGTAGAGAATACAATTATTCTCACACAAAAGAAGAAACAGACAGGCAAAAATAATAACTAACAGCAGCACGAAACAAGGAGACGGCACAGAGATTGAGGGGAATGTGGTGGCCCACACCCCCGTCTATCGCAGCCAAACTACTTCACCGCCGAAATTCAAGACCAATGGCTGCTTCACGAGTTCCGTTGGGCTCTCGAACTGGTTGGTCTGGACTTAGCCGAAGGCTACTACTGCACGAAACACGCTTTATGTACAGGCATAACTCTATGTGGGACCAAATATATCAAGTCTATTATATTACCACTGCACAGGCCAGTCGCTACTCAATACGGAGTACTACTACTCATCCAAAGCAGCAGTCACCCCGTTCACATACTCATTCGCATTGACCCCCAACTTGGCCAAATCCACGTTTCCCTGCCCAGCCATTGCTTGTGACATGGCCCGCAGTACTTCCTCTTCTTCCCAGATACTCGCGTCTCCATTCTCAACCACGCCCGCGCCCGCGTTCTCCCCGTTCATAGACACCACTGCCCGCCAATACGCATCGTCGTGGTCCTTCAGCGCCTTGTCCCGCACCACCGCATTCCGCGTCACGCTCAACGCATGTAACTTCGAACTAGCCTGCGCGATCGTGGGCAGCGACATGTCGACCAGTTGTCCGACTTGCTCCGCCTGCGACGGAGGTTCGAAGAAGAGACGGTTCGTGGCGGAGAGGTAGATCAGCCCCGCGCAGACGCTATCGAAGATGGTGAGTAGCAGAGGGCGCAGTAAGCCGATTTGGTGGTAGAGGTCGGAGGGGGCGGCCATTCCGGCCCGGACGATAGCTGGTGCGTATTGGATGGGATCGTAGGTTGTGACGATGTAGATGTCGAGGGCGGCGAGGGCGAGTCCGGCCACAGTGAACTTGTTGCGCCAGCCGGCTGCGTCGCGACCGGCGAACGGGGCGGATGTCACCAGTCCCACGATGAGCATATTGAGCAGATGCGGGAGGAGCGTATTGAACGGGAGGTAGTAGAGGATGTAGGTTCCGACATGGTCAAACGAGCAGAAGTGACACTGCGACAACGCTTCCGGTCCAAACCGTAGGTATATCTTCCTCGCCACGATAGTCGTAAACTTTGCCTTCAGGGCCTCATCCGCAGGTGTCAGAATATTCTCCGGCCGGAATCTAGCCAATCGAGTAAAGATAATATCGGTCGGGGTGGTAATGCGTGAGGCGGTTTGAGTGAAGATGTTCGGACTCGGAGCTCGGGGGTTAAACGGCAGGCTGAGGAGTAGGAAGAAGGTGATCGCAAAAAAGAGGGCGTTCAGCGCTCGATTAGCGGAAGCTGGAAGAGGACGAGGAGACTGTCGAGAGGCTATTGTGCCTCGTAAGTCGCGGTAGAGATTAATTGCTCGGGGGATGAGAATTGGGGCGAAGAAGATTAGGAGGGACTTGATACTGTTTTGACATCAGCAAAACACATTCCCATATAAAAAGAAAAGGATACATACGTCCCCCATGATATTTCAAGCTCAGCCATCGTCTGCGATCTCCTTTTGCATTTCCAGGACGTTGAAAGAAGATGAATCCAGCTGGCACCAATTGATCTTATCGCGCCAAGAGCGGAGTGCCCATGAGTATGGAGTATGGAGTATGTTGGACAAAGGCCAATTAGCTGTCTATTTAGGTACTAACAAAATATTTGTTGTATTTTTTTTTCTTTCCATCTCTTGGTCCTCTCAATTACATAGCGGCCACGTAATATGTGGTTTTATGCAGGAGAAAATGAACACATGCAAACAACTCAGATATAATAAGCGCTACGGGTCTATAACAAAGACAATTAGGAACATTAAGAACAAACTCGACATGTGGTCCTGCCATCCTGCCAAGAAAGAAAAGATGAAGAGGTATAAATGCCGTCAATCATAACGCCCATACAAAACAGTCCAAGGTATCAATCCTATTTTATCCTACCAATCCGTAACCACTCAAATATATCCCCCTTTCAGAGCCGGATGATGTGCCAGATCCGGGGGCGTGATGCCAGACTCATCCCTAGAGTATTTCGACGATGCTGCATCATTTGGAGGGGGGCTCGATATTTTCTCAACTTTCAAAGGAAACCGGGTTGAGATTCGGTCCGTTGGCGACTTCCTCCCGGCTTGAGGGCTGTATATCGGCAATGTATCCTCGCGTTTCATGCTGAGTCTGAATGTTCTGTGGCTACCAGTTCGCGGAATCTCTCCTTTCTGGCCTGCAACCGCTCCATAGATTCTAATTTGGCGCGCAGTGACGCCTTTCTCTCCATCTGCGAAAACGAAGCTCTGTGGACTTGGTTGGTATTGTTCGTCTAGAGAGAATGAACAGAACTTACCGAAACGAGATTAATCGCGCTCATAACCAAGGCCAGGATCCCTGCAGAAAGAACTATCTGCCAGAATGTCATACCAAGATGGTCCTGGCCCATGTCTTTCCGGTTTAGATTACCCAACACTCCGGCACCAAGCATGAACATCGCTATCCCCAAGGTGATGAATCCAGAATTATGTCCGAGTAATGGCCAATCCCGATCGAAGTAGCTGCGTAACCAGGGGAGCTCGGAAATGAGAAGGAATACTGTTATCTTTGTTAGCGATACGTCAACACATCAGAGGAGGAACGGTGCTTACTGCTCACACCAGCTGTCACGGCATGCGTGACAGCCTCGAAGAAGAAAAAGCCGCTCGTCAGCGAGATCTTCACCAGCATCACCGCGCTGGCAGCAATGATGTCCAAGAAAGTAATGACGTTGATAACTCGAATGCCATTGAGAATGACATATCCTGGACCAGCCAGGCGTGCTTTCCATGAAGCCTTCATGATCAATAAAGCGCAAATGGAACTATCAATCTCGACAATAGAGATAAATGCAAGGTACGATATCCGTATATGAAAATAGGTAGAGGAAAAATTTCAAAATGTCTTGCGTCGAGTCAGCTCTCTTGATATTAGAGAAGGCTGTGTCATTGGTATAAAAAGAACGCCTCGGGCCAATTTGACAGAGAAAAAGAAAAGGCCCCCAACAATGGGGCTATCAATAAAAATAATAATAATAAAACAACAAGCCATATTCATTCAGCCTGAGTCTTTATTATTGACGCCCGCTTTGTGTTGGGCGAAAGCAGATAGGCGCCGAGTGAATCGACCCATTGTCGGACAGGGGACAATAATGGGATGTACAATAGGAATCTGAAACAGGGCCCAAAGACTATTGAGCATACAAGGCGGCTCTTTCAGGCCCTGGATAAATAAAATGAATAAAACCCTTTGTCCGGAGGGCTCTCTGGAGCGAACGTCTATGACCTTTGCCGCTGGCTATGGGGACACGGCGAAAATTCCATGGCGCTTAGACTGGGAAGAAAAAGATAGTGGGATTTCTTCCATGCAAAAATTGAAACAATAACAAAGATCGTATGTTTCACAAGATGTCTAAGAAGAGAAAGACTGGTTGAGATTTATCGTTGTTGACGACAGCCGAAACGGGCGATGTCAGGTGACTGGCCCTTGAATCTCTGTTTCCCATCAACCTCAACGAGTCATTTCCATTTCCACTTTATCGTACTAGAAATAAACTAGGCGCCGCTCTCTTGGAACCTGATTGTTTTTGTCGCTTCGGAAGTCCTGCATATCTGGTACCGAGCAACATGCGCCATTGTCTGCCGCTCGTGGGCTGAACTACAACAAACTTTTCCATATAATTCGACATAATCAAACGTAGAAGCCCTAACAAAAATGCAGTGGAGCAGATCTCAGAATATAATTAACGACTGGCTAAATGCAACGGAAAGCGCCGTTCAGCTACGGAATACGGAGCACAGAGCACAGAGCACCAAATGGCCCAATGGCCCAATGGCCGTTCTCTGTAGCCTCGGCGCCTAAACCGGAGACCCATGCATAGTTATTATTCTCCAGTCGAGCGGCATATCTCTGGCTGCCATATCTCCTGCCTGGGGAAGGACCGCTTAAGCACCCAATCAACCATGCATTCGAACCGCCCGGAATGGCGTATTGTAGTGGCTCAATGCATCTCCACCACTAGATGCGATTGCGCAGAAGTACGATAAAGATGAGCCATGATCTTAATAATGGAGCTATCCCTGGTAACGCAAGGCCTTGTCCCTCGTCCTCGTCTATCTATAGTAGCAGGATTATCATAACCATGGTGAGGGTTCCAACTGACGTTCGGTGCCATAATCCCAACTCATGTTTGCTAGGTTGATAATCAAGGACTTAAAACATTCCTACGCACCCTTGTTCCTGGCGAAAAGCCAAACATCGAGTAAGAGATCCGGATCCACGTGTCAGCACACCACCAGGCTGATTGAAAATCCAGCATTGTGGCCATTCATGGCCTCAACCCAAAAAATAAAGAGAACCACGCGGAAAGAACCTGGGAGTCAGGAGGCAAATTGTGGCTGAGAGATTTCCTTCCGAAGCAATTGCCGCAGGCTAGGATCTTTCTTTATGGATATAACTCCAATGTCGCTATCCAATCTTCGGCCGCTGGGGTGCGAGACCAGGCACAGAATCTTCTCGGCAGGTTATGGCTGGAAAGAAAGGTATTGGATAACTATCTCGTGTAATACATGGGGAAGACAGGAGCTGACATGTATAATAGGGCTGTGAAACTCGTCCAATCCTATTCATTGCTCATAGTCTGGGCGGAATTGTTGTCAAAGAGGTAGGCTCTGATATTCCGAACAAAGGATTAGTCCAGCCGGTTGCTTTCTCTTTGACTGCGTACTAATTATATCCTATATAGGCTCTCGTACAAGCCAAACTTGGTGATGTATATTCATCGATCTTTACAGCCACCTTTGGCGTTGTCTTCTTTGGAACGCCGCACCGAGGAAGCCCTTTGGCGCGCATCGGGGATGTGTTTGCTAGAGTTGCAAAAGCCGTTTTAAACACTCCAAGTAATACATTTATGAACGCATTGAAGAAGGATGACCTATACGCCACCGAACTTTCTTCCAATTTCCAACAAATACAAGAGCAGTATCAGTATCTAAACTTCTACGAAACACTGCCGCTGAAGAATTTTAATCTGGTAAGTCAATATTTTCCATATATAGTTACTCTAGACGCTCATCCAAATACAGATTGTCGAAAAAAGCTCCGCGGTCCTTGGCCTACCTGATACAAGGGAGAAGAAGATAGCGCTAAACGCCAACCACGAGGAGATTTGCAGATTCGCGAGCGAAGACGACGAGAATTACCGACACGTCTCAGCATTGCTTGTCGACTTTGTGAGAGCGGCGATGGATTCTTTCGAAGAGCAGTCTATAATTAAGAGTTTCAATAGTCTCGACCGTACTTTAGTGGATGGCTCGGTTGAAGAACGTGGTATAAGCTTCTGTAAGTTCAAGCAAGAAAAGATGTCGGAGGATCTGCTAACAGTTTGATTACAGGTGTGGTACCGTACTTGCGCAATGAGGTCTTCGTCAGCCGCGAGCCTGTTATTCAGAAGCTTAGAGACCGAATACTCCCAATCGGAGAATCCCACACGCGAGTGGCACTTTTCGGTCTTGGTGGTGTCGGGTATGTCTATCTACCAAGAGTCTCAGTAAATTTATACCTAACTATCAGTCTAGTAAATCGCAAGTCGCTATCGAGATTGCCTATCAACTGCACACCGAACTACCCCATTTATCTGTGTTCTGGATCCATGCAAACAGCATCGAACGATTCCGAGAAGGATACCATAACATCGTGGATGAATGTAATATCCCGGGTCGAAACGAAGAAAGCTGCGACAAGATGGTCCTGCTGAAAAATTGGCTTGAAAAGGAACATAAAGAATGGTTGTTGATTATTGACAACGCCGATGAAGCTTCCCTCTTCGCATCGAAAGCCGAACTTACACGAGAAAAGACAGGAGCAGATCAGTCAATTCTTGAGCACCTGCCTGAGAGTCCTCACGGCTCAATCCTCATTACGACAAGAAACCGTGCTGCAGGAGTCAAGTTCACCAGAAATAGCCCCTCCGACCTCGTCGAGGTCAATACCATGACGAAAGACGAATCGAGCCGCCTCATCAGGTCAACTCTATCGGACGATACACCCACCGATGAGGAGATACATGAGATCTCAGAATTGCTCGGCCACCTGCCGTTAGCGCTTGCACAAGCCACTGCGTTCATGCAGGAAAATATGCTTGACATCAATGAATATATCGAATTATACAAAGACAGTGATGAAACGCAGATGGACCTACTATCAGAGCCTTTCGAGACCTTAGGAAGGGATAGTCAAGTCCCAAATGCTGTTGCAACTACGTTAATCATATCGATCAACCAGATAAAAAAAAAGGACCCCAAGGCTATAGAGATTCTATCTCTAGTCGCTTTTGTCGATCAACATGACATTCCAAAGAGTCTTATACAAGCAAACGTGAAGCGCCCACTAGATTTTACCAAAGCTCTGGGGACCCTGAAAGCATTCTCACTTATCACTGCAAGTGAACGAGGAAATTTCTCCCTTCATCGGTTGGTCCAGTTAGTTTTGCGAAAGTGGTTGATTATCGAAGACAAATTCGAAGACCAAGCAATCCAGACCATGGATGTTATCGCTGGGCTATTTCCAAACGCAACTTTTGGACAATGGGCTGTCTGCAAGGCTTATTTCGCACATGCGCAATCCGTCCTCACCTTCATTCCCGAATTACACGGGAAGCTCCTCAGACGGAGATTATACCTTCAGGAAGGCATAGCATACTATTTGTGGTCCCAAGGCTACTACGACGAAGCAGAGAAACTGGAAATCCTGGTCATGGAGGAAAACATAAGAGAATTTGGGATGGAACACTCAGAAACCTTGGAGAGCATGGTCGCGCTTGCGTCGACATTCGAGAAACAAGCAAAATGGGCAGAAGCTACCAAGTTGGACCAACATGTTCTCGAAGTCCGAGAAAGGACCTTGGGGCCTACACACGACCTCACCCTCACAATCAAATCGCACATAGCAGAGAACCAAAGCAATCAGGGTCAATACGAAGAGGCCGAGCGGTTGATCTCAGAAGCACTAGCGACATCAGAGTTCGTCTTTGGACCGGAACATGCGAACACAATAGACGCAATGGCCAGTCTAGGGGCTATTTTTGTCGATATGTGCAGAGTGGATGAAGCGGAAAACCTCACGACACATGTCTGGGAGTGGAGAAAAAGGATTCGCGGCGCTGAACATGATACGACAATGGACGTTGCTACCACATTAGGAATCATATACCATCTGCAGGATCGACTCCAAGAAGCGGAGCGATTAACCCTCCAAACCATCGAGGCTAAAGAGCGACAACTTGGCCTGAAACATCCATCAACACTGACCAGCAAGGGCAATCTCATAAATATCTATCAAAGCATGGATAAATGGGATGACGCTGAAGGATTAGCCCTGGATGTCATAAAAGATCATTCCAAGCGAGTGGGCCCAACACATTTCGACACAATGATCGAAAAGCAGAAACTGGCCACCATTTACTTCAACAAAGGCCTTGTGAAAGAAGGCGACAAGCTGGATGATGAACTCCTAAGGGACAGCATTTATAATTTTGGACGAGATCACCCCTTCACGCTTGGATGTATGTATAGGACAGCTGAGACCCGAAAGCGTCAAAATAGGGACGTGGAAGCAGTCCGGTTGCTGGCTGAACTGGTAAGCCGCAGAGAAAGGACGCTGGGACCCTATCATGATGATACATTGATACCCTTTGAAACACTATGTAACTGGTGTGGGAAGGATGAGGCAATAGAGATGCTACTAGAAGCTGAAAAAGAGTTGCCATGAGGAAGTTCTGTAATCCATTATATAAATGACATATCGAATACCAAGTATCCACTTTTCGATTCCGTTTGTATGCATTACTGGCAAATATCCCCAAGCCCTGAGGTCTAGGTATAAAGCGTAGCACCATGGAAAACTGTAACCAAAGTACATGCCTCATAATCTGCTCATGGAACACACGGGCCGAGCGAGGACGTGTGCTAAATGGCATCTTACCATCGATACCATAGCGTGGAGTGGGCTGCCAGAAGAATTCAACCCCGTTGTGCTCAAGGACAAGCAGATTAGATTGAAGACGGTATCAAAACGTCAATTTGACATGATGAATATCGAATCGGCCAAACTCAATTCGAAAAACGGTAATCAATCTAATCTATCTTCTGAAATCGTGCCGAAGACTGGTTTTGTAGGTGTTCGAGGCGAGCTAGAGTCTCTTCGGGTTCTTGGTATCTCTCCATTTCGCAATGCGCGACAGGAATTAAGTTGTAGTATAGTTTATAATAGAAGGAAAGCCCTGCCTTTTGTAGCGAGCAAGTAGTGCGGAATAATGCTGGGAAGAGCCGGCATAGACTCAGAAAAGGAAAGCCGGATCGGCAGTAGTAAGATTCCGAATCCCCTAATGGCGGCGCTGCGCATCGCATCCCCGTCTCCCGTTGTCAGACAAAGAGCCCCTGCACATTAAAACAACGAACTATACATACATTTCTTTATTGACTAGCGATCATCGAGATACTACAATATGGCACGAGGAAACCAGAGAGATAATGCCCGCGAGAAGAACCAGAAAAAGATGGCTGGAGTGGTACGATTCAGTCTCTTTTTTCGCCCTTGCAAAAATTTCTTCAACAAGACTGACAAATGCTTTTCTCTGCTCTTATAGAAAAGCAAGAACACCATGACTGGATCCGAACAGCAACGCGCGAGAGAGGATGTGGCTGCGAAAATGCGCGAAAAGCAAAAAGCCGGTTGGTGAACTCCTGCTACATCGCTGTCACCACAAGGCATTGGCTAACTAATGTCTTTGTTTCATTGATTAGCCGACGAGCGCAAGGCTGCCGCTGGTCAGAAATAAGAATCTCCGAAATACCAGTGTGACCTTCCGACTCGGACGCGCCGATCAAATATTACATGTCTTTGTTTTTTCGCCCTACCTGTGCCACCCATGCATCCCGTTAAAACATTGGTCGAGCTTTGTTGATACTGCGTCGGGTGAAGCCTGGGACAATTACATATGAGGAAAGACTTAAGGTCATGTACAACACGCGGCCGGGATATCAGATACCTGTGAAGGATGGACCGGGGAATCTTGTTCATGTGCATTTTTGTTCACTCAGTCATTCTTGCTAGCGAGGCGTTTCAACGTTTGCATATGCAAATTTGCTGGCGTTTCCTGCGTTCCTTCGTATCCTTAAACCCGGGTACAGGACTTCGCCACGAAGATACGACATACGGCTATACCCCTGTTAATATTGAAATAGACTGTTATATTCAAACAGTAGAGCTGTAGAGGGTATTACGAAGGTGAGGAATGCAAATGCAGATGAACTAGGTAACAGCGGCCCAGTATGTCTCCGCCATGCCCAACCATTCCTTCCATGACTCCCCGGACAGAGCGATGCCATCATGTCCTCCCGCAGAAGTCTCCAAAAGACCCTGGACCGCATCTACGGCCCCCGTCTTCCTTATTGCCAAATCAACAAACGTCCAGAGACTTTCACCAGTCCATCCAATATCCAGCGCAAACCGAACCACTGCATTCACGACACGCGCCTGCACATCTCGACAATCGGGTATAGCCTCGAGGAGATACAGCATAAAGGCCCACCCCGATATGTCCCTCGTATTTGCCTGGCACCAAGATACGGTTCGTTCGAGGAGTGATATCGTTATATCCTCCGCTTCGAGTCCAGTTTTCGAAAAAAGAGTGTGCAATTGGCGCATATAGCTAAAGGCGTAGTAATTCCTCGGATGGAGCTCTCCGGAGCGCAGGACGATCGATAATTCAGATTGTAGTAGCGATTGGGCTGCTTCTGGTGTTTCTCCCAGTTCCCAGGTGTTAAGTAACCGGCGCAGTACCCATAACCGATGCTGCCACAGAGTCGGGGACTTGGTATGTCGATGTAGCGGAGAGCAGAGATAAGATGCCGTCAATGTGAGCTCTTTATCCAGTGTCTCCAGGATATCATCATTCCGTGCCTCGAACATCCTAATCAGCCGTCGCTTTCGCCAGTTACAAGCCGTGGCGTGCTCCGCGGCGAAGAGTAAGATGATTTCTGAAGCGCGCAGCACATTCGCATCCTCATATATTTCTTTCTCTGTACTTGTAGAGCTCTGTTTCTCAAAGAAAACCCGCCTTGCAGCCACAAAAGCCCCCACCAGGACTTTCTTGGTGATGCCTACGGAACATCCATCATGAAGCAGGGTACCGAAGCCCGGAGGAAGGATTTCGATCTCGAGGGTTTGATTGCATTGGTGTCTGGTTGCGAATATCTTGGCAAGTTCTGCATAAGCTTGTTCGGGAGTTGAGAGTGGTAGAGACATGTTGACTGCAGGCTTTGGTGGAGGACTTCTCGGAGGTTCGATCTTCCTGAGCGGAGGCCAAACACAACTTTTGCAACGTCATTAATTTACAGACAGCTATTCTTCTATTCTGTTTTCCACGCAGGCGAGGTTGTCGATTCATCTCGTCGGTGATCTTTCATTCCCTTGTTCCTATTATTCCTTCGTTTTTCACATAATTTCTTGCTCTGGACGGTACCTGTTCTTTCACCATTGACGCCCGTCACGGCCGCGAACCTCGACCATCGCAGCCATCATGCTATCCCTCGTCCTGACGTTCTTCCTGATCCATGTCGCAATCCATCTGATTAACACCGTTGGTGCGACGACAATTGACAATCTGGTATGCTTTTGTACTCTCACCAAGCCCACCTCCAGACGAACAGTGACTAACAACATGTCATGAAAACAGCTATGGATTCTCTACTTGAAGCTCCCAACCTCAACATCGAGACAAGGCCGCGAGGCAGCCCGGCTAAAACGCGAAGCCCTCGATTTGAAGCGAGAAATGAATAACACTAGCAGCCAGGATGAGTTTGCGAAATGGGCCAAGCTGCGCCGACGACATGATAAGACCTACGAGGAGTACGAGTCTGCGAGTACGTCCCCTCCCTTCAAAGAGAACGGATTGAAGATGCTGGAGAGAGCACAAGCTGACCATCACAGACAAAGCACTTAGTTCGCAGAAATCATCCTTCGACTGGGCCATAAAGATCGCCCGCTGGGTCAGCACGAGCGGTCTCAAGCTCTTCCTCCAGTTCCGGTACAATTCTACGCCCGTCTTCGTTCTCCCGCCCGGTTGGTTTCCGTATTACGTTGAATGGGGTTTGTCATTCCCTAAGGCTCCTATGGGATCGGTTAGTGTGCAGGTTTGGAGCTCTGTGTGTGGGGTTGCCGTGAGAGTGCTGGCTGAGATTATCTCGACTGTTCTGCTGTGGGTTGGGAGCCGGATACAGCAGGGGCGTGGTATGCCTGTGGAGGCGAAGAAGACGCAATGATTTTGACGCTGATTATGCGTTACGCTATATGAAAAAAGATATGTTGTTTTATAGGTGTTCCATTATATTGGGCTATTTATCTTGAATAATAACACTCATCTTAGTGATGTTCATCAGATATGAAAACAATCGTTTATAATCAACAACCCCGTGCCGTAGCAGGGGTCTCAGGGCTTGACTCTATGATTGGTATATCATCACGCGAACGTAAGAAAAAGCAAGCGCTGAAGAAAAGAGAGTCCGACCCCTTTGACAGGGCTTCTATGACCGACAGAGATCATCCAGAGGACGTCCTAACCAGTCACCGCTTTGCCATAAGCTACAGACTCGAAAAAAAAGAAAGGTGAACTCCTCGCCTCAAGAATGAGCCCCATTGAGTTACTCCCCCAGGAAATAAGAGGAGCAATCGCATAACTATCCAGCCACGACGAAAGGCAACCCAATAAACCCCTCTCCAACACCCAGCCAGACCACCATTGTTACCACCTGACGGCGTCGGGCATAGACTGAGGCATTGGGAAGGAATAGGGCGTATAAGCCGCTATCGAATTGCTTCTATGGCGGCGCGTTTCCGCATTGCCTGGCCCATCTCCGAAGATATGGTCAGGGTGTCCGGGGACTTTCTCCCAAAGCTGGTTTTCCGTAAAGGGAAAAGATATCGAGAGATATCTTGTGTGTAAGCTTTGAATGCGATTCTTTGAGCGAGGAGTTGAAGAGGAAAGAGGAAAAAAAGAGAAGAGAAAAAAGTTTCGGGTCTTTTTTATTCGGCTAAGGTCGGGTGGAGTGCGCTAGCTTTTTTGGGATTCATGATCATGTGATTTATTTGGGACCAATCATATCACACGATGCTTGTAGCAGCAATATCTGAATATTAGAGGTACAGACTACTAGTTTAAGCATTAAGATGAATACAATTGCTCCTTTTGATACCCTATGCTATAATTACAGAATAAATAGCAGATTTTAAGCCTTGGCCTTGGTCTTCTTCTTGTCGGCCTTCTTCGCCTTCGCTCCGGTCTTAGCAGCAGCAGGTTCAGCCTTCTTCGACTCCTTCGCTTCCTCGGCCTTCTTGGGAGCCTCATTCTCAACAGAAGGCTGAGCCGTCTTCTTCTCCTTCTTCTCCTTCTTGGACTTCTTCTGGGTATCATTCTCCTTCTTGGACTCAGTCTCCTTAGGTTCCTCAATGGCCTTCACAGGTGCCTCGATGGCTTTCACGGGCTCTTCAGCAGGCTTCGATTCCTCAATCGTTTTGGGCTCCTCCTGAACCGGAACCTGGTCCACATCCATCAGCTCAGGGAGCTCGACCTCGTAGCCGACAGCCTTGAGCTTCTCAGCCTTGGCGAGACGTTTCTTCTGCTCCTTCTCGATGCGGTCCGTCCACTGCTCACGAGTCTTGCCCTTGTCCAGACGTTTCTTCTCGAGCTTGTTCCACGGGGTCCTCTTGAAGCGGCGGTTGGCGCCCTTCCAGATGTCGGGATGCAGCTGTTCGGAGGGGATGTATTTGCACTTCAGGATGTGGCCGAACATCAGGTAGTTATCCATGGTCTCTGCGGCAATTCTGGCGACGGCGGACGAGGCAAATTCAACGAAAGCGTAGTGCTTAGAGCGACCGGTGATACGGTTGCGGGAGAGACGCAGACGAGTGATCTCGCCGAATTGCGAGAAGTAGGCACGCATCTGGTACTCGTAGAAACCGTGGGGAATGCGTCTGTAGAAAAACATGTTAGATGATGAACGATAATAAACTCAATTGAAAGCAACTCACCCAATGTAAACGGTACCGGGTGTCTGGTTTTCACCCTCCTCAGCAGCCTTCTTCTGCTTCTTCAAGATCTTGCGCTTCGCCTTCTTCGAGTCGGGAATGTTAGGAACGGGCTGTTTGGGATCGAATCCTTCATCATCGGATGCGTCTTCGTCGCCGCTACTCTCGAAACCACGGATAAGAGCAGTCGTCTGGTCATCCTCGCCCTCATTATCGCTACCCTCAGAAGCAGGAGCATTGACCTCTTCCTCCACATCAGATTCTTCAGGAGTAGGCTGCTTCTTAGCCTTAGATTTTGTGCTAGCCTTCTCAGCCTTGGGAGTTTCCTTCTTGGTAGGAGCTTCCTCCTTTTTCTCCTCGTTCTTAGTCTTCTTGTTGGTAGGCTTCTTCTTTTCCGGCTCAGTCTCCTTCACCTCAGACTCATCCTCCTCGTCGCTGCTCAGGAAATCGGCGGCGCGCTTGCGAGGCTTGATCTGTCTCTTTGGCTGCTCCTTCTCGCCATTGGTCTTAGGCACAGCATCAGACTTGGTCTCCTTGGCCACAGGAGCATTCTTCTTGTTCTTCAGAGCGGACTTGGAGGTAGCGTTGGGTGCTTCGCTTTGTTGAGGCTCGACTTTCTTGGTCTTTTTTGCGGGAGAGTCGCTGGCGCCGGCGGCCGCAGCTGTTCAGGTCAGCGTTAGGTTTTTTTTTTTTTTTTCAACCTGGACAAAGGGAATGGGGGTTATTTACCCTTTCTCTTGGTGACTTTCTTGTCAGGTGCCATTTTTCTTGCTTTTTACGTATTCAGCGTAAATTGCAAGCTGGTTCGTTCGTGTAAAGCAGCAGATGCGGACTTTTTTTTCTTCTTTTTTTTGCCCTTTTTTCTGCCCCGACGAAACAGCGCTAAGCGGTGAGCTTCCGTCTTAGCTCCGCCTCTGATCTACCAAAGATACTCCATAGATTTTAATAACAACGACAAATTCAGAGCCATGGGGAAAAAGAAAAATGCGACGAAACCGTTAACGCAAGAGGAAATATGGGATGATTCTGCGCTCGTCCGGACCTGGGATGAGGCTGTTGATGAGTACAAGGTATGTAACTTTTGATTCGCAATACCGTGCACGTGATCTTCATCTGACGGGAGAACAGCTCTATCATAGCATCCATGCTAAGGGTGAGAATGTTGAGGATGTGTTGAGACAGGCGGAGGCAGAAGAAGCTGTGGGGAAGATCGCTCAGGTCGAAGAGGGGCAGCAGGAACAGCAGGAACAGCAGGAACAGCAAATGGAGACTGAAGATGTTGAGGCTCCGGAGGTTGTTCCTGAGACTGGGCGAAATGTATCTGAGGCATGGCGTTTTTCCTTTTTCACATGTATTGCTGGATGGGTATACTGACTCTAAACAGGAAGTTACAGAATCATATAAACCTCCTAAAGCAAACCTTATTGCTGAGGCTGGAACTGGGACAGGTCCTGCTGCCGCACCCCCGATGCCTCATCCAGTGCTATCATCAGGTAAGGATCCTTTCTGCATGGAGATATAAATGCTGTTCTAAAATATGCCAGTTCAAGATGAAGGACTAAAGAACCTGATGATGTCCTGGTATTATGCCGGGTACTACACCGGACTCTACGAAGGACAGCGGAAGGCAAACGAGAACCGGAACGCAAACTCGTGATTTGTTGTCACTGACTCTATGGAATGGACGATCTAATCCATAAGAAGCTCGCTTAAAGGCGTATGGAGCGTGACGAGAAACTCCACGCTGGGCTACGCATTTCATAGCTTCGGCTACATCGATATATACCATCAGGGAGCTGAAATGGCTGTCACATGAATACGCACCCGCCCATTGAGAACCAGACGGGGTGGTAGATCGCTGAAGAACCATCTAAAGCATATTGTATCGGACTACATGGGTTGGCGGGTACCCATTTTACACAGATAAGCCTTGAGTTGATCGCTGTACTTCAACTATACTGTATTCAGCTGCTACAGGAAATCCCACTAATATTAATTTTTATATTGCAATGCATTTCTAGCTTCAACTATCCATTCATCCATCCATAACCCCTCCCCACAACACATACTCAAAGACTATCTCCTCCACTCACATCATAAGGCGTTCAGCTCACCCATTTAAGAACCCAAGAGCGATTTAAGAATGTGGCCAAAGAACGGAATAGAATCCAAAGCACTCTTAGTTTTATCATCACTAGTAGTCTCCTGCGGCGGAGCAGGGGTAGAAGAGGCAGAAGAGGGTTTCGCTGTCGGCGGGGTCTTGCTAGGGGGGGCCTTGCTAGGGGAGGCCGAGGAAGAAGCAGGAGCATTCAGGCGGGCGGGCGTGGGCGATGCGGGGCCAGCCATTTCTTCGGCCATCTGGTTTTTGTTAATTATAGTGCAGGCATGGGTATGAGGAGTGTGGACGTACGTGGGAGCTCCAGGCGTCGGGGTCGGGGCGGTTGTTCTGGGCGGCAGGGAGGGCAGTGGCGAAGACGGCCAGGAAGAGGCAGAGGGCCAAAACAGAGAGGCTGAGACGGGCCATTTTGGATTATTTTTGTTCTTGTTTAGACGCAAATGTTATGAACTTTACTCAAAGAGTGGACAGGCGTATAGCCAAGTTGATAAGGAGTGGTTTGTATGAGCTTTGATGAATGATTGACTGAGACAGCGCGAAGAACTAGTGAGCGATGGACTACTTGCGATGAAGTATCATTTTAACCCATGTCTTTATATTGTCGAGCAAAGGGATGCTATTTTCATTTGGCTTGCGTGTGTATGCATATACAAGGGCATCCTCAAGAGTAGGTATGCATGTTCCTTCATGAGAATGAGGTACGTGCTTTTATCACGACTCGTATAAGGGAGTCCAATCGGATGGTCTCCTTTTGCGGTTTGAGAAGCTTGTCTTGGTCTCGACAGTAAGTCTAGTCAAGCTTGATACAGGCAGTAGCATCGTGCGCACATTCTCGCCCTTGATCGACGGCCGACAGCAAGGGTAAAGGTACGCATACAAAGAGTACCGGTTCATTCGTCAGGCAATGCATGTCTATACAACGTTAAGCGTTGTACATTCCACAGAATACAACTCTACGCACTGGAATGTCTCTCCCTTCATTGACACGTTTCGTTCCATACAAGAGAAGCGGACGCAACACAAGGGAGATTTAACGAAGGACATCGGTCCTTGTTGGAACTTATTTTGGGCACAAATTTGACCTCGAATATCATGGGATATGACAGACAAGACTTCGAAAGTGCCTGTACTATAATACTGTTTACCTGTGAGTTAGTGAGAGACAAGGCGAGCAATTGACGGAGTGCGCGGAGTCAAGCCACGGAAGCCCATTTTCTTCCTGGACGAGATTCCCAGAGACACATTCCAATGAGCCAGCGATTTATTATCCAAATACAGATAGATATCTCCGAATTCTGCATGCAAAAGATGTATGCTCAAAGCGAACCTGTGCACCAATCCAGTCTGGTGACGGGATTGTAATTAAGCATAGATTCTTTCTCGGTCTCAGCCTATAATTTGTGGACGGAGTGGTGCATTTACACCATCAACAAGGGTATGTTGGAGACCTGGGATATGTATGAGAAAGAAAAAGAAAAGGAAAGAGTGAGAAAATCGCGACGCAAAAAATTTATGGCGGTGGAATTCAGTGGGGTTTCGGAGCATCATTATGCCGAGCCGTTCCCAATCGGGTAGCGCTAGTACGGAGGAGTAGAACTCGTGTGGTATTAACTGACTGCAGAATAGGTACTTAAAGTGATGTCGAAGCATCATCAAACATGGATACAATCAAATGCTTAAAAACGAGCGAGAACCTTGTCCTGAGTATCGGCCAAGGCCCACTGATCGCCGTGCTTCTTGCTCAGAACAGACTTGGCCTGTTCAGCAGTGAAACCCTTGGCCTCAACAGCCGGGTTGTATCCTAATCCATTAATCTTACCGATTTCAGCGCTCGACACAGGAGCGGCAACCTTGCCATCAGCGCGCTTGTAGACCGTCACAACCACGGCACCACCTAATCCCAGATTGTGCTGCAAAGCCGCGTCCGTGCCAGAGACCAACCGGTTGTTGGCCCAGCCGCGCAGGTGCCAAACCAATTCTGCACACTGCGCCAGACCGGTTGCACCGAGCGGGTGGCCCTTGGAGATGAGCCCGCCCGATGGATTGATGACCATCTTGCCATTGTAAGTGATGTCACCCTTGCTGACCATCTCGTGCGCCTTGCCGGGCTCGCATAACTCGAGAGCATCAATGGTGATCATCTCGTTGGCGGAGAAGCAGTCGTGCAGTTCGCACACCTTGATGTCCTTCACGTTGACACCAGCCTCTGCGATAGCCGCTCGGCAGGCGTTGCGGGCCATACTGAACCCCATCAGGTCAATTGAGCTGCGGTTGTAGAGCGAGGGGGTATCAGTTGCCAGCTGCTGGCCAGCGATCAAAACTGCCTGGTCCTTGAGATGCGGACGAGCGTCAAGGAAAGCCTGAGAAACGACGACAGCAGCAGCACCGCCGTCCGAGGTCGGGCAGCATTGCAACTTAGTCAGGGGTTCGTGGATCATGGGAGACTTGATGACTTGCTCAAGGCTGTACTCTGTCTGGAATTGCGAGTAGGGGTTGCGCTTCGAGTGTTCATGGTTCACCCGGGCGATTTCTGCAAAGTCTTCCAACTTGGCTCCGTACCTTCGCATATCAGTTAGTATTCAGTTATGATTTCCAAGGAATTGAAAGAATATACTTCTCCATATATTCACGACCCGCATTGCCAAACATCTGAGCCGCGCCGGGAGCATTGCTAATTCCTCTCGTCTCTGCCATCATTCTACCAAGTAGACCAGTCGGATTTGCCCGATCCTGGTACATTGACTGGAGACTTCCCGGGTTCATCTTCTCGAATCCAACAACAAGCACACAATCCGCGGCACCGTGGGATACCAGGGTGCGACCCATGGCCAAACCAGTGGATCCCGTCGAGCAATTGTTGTTAACATTGTAGATGGGGATCGAGGTCAGTCCGAACTGATAGAAGACCCGTTGGCCACAGGTACTATCACCGTAGACATAGCATGCGACGCCCTGGTCGACATCGTCGTAGTTGATGTGGGCGTCCAGCATGGCCTTGACACCAGCTTCGAAGCCCAGTTCATGGTAGTCGACCTTGCCACGAGGCTTGATGAACTTGGTCATGCCAACGCCCAGGACGTAGGCGGGTCCTGCTTCTTTTCTTCCCATGGTGTAGATAGTGTTGTTTATTGAATCAGATAAGGGGTGGATAAGTGTCGGTGCGGAGTACGGAATGGTATCCAAGGAAAATAATACTCCGAGCGAGAAACAATCAATAGAAACCCACAATCAGGATCCTAAATCGGCTTTATTTCAGCTCAATGCAAGATATATTGCGGAGAGAACAGATGGTGAGCCGATTGCGGGGAGTACGAGGCCGCGACCGAGAGACCGAGGTCCCGAGGATATTGGCTATTGAGCATATGTACACCGTATGACGCCCTCTGATCCAGTTGTTCCTTTATTCTTGACGACATTCAATAGTACTAGTTATTCAGAAAATCCTGCCCCAATACATATATAATGACAAGTTAAACCTGGTACCAACATATTCCCGAACATATCGTTATCAGACTAGGCATAACAGCAGATGATATCCATGAATGGATTTCCCTTATATACCCCAGTACCCCTTGGATGCGTGTACTTATAAGTCGCCTGTCGCTGAGGTCATTGGATATAATTAATTCCCCGTCAATATGCGATATTTAGCTTCCATTGGCGTCGTAACGTTGGCTCAGACGACATTCCCTGGTAGGATATTCTTTGGATGGCAAAGACAATGATGGTCCTGAAGGTTATCCTATCGCCGAGTATGCAGCCAGTAGTCAAAGCTTTACGCCGAGGGCCTTCGCTGTCAATGTAGCAATCCTTCACTGATGCAGACTTCCGGATCTTTATGTTCCAAACGTCTCCTTCGCATGTAGTATGGAATAGATCAAGACCACCCCATCCGTAGACATATCAATTCGTCATCAAAAAGCTTCGCGAGTGCATGCGTTATCTCAGATTCAGGCGTCTCTTCCAGCAGCCTCCCAGCCCATCTTAGCCCATGAGAGTGTTTACCCGGGTGACAGAGCCATAGGAACGGATAGACTTGGAACAGCATCGAATGTTCCCGACATACCTCAGATAGAACAACCGCACATTACATGCAACAAGTATCTCTGTGGTCCACGAGCAATTGTCTTATTATCTTCATACCCTTGTACTCTGTATAGATGTCTAGCTCGACTCACGAAGACGTCACTCCGCCGTGCCCCTAACCCGATTTGGAGGGGTGGTTTGGGCCCACCGCCTTGGCCCACATGCTTTTCTCTCGAAGAATCACTGGAGGAACATTTTCGGTTGGATAGCCATCACGCGGTGTTCGGCGCTATTGTGTCTTGCTGATTCCCACTGGCAGTTGCTATTGCTCTTCACCTTCAGTGAGCAGATGCTGGATCAGTCTGGAGGTATGTTGCTCGTCCTTGGCGCGGTCATACGGCAAAAAAGATAGGGGACATGAAGAAACGTCAAAAAATGTATGGCTAGCTAACTGATGGCCGGTGGCGTCGGTATTCTCATAGGGTGTTCTCTGAATCGCACGTCTCTCGTTCCCCTTCAAGACCCTCTAGACGTCCTGCTGTTCGATTTCAACCAACTCGGAATATAGACACGGGAAATTCACTGCATCTTAGTCGGCAATTGCATCGGCTGTGTATTCACCCGCTTTCAACTTCTGTCGTCTCAACTATACACATTACCACAATCAAAACGATAGTTCTCATCTGTCGAGAAGCTGCAGGTTACGAAAAGGGTGTTCAAGCCCACGTTGATGGACAATTGTGGGACGCCGAACGGTCTGCTCGCAAGTTGAGAGACCGCTTTGCGTTCCATAGGGTTCCCCAGCCTGCTTTCACCAGGCCAACAGTGGCCCCGACATTGGACACTGCACAGGCAGTTAATAGTCTCATAAGGGACAGGGAAAAAAAAAGGAAGAAATACAAACTAGTTTGGGTCTGCCCTCAATGGGCTCCTTCCGGGAATGACTATTGACAGACCCTCTGAACATGCACGTTTCGCCTCTCCACTTTCCAATTCCTCTACTATAAATCCTGTCTGGACAATGGATGAATCGACTCGCAACAAAATTCTCAAGCGGTATAAGACGCAGGTGGCCTCGGGGACTTCAACCATCTGCGCGACTCTTGCTGTGGTAGGTGACCGGCTCATCAGGCATTGAACGAGATGGCTGTCTATAAGTCACCTGTACTAATATTGTTTCTTTGCAGACTCCTCTGGAGAACGTCAAGACGCGTATGCAAACGTGAGCAATTTCAATGGCCCCAGATATTGCGGACAACCACTGACTTGTGCAAGACATAATTTTCCAAATATCTTCCAATGTGTTCGCTATTTATGGCGGACAGAGGGCCCGCGTGGTTATGTTGCTGGTTCGTTGATGTTAATCCCCAATCCTACAATCGAGCACAGGTTTGATTCGTGGCCTTTATTTTAGGGGCTCTACCACCTTTAGCAAGTGTCACGGTGGTTCGTGTGATTAACTTCTCCACGTACTCCAACGCAAAGCATAATATATCCGGCTTCTTCGAGAGAATTACAGGCGAAAATCCCTTGACACACTATAATAAGCCAGGTAGTGGTCCTACCGCGTCGAGTATCTTAACGTTCACCCTTTCTGGATTCTGCGCCGGTGCTATTACCTCCCCTCTGGCCTGTAAGTCATCTTGAAGTAGCTTTCAATTTGATCGAAGTCTGACCCACTTTGTATAAGGTCCATTTGAACTCACCAAGAACGTCGTTCAAACCTCCGTTTTGGTATCTAACCGCTCTATGGCGGCCCCTGATGCAGTCAGAGACCCTGGTTTGCGCAGTAGGCCGCGACTCAATACCATTGAAGCGGTCAAACAAATCATCCAGCGCTATGGGTTCCGTGGCCTTTACACCGGGTTCTATCTGCATGCTTTGCGTGATAGCGTTGGGTCCGCCCTATACTTTGGAGTCTACGAGACTGTCAAACAAATCACAGTTAAAAAATTAGGCCCTGACACGTCTCCGTTTGGCGGTACTATGGTTGCGGGGGCCGTTTGCAGTACCGTGCCCTGGTTCTGTGTAAGTACCACATGCCTGCTTGGACATACAATTTGCTTACAACGCTTGTTTAGACCTATCCCCTCGATACCCGCAAAACACGCGCGCAGAGCGTTCTGCTTGGAAAGACCAAGCAAGTCGGGGAGGCCTCGGCGGCCGTCTCCAAATCGAGCATGTACAAAGGCATATCTATCATTCTGTTCCGGACAGGCATTAACAACATGATCTTGTTGAGTCTATTCGAATATATCAAGGCGCGCATAAACCAGCTGGAGGTATAGCGCGTCATTGCATGGGTGGTGATTTTGTATTTTTTTTTTTGTTCTGTTTGCAAATCTGGATTCGGGGGAATACTGTCATCGGATATTTATGTTTGCTTGCCTTTTTATCTGTCTGATGATTGATTATGATCCCACGTACATATATGTGCAATAGCATGAGCTGCTGCTTCAGGAAATACAATAAAGGCTTAAATTAGTGTATGGTTTCATAGATCAGTAGCGATTGCTGCCCGATACATCAGGCACTCAGGACGTCATCCGTTGCCCGGTGGGGTTTGGCTTTTCCTTCGCTGTCAACAAACCAGAAAATTAAGACACTCCCAACGTGGACTCTGTTCTTCGCTTCTGGCTCGCCTTTCGCCTGGCACTAATAATGGCAGCGTATGTCTATACTTTTCTTCTACGAGATACTACTCTCTTAAACCTACCCCGCTAACCAATGCTCATCGCACAGCAACATCCTCCAACTCCCGTTTCGGCGCTCCCACGGTGTCTCTCTATCGGATGCAATCACCCAATATATCTCCTCCAAATATGACCAGCGTCCGGATATGTTTGCAGAAGATCTGCTGATCATCGACCGTTTACGTACTGAGGCCATTAATGTACAAGAACCGCATGTCAGCGGGATCAGTCGGTTGGTCACGTATGCGGCGCAGTTGAAATGGCTGAGTGGGAAGTTTCCGATAGACGTGAGTATTCATACAACCATGGAAGCTATGAATTTTGCGACGAAGAAGGCGAATATTAACTGCAATGTATAGGTTGGGGTGGAATTCCCGTGGTATCCTGCGTTTGGGTTGAACATATCTAGACCGAGTATGTCCCTTGAAGTGTATGGGGAAAAACAGACTAACGGAATTGTCAAGCTTCGCAGAATAACCTCCGTTTTGAACTGGCGAATATCCTATTCAACCTAGCGGCCCTATACTCGCAACTAGCATTCAACGTAAACCGCACGACTTCCGAAGGGCTCAAACAAGCCTGCAACTACTTCTGCCAGTCAGCCGGGGTCCTAACAAACCTGCGAACCGATATCCTATCCGACCTTCGCACCTCACCACCAGAAGATATGGACGATATGACAATCCAAAGTCTAGAGCAACTGCTGTTGGCGCAGGCGCAGGAATGTTTCTGGCAGAAGGCTGTTAAGGATGGATTAAAGGATGCGTCGATTGCACGACTTGCGGCCAAAGTGTCGGATTTTTATGCGGACACTGGCGACTTTGCCGTGAAGTCGAATGCGATCAGTCCGGAGTGGATACACCATACGACGGCTAAGCATCACCACTTCGCCGCGGCTGCGCAATACCGGCAATCGCTGGACTGCCTCGAGAAACGCAAGTACGGTGAGGAAGTGGCTCGTCTTCGTGACAGTTTGATATGTGTGAATGAAGCGCTGAAGGAGTCGCGATGGATCAATCGCATTGTGCTGGGTGATCTGAATGGCCTGAAGAATCGGGTGACAGAGGACCTGAAGCGCGCGGAAAAGGACAATGATGTGATCTATCTCAACCCGGTGCCTCCAAAATCGGAGCTCAAGGCTATCGATCGGGCCAGTATGGTGGCAGCCAAGGCGCCATCGCAGGTGACGGATGCCATTGCTATGCTTGGAGACAATGGGCCTCTTGGTCAACCACTGTTTTCGAAGCTGGTCCCGTATGCTGTTCACATCGCAGCCAGCATCTACTCTGATCGTCGTGATCGGTTGATCAATGATACCATCATCATGGAGCTAGAATCAATGACGGACAAGATCAGGGAGTATGTCCCTCCATGTTAAAACCGCATATGACGTTTACCGACGTTTACTGACGAGCATAGTCTGCTATCATCCTTGAACCTGCCTGGCTCACTCCAAGCGCTGGAGAAGCCACTTGGCCTGCCACCCACATTGGTCTCGCACGCCGAGGAAATGCGCCAGCAAGGTGGATTGAACGAGCTACGAAAGTCTCTCGAGGATACCTCCAAGGTCAAGACCAACGACAAAGCAGTGTTCCAAGAGGCTGTCGAACTTCTTCAAGCAGAGAAGGCCGAAGACGAGAGCTCACGCATGAAATACGGAACAGACCGGTGGCCGAGAGAACCGTCTCAAAAGGCAGCGCCAAAAATCTACACGACCTTCAACGATATCAATGGATACTTTGCATCTGCGCAGAACAGCGACAACCTTGTTGAAAGGAAGATTAAGGATTCCGAGGCGATCTTCCGGGTGCTGACGGGTACCAACCGTGACCTCGAACACTATGTGCCTAGTAGTAGGAGGGCAGCGATTCCGCCGGAGCTGGAACAGGAAACCATTCGACTACGGGGGTGCTTGAGTGAGCTTAGTCGGTTGGAGAACCGACGGAAGCGACGGATCCTGACCCTGAAAGATAAAGCCCGCTCGGATGATATCAGTAAGTGCGCATCTAAGATATTGATGGAATTCATATACTTATAAGATCTCAGGCCACTCCCTTGTCAGAGAAACAGCCCGTCTGGAGCGCGAATTCCCCATGCAAACAATCCAAGCAAGCCAATTCGAAGACCTCTTTGAAGAAAAGCTCCACCTATACGACTCAGACAAGCAGATGGTCGAACAAGAACAGCACGACCAAGATCAGGTCGCCGCTCAGGTTCGTGAAGCCAACCGTGCATTCACGAATGCCCAGCACGGCGATGCCTCGTCAAAGGCACGTGAGAAGGCACTACAGGAACTCGAGAATGGGTATCTGAAGTACAAGGAGATTCTCTCCAACATTGAAGTTGGAAGGAAGTTCTATAACGACCTTGCAAAGCACGTTGGGAGGTTTAGAGATGATTGCAAGTCTTTTGTGCAGCAGAGGAGGATGGAGGCTAGTCAGATTGAGGCGTATGTACTTCCCCTTGGATAATTACTGATGTATACTGACTGGACAGTGAAATCTCGAGCGTCGCGGCAATGGCATCGCTTAACATCTCTCAATCGCATTTCCGCCAGCAGCCAGCAAGCCATCCGTCTGCGTATAGCCAGCCCCAGCCCCAGCCCCAGCCCCAGCCCCAGTCTCAGCCCGTCCAGCCCAAACCGCAGGCACAACCTCAACTCCAACCACAGCCACAGCCACAGCCAAAACCAGTAGTTCAACCGCAAGCTCCAGCACCATCGCCGCCGCAGCCTCAGCCGCAACCGGTGCAAGTGCAGCCAGTGCAATCCCAACCACGACCATCAGTTACCGGAGAACCATTGCAAGCACCACAACCGACACGCGCACCGGTGTCCGTTCCCACGCCGGGGATATGGTCTCCTGAGATGGGGATACGATTCGGAGGATCACCAGCAGGAAGGGGACAAGGTCAGCCGGGGCCGTGGAATCCCAACCAGGGGATACGATTTTCTTAGCCAGTCTATATTGCATCATATTATATACAGTAATCCACTGCTATCAAGCTATCAACAAACAAAAGAACTAAGTATGCACACGCATCAAAATAGCAGCTCCCTGCGCCGCCAACTCCCGGGTATCAATATCCAGATCCTCTCTACAACTCAGAAACTCGAATTTCTCAATCCACAACTTCCACCGTTCCTTCGTAATAACATCCCCCTTCGCCCGCACTCCAGACTCAGCCCCCTCCTTCTCACTCTTCTTCTCCCCCTTCCTTGCCCACAATTCCTCGCCCATAATAATCACCCACACCCCCGCCGCCGCAACAAACGCCCGCACCTTTCGCGCCTCCTTCGCAGGGGCTTTCCCCTTAGTATCATCCTTATGCCTCTGCTCCAGTGCATGCCGCAGCTCAAAAATTCCAACCCGCCCCATATCCGCAATATTCCGCCTCGTCATATGCGCCAGAAACGCGTTCAGATTCTCCCACCCCGCAATCTCAAGATCGTCATACCCGCTCCCCGCACCGGGTGAATCATTCAATATCTCCCTCGTCGCGGGCCCGAATATATTAAGTACAGACCAGAGTTTGCCATCTTCATAGATCCAGTTATCTCTGGTTTTTTGGTCGATGTTTGACGGAAACGGGGGGTCTGATTGGGTCTTTATAGTTTCGAGGAGGGAGAGGAGTTTCGTGTGTCCTTTTGATGGCTTGGAGGGGTCTAAGACTGCTGCCGGAGGTTTTTGGTCGGCTGGATCGACGCGGGGGGTTTTCTTTGCGGTCCAGAGGATGGTGTACCAGAGGTCCCAGAGAAGGACTTCGGTTTCCTCTGTATCTCATCATCAGCATTTCAGTTCTAACACTGGGGAGATAGCAATTCGTGACCAGGATGGAACGTACTAGCATCGCCAGACGAATATGCTTCATTCACCGGCTGCACAATCTTGGATACGGTAGTTGGTATATCGATCTCATCGGCCATGCATGCTTCCACGAGCGGGGTAAAGGGGAGGTCTGGGTTCCCGCGGAACCAGTTGCGGTGTTGGGAGAGTTCGTCGAGGGTAGCCATTGTGCTCTGTATCTCTAAAGAGGTGTCTGGTGTTTGGGTTAAATCACAGGTACTCAGCCTGTGGATAAGGGTATTTGTACTGTACCTTGTATGGGGCTGAGCTGAGCGGGGAGATACGGATAGAGCCGTTATGGATGATGTCATGGAGTTGCATTAGTATGTATAGTGTGCATAAATGGGTAGTTATGTAGTGGTACTAACCTTTCTTGGCCTAGTCTGTATTGCTCTAGATAGGGAATGGACCAATCATGAGCGTATATTTGTGAACGTGTACTATGTACAAAAGAGTTGATATGTGTCCTATCTACAAAAATATACTATTTGAATATACAGACTAAACCTCACTATGTCCTGGTGCAGACATACAAGCTAAACAACCAAAACAACCCTCTTATACCTCGTAATCGGAACCTCACCCCCAGTACTAACCTGCAATATCAAATGATACCCATCTACCATCTCTGCATCCTGCGTTGCCGGAAGTGTAACCTTAACCTTCTCTGCGCAAACGGTGTCCTTGAATCCTTGATCATTGAGCTTCACCCTTTGTCCATCAGAGAGTGGTTCGATGTTCAGTTTCTCGTCGCTTTGTGGACCAGGGTTCGGTAGGTAAGATGGTTCTTGGTATTGGTACCATTCGAATTGTAGATCGTCATGCTGGTCTGTGTCGATAGTTTCACTTGCGTCGAAGACGAAAGACTGATTCAACCGCGCGTGGGTGACCAATGGCTCCAAACCCTCATTCCCATTCACACGAATAATAGGCGGATGTCGCGCAGAGGTATAATTCGGGGAAAGCGTCCATTGCATCCTTGCAGCGAAATCTGTTTGAAACGCACCCCGCCAGCGGAAGATAGTTGCATGGTTCGACTTCTCCGTCTCGGTCTCGTTCCCGGAGGTGTAGTATGCCGTATCCAGAGTATCGCTGAACTGTGTCTCACGAGCATCATCTGAAAGGCGTGCATATCGGCCTCCCCAACTTCCCCATTCTGGTTTATCTATGTATCCCAATCCATTTGGGATGAAGTACAGCAAACTTGGCGAATCGCCTTCCATCGTATACTCAATATCAGGATAAACACTCCCTAACCCCCCCTTCTGGATAAACCTCCCCAACCACTCATGCCGCACAATACTATCATTTGCCGCAGGCGAAAGACCCGTCGTCGACATTCCCGTCCAAGCAGCAAGGGAGTACGCCTTCCACGCATGTCTTGACGCTATATAGAACAAATCCGGGTATGTTGCTCTCAGCCAAGGCCCCGTGTCATCTTGATCGGAGATGGTGTAGATGCGGAGGCGGGAATGGAGGGCCTTCGCTTCGGTTGGGGAGTGGGTGCGGGTGATGTGCTGGAGGGCTTGGGCGAGGGTATTTGTGCCGCCCCAGACGGGGAGGTGGAGGGTTGTGTTTGAGGATTTGAGGGATTTGATTAAGTGGGTTGCGCCAGGGCTGAGGGTGGTATTGTTTTGTAAGGCTTGCTTGCCGTAGACCTATTCATGTTAACGTCCGGATATCACCGGATATGGGGACATAGGCATACAGTAGGCCCCGAGAAAACAACACTGAGCAACTCTTCCACAGGAGAATACTGTTTATACTCTGGTACATGCTGGTTCATATTATCCACTACACCCCCATACGCACGAATAATCTTGCGAATAGCCTCTGGATGCGTCTCATTCGGAAGCCATGTTGATGTCGTGGCTACTATGCCTTCTGTCTGGAACTCGTTCGAGTAGAGCAGGTAACGAACGAGTGATTGCGAGTCATCGGGTTCATTGAGAATGTCGGATAGGATGAATATGCGCGGTTTTTCTGACGTTGTTGTGTTTGTGCTGAGGGTGGGTCGTATGAGAGATAGAAAGAGTATAGGGAAGAGAGTGAAATGGAGCATGATGCCAGGGAATTTCTGAGGTGAATGTTTACACTAGCCATTCTGGAATTTAACGAAAATAGCCTGTTCTTATATTCTGACTGTCAATCGTTACCGAGCAAGCCTATATCAATCGGACTAAAACCGGTGTCCGAGCGTGTTCGTCATCCCCAGATTTAATATATTTCCCCAGAGTCCACGCAACCACGCGGTGCGCTTCGTTCCGACTTCACGATGATTCCTCGTCTCGTGGGCAGGACATACTGACCAAAACTACCACCCCGATGTTGTTGCGAGTAACGGGTTAGTCTGGTCAAGTAGTGGGTATGATTGGCTGCCTGAAAGCATAACTAGCCAAGATCAACGAATACGATTCGCAAAGAAATCATCTAAAGAAACATGATCCAGCATCGATTCGTTGTTCAATCCAATAGTAATAATAATAACAGTACCATCCAAGATAAAATGACCGAGGAATTGGGGGATAAAAAGGGGGTATTAAGAAAAACACACGGGGACATATCAAACAACCAACCAATTTACACGAGAACAAGAACAATGTAACAAAGAGGACAAAAAAAAAAAAATACAGGAGATGAATCGAAGTAGAGACCAAAAAAGGAGAAATAAATCACAACCAAAGAAGACTAGCCCAAAAAGCCGTGCCCAATTATGTAGTAGTAATATGGGCTTCGAATCGTCAATAATCCAGAAAGACGAACAGAAATAAAAGTATATGTATGACTGTGTATGAGTTTCATGCACCTCCCGAAACTTAGAGAAATATCTTCAACATCGGTAAAAATAGATATCGACAATCACATGCCATGAGTATCATTAAATTAGGTGTGCCGTGTGCCGTGTGCCGTGTGCCGTGTCTTGCTCGAATATGGGAAAGGAAATTCGTCACGGGCAATCAACGGTATCGTCTCGAGATGTCATGCTTCTTCTTTTTTTTAGGGGGGAGGGGGGAGTGGGTAGTTTTCATTCTTCACCCTCATTTGTCATAGTTTTCTCCAAACATCCAATTTGTACTGTTTATTTCCAAAGTGATCCATTATGAATGGATAGATGCTCGTCACCTCGGTGGAAATGGACAAGCGGAGACCGCAAAAAGACCGGGACGAGGTGAGCGCGCTGCCTCAGGGCTTCGCATTCACTTCGCGTATCATGGTGGATGGCAACTTCCTCTACGGAGGCGTAATAGACAACCCATTCATGAGCTTCGGAAGTGGCTTTCGAGTGGCCTTGTTCGCCGCCTTGGTCGGTCGAGGCACTCCATGAATCATGCGGGGGTCTTTCATCAAGCTTGTCTCGAGTTTCGCCGGTGCTATATAGGTCAGCAAAATTTATGAAGACTGGGCATAAAGATGGACAAACCTTTGACTGCCATGCGGCTGAAATCTTCAGAGATACTCTGCTGATTCCGACTGCTGGGTGCGACTGACGCCGCACAAGCGGTCCGCCAGAGATGGTTCGAAGTGTCAGACAGGAAGTCTGTCGTGCTACGGCCGGAGAAAATTGACGAGCGACCACGGTTGCGCTTAGACAGGACGATCTCATCGAAGAGCGTCATGCGGGGGTCTTTGTTCTTCGATTTCGGGTTGCAATACTCTCTTTCGCTGATGAATTCGTTGAATCCTGGCCCATCATTAGCACGTCTCTTTAGCCAAAAAGTGACCGAGAGGAAATACCTTGGGTCTGTGACAAAACAGCGATATACTCTGCATGCTCACCCGGCAAGCTCTTCATAAATGCCTCCATATTGAAGCTGTAATACAAACCAGACTTCTTCTTGTCACCAGTAGGCGGCTGCAGAAACTTCTTGTACGTGTAGAACAGACTGGCGAAACACCGGACAAAAGCCGCACGAACCTGTTCCGGGTGGAACGCGGCCGGGCACACAATGCAGATCTGCAGAGCACACTGGTTGTGCACAATGGTCTTGCAGGCGCTGCATTTGTACATTCCTTCTTCGGCCCGGTCATTGCAGATCGCGCAGATGGCCTTGTCGTCCCAAGGCTGGACCTGTAAGCAATGTCCCTCCACCCAACACGTACCTTCCGAGTTGTGGATAGGTGGAGGAGAGGCCGTCGGGACAATCGTGGATGCAGCGACGGTCGATTGTGCATACACGGATGGCGCATAGGTCGACCCAGGGTTATAATCGGTGTTCAGAGTCGTGACGGACAGGTTAGGCGTGTGACCCAAGAAAGGCGCGCTGGGACGTCGGGGGATGCCCGTCTTCATATCCATGCCGAACGAGGAGCTCCGCCGGGACGTCGCATCAAAGTGACCGGATCGCTTTTCCCGCAGGGATGCCTGAAGAGCCAAACCTGAATCCGTGCGCGATCCTGGCGGAGGGAAATGACCTGATGTGGGCGAGGTATCCATCCTTGGGGATGGTGGAGACCCTGTCTTCGAAGTGGAGCCTGTCCCCGGTCTATCAGATCCCTTGGATGAGTAGCCCCTGGACACCGATTCATTGCGAGCTTGCAGATAGGCGTTGAAAATAGGTGGCTGGTACGGATTCTGGGGGTTCGAGTTCTGGCCAAAAGAACCCGAGTTGAGACTGACGTATTTGGCCAATTGGGTGGGCTGCGCCTTGGGATTGAAGATGAAAGGATTCTCAGACATGAAGGAATCGAACGGATAGGTTTCGACCGCATAGGCAGGAGGACCGGTGGGCACACCGCACCGATTGTGGTGAGGTGCCGCCAATTGGAGCAGCGACAGCAGTTTCCGGCGCTGGTGTCGCGGTAGCGGAGTGGGCCTAATTGTACTCTCGATCATGTCGGAGTCCAAATCAACCAGGACGAAGTCGTCGGATGGCAATTCCACCTTTTCGTATCGGCGTTCAATACCCACGATATACGGGCACGGTGCTTCGAGGGCCTGGATCAGACGAGCGGGAAGAATTGGAATGAGGACGCCGGTCCATTGGATAGGGAACAAGAGATCGACCAGGGCCTTGGTAGCCAGATAGAGCATTGATGTATGAGAGGATAAGAAGATGATGCGTGATTCCGTCAATGCATACTATCCTGTGTTAGCTTTTTCGCTTTTCCATCTCACTTCTGACAAATTGCACTCACCTCAAACAAAATAACGATATTAGGTACTGATAGAGCTCGGAATAGAGCAAAAATATCAGTCTAGCAAATGTTAGAGCGCCAACACCAAGAACAAGGCAAAGGGAACGTACATTACGCGAGCCGGGCAATTCATTACTAGCCTCCTTACGCGCAAACAGACGCAATTCCCTGACCGATAACTCAACCTGTGTCTTCGAAGCATTGGGACTGAATGCTTCAGTGCAGAGGTTCATGACGTATCGCTCCAAAGGCTGCCAAATACCCATGCGCGGCGAACTGGGAGGCACACGCTGGATGCCCTCAGTCATGGGAACGATGACCGCTTTCAACCACTCTTTCCACAAGCTGGTCATACTAGCTTCGCGGCCCAGAATTCCGTATGCGCGGGGGATCCAGAAACCCGTATCGCCATCCGTGAGACCCTCAATTTTGGAAGCGGCTCCATGACGGACAGGTCGCAAGAGATCGGTCATCAACCCGATCTTCTCCTCCACTGCGCTGATATCATCTTCCAATTGCTCTCTCTGTTCCGAGCCCGACGGGACTGTTGGCAGTTCCGCAAGCAGTCGGGACAGCTTCGCGCGCTCAGAGGCCAATCGTTCTCCGAGACTGGCAGCCAATTCCCGCTCTTCGTCGGTCATGTTGTCCTTGCGCCACTCCTCGCAACGCTTCTCGAGTTCTTCGGCCGCCTGCGGGTTTAGGGGAATCCAGATGATGACACAGATGGCGTGAATTCTCGCACCGGTATCGGTGGTCATGACAAAACCATGCCAGGTGGAGCGTGGTCTTTGGTCGGAGGAAACGATGTTGATATCATTCGGGAAGGCAAACATGGGCACGTAATCGGGGAAGTTGCACCGTTGCTTCAACTCATCAGGCATGCCTTTGGTGGGGTATCTATCAAGCAGGACGGGTTCGAATCGACGTTTCAAAGGATGCATAGTGGGGGAGATTTCGAGAGGTTGCGGAGCTGGAATGACGGAATTGTAGTTGCTCAGGCGTCGTGAGGTTCGTATCGATGCTGCAGATGAACCTGTCAATCAATACCCTCTCTCCCCTTTCTTTGAATGCGAATCTCACCTTGACGGGCCACAGAAGGCTGTCTCTTCATACTGTTCATGTCGCGAAACGCCATATGCCGGCGCACACTGCCAATCCCAGAACGAAGCAGATTGCCGCCCCCTGACGAGTTCTCTTCCGAGACGATCTTCTGAGTGCGTAAACGGGACCTGGGCCGGTTATTCGGGGTGATCGCACCCGCACTGAGACTCAGATCCGACAGAAAGGACTCTCTCTCCGAAGCGAACTTGAGTAACGCTTTGTCGAAATCAAAGTGACCCGAATCGTAGATCAGCGCCGAGGTTCGCGGCGAAACCGCAGCCGGAGTAGCAGTACCATCATTATCCCCTGCACCATCACCATTGCCGCCATTACCACCGTTGCCCTTTATGGTCATGCTGCTGCGGTTACTGCTGGAACCGTTGGGATGGGGATCCGAATCCCCTGAACGAAACGACAGGCGCTGAACGGAGTCCCGATTCCCATTGGCAGAACCAGGTCTGGAGAGCCCATCCAGCCGGGGATCATGAGCTTCTTCAGCATCTGCATCCTCCTCGATAGTATCAGCGAGGGCGGGGCCGGGGGAAGTGGCGCTGTTGGCTCTGTATTCGTCTCCTAAGCGGCGGAAGGTATCGAGAATCTCGGTCCCATCCACACCAGCAATCCAAAAATAATCCGCAAGAGGAGTCGCAGACGCCTCAGACGTCGAGGAGGAGGAAGTGGAAGTAGAAGAGAATGGCATCTCGTGGGCGGATTGGAATCGCGGGCGCGCGAGTGGTCATCAACTTTTTTTTTTTCTTTTTAATTTATTTTTTCTGGCCTCGTATGGTACAGGGGGTCTCAAAGCAGATCTTGGCTTTTGTTGTTCGAAATGTTTACTTTTTTTTCTAGACACTTCATGCGGTTGGTCTGGATCAGAATTGTTTGTTTGTCTCCGATTCAAAAGGTCAATGGTCAGTTCCGGAAAGGAGGGGAGGATTTAACGATCAGCGGTGGTTCTGGCGGAGGTTGGAGACAGAGTTGGGGAGGGGGGGATTGTAATGACAGGTAATGATATAAGTATAAGGGATGAGGCCGGGAGAGAGATTAGAGGGAAAAGAAGAGGAAAAGAGGAGAGAAGAATAGAACAGGAATAGGAAAGAGATGAGAAAAGAAAGAGTGTGGAAAAGAAGAGGGGATGATGGATCGACTGGAGAAGGAAAAGGAGTAAGTAACAGTAAGAGAGCAAAAGGAGGACCAGCTTGAAACGAGACCAGAAAATAAAATAGAATAGAATAAAAACCTCCTTTTTTATGGATTTATCACCGTGATTTTATTATCATAATTTTAGAATAGTTTTTGTTTATTTGCTGCATGATAATGCACTTATTCTGCTTTGTTTTACCACGTATCTTTATCTGTGATTATGCAGAGTAGCAGTCAATGATAGAATGCTGAAGAACCAACCTCCAAACAGTCTCCTGAAACGACCCATGGCGCATTTGATTATGCCTTGCTGTTCCTGCCTCTCAATCTGGTAAATGGACCTGAACGGGCTTGGAGTCTTCCGTCGTGCATATACCCACCTATACATACACTATGTACAAGTACAAAGTACAGACACACTGACAGACGGGATGTACCTTAATCATCCTCAACCGAGTGAATTGCCACCAAAATACCTGCCAAAAATGACCCTGCTTCCCGCATAGTCCGTCGATAGTATCGTCCATCATGATTGCTCTCAGACCACTTTTCCCCCCTCAAAGTCTAGATTTAACGCTCGAGTCTTCCTCGCGGGGCACTCGGTGCTACGTGCGTGCGGAAACTATGCCAGTCTACTGACTACTTGTACATGTAAAGTACTGGTACCTCCGTACGGAGTACCGAGTGTGGTGTGATGTTCTTTTCTTTGTTCTATATACGGAGTATTTTATATTATACATTATCGCACTATCAGATGGTCGGGGTTAACTTGCTCGCTATGGTTGTAGAGCGGCATTAATCCCTGTTAGTCTCCGTCCAGTTCAAGGATTCCCCGGTTTAGCTGCCCTGCGATCTTCAATATATAAAGAGCTCTGGTATGTGGTATAATTATTGTGTAGACAGTGATATCCTTTTGTAGATCTGAAAAACCTGGCCCTGGATTTCTTTTTCATTTTAATTTTAATTTTTGCAGTAAATCGGTTCGAATTGCAGTCGGAGCTAAACTTCTACAAGAGTACTGCTTCGTATGCCCCTGACTAAGTCAGTCAGTCTAGCATTATCAGTGCAGCTGCAGTCACACAAGATAAGTAATGCCGTCGCGGAAACTTCCCATCCTGTTCGCTGTATGCACCAACGCCCTGCCAATCCTGTCGTGTATCCTGTCACCGCAGGTTCCTGGAATTTGTCCCTTCTTTGTATGTACTTTCTCTACGCCCGTCGTCGCGTCAAGAGATTGCCCGTTGTCAGAAATCCCTTGTCTCCCATAGCGCCTCGCCATTCGATCGATAATTGTCCCAATGTTGCTCGACCATCCCGCTTCATGTCCTTTTGCAGGTTTTCCAGTCCATCCTGTTGTCCTTCTTCCTGCTCAACCAGAAATGCGACCTGCAGCACGTCCCGCGGGTTCAACGTCGGCGGTGGACATGTCAATTCGTCGGGTCGTTCGTAGTCCCAATTCAATGAAGTCGCTTTAAACGGTGGCTTAGGACTCAATCGTGTTTGCTATAGAAAACCTCCGTTTAGCAAGCATTTTTTGCCCGAAAGCTCGTGTCTCACCTTCAACACCACTGCACTATCCCCCACATTCTCCAATTGCGCCTCAAGCGCATACCTCAACAGTCTAGCCCTCCCATAAGGCCCTAGCGATTTATTCTCCACCTCCGTTGACGGCAACTCAGACGCCTTAGTCCTCACACTGAGACACGGCTGGGCCACAAACTGGTATAGTTTCCGAAACGTTCGCACCCGCCCGCTAGACGCCTGGTAGCCCGTCCCCATCAACGTCTCCGTGTAACTAACACTTACTGCCAAGATATGGTTCCCCTCCTCCTTCAGATCGAAGCGGACGATCTTCTGTAGCGATTGCGTTTTGTCTAGACCATCTGCTGAAGCGGTCTCGTCGGAGGAGGATTCGAGCTCTAGCGAGGCTACTTGCGATGGAGTTTGCATTTCGGCGACGATTCGGACGGAGGTGATTACGCGCGATGTCTCATCTTCAGGGAGTTCGTTGTTTGCACTTAGCGTGCAGGCGAAGGTTTCCCCAACATAAGCGGATCCAAAGGTTGGAGGTAGAGTGAGCTATTCCTCATTAGTCAGTCGTCATAAGGAGAAACAGTAGACGGCAAACGTTAGGACTGAGGATGAATTGGTCATCGGCATTCTCGGAAGGATAACTCAACGACGCTTTGGTCGAGATCTTCGTATTGGCAACAGGAAGCGGATACTGGTATGATAATGACGGCCGCGATAGCCTTCATAAGTCAGAAAAGGCGACTGCAAGACTGAGGGGCACTGGGCTTACCGCAACACTGGAATGGACCTTGATCAGCTATACCCCCGGTACTATCTCCGAGATTGCGTACCTTTGAGAGAGATTGAATGGGGCTCTTTGGGACCTTCAGCACTCGATTGTGCGCGCGAACGGGCCATGGTTTGTTTTGCGTTTATTTCTTTTAGCAGTCCTATTATAGTTGCGGACAAGATCTCAAACGAGTTGGTGAAACGGAGTGGAATCTCTCGTCATCATCTGTTATCTCCAATTGAGACAAACGGAGCAAACGGAGCAAACGCGACAAACCTCCACAATGCCCTGATTGCGCCGCGTCGCATCATCCACAGTTGAGTTGAGCTTTCAGTCAGGGCGAAGTATTACTATATGCAGAGCGACATTGGATAGACCCGGCTTCTCATGGTATTATACGTCTAAGTATGTCCGACTAACTTGGTGATTACAGTGAATCGAACATTATGTCATCTTCTTAGCCACCTGTTTATTGCACAAACGCCACCGACTCTACAAACAAGGACCCCGCTATCGCTGACATTCCTTACCTTTATTCTATGCCCAACTCGACACCAAAGACGCTCGTCAACATGCCCACCAGAAGCAAAGCACCCTACCTTGAGCATCCGCAACTCCCCATGCCACCCTCTAGTGAGTTCTTCGAGGCGCAAGCCAACGGGAATACCCAGAGTACATCCTCGACGAAAAGAAAGCGAACCGCAACCAGCGAGAATGAAGCACCCGTAGCACCCGTAGCACCTGTCAAGGCTTCACGGAAGAAAGCGAATACTACCAAGCGCGCGCCAGCCAAAGTTGTTGATCTAACGGACGACGCGCTCGAGTCCAAAGTTGAACCTAAGGCCAAGAAACCGCGGACCAAAAAGCCAGAGCAGGAGAAACGACTTAGAGTGTTTCGAAAGCATGCGCCACAGATGTATTTGGAGAAATTAGCGCGGGCGACGTCTCAGAGGTATGGGTTGGTTTTCTAACAAGAGTGTTCAAAGTTTGCTAACGTGCATATCTTGATTAGAATGTTCGCTGTAAGTTCCTCGGTCAATTGGACGGACGGGTATCCTATCATGGAACTTGGAATGGCCGGGACAACCGGGAACCTTTATACTGTCACTATAGGGAAAGTGCCAAGTTGCAGCTGCCCGGATAATCAAAAGGGAAACCAATGCAAGCATATTTGCTACGGTACGTTCACTCTTCCTATCGTCCTCATTAATATTATCGTCCCCATTCTTATGGTATTGTTATTAACATAATGGCCTATCAAGTCCTAAACAAAGCACTCAAAGCCCCCGCACACCTCCAATACCAACTCGCATTCTTATCAACGGTAAGCCCCTCCATTCAAAAGCTAGAATGCAAGACACCTGACTATTCGCGATTCCTCCTAGGAACTCATTGAAATCTACAATGGATCCTCCCTTACCCGCGAAACCAAACCCGAAGAAAACGCTGCCGGCAAGCGCAAGCCCATCGAAGGCGACTGCCCCGTCTGCTTTATGGAATTCGAACCCGACAAGGAAGATATCGTCTGGTGTCGAGGCTCGTGCGGGAACAACATCCATAAAGTCTGTTTTGATAGATGGGCTGCTACGCAGCGGGAGCATGGGGTTCGTTGTGTTTACTGGTGGGTCCTCTTCCATCGCCTGCCTTGTCTTTGGTAAGTTAACTAATGCCTTATTTTTAGTCGTGCTCAATGGGAATTTGAAGCCGAGAACCTCAACATAGATGAACTCAAGAAAACCGGACGAGTCAATGACGAAGGCTATGTCAATGTCGCAGACCAACTGGGTCTTTCCGGTGAACGTGGTACGAGGCCATCCCTGTATTGACCCTTTTCTTTCTGCGATTTCTTCTCTTTTACCGCTGAACGATGCTAATTTCATTTCCATAGACTCTTCAACATACTATCAGCCTTGGGGTTACCGGGGATCGTATTATTATGGGCAGCGCAGGTATAGATACTAGGGCTCTGGGATTCGGTGTTGGGTGGATTATTCTGGATTGTGGATTGTTATATACCCTTTTCGCGCGTTTCGCTTTATTCCTTATTCTATTGAGTTTCAACAAGACGACCCATTCGATCAAGTAGAGTAAAAGTACCCGATTGAGCTCCGGTATGCATCCCAAAAGTGATGGTGCGGCTTCATAGTATCGCAGGCCAACGCATTTAAACCGTATATTGACTGTCCTGCGTTGAGCTCTGGCCTGTCCACTATCCCGAGACAACGCGGGATGGAACGTGCTCGCGTTCAGCAAAGCGCAACGGCTTTGACATCGCAATTGCTTCTGCTATTTCTTATGGTTCCTCTCGGTACGCATGAAGAAAGCGCAAAGACGATGGAAAATATGGTGTCCCAACCTAATCATCCACTATCCTTCGCTACCCGTTTCCCTTGATGAACAACAGCAACACTAACCCCCTCTTCACCGGTCATCCAAGACGGCATCCGTTCTGCATCAACGATACCTAGTTCAGCAAGTTTGCGAATCCCAGATATAACATCGTTGCCGGCGAAAGTGAGTGATAGAGTTGGCTGGGAATCTTCAGAAGGTTCCTGGCTGTCGCGACCACTTGGCGAATCAAGTATTCGAACATCGAAACGGTCCAAAGGTGCCGATGAGAGGGAACCAGAAGTACCGAAGCGGGAGTGGACGGCAAGCTTGCGCTTTTTAGGCGCGTGGGCGTCAGTATTCTTTGTATCTTCATCTTCGGTTCGTTTGTTTTCTTTTTCATCGTGGCGATTCATGTATTCCTCGGGAGAGACTGTGTAAGCTGGTCGTGGGTCCAATGGGCTTCCTTCGACGACTGCATCGGCGAAAATGCTGAATGCGCCGTTTGCTGCGTTTGAGCGGCTCGGGCCTCGGAGGGAGAGTAAGGCCTGGAGACTCTTTACTGATAGGGATGTTGCTTTTAGGGTATATCGCTCTTGAGGACGGGAGAGGGCTTTGGGAATGGCGTCTCGGACAATGCGCAGTAGACTTTTGGTATCTGTTCCAACGGCTGTGGTCGCGGAAGTACTGGTTTTGGAACCGGTTGACGAAATTGATGTATATATGTACGGGCAGCTGTCTGGGAAAGCGATGTAGATAACTCTTGATGAGTCCATGAGTGATTCGGGTAGTTGGCGCGGATGTTGGTAGGGCGAATTGGTGACTAGAATGCGCAGGAATGTAAGAGGTAGCGAAGTAGATCGCGCGAGGTGGTAATGCGCTTTCACAAGCGGCGCAATTAATTGTTGCAAGTTCTTCAAGAAAGTCGAAGCATGTACACGCGGGAGACACGCTGATACATCATCCGTTTGGGTATCCTCCACTCCGTCAAGACGAGCAAGTTCCAATGCTGTCCATCGCAAACTAGCCGGATGATCCTCTATATAGCAAATATCAACCATCGCCAATTGCCGTAACATAATCCCATGTCTCCAATCGCCTTCAAGCACACGATCAATCACCTCGCGTTTCCCACCCTTCCGGTCCTGCAGGTCTTGGTATGCATTGCGAACGTCGTCGATCGTCTGCTCGGCCGGGTATGGGCTGGTCTCTTCATCGTCCGGGTCTGTGTTCTCGATCTGGTCGCGCTCGAGATACGGCGAGAAGAAGTCCACATTGTTATCGTCTAGCCATTGGAAGACGAGATCAAGGAGTGCTTGGCGGGAAAGTCTGTTGAATGATTTGGACACTGATGGGCTGGTTGAGGGGATGCGGAGGGTGCTAGGGAGGCTAGCTGTGGTGGGAGCGCGGATGGATTTTGGCCGTGCCATTGCTTTAATTAATCCAGGGTAGCGGCCTTATTGCATGTTTCAGGCTTGTAGTGACAGTTGAAAACTAGGATTACTCTGGCAATCTTGAAGTGTTACGCGACAAGCTCCTTTGATAAAGCGCTTAACAATGTTTGGTCACGTGGTGATAACAGATCGATAATGAAGATCACATGTTGAGGAGTAGCATCCATGGGATAATCATATCAGTGCTGATTTATAATGATTTCTCTTTATCTACAAGGGTATCTATTTGAATTTGGCTAGCAGTTCGTATAGACCAGGGTGGAAACATTAGTCAGTGGCTCTCATCCATGTTGTATCGCTAGAAAGAGCATAACTACCCTGTTCTCCGAACTCTTCCTCAATTCTTTCTCTCTTCTACCACACTTGCAGACATCTCGTAGGTATTCTATACCTTATTAACTCCGGAGTAAAATAGGGGTAAAACCGCGATATTCCGATCCGACCCTATTAGGGTTCGTGGTAAATGTGACGTCGAAGGAAGGCAATTATGAATCACGGCACTCCCGGTCAGTAAGACAACGCTAAAGGCATGAACAGATTAAAAGCAGTGGTGCAAGCCAGCCTAAGAACTGCTCAGCGGGCAATATTCCCTAATTGTTATCCCTGTAATAGTTGCAAGCCATCTTCTCCGAGACTCCAACCGTGACCATCGTAAAGTCCGGGTCAGCCTACCAGAACCGGCAACGTAAAAAAGCCAAAGCCAGTAATCGGATTCCGACTTCGGCGAATTCAGAACCGGGCAGTTGAAGTCATGGTTGGAAAAGGACTACTGCGAGTGGCAATACTTGTACCCTAGGGAATGTGATGGTATTGAATAGAGTAACAATAAAGACATCTATTCACTTACTGAGTCTCAATTGGTACGCAGAAGAGTGCTTGAATATCTTCCTGTAGTAGAGTAGTGAATTCTGACTCAGCGTCCCTCGCCTGAGCAAAGACCGGCCGAAGTCCCCACCGCCGGACCACGAGAATTCCCGCTTTCTCTCTTTCGCCGCCTCGCTTTCTTCCTTCCCCTCCCCCGACTACAACTACAACTACTCCATCATCCCCATCGCCCATCGACTTTTATTCCTCAGACGTTACTATTTCGACAATTTTTGATTGTGGAGGACAGAACGACACTCAAAGTGAAGGAAAAGAAACGAAAAAAAAAAAAAAAGGCACACGTGCTGGACCACTCGACAATCGAATTACTTCTACGGCAACTCACGCATTCCACCGTTTGTGAACGTCGTTATCCATCTCGAACCGTCGCGCCGTCAAACAAAAACCCATAACTCATCAAACCGTTTGGCAAAGTCCGAAGTCTCGAGGCCATTCCTGCCTCAAAACGATCCACCATGTCCGAATTCAATGGCCGTCGCGCCCCCAACTTTTCCCAATACCTCGACGACTTGAACGCGATTCCATCGCCCTATGACCAAGCCGTTCAACAGCAGCAAAAACAGGACTCTTTCAACCTCGACGCTGAATTGTCGCTCTTCACCAACGCCGAGTTCTTTGATTTCGATCAGTTCAACTTGCCTACGTTCGATCCCGTGGACAATGACAAGTTGAAGGACAACTCAAGCAGTGTGGAGCAGAACCCGGATCTGAAGTTCTTGGATTTCCTTAATGGTGAGTTATAATGTGGTTTACTTTCCCAGCTGGCTGGCATATATTGGTACAGGTGTCGGGATACCTTTCCTCTTTTCCTGTTCTTTTTCTTACTTTGATACCCTTTATTCCTTTGCCCATCTTTCCGATGAGCTATTGCTTTGCACTGGTTCTTGAGTTATTTGCTTTTTCTCTATCCATTTCTCCGCACCGTTCTCTGCCTTTTTTTTTTTTTTTTGCCTTTCTCAAATTGGTCATATGGCATTGTACGCACACCATCACACCATCCTCTCGCACGGACGCCTTGCTTGATTATTTTCCTGCAGGAGCTATGGCTAGTTTGTCCGGCGGAAAAAGAAATGAAAAAAGGGACGAGGCTTGCGACTGTGCCGATTTTATTGGCTCTAAAAAAAGGCGTCAGCGGGAACTCGTGTTGCGCCATTTCACGTGACCTCTGCCCATGTCGCTGTGTTACACGTGAATTACTTGCAACTCGTATATCAGCCATTGCCCGTTCTCCTTAGCATCATGTTTTTGCTTGCCTTGCCAGCACGCTTGTGTTTTGGATATGTGACTTGGTTCTAACTGTGGTGTGCAGATGGTTTGAACAACATGAGCAATGATTTCTCATCCACAAACTTCAACAACAATGCCGGCACCAACAACTCTGCCGGCCAATCTCTGTCCACACAGAATGCTCCATTCACAAATGTCCCATCTGTCTCGAACGGGCTCCCTAACCTGAACACGGCTGAGTTCTCCAACCAATCGTCCCCGATCTCACCGTCTCAGCCATCTGCTCAGGCTCAAGAATCCACACCAGCTCCGACTCCTAAGTTGTCTGCCTCTACTGCAACCAAGCGTAAGCCGAGCCACAAGCCAACTCCGATGAGCATTGAAGAAGCATCGCGCAATGTTGCCGAGGAGGACAAGCGTCGTCGTAACACCGCTGCCAGTGCTCGTTTCCGTGTGAAAAAGAAGATGCGCGAGCAAACCTTGGAAAAGACAGTAAAGGACACTACAGAGAAGAACGCCGCCCTCGAGGCCCGGGTGACAGCCTTGGAACTGGAGAACCAATGGCTGAAGAACCTGATCACAGAAAAGAACGGCAGGACTCCTGACGAGGGCAAGACTTCGCAGAACGACATTGCAAGTATGTTCAAGAAGTTCCTGGCCGCGCAGAAGAATCTATCAGAGAGTAGAGAGGTCGGAACAACAAGTTCGTGAGGATAAAAGAAAAAGAATTAGGGTTGTCGCTTATTTCGTTCATTTTTACTCGTTAATAGTCTCTTTGGTGTTTCTTATTCTGTTTTCTATTTTCTTTTGTGTATAATGGTTGGGTTATTTGACATTTCTTAGGAGGTTGGAGTCTGATGGAGCGGAGCAAAGGGGAGAGGCCTTTTCCTTTTAATGATTGATGATTCCCACGTTTAGTTATTTAAAGCTACAGAGTAAATACTCATGGCCATGAGCGTTTGAGTTCATTGCAGTGAACATAAAAGCATACAATTGTCCTCTGAACCGTCTTGGGCTCACTATGAAAAAGTACAACAGGCTCAGCTAAAGCTGAAATCCGAATGACAATAATACAAACAAACTTGGGATATCACACATTGCCCACCTCAATCAACCTATGGAACATACAAGTAAACGCCAGTTGCCAACGCCATGAAATAATTCAAACCAACCCGGTTAATCATAGAATCCTCCGAACGTAAAGTCATGAACAATGGTAAATGATAGAAGAGTTTAAAAAAAAAAAAAGGAAAGAAAAAATGTCGGAAGACACTGATTCTTCTCGTTGGAAGAATATGCGTGATATCGTTATACCTTTCTCGCATGTGTATCAACAAGATGTCATGCATATCATATAGATATCAAGTCGATATCTGAGTCTTAGTCTCGATCTTCTCATCAGACTCTTTCTTTTCAACGCCCTTCTCGTCATCACTTTCATCCCCGACGACTTCGTCCTCGTTGATCTCACCCCAACCCGAGCTGCGACGACTGATTCGTCCGGTGGCCATGGGCTGGTTGATCGATGCACTCGTGACACCCGATATACTCGCTGCATTGCTCTCGTTCCGACCGTGGTGCGAATATGCCGCGCTGCGGATACTCGCGCCGTCGCCCTGCTTGGTCGTGTAAAGACTTCCTCGTTCATTGGTGTTGCTCAAGACTCCGGAAGAGTAGATGCTCACACGGTCTGCGCTGGCGAGGCCGACCATACTGGGTCTGTTGAGGACGCTAGATGATGCGTTTAATGCGGAGGTGTTAGAAGGTTCGTTGACTTGGTTACTGAGGACGCTCAATGGTAGACTCTCGCGGCTTCCGCCATAGACAGAGGACGGGGCCAGGGCGCGCACGGACGCATTGGTGTCGAGAGAGTTTCGACGGCGGCGCTTCGAAGAAGATGCCAGTGTCAGAATCGAGGCGTTGTCGGTCAGCATACCATTCGCCGTTGCTGTGTGATAGGTATTGTGGTAGCCCTGGTGGGGAACCAAATGCGGCGGCACTGCGCTCGCGGGAGACGATGGGAACTGGTGTGTGAATTGCACTTGTTGGTTGTTGTTGTTGTTGTTATTGTTATTGTTATTGTTGTTCTGCGGCAAGTTCACATATGGGATTCCTTGGTAGACATTCTGCCCGTTGTACAGGTGGGCTGATGGCGCAGCGGATTGTACAGTCGTCAAGGTCGTGGTCAATGATCGCACTGAGGGCGCTGGCGACGAGAACGTGCTTCCTTCGCCTCCTCCGCTCGAACTGATACCTCCTCCTGCCGTAGCTAATGTTCCTGCCTTCGAGTACGATGTATCACCATTGGTAGAGATGGTCGGGGTGGTCGATTTGGCGCTGGTAGTCGGGATCTGGTTTTCGTAGCCGGAACACGCTAGGGAAGGTTCGCTGTGCGAGCGGGATCGATGGCCATTCACTTCACTAACAGACGCTCCGGGCGAATCATCATTCGTATCGCTATTGTAATCTCGTAGTCCATCTGTTGTACCGGAGAGCGGGTAGGGGTTGTTCTGGCGGTTGCGACTGCTGCTCTTCTTGCCCTTGGGAGCCGTGTGGAGTTTATTGGACCAGCGGATCGAGTTTGATTCAGATGAGGAATTTTTCAAATTTGCGAGGCGCTTCATCCAGCTGGAGAAAGGGCGACGAAGGCCATGGCGGTCTTATCATATGACAAGAAAAGTTAGCCCAGGTATTATCCTTGTTAAGAGGAGAGGGAGGATAAGTAACACACCATGTGCCCTGGCAGGGACCTCCGCGGTGGCCATTTTAGCCTTGATCAGATTTTGAGGATTTGAGATAGCTAGACGGTTCGAATAGCAAAAAAATCAATGGGAATGAGGATGGGATAAGATAATTCAAGGAGGGAAGCGGCTGGTCACAATCAGATAAGGATCAGAACGCGCGGAAGGCGTTGCGTCTAGGAGCAACACTGGCGATGCGACAGGGAGCAGGAGCAGCACACAAAATGGCTGGATAACGATTCACAAAGAAGTTTTTTGTCTTTTATCCCTGATTGACTTGCTTGAGGTGAGATTGTGAGAGCCCGACGTAATTTAGCGCTTGTCAGGAGTTAACGGCTATGCACGTGATATTGTTCATCGGCCCAAAACAATTTTACTTATCTTTGTTCTGCTATACACTTTGGCTACTCGATAGTTTTATACTTTTTCTCTGTCATTAATGGGGAATGCCTAGGAGCTCCTCTGTCCAATTCATAATAATGCTCCATTCTCCGGCAACATTCAACACACTGACTCGTATAAGCCCTCGGGAGCCCCTCGTTGTCGCCACACAGCCCGAACTCTCAAACGAACCGACAAACTGCCTAGAATCCATGAGACGATCGCGCACCATCTTACCGCTCCTGGGCTCTTCATTGTTACATCATTGGTGGCTTCGGTAAGACAGTGCGTCGTCGGTCCGGTCACTGCCCGGGGAGTGCTGTACAGTACGGAGCAGTATCCTCCATGTCAGTGGCCACGGAGGACTTTGGGTATACGGGCCGCAGAGGAGATTTCTTAGTGCTTCATTCTGTAGGTAGGCTCCGTCTCACGCCGCTAGAGCAGGAAATTGGCAATCCTGAAATCCTGGCCACTGAGCAGAGACTCAATAATGGGCGCAGCATACGGTACCCTAGGTAGTCCTCCGCCCTCCGTAGTAATGTTCGGGTTTCTGGTTTCTCAGTGCCACACTTATTCGTGAGACTACCCCGGGAAGTGCCCGTAGCTTCTCTCTCTGCCCCTCGTCGCAACTGTAGCGTTGTAGCTCAATGCGGGGCAGTATTGGTAGCAGTGTGAATAGACTGCGCACAAGAGTTTTATAGGCGTCAATTCAGGCGTTGCCAGAACATCATGACTATCATCTTCGAGAGGCCGTCCACTTTGACGAACCTGTGAATGCGGAATAGTTTGAATATGGCTTATCGCCACGTGATGCGCTTATCGCGGCTCTTCCTTCCCCCATCCAGCGCCTTCGCATGGAAGCCGCAGTCGAGCTCGCAGACTTCCATATTCGTTCGCAAATATCTTGCTTATAGTTTCCCTGCTTTTCTTTTGGAAGGAAATATGCTCGGTTCTTTTCTCTATTATGACCAGCGCATGTCATGAAGCGGTGGCAAGATTCACTACAGACAACTTAAGAGCCACCATGTGAGGTACAAAATCTAAAGTGTATCATCTCGATCCCATTGTCAGTATGTCAACCCGGGATGCTGGTATTAAACCACTTCCACCGGATGTTGTGGCCAAGGTTAAATCTTCCACCTCAATCATCAGCTTGAACGGTGTCATCGTGGAACTGGTCAAGAACGCGCTGGACGCAAATGCGCATAGCATCATCGTGACAGTTGACTTCCTGCGTGGTGGCTGTGTGGTGGAAGATGATGGTGAGGGGATTCCTCCGGCTGAGTTTGAGGTCGGTGGAGGGCTGGGGAAAGCGCATCGTATGTGTTTTGGCTCTGTTATTGGCTTCTGACGGTTTGGCTGATACTCCGAACAGATACCTCCAAGTTTCAGTCAGATCAAAAGGTCTATGGTCGAAGAGGGCTGTTCCTAGCCTCCCTGGCATCTTTATCACTGCTCACTATTACATCCCGTCACCTGCGCCATTGGAACACAAACAGCGTCATATTTCATCAATCAACGCCAATCGCGCGCTTGATTCCGGCTCCGGCACAGCAGGGTCTGAGGTCCAGCAGTCATGGAACCTGTGTTACGGTCAATGACCTCTTTGGGAACATGCCCGTCCGCGTAAAGAGTCGGGCATTAGCTCACCAAAAGCCTGACGAATCAGAGCGAGAATGGGAGGATCTCAAGCAACTACTAGTTGCACTAGCGCTAGCCAACGACCAGCTGGCGAAATTGGTTATCACAGATGGCAGCAAAGGCAAGAAGATAACTATACGTCCCCCAAACCAGGGACAACTGGCAGGCGAACTGGATCTTCAGCGGACTTCGTCGATTCTTGCCCAAGCGGGCTTAATCAACTTCCAAAATTCTAACGATTGCTGGAATATTGTTTCAGCCTGCGTTCCGGATTTCTCAATCCATGCCGCCATATGTCTTGTCCCCAGTCCCACCAAGAGAGTGCAGTTCATTTCGTTGGGAATGACTCCTGTCTTCTCGCCAAACAGTACCAACATATTATATAGCGATCTCAACCGGCTGTTCGCTTCGTCAGACTTTGGTACCCCAGGTACCTCTGCTTCCGTCCAAAATCCGCTCGAGAATGGTCATATTAGCGCCAAAGCATTACCAAAAGCTGTCAACAAATGGCCAATGTTCTATGTACGGATTAATACCAATACTTCTGACAAATGGTATGAGGATGGTCAGGAAATCGCTCCAGAATCGGACAAATCCGTTAAACGCATTTTGGACGTACTTGCGGCTATGATTAACGAGTTTCTGGCGCAACTCAACCTACGACCGCGTGTCGGAAAGAGGAAACGGAAAGTGACCCAGGTGTCACCAGAAGCAGTTCAAGAGGATTCAAAGAACGCAAGACAATCCAGAGAAACCAGGGAAGATCGTTCGAAGGGTTTGGACAGCACGGAAAAAGCTTTTGATGGTCGATTGAAACTCCCATCCTTCAAGAGACCTGTACCGCCCACAACTAGTCAGCACTTTGGTGATTGGTCTAGGGTCAAGGGTGCCAAAGACGTTATATTCGACACTAAGCTCAATGCTACGAAGTCTGTTAATATTCCGTCAAGAGTTCGCAGTCCCGCCAAAAGCCAGCAGCCCGCGCATTCGTCCGGGGGTGAAAGAGAGCCAACAACAGATACGACAATACCTTGGACTGATCCGTATAAAGAGCGAACACACATGGTCAACTCACAGACTGGTCAATCAACAGATTCCTACAATGCGTGCGAAAGGCCACGCTCGACTGGCTACATTAAACCAGACCAGGTACTGGACAGAGTAAGACGGTCAAAATCAGCCATTGCCACCGGGGCCGGGAGTTTGTGGATTGACGGTGTCTTAAAAACATGGGAGAATCCGACCTTTAGCCGATCTGAGCGACCGATTAACTCCATTGATATTGGTGCGCATGAACACGAATCGGACCGGGCAACTTTCAACGCGCATGACTGCTGTGGCGATCTTTGCCGGTTGAACACGGTCAAATTCTCCAAGTTCCGGGGCAAGTTATGGAAGCAGCATCTCCAAGGGGCCAAGGTAGTTGCACAGGTTGACCGGAAGTTTGTCTTTGCGAAATTGCCAACATCGTCTATTGGTGATGCTCAGGATGGGACTGCATTGGTATTGATCGACCAACACGCGGCGGATGAACGATGTCGAGTAGAACGACTTTTTGAAGAGCTGTTCACATCTGAGTCGGGCGATTTTGGAGGAGTGCAGACCATTCCAGTGGAACCGATCACTTTTGAGGCACCACTAAGTGAGAAAACGCTGCTCAAGCGGTATCGCAACCACTTTCTATCTTGGGGCGTCGGCTATAGGGTCGAGCAAGCTACAAATAAGCTATGTGTTTTTATACATCTCCTCCCAGCCTTGATAGCAGAACGATGCCGGACGGAGCCCAGCTTGGTCACCGATCTTATCCGCGGCGAGATTTGGAAGTGCGAAGAGAGCGGAAACAAACCCTGTTCTACAACTGCACGCTTGGACTTGAATTTTGGGAGCACCACTACATCTTGGGTAGAATTGTTAACGGGTTGTCCCCAAGGGATCATTGACCTCCTTAATTCCCGCGCCTGTCGAACTGCCATCATGTTCAACGATATCTTGAGTATTCCTGAATGTCAGCAGTTAGTTGCGCAACTGGCACAGTGCGCATTTCCGTTTCAGTGCGCGCATGGTCGACCGTCAATGATCCCTATTTTAGATATAGAAGTTCAGGATTCATCGTTGTTGGTTAGCGAATCGTTGGATTCACTTGGATTGGGATTGGAAGATGGCGATGAAACAAGTAGGGTTGGATTTGTCGAGGCGTTTGGAATGGCATATAAATCAGAGAATATAGAATAAATGTCGAATAGATAGCCTGCGCTATATATATATGAATGTCCTCCCATTTACATGACAAGAATTACAGATTTTATTTCATTAGTCTCAGCCCGAGCACCCCAAGCATCGTAGTTGACAGGTATAGATATACCGCAACCACACTGCTGATCACAAGCGAGATAGACTGAGATGGCCATGGATGATATTAATGGTATTTAGGGACCAACCTTCACTAATGAAAGAATTCATAGCCCTTACTTTGGTGTGCATTCCTAACAAAGGCCCAGACAATCCAGTTTCGAATCTCCTTGAACTTTGCTCTCCAGTTTGTTGTCACATTGCCTTCCTCAGTAGGTGTATATGTATCCGTTTCCAAGCCCATATTTTCCAAGCCGACAACTTTTTGTTCCAACCTGTCAGTCTTGACGTGGCCAGAGCTGTCGACATCGGGAGATGGGAGTACGTCTTGGAAACCCAGACGGGACGACTTTGTCAACTGCGTAGATTGTAAGCTAGTTCCCATGGTTCGTTGCTCAACGGGAAGCAGTATTTGCAGACTTGATGAGATACTCTTGAAATATCCCGAGAAGCGATAATGTTTTGCAAGTTAGAACAGCAGCCATGGCTTAGCAATGATTCTTGTAAAACAATATAGCTACCCAGAAAAAAGCTCACCAAAACTGATGGATATACGAGGTCAGCGTAGTTGTTTTCCGCCGAGTTCTCGTTATTGATTTTATAATGGCGTGCTCGATATGGATATGCATCTTTACACCCAACATTGCTCTCGAGGGAATAGTCTAGGAAAGGTCTAGAGCATTGACAGTTAGTGGGCTGTACCTAGCTGCTGTGCTCGAGATAAGTAGATAGATCTTACTCGGGCATCGTGAGATTATAACGTAGAAATAGCAGGGATGGATTGCGTGATCGTATTACATTCTGTAGAAGTCTGGAGGTCTCGAGGACCGCTGCTGCCTCACAGGTTCAGATTATTGAAGTTGGTAATGGAATGTGTTTATGCATCCAGCTGATTTTAGCTGTATGCTCCACAGGTTACTCTCCAGTAATGGCAACTCATATCGGGTGGGTAGAAGAGTTTGGTATCCCAATTCACTTTCTTTATTTGTCATTGGAATTGCGATATCTGGACCCAAATGGCGAATTTAACAGTTCGGCAGCACTGCTCATCGCCGAAGCTCTAATGCCGAATAGAATTGTAGATATAAATCATGGCGAGTTGCAACTATTCCTTGAAAATATCATATGCTCCGAAAAGGCTCTGACTCTTGAATATGGCCGCCACCACTGCTGGACCCGTCGGTCAACCCGACATCGCCTACACTCCTCAGTACGAAAATTACAAGGCTCGAACAACGCGTCGTATACAGACAGAAAAGCTTGTGCAATCTTTGCCCGAGGGATTCCCGGCCAAGCTAGACTCTGATCTTGTGTGGGACGGAAATCATCTGGCTGAGTATTATGACTGGAATTATCACCTGACACCAGCGGACATTACTGAGATTGATGAAGCCTTGAAGCACTTCAAGTGTAAGATAGCATCCGATTTTGAGAGATTTGGTGCTAACTATGGGGCCTGTTGCAGCGTTGGGAAGACCACTTGGCGAGATCAGTCAAGAGACCTTTCCCCTACCGAACCTTCATGAGACATTGCGAGAAGTCTCACGAGAGATCCACAATGGCCATGGCTTCAAGGTTGTTCGCGGAGTACCTGTGGATCAATATACAAGAGAGGAGAATATTGCTATCTATGTTGGTGTCTCATCTCACGTGGCGCCCATTCGGGGCCGGCAGGGAAAAACCTGGCAAGGCAAGCCAGCCGATGTCATTATTGCCCATATCAAAGACTTGAGCTCCACTGTTGATGCAAAGGATATTGGCGCCCCAGTCTATACATCAGAGAAGCAGGTTTTCCATACAGACTCGGGTGATGTTATTGGACTCTTTGCATTGAGTGAATCGGAAGAGGGGGGTGAGAGTTATCTGGCAAGTGCTGGGAAGGTCTATAATGAGCTGGCAGCTTCCAGACCCGATCTTATACATACTCTTGCTGAGGATTGGGCTTTCGACGAGTAAGTCAAAACTTTTCCTCTTGGAAGTTGAAACCACCAGATTCATATAAGAGAAAAAAGCAGCTTCAGCAAAGATGGAGATGTTTACCTCTCACGCCCTCTCCTCTATCACCAACCGGCGAAAGATGACAGCCCGGAGAGACTGATCGTCCAATATGCACGTCGCAACTTTACGGGCTATTGGGGATACCCCCGCTCAGCTAACATTCCCCCGATTACCGAGGCCCAGGCTGAAGCATTGGACGCATTGCATTTTACGTCCGAGAGATACGCTGTCGCTCTTGACTTCCATAAAGGCGACATCCAGTATGCAAACAACCTGAGCATTTTCCATGCCCGTGGGGGTTTCCGCGACAGCAAGGAAAAACAGTGAGTGTCCAGGAAAGAGCGAGTCACCCAATATTGACCTGTTATCTGAATTTTTGTATGCCAGGCGCCATCTTTTCCGGCTTTGGCTTCGCGATCCTGAGTTCGAGTGGGAGAAACATGTGGCCTTGAAAGAACGGTTTGATCGTGTGTATGCGGATTTGAAGACTGAAAGCTCGGTGTTCCCGCTTGAGGCTACCATCAGAGGTGCAAATGTTGGTACGTGAAATACGAAGACAGCTGTTCTGTCTCGAGGCGCTTTCACCCTGAAGACTGTCCTTGTTAGCCACCTCAGATAGTCTAGTGGTGTGTCCTGAGATACTACCGGAGCATCATCTCAGTAGATAGACTACATCAATTAACCAACTACATACCTGCTTGTTTCCTTTTATTTCCTTTCGTCTCTTTCTCTTTTCGCCCTATTCTCACTATACCGACTCGCCGGCATTGGCCCGGTCAGGGCTTGCCCGTATTCAACAGTTCCATAATTCGGAATGATTTCATACCCCTTGATTAAGCACGCGACACCAACCCTATTCCAAATTCACCGGCGTTGAGTCTACGCATACCTGCAGTTACTCACTCCATAAAGTACTCCCCAGCTGTTATCTGTCATATGCACCCACCCATCCGCCCATCCACATGCCCGCACACCCGGTCCTCCATCCTCCATAACGAACATGTCATACATACCGTACCCCATAAACTCTATGCATTAAATGCATTGCGTGCATGTGAGATGTCATACACTTTCTCGTATAATGTGAAATACAGTACAATACAAGCCACACATCCATAGTACTCGTAGTGTGAAAGTTTCTCGATTAGCCCAGATAGTCGGGTTGATTGGATGGATTCTTGTACCGAGTACCAGTCTCTTGGGGTCCGAACGTCTATTTCTATTTCTGTTTATGGTGGAGTGCATGTACTTGTATGCACGGAGTATCATATTGACAGGTCTTGTGCGAGATGTCAATGCTTTTGTACGTATTGTCTACGAGTGCGCGCCATTGTGTCAGGACTTGTACTCTGCGTACATTGTGGTGGCAGTTGGCATTTTATTGAATCCCGTATGTACGTCGGATATTTGTTCCTCTACTCATATCTGAAGAGTTCGCTTAAAGCTATACATTGATGCTATTGACTATGATGTACTACTACGAAATCCATACTAGTAAATACCATATCATACCAAACAAACCATACCGTATCCCATGCATACCATACCATACATACCGATACAAACCCATCCAAATCGACACGAACATATGGAATCAAGAGATCAAGGAAAGTAGAGAATGAATGTGCATTTGCCTTTTCCAAACCAATCCATTCCGGAGCCGCGAAGCTCAGATGTACCATCTAACATCCTTTTGTGTACCTTTTTTTAGATACCCTAGATACCCATTGTAAGGGGAAAGAAAACCAAGTACTCCAATCCAGGAGAATGAAAGCTGAGCGTAGAAACAAAGTAGAACGAAAAGACAAGCGCCGCCCAGAATATTATATCCACACATGCACCGTAGAATAAAACAGAACAATGAATAGTAGACAAACAGGTATATCGAGAACAAGAAAACCAAGGTCATAAATCATTAGAGTGAAAACAGTCATGAAATTAACCATGCGTGGTAACAGACTTGGACTTGGGATGGGTCCAGGAAAGAAAATCGAATTTGTCCTTGGCGTTTTCCAAGATAGAAGGTGTGGGTGTAGAATCGGTGTGCGCGTTGTTGCGCGGAGGCACCTCGCGTGGTTCCAGGACCAAGGACCTACGGTAAAAGGTCTGGAGACTCTTCTCGCCGCTCGATCGCACCCGGACAAGCTCGTTCTGCATCCAAGCCTGGAGCTCGGGAACCTCGCTCAGGCGGTATGGGATCTGGAAGCGCTGCAGTTCGCTGATGATACGAGCCGTCTTCATGTGCTTGTCAAAGTTGATCACAGCCATCTCGCCATCGTCAGTCGGCAGATGCCTCAGGGGCTGGTTGCCGTGGTCCACAAAGGTAAGGTCAGTCAGGTACGTGCCAACGAAAGGCAAGCAAGGTGGGACGTGGTTCTGGATCCGATTGCGCAGGACAGAGTAGTTGCGTGACACATCCACAATCCCCCGCAGATATTCCAAAGTCGACTTGGTCTTCTGCGAGATGATTTCCCAGGTGCGCTTGAGTCGAACAATCATAGACGAGTTCAAGGAGCAAATGATCGCCATCAGCGAGTCGTAGTTGTTTAGCTCCAAGCTCTTGTTGGCAATCTTGATCCAGTGCTTGATAACGACGGCCCGCTTCTTCGGCTCTTCAAGCTGCAAAATCGAATCCGAAACCAGGTGTGCCAGATCAGTCGACAGTGTAGACATGGCCCGCACATTCACAGCCAGAGAACCCGACTTCTTCATCCACTCTGTGTCTAGAAGTTCCTCCGGGAGAATCGAGCAGAATATCCGGGACTCCTTGATGGTTAGCTGCCGGGCGAGCTCCATGGGATCAAAGTCGAGGATGCTCAGGCTGGCTTCGCCATTCTTCCACTGCTTCAGCAAGTTGTGTTCCTTCTTGCCCAGAATCGGAGGCGGGAGAGGAGTGTCGGGATGGACGTATTGCGCTGTAGCCGTGTTGGTCTTGCCCATGGAAGACACCAGTCGTGGCACAACAGGCCCGTGTACCTTGGACACTTTTTCAGCCAAGTCCACGAGACGCTTGCCGGCCGACGGAAGGATCATCAAGGTCGTCTTGGCGAACTGCGTGATGAAGTCGAGCGCCATGTTGTCGCGATCGTGACGCCAATGTGATTCCAACCAACCCTTGAGCACGTTGTAGACACGCAACCGGACCGGACCAGCAGCATGTGGGGTATCGCCGATGTATTCGAAGCGATCAGCCAGAGCTTGGGCGAACTCCAGTGGGGTAGCAAAGAGACGGAAGGTGAGGTAGAATGTCGAGACGAACATGGCGTCAGGGGTGGACTGGTGCGCCGTGAGTTTTTCAATCAGGGCACGAAGGCTACCACCCATGACGTGACCTTCCTTGAAGATCAGCTCGTGGGCAAATGTCTTCTCCAGGATGTTGGCCTCGGTCTCTTCATTCTCCTCTGCCAATGTCGAGTGGCTCACGCTACCCTTGAGCGAGGGCTGGTATTGGTTGCTCAGATCAGGCGACGTAGCGCGGGTCGAGGTTTGCGAAACGCCGCTCATCTCAGAATCACGGAGGCGGCTGTTGTAGGTCATGAAGCTGCTGCCAGTGCTCGTGACACCGCGGCCAAAGGACTCACTGACATCAGACTTGGCATTGCTGCCACGGCGCAGACCGTCTGCAGCTTCGTAAGAAGAGGAAAAGGACAAAGCAGTCACGGAGGGAATAGATGAAGAGATTTCGATGGGTTGGGCGGGACTATTCAAAGCACGGGAGTGGAAGGAGGAAGGCGTGGTATCGTCGGTCAGGCCGGGAGTAGAAGCAGAGACAGTAGTCGCCGTAGTAGAAGGGGAAAGGTGGTGAAAGTTGTGGTTGCTGGGGATTTGCAGCGGCGGCGGCGGCGGTCGCAGCGACCTTTGTTGGTCGACCTGGGTCGTACATTGCGGTTGAGGAGTCTGGACTTTCTTCTCGGGCGGGGGTCCAGCATTATTCTGGGTATCGTGGTCACTCTGGTTATTATTCAACTCCGGTGTTGGTGCTGTTTGCGTCTCAGACTCGAGTTCAAAATCTCCAATGTGCTCCAACACCAGGCGAGCCTTAGCACAGCAGTTCCCAGCAGCACGCACACAGTCCGTCGCTGCATCCACCAGGCGCTTACCCTCGTCAGGCATGAAAACCACGTCGTCATCGGACGATTGAGCCGGTCGAAAAGCTTCGCGCGCAGCATGAACGAGTTCGGAGAGGCGTTCATACATGTTCTCCTTGGCTTGTTCGAGAAGGTCCCGACCCTGAATACCGTGTTCGCATACGGCCTCGATGACAGTCAACAGCGCACGGCAAGCCTGTACAGACTGTTCGGTGGTGACAATCAATTCGGTGGAGGAGCGTGACTGCAAGTGCAAGCCGATGAAGGACCCCAAAACCCCCAGAAAGGCATCGTAGGTGGCGTTAAGACGCTCGGACGCGAGATTGGGGTTACGGGCGGCGGCAGCGGGAGACGAGTATGATACGCGGTGTGAGACCCGTTTGGTGGAGACGGAGATTGGTCGAGGCTGCGAATCGCCCATGTCCAGGCGCGTAGACGCACGGCTCATGTCCATTCGGCTACGGTTCAAAAGGCGAGACTCATTCCGTTCCGTTTCAGCCGCGGAAGGAGCACGGTCGGGAAAGCAGTCGGAGGGAGGAGTCAGCGGGCTATCGTATTGGCCATCGGCTCCGTGCATATTGGAGTGTTCCAGCTCAGCGATTGTTCGACTGAGACCGACCTCTTCGGTCCAGACATCGAGGAAACGCACGCCGCGCGTAACAACACGGAAGGCCTTGAGTAACATTTCATCCAAAATGTACTCGACCTCCTCGTCCATGGGAGTACCATTGGCGATATCCTGGAAATTCTTGGCGGTTTTTACCAGGGACGACAGGTCGGTTAACAATCCTTTTCGGGCACGGCGCAGTCCATCATGCTGCTTGATCAGGGATGATTCTCGTGTGAGGCATTCAGATTTTTCCTAGTCTGGTTAGTTCCACTGCACAGACGTCCCCGCTTTCTTTTGTGCGTGAAAATATAGTGCGGCGTAGTCCACTTACTAAAAGAAATCGCACACCGGCTATCAATCCCCGCATCAAGTCCTGATTACCAAAATCCTTGAGTGATGATCCACATCCTCCTCTGATGATCTCCCAGAAGTCTGTCAAAGCCCTGAGAAGCGGGCGCATGGCGACTTGATCGTAGGCCTCGCAGTAGTTGGTGGGCAACCAGCCGCGAGCGCCGGTATCCAGCAAGGTCCCATCGGCCCAACCGTTAATGTGGACCGAGTGGACTAGGATGATGTCGCCTTGGTCCAATGGCAAAGTGACGGTGGAGGGGGAGACGTCTCCAGAGGGATGGAACGGGTAAAAAGCACGGAGGTAGTCGTGGAAGATGGCTCTGGGGGGTTCCGCTGGCTCCTCCATGATGGTATCGTTGCTGTCGGTTCCCTCTTCTGCTTCTTCTTTGACGGCGTGGGGAGTCATTGGGGGCGTGAATCGCGAATTAGTTGGTGAGTTATAGTAACGAGTGGTATGCTGATTGGGCCCAACAGCGACAGAATTAAAGTCGCCTTTGACGATTTTCAACGGAGGAATCGGTCGTCTTGAGGATTCCATATCTTTTGGAAGTCTGTTCATTGCACACAGGTCTAGGACCAGAGAGGATTATGTGCGAGAGGATCCAGTAGGCATCCTTAATGCGACAAATGAAACGTATCGATATCGAGTGCCAAAAGGTCGATGGTCAATGAATGGATGGTGGCAGCACTGTCGAGTAATGTCAATGGGGATGCACTCTTCCAGCACGAGAGCATAGCGAGAATGTTTTGGAAGGGCAGGTAGGGCAGAATGGAGGAGACAAGACTAGGGAGAGACCCCGATGCGCGGAATGCTGGGGGTTACGTACCAGCAGTGGCAATGGCAGTGGCAATTGGCTGGATGTACAGAGTATGAGAGAATGACTGGAGAATAGCGAATGAATGCAGGACAAAACGAGTCCTGTGCTCCGGAGTGGAAGTGAAAGACCGACACGGGCTCCCCAGACTTTTAGAGGATCGTGAGATGAGCAGGAGGGAGTAAAAATAAAACAAATAACAGGATGACGACAGATGAAAGGCGCAGGAAGCGAATTGGCGAGACAGCGAGAAATCTCCAAATACGCAAGGGTGAGTAGGAAAGGGTTTAAGACAGGGAATGAATGTCTGTATCCTGTTGGTTATGGTGATAAGAGACGATACAGAAGGAGGGTAGGAGGACAGGATAGAGAAAGGGTAGAAAGGGTAGAAAGGGTAGAAAGGGTAGAAAGTAGAAAGGATGGAGAGAGAGGGCGAGAGAAGATCGAGTGTGATATGGTTAGTTAGCACCGCCGATGAAAGAGCGCGACGGCCGTAAATGTGTGGAGCAGCGATCCCGGTCACGGTTATCACATGTATTACCAAGTACCGTACATGCATAATCTTATTTTTTTTTCTCTGTATATAATATCATAACCAATGTGTTCTATTCAAAGTATTCTCCTATTCGATATTATTCTCTGCATGAACTATTCAATTCAATTCTCCTATGCTCCATCCAAGTATTTGTATTCCATGAATACAGTATCGTAAATAATGTAAGTACAGTAAACAAACAGGGGTTCGAGTCCGTCACATACTAGCTGTATGCAGCCTAGTGCTCCACTAGGGCCAACCGTGGCAAACGCCCCTCACTGATCAGCGACGGTATACCGTACCGTAAGTACCGACATTAGTCTTTGTTACAGAGGTACGGAATACTCAATTCTATTCTTACCTCTACTAGTTCCTATAGTGATACTTTCTTTTGGGTGTGCTTTTACAAAGTAATTGTAGGGAGTATTTGTATGTTACTACTATGTTGTTATGTTGTACAAGATATACTCCATACAAGGCATTGTACCTGTGGTATGACCACTCCGCATAGAACCATGGTTCATACACGGACCACCTGGTCTGACTTTTGATATCAGGGGACTATCAGACATACATTTCCACAGTAAGTACTCCATACAAGTAACAGTTAATAGACCACTGAAACCAAGTAAGGAATTACAAAGCATATCATACAAACATGTTGCTAGGCAATCACAACTAAACCACACCACCGGTAACCACCCTCCTAATCCAGTAATCCACTCGACTCCCCCCTATTTCCCCAAGTACGCTTTCAAGGTGTATAAACTTCGACTAACATCCGGCAGAACGGCTCCTGTTTCCTGTTCGTTGCTTCCGGCAAAAGAAAATATCCCGCTGGATCTGCGCAGACAAAAGAAATCGGCTTTTCTTAGTCACCCGCCGTTGCTGGGCCAGACCTTGGTACGGAGTAGTATTAGTGTTGGTGGTAACTTGACTTTCTCGGCAGAATCTCGCACGTGCGTGGCTATATTTGTGTTTATGGCACGTGGTGGGTTTTTAGAGCATTTTATGTACCGCCTTTCGCGATGGATCTTACGGATTATATATCGTGATAAATCCCACTATCACCACGGGGCACTCGAGCACAGCAACTATACTCCGTGAATACTCCGGAGTATCTATTTGTGATCAGCGTGACAGTGACAGCATTACTGTATTCGGTGTTTCTTCCGGCTCTCATCCGAATGACTAAACCTCCTCACCATACGCACAGTGCCCATAAGTGTCCAAGCATCGATACTATCGCATCAGATAAAAGCAATATCCATCCGTGGTTCCAGGTATAATAGTATTGTCCTCTACACTCAATTGCTATGCCCTCTAGTCGATATCTGACTCGAATCCGACTCATGTACTCCGTACAAACCAACGGACTACGGAGTATAGTCGGACCCAACTTACCCCTTCCAGCCAGACGATGATGCAAACCGACACTCCCAATTACCAAAAGTACTCATCAGTGCATTAGGAACTGCTGATCTTTCACTGCAGGAACATACTGTAATTGTACCCCCCCCCCGCACTAAAGCGACGAACAATAAAAATACAATACTCTGTGCGGGAATCGATGCGATTCTGCAGAATTGCATCTCTGGGGCCGCAGCTGCATCCCGTCACGTTTTTCAGGGTAGTGATTGGGTGTTCACGTGCGGTGTGACGGGCGTGCATTTTGCATGGCACTCCGTACTTTGTACGGAGTTCTTGCAGTCTGTGATTGCCGAGTTGCTTGTATTGTGTAGGATTAGAATTGTTTGTTATCCGATGGATTATATTCCTTGTATTAAGAACCAATAAATGGATGGAGTAACGGTAGCACCATAGATATATATTCCGAGCGCATATTCCATACCACACATTAAACGCAATCTATACACCCTACCCTATACACCGCACACTAGAACATCCCCTCCATATCCAAATCCAAAAACTCTGGATTCCCAACCGCCGCTATATCCGCCGCATTCAACACATCGTCAATACTCGTATCCAGCCCTGTCCCCATATCCATCCCATCCATGCCTCCCCCGCCATCTCCAGCCGCCGCAGCCGCCGTATCCAACATATGGCTGAAATCGCCATCTTCCGCATCCGCATCGAGGTCCATCTGATTTTGCTGCTGTTGTTCTTGCGACTGTGCTTGCTGTTGTGCTTGCTGTTGTGCTTGTTGCTGTTGAGTTTGTGACTGTGATTGTGCCTGCTGCGATGATTGGTCCGCCACGGGCATGTTGCCGAGGATATTGCTTACGTCCAAGCTCGGTACCTGCGCCGTTGGTGCCGTCACGGCGTTCACGCGTCGGTATAACCGAACGATCATCTCCGCTCGTAGCGGGTCCTTCTCCGAGATCCTTGGCACGTCTTGGTGGCGGATGCTAAGGGCGTCGCGGAGGGTGAGGACCGGGCTACGCAGATTGGTCGCTGTTTGTTGTTGTTTGCTTTGCTGTGATTGGTCCTTGTTCTCAGGCGGGTGGTAATGCATCTGGTTCGCTGTAAACGACTCCATCATCGGCGCACTGACTATCATTGTAGCGACATCCAGTGCCAGATCCCCGCTCCCTGTTTCGGTTTGCAGTTTCAATTCCTCTTCTAGCGCTTGTAAGACCCGTGACGCGCCCAGCATCCTCACCCCCGCCACAACCTGCCGATGCGTGTACGATGGCGGCGCCATGCTGATTTCCGGGTTCGTGCTCCAAAGAACCAACGACTGGAATGTATTGCGAACACTACCCAGAAGACCTCCCGCGCCTCCGTTTCCGGAATGGCTCCAGCTCTCCAGCTCGGTGCGATGACAACCCCCTGTCCTCTGGAAGGAGAGGTGCGGTTCAAGGGCATCAAGGATGGGCTTGATATCTGTCCGTGAGGGATGGCGCGCGCGGACGTCTCTGAGTTGTTCCTCAAGGGTTCGTGCCGTCATGCTCAGGACTGTTTGGTGGATGGCCTGCGCTTCGCCGGAAATCGAGGTCGGACTAACCAGGGAATGTAGCGTTCTGAGCGCGATGGTCGGTTCGCTTTCTGATTCCCAGATCCGGTTTCCTAGCCATCCCAGCGCGACCACGAGTGACGGCAGTAGAAACGGTTCAAGGAGGTATTCGAATCCCCCCTTCAACGTCTCGAACTCTAACTTCCCGGCCTCACATGCGCCGAGGCTTTGACTGAATAGCGTGGTCACCAGGAGATAAAACTCCTGCGGACTGCAGTTTGACATGGTCTCCTCGCTGATTCCTTCAGCGATGAACAACGCCCCAATCCACGCGCCGAGATCCTTATTCTGCTTCTCTGTCAAATCCTCTAGTTTCTGGCTGCATGATCCCCGATCTAACAGTTTAAGAACGAAGGACTCATCGCTGCCGATGCCGAGGTCGTACGGCTTCAGATCGTATCGATATTTGAAGTTCAAGATCAAAAGTAGGATGCTCCCAAATTCATCGTAGACAGGCTGGTTCTCGCCCTGGTCGCTATCCCAATGCCAGTTATCAAGTAGTGTGCAAAGTGGCTGAAGGATCTGTTTCGTGCTGCGGAATAGCAAGATCACATCTAGTGCCTGTGGACGCCTAGAGAGAGATATGCAGATATTTTTCAATGTCATGCTTTCTTTTTGGTTGCAGAGTTGATATATAACCTGTCTAGTTAGCATGGTTTACCAACTGGAGAATATGGTGAACTCACCTCTGTAATCGCACCCACAATAGCATTCGCGTTCCCCTCTGTCGACTCAATGTTGTTAATCAACTGCTCCGCCCGTTCCGGATTCGCATAAATTTGCGATACAAGGTCATCCTTGACAAGACCGACCGGAACCGCTTGCATCGGATTCTCTCCTAACAACCGCTCAATGCTAGACTCGGGAATAAGTCGATGAGACGCGCAGGCGAACAGAAACTCCTGTCTCACGTCTGACAAAACCGTATTGCCCTGCATAGAGAACATTTGCGAAAACGACGGAAAGGTATTCGGATCGAGACGACCAAGGGCGTTGCTGATGCAGATCTCCATAGGGATGGAGACCATTGAAGCAGCTAGCATGGTTGCAAAGAAGGCGGGCAATTTATTCACCAGGAATGAACGGAATATAAACATGGTGCGATTGGATTCGTTGCGGTACATGGCATTTGACAACACATCGAACGAGGCCGTAATAACCTCTTCAATGAGAGCTTTATAATGACCCTGTAACTGTTAGCTAAAATCCGCACACAGAGTATGGATACGCACCCCATAGCGGTTAACAAGATAGCTAAGCAGCATATTATCATCAATCAACGGCCGCCCGGCAAGCATAGAATTTATATAAACGTAGAGACCAGCTCTCGAATTGATCACAGGCCCGTCCATAACGGAGGCCTCGAATTGAAGCGCATTGACATTCATCCCGTCCATCATCGCCATGTCTAATGACTTGGACGCCGGCTCGCCGTAGAGGCCAAACTCTTTCTGCAAGCTATCCAATCGATTCCGGAGCGGAAGAGACACCTCGACACAGAGGGGGAGATAGGCCGAAAGGGCCTGTCCGAGTTTGATTTTCAATCCTGTCCATTGACATTAATATTGAACCTAGAATAGGAGGAATGGAATGGAATACCCTCATTATCAGATGAAAGCACATCAACCCCCTTAGTCGTCCCCGACAAAGCCGCCAGTAAAATTCCCAACGACTCAAACAACGACACCACATCCGGGGACCCTATCAAGCCCCCTGTCTGCTGATGCTGCTGATGCCACGCCACAACGGCCTGGATCCAATCCACAGCAGCAGAGAAGATATATATCGCCTCGGCAGTGGTTCGGGGAGTGCTATTCCCCGTCGAAACAGCCAGCATGACATCCTGGATGACTCTGATATCCGTCATGAGCGTGTAGCCATTTTTCCTCTGTTGCTTTGATTTTTCACTTTCATCCGATGATTGTGTCTGCAACTGCGACTGCGGCAGTATAGAAGACCGCTTCAATAAGCCCGCCAGCACGAATGAAATCTTCACCCGTTCCGTCTTACACAGACAGTCTATATAAACCGGGACCAAGGGATCCCATTTGACACCCGTGGCAGCGCCCACCGCGCGCACATCACAGAGGACATCCAACAGCACAGACTCTGAAACTGGGCACCTTGCAGCCAGTATATTTGATAGACTCTTGAAATCATTCGCGTCTATGCGATGCTTTAGACATTGGTCGAGAAAGAGTCTCCATTGTTCGGCAGATGATGGCGATGGCGCCGTGGTCGTGATGGTCATCTTCATACACCCCCTATCACTCAATGAGGTGGTTTTGATTATATTAGAGTGAATGATCCGGGCATTGCCCTATGTTGCTGGCGGTTGATAACGGAACGCGAGAAGGCATTACGATGGTTGGGTGAGTGGTCACGTGTGATTATGTAATATCATGTGATCAAAATACAAAAAGGAAATAAGGCAGCAATAAGGCCGAAATAATTGATACCCAGAATGAGAAAAGCGCTGAGTGAGCCAAGGACACACCATAGCAGATTCCCATATAATCGACCTATTCCGTAAAATACTTAAATCTGGACGACACCAACCCTAACAACATCCAATAGTTATTCGACCCTCAGTGAGTGCATACAAGCACATACATCAACTTCCACCGGCCCGATCCGCACAACGATTCCGTAGCGAGAGCCGTTGGTATCTCCGTTCCGTGAAGAGTTTTACGAGAAATATCCATACACTACCCCTGAAACTGCGTCGGGACCGAGACAAAAAAAAATAACATAACAGCATCGGGACAACGCCCTCGAACCGTGGAACCAGCAACGAGCAACGGCTGGCTCTATCGGGAAAAGAGATCTAGCATCCTTTGTACCGAGGATATTTGTTGTGTGTTTTGTGATGATCCACTGGTCGTTCGGCATGATATCTGATCGAAGGAACCGAACCAGTCCACAGAGTGTCAGTGTAGATATGTATCTAGATGGGTTGTCAACTGAACATCGTGCTTTCGGATGTCATACAAAATAGGAAAAAGGCATGTATAACGATCTTCGAGCGTCAACCAAGGATATTGTCGAGATGAAAACTCGGACAAAATCTGCCAATGATCAGCCCTACTCAGCTGTGCTTGTACTTTCGGCGCACTGCATCAACACTCGGTTCGCCCGTTCGCACGGTTCCCTTGCAATTAGGGTCCAATTACAAATACTGTGTTGGTCTGTACAGAGTACTCTGTACGAGCATTTTGCTCCATAATATGGAGTTCAGACGACTTACAAAGTATGGAGGACGGCAAGATGACGCGTCGATCGACGACAGTTGATTTGACAGAGATTAATTCTCCGACTGTTTCTGCATGATATCTGTAGGTACGGAGTTTTCCGTTTGAGATACGTCGAATGAAGTGGTCCTGCATAATCCTTTCGCGTATTCCGTGTTCATACTCTTGCACAATACGGCATACTTGTACAAATAGTCAACAATGACCACTGTGATTACTGATCTGGCTAGCATATGCAAAGGTAAAGCCGGACCAATGAGGTAGCCATACCGTGACGAACGCATCTAACACTAACTCCCATCAGGTATAGTGGATCTTTATTCAGCTCCGCCACATGTTTTCCGAACTAGATACCCCGTAGGGAACAAGCCCTTACTGGAAATAGGTATTTCATGAATCAGTCGAAGACTCCAGAAAGCCACTAACCCGGAGGATTAAGTTAGTTGGGGAACTAACTATCTAGTTCTCTGTACTTTGGCTCTGGATAGTTATTTCTCCTACGGAGACTCCGGCTTTATGTAGTACATTGTCGGAGTCTCTCCCCTCCTTATGTTTACCTTACCTAAACCGTCAAGGTATCCGGGAATGGATGGGAATTCCGCCACTCAGCTCCACTGCTATCCAAGGGAATGCTTCCCGTGCCAGGCCTAAATAGGATAGCGCCACTTTGCGGTCCCGGTCCTTGGAAACAAACTGGTGGAGCCCCGATCGTTCGTCTAACTCTTTTGGTTCAGATTAACGCCACCGGGGGTCAGCCTGGCTGCTGTAAGGTAACAAAGGGGGTAAAGCGATCAAAGGGGGAACAGAGTGTGCGTGGTTGACACTGGAAATAATCATAGTTTCTGCCTTAGCAGCAATGCATCGCCCTTCAAGAGCTGTAATGAATCAGACAATATAAAAAAAATAGAAGGAACTCGCTATCAACAGCTCTGAACACCGTAAAACGACATGCTGAATATATTGTGTATAACCCAAAAGAAAAGAAAAAGAAAAGAGAAAAAAAAAAAAAAGCAGAACACATTAATAGAAATCATGACTTCCCCTGAGAAAAAAAAGGAAATCTACCCCCTCGAACTCCGTCGATGCGATGCCTGAGAAGACGAGTCCAAATCGGGCGCTCGCGGCCCAATCATCCAATCCTCCATTGCCAACCATTCACTCCAGCTTCTTTCAGCCGCCTCAATCTCTGGATCCAACGGCCCCTGGAGCGGTCGAAGGAAAGGAATAGTCTCTTGCGGTGGCATATCGTAATCTTTCTTTACCGCAGCCCACCCGCCACTCTTGGCTGCAAACAGATAATTGCGACGCTCCTGCTCGTGTAGCGACCCAATTCCTGGCCCCCAATCATCACCAAAGAACCCCTGAAGCACCCCAGGGAAATCCATTCCTGTAGCTACGAGACGTCTGATGTAAGGAATGAGGGAGACGGACGGCGGTAGAGGCGAAGATGACGAGGAAGGTGTTACCTGTCCAGGAGGAGTAGGAATCGACGAGGCGGAATTGAAGATGGGATTGGGTTGGCGTTGGAAGGGGAGTCGAATGTTCAGAAACGCCGAGAGACCCTGGACGGGACCACTGTGTTGGGCATGGTCTAGGAAATACCGTTGGCAATTCTGATACCGTGGAAACCAGTCGCAAAGGTCGAAACTGTCCCCTGAGCTGCCTTGCGAAACTTCTGAGATCCCAAACATGGTGGTTGGGTCGAATTGGGTGTTGTTGGGTTCCATAGGTGTCCTGGACGAGGGGCGATTGATAGGTTCAGGATCAGGAGTAGGATCAGGAGTTCTGGTCGAGGCACGTCTTAGTATCTTTGCGGTTTATTCTTCATTCGTAACAGTAGGGATTACTTTTGCGAAAAGACGCTTCGACGCCGACGGAAAAGGGAAACCCTGCGTCGCGGCGACGGAGAGGAAGACGCAGGAGACGAGGGACGAAAGAGATTCTTTATAGAAAGACCTAGACTCCTGCCAGGATTGGGATCGTTCACGGACATCTGTTTAAGGCGATCATCTAGCGATGGTACAGGGAGCCGAGATCATGACAGGTACGGAGGTATAGGAGTATAACAAAAGCCCATCGGATTTATGCAATTGAGTTTACCATGACAATAAGAAGAGAAGAGAAGAAGAGAGAAGAGGGAGAAAGAGAAAAGGTAAAAAAAAAAAAAAAAGAGAGAGAGAAAAGAAAGTAGGGGAGATGACGAGAGATGAGACGAGACAGGGAAACCGCACGCGCCTGGTGGATTCAGAGAAAAGAAAGAAAGAAGTGGACTTGTATATTCGACTAGACTCGCGCAGGAACGGGTCTACCCGGTCTAAGATCCGTGATAGTTTAGTACAGAGTATACACACCATGAATATGCAAGTTATTGTGTATTCACAAATGCATCTAATCTAGTAGTACTCTAACAATTATTCTGTAGATATTCTATAATTCTCTATACATCCTCTGATACCGTATTGTTTCAACTGAGATGAGTCGCGTCAGAACCACCGCCCTGATTGGCCCATCCAGCCCATTTCTCCCACGGAGGACGTTCTCCATTCGGGTCTTTTACCACATTTACCCTTTTTTGCCTTTTCCCACTCTTTTTCTGTGTGTGTTTGTGTTCTTTTAATATTATTACACTTTCACTATGATTCCCGATCGTCTCATCCGATCGGATCCCCCGCTAGATCTTTTCTATGCTCTTCCAAGTCAAAGACGGTATTCACGCCTGGCTTGCTTACTGTACTCACTTAATACAACAGGCGGTGTCATTAAAAATGGAAAACCCTGCACGGCAATTGAGTTGTCTTTCATATGCACCACTGATTCCTGGTTTTGTTAGACGAACGTAGCACAATCATACGTCGTAGAAGACACCGAGTCCACCGTCCAACAAGTCCACAGTACAGAGAGGAAAAAAGAAAGTAATCTCCGCGTGTCCAATCAGAAATCATCATCTTTGGATTTGACTCGACGGCGGCTATAGCAGAGAATATAATAGGGCATCTTCATTCAGATTACATACGAGTGGACATTGTTGCTCAACTGTCAAGTGTACTCCGAGTACCCTGTACAGAGTACCCATAGCCATAGAATTCGAGAATTTCGACTTGCTGGATATTTGGGGCTGAGTGGAATCGCCACATGTCATTATGTGTATTGTGTGTTGGTACTCCATATGCACCACACCTGCTATACTACTTGCACCACCATAACTGCTAACGACAGCCAGTCAACCATACCGGTATAATCAAAATAGAACAATACTTCAAGATGCGGTGAGCATATTATTCAGTCACCTCCGTGCTCCATACAAATAAAGCAATGTAAAATCTGTACAATCTTCGACGTCAACACAAAATGCAGGTCACATGCATTCCCACCCGAAACGTCTCTAATCCCGCCGCGAATGATTGGTCCAGAACGCATCTAACCGAGGCGCTAACCTCGTATTGTCTGTAATGACGGTGGCAGAGCTTACAGCGCAGCCCACGGCGCATATATCTACTTTGCTAATGTACTGTTATATGATGCGGTGGTCTTATTGGCTCTTCACTGCAGATGCATATGTTGAGCCTAGGGAATTCCTGGAATTCAGTCTTCACCGTCTCTGAGTTTACATGGCATCCGCACATGACTTCTTACTACACGTACGACTACTATGTACCTCTGTACATAGTACTCTGTGCCGCTGCTAGTATTCTTTGTACTACGGACGAAACCCTATTTGAAATTCTAGAGCCTAGCATCGTGTGATCTGCACTCAGCCACAGACCGCCACAGTGGCTAGTAATCGACAAGCCACCATTTCCACTAGCCTCGCTTGCGCCACGGAGGACTTACCCTATTGAGTTATTCGAGGGTAATCACTCGCCACTGCGGGTTGGATTTGAATGCGCTTATGCCGGTATGGAGCATTGCATATTTTCGGGGAGAATGTGGGAATAGAATTTGTTGCCCGGGGATTTGAACTGTAGCCGAATATGGAGTAGGATGGTTTGTTTATTTCGGGTGAGGTATTTCCTATGTGTTCCGTAGAATACTTGGACGAGTACAGAGTAGGAGTGCGGTTAGTTTAAAATTTGACAAGAATGGTAGCATTCTCCAGATATTTGTCGCTGTAGGCCAATTGGGAACGAAGATCGTGAACCGGAGTCCACAGCGAGACGGTCTGGCCGGGTCTCGCACGGCCTGCAGAGTAGTCATTGCGGACGTACTTGTATAGCTTCAGGTATTCCTATTAGGGAAAGCATTCCTGACGGAGCCGGGCCGGGTTCACGCAGTGCTCTTCTAATTTAAATTGTATCCTGTAATTTTGCCCACCTTGGTCTACCTTACTAACATAAAAACTATCTTTCACGGAATACATATCCAATTGCTATCTAGCTAAATAGCAGGTCCTGCACTATGGGTACAATTGAACCAGCCTAGCCATGCAACTCAAATGTACCCCATACACCCGACAGTACGCAATCCCCAGGATCTATGACACAACACCCGAGTACCAGGAACGAAATGCATAGGCAGGAGCTTGGCAATAGCTTTCTAGAACGGACATGTCGAGTTCATATGCTGCAGGGTCGGTTTTTAACTGAGTTCCTGTAAGTATCCGTACCCTGCTGGACAAAGGACACGCGGGGATATGGGCGATGCTGGTTGGATGAGGCCATTGCACAATCCTGTTGTACGGAATAAGTGCAAATACTGTTCAAATAAACTATGATCGACGTGAGTACGAATACTTAACATCATACTCTACCATCATTCATCATTGAGCTTGGCATCCGTTCTCGTCACAGAGTATGTAGTCTTCAACCCGAGTCTTTCCAGTCTCCACGTCTCGGGTTCTACTTGTATGTCTGTGCTCCAACCCGTGGGGTGCCGGCATCATCTGATACTACTCGGGGCAGGAACAGTGCTCGTACTCCGGATTCCATAAACAGCAATGATAAGTAGAGTGGCATGATCCCCGCTCTACCCCTCCTTTGATCTTCGTCCTTATCAGTGATCAACGGTAGTGGTTGGTAATATCTGGATTAATGTCCATTTGGCCGTGATAGTATTGCTTTTGTGATATTCAGATTGCTAATGGTGTTTAGTACGGAGATGATACAGATACCCATAATCATTTAATCCAGATATCTCATGCCATGTGTCCTATAGACTAATGTACTTGTAGACTACCGTTAACATAGTAGACACTCGTCCGAGACAGTACCAAATAAGCATGATCAAGCACGTGGGGCCCCAGGAAAAGCGGGTCTGTGGACCTAATTGGGGTTAGTGCTCACGTGTTTGTTGCGAGTGCCTTACATATTGATATTAAATAACACAAGAGTAATGATATGATATTCTCTGCAGTAGAGTAGTATCAGAGTGCCAAGTAATAGTGCAGAACGGAGTACTGTACGTAGTAGACTCACCGAGACGAAAACGCCACCCCTTCCGAGAAATACTCGTCGACAGGGCGGGGATTCTCGGGGCGATATCCGCTGTAGAGATAAAGCAAACTGTGACCAGAATCATTCTGATAACTCCAAGCCCCGCCCCGAATTTCGGACCTGTCCCGGAATCTCTCACCGCCCGCGGCGCTCTACAATCCCCGACTGCTGATTGGCCGGGCCCAGTAAGGATTGCACGATGGAATTGAACGAGAGAAACTGCCGGGATTTTTTATCAGCGGCTTTCCGTCGGCGGGGGGTTCCGACGCCGGCCGGGGGGGAGGGAGTACTATGTATGTACCAATTCCTCTCTCCGCGGATGAAGGCGGGGAGAGAGAGAGGCAAATATAAATCCCTTCTCTCTCCTCTTGATCTCTCTCTTTCATCCATCCTATCTTTGTTCTCTATCTCATTACCTATCTATCTCTTCAGAACACACCATGTCTAACCTTCCTCACGAGCCCGAGTTCGAGCAGGCCTACAACGGTATGCACTCATCTCGTTTTAAGATAAGACTACAGCATTAGAGTTACTGACTCCCTATCGACAGAGCTTGTCTCGACCCTTGAGAACTCCTCCCTCTTCGAAAAGAACCCCGACTACCGCAAGGCTCTTGCCATCGTCTCCGTCCCCGAGCGTATCATCCAGTTCCGTGTCGTCTGGGAGGATGACAACCACCAGCCCCAGATCAACCGTGGCTACCGTGTGCAATTCAACTCGGCTCTTGGCCCCTACAAGGGTGGTCTCCGTTTCCACCCTACTGTCAACCTCTCCATCCTCAAGTTCCTGGGCTTCGAGCAGATCTTCAAGAATGCTCTCACCGGTCTGAGCATGGGTGGTGGTAAGGGTGGTTCCGACTTTGACCCCAAGAACAAGTCCGACAACGAAATTCGCCGCTTCTGTGTTGCTTTCATGACCGAACTTTCCAAGCACATTGGCGCCGACACCGACGTTCCCGCTGGTGACATTGGTGTTACCGGCCGTGAGGTTGGTTTCATGTTCGGACAATACCGGAAGATTCGCAACCAGTGGGAGGGTGTCCTCACCGGCAAGGGCGGCAGCTGGGGTGGTTCTCTGATCCGCCCCGAAGCCACTGGTTACGGTGTCGTTTACGTAAGTTTTTCATCTGCCAAGCAATTTTGTGTGGCAACAGGAGACTAATCGGGAATTTTTCAGTACGTGGAGCACATGATTAAATACGTCTCGAACGGCAAGGAGTCCTTCGCCGGCAAGCGTGTTGCCCTCTCCGGATCCGGTAACGTTGCTCAGTACGCCGCTCTCAAGATCATCGAGCTTGGCGGTTCCGTGGCTTCGCTCTCCGACTCCCAGGGTTCGCTCGTCCTCACCGAGCAGGAGGGTACCTTCACCCCCGAGGAGATCAACCTCATTGCCGACCTCAAGGTCGAGCGCAAGCAGCTCTCTTCTATCGCCACCAGCGACAAGTTCTCTAAGAAATTCAAGTACATTCCCGGTGCCCGCCCCTGGACCCACGTCGGCAAGGTCGACGTTGCCCTCCCCTCCGCTACCCAGAACGAAGTCTCCGGCGAGGAGGCCCAGGCTCTCATCGCTGTCGGCACCAAGTTCATCGCCGAGGGTTCCAACATGGGTTGCACCCAGGAGGCTATCGACGTTTTCGAGGCTCACCGTAACGCCAACAAGGGCGCCCAGGCCATCTGGTACGCCCCCGGTAAGGCCGCCAACGCCGGTGGTGTCGCCGTCTCTGGTCTCGAGATGGCCCAGAACTCCGCCCGCCTCAGCTGGACCAGCGAGGAGGTCGATGCCCGTCTCAAGGACATCATGGCCGCCTGCTTCCAGAACGGTCTCGAGACTGCCAAGGAGTATTGCACTCCCGCCGAGGGCAACCTGCCTTCGCTCGTCGCCGGTTCCAACATTGCTGGTTTCAGCAAGGTCGCTGCTGCCATGCACGACCAGGGTGACTGGTGGTAAACAGATGCCACTTATGATACCATTTGATTTTTATTTTATGAGCTTATGCATTGTGTTTTTATTCAGCGGGTTGTACATAGAGGCGTCGGATTAGCACTGGTTTGGTTTGGTTATGTATAGGTTGGTTGATCATGGATAATGAATCATGATAAAAGTATTAAATTTTCTACCTTTTCGCATAATTGTAAACCTACATTTCAGCTACATAGCTCATAGCTACTCTTCTTACCCCACTCCCCAGAGTAACCCAACGGCCAAGATGACTGAGTCTTGGGAGGTGACATTGGTTGTGAATGGACTTGTACGTACCAGTGTAACTTATCTCGTCAATTGGAATGTGTGTACTTTGAGTTACTTCAAAAGAACGTTTTGTCAAAATATCGAATCAAATCAAATCAACAACTGCTATGTACATGTATTATGCGAATATATGCTATGAATAAATAAAAAACCAACAAAGGGTATATGCATCACAACCACCGGGATATCAGAAGTAAACCAGTCATATCATCATATCGTATCGTTCGTCATATCAAATAAAATCACCACAACACCACACCTCGCGCTCCATACTCGGTAGCATAATTAAAGCCAAAGTTAAAAATGACTACCTAGTCCCATCGACCGGTACCTCCACCGGCACCCTCCACCCCCGACATAGGCCCCAACTCCGGCGTCGGCGGCAACGCCCTACTCCGTCTTCTAGGGCGTCGGAGATACTCCCCAGGGACAGGATCGACTTGTTTCTTGACTGCCCCGAAGATGTTGAGATATACCGGGAAGACCGCACCGATGGCATACAGCGCCACAAGGATACCGTATGAATCGAATCCACCATTTGTGTTGTTGTCATATGAAGAGAGACGAGCAGCGTGTTGGGCAAAGGTGAATATCCCGCCTGCGCAAATGGCGACTGTTAGCGCGACAGCGGCGGATTTAGTATGCCGTGCTGTGCCGCGGAGGGCGATGGAGAAGATTATGCTGAAGGCGCCGGATTCGAAGAGGTAGATTAGTAGGCCCACGGCTAGGGAGGCCGGGCCATTATGTTGTATTTTCATCGCTAGGATGGAGAAGATGATCATGCCTAGGTAGGAGAGGAGGAGGATCCAGCGGGGTTTGAGGAAGAGCTGAAGTAGGGCTGCTAGGAAGCGGCCTATTGCGAAGAGGGCGCGGCCGAGGGTTAACGAGTCGAATGCTGAGAGCGGAGAGTTCGAGTGTTTGACGTATGCTTCGAAGCTTTTTGAAAGGACTTCCTGGGCGGCGACGTAGAAGAACATGGAGAAGATGCCCAGGCCTAAAGTGAGCCAGACGACAGGGACACCGAAAAGTTTGGTCATGTTGTCATCGCGGCGGTGGTTGGCTAGTTCTTCGAGTTCTTCGTCCGAGGCTTCGGGGACGGGGAGGTAGTAAAAGGCTACTGCGAGGAGGACGTCGAAGAGGGCGATGCCGAGGTATGTCCATTGGACATCGACCAAGGAAGAAACGTCCGTGACGCTTTTGAAGAGGACTTTTTTGGCGAGCAGCGGGGAGATCACGCTGCCGATTGCTTGTACGCCTTGGGAGATGTTGAGGCGGACTTCGGAGTTTTCGAGGGGTCCGCAGAGTGCGATGAAAGGGTTTGCGGCGGTTTCGAGGACGGCGAGGCCCACGCCTACGATAAAGTTGGAGACGGCGAAGGCGGCGTAGGAGGAGAGCACGGCTGAGGGCCAGAAGATGAGTGTTCCGCAGGCGTAGATGCACAGGCCCGTGATGAAGGTTGCTTTGAAGCCCCAGCGTTTAAGGACCGTTCCACCGATGAATAATGGACCGATTAGGTAGCCGCCAAAATAGACGGCATACAGTGCTAGTGAACGCCATGCGTCGAGCTGGACGATTTCCTGGAATTGCATGTTCAGCGTATCCAGCAGGCCGTATGCGAATCCCCACAGGAAGAATAGAATCGTAGTAAGCGCAATCGGGGCGATGGATTCCTTGTTATTTAACTTGAGCATACTCGTCGGTTTCTTCATGTTGACAAAGTCGAAAAACGTAATGCTGCCCATATAAGATGTGCTCGTTAGGGTTGTATTGGCTTCCGCGTCTTGAGGCGCCGCTATATTGGGTGTAGTCAGGAATTCTACCATATCGATCGGGGAGACACTTGTGTTTCTCTGGGGATCGACTTCGCTGCTTTGACTTGCGGACTGTGAGTTTTTGTTGCCGTTGCTCTCCTGCGAAGTGTTGATTGCTCCTTGTGCCATCGGGAGCATGCCATTAGGCAAATCAAAAGAACCAGGGAATCGGCCATCGGCGGTGTTGCACGATCCTTCATCGGTATCCCTGATGAGCTTGGGAATAATCCGCGCAACCAGCGGTTTCAGACTCGGGACGCAGGCGCACATAATCGACACGTTGACTTCGATGACAGACCACATAAAGGACAACGATGCGTACCCTGCACAATCAGCAAGTATCCATGAATGGAAGGGAGGGACATACAGCTCAAATCATCACCATTATTCGAATCCTGAAGATGCAATTCCTGCAGCGCAATCTGCCGCGACGTCGCCGCATTCTGCAAATACGCAATGCGAATAACATCCACAACCGCGACAAAGAAACCAAAACTAAACGTGACGACCAGAATAATCTTCTGTTTCCGCGGCAAACGCATCTTTGTCAAGATAGGCATGGGAAGCAGCAGAATTGCCAGATCGGTAATGATATTCACAGGCGACGAGCACAGATACAGCGTGACGATGTCGGTGCATTGCGCATTCGGCGGTAACGGGTACGACACGGCAGCGCCAACGGGATGGCATTGAAAGACGTTGACGAGGGTCAGGGCCAATCCGGCAGCGTTGACGACGAAGAGGGTCACGTAGTTTGCCCAGCGATAGACCAATTCGCCTTTGGTCAGAGTCAGGTAGAAAACGAGGATGGATGTTTTGACGGCCATCAGCGCGGGGTTCTACTTCTTAGTTCCTTCATTTGCCTTCCTTTGGTTAGAGTACTCACGTAAAGCACGGTAAAGGCATAATTGGCCTGATTCAGACTGGCTCGATCGTGGAGATTGATATCATAGTCATGCAACCCCAGGCCTTTGTGCGTCGCATAAAACAGCAAAAAGGAGAAGCCGAAGTCGATAAACTGCGACATTAACACAATTCATTCAATCGCAGTAGTAAAATACATACCCAAGCCAAGAGCATAAAATAATCATGAATCCCAACCTTGCGCACGACAAAAATCCTCGATATGAAGCGAAACACGACAAAAACGGTCGCGATGACGAAGAAGATAATCGATACGACCAGCACCTCGGGCCTGCGGTCGTCCATTTTACTGCCACGCTGTCGCTATAAATGGCCAAATCGAACAGAATAAGAACAAAGCGATTGTCTAAGAAAGGTTCCGGGGGATCAATTGCATTGTTCGAGTGCGAAAAGACCCCATCGTGCAGGGGTTCGCACTCCGGATCTGAGATATAAACCCTGAACGGAGTGAATGTGATCAAAGGTCAAGAATAGTCTGGTTATCTGAAGGTGCAGTTCCGTAAAGTCGACACCAAAATAACGGAGATCAGAGCCGCTGACAGGTAAAGACAGCGGAATCGCGTGCGGGAACCTGGAGACTCTTATATATGCACTGACAGCAAGCAACAAAAAAACAAGCAAAGCTTAGCGAAAGCTTTGAAAATCGCGAGCTGAAGCGGTAAATCGTGGTACAGAATTTATTGGAGATCCCCAGAAACGCTCAAATTGAGAGGATTTCGTTGGTTGGAGATTTCTGGCGGTGGACGGACGCTGTCCGGCGGGGGGTCACATGATCTTAAAAATCAGTCTACTTCTTAGTGAGGCTATTTGGGAGAGATTACCCAGCGCTATTGAAGACCTGCAGCTCACGTGTATCATTGCTACTTTGGTGGTGACTTGCATTATTCCGCTAGCTACGGGGCATCTACGGGGCATATTGCCGAGTACACGACTCGTGTGGCAGTGTCCGGGCATATCCTCGGCATAATTACGGGGTATTGTTTGTGATGAGCAGCAATACTTATATAAACATTTAGCGAAAGAATGGTATAGACACGAAGGCAAAAAGAATACAGTAAAGAATGACAGGATACAACTCCAAATTCGAAGCAGCGATCAACGCTTACTCCATATACCACTCAACCCCGAAAAGTCTCCCCTCCAGCAACGCTGCCAACTCGGTAAAGAAGTGCCGCGACAGATCAATTGAAGTGTCATCGCATCCCATACATTTGTCCACTGCCTTACCCGTCTTGGTAATGCCACCATATTTGACAGTCACGGTTTTCCCGCAGTCCGCGTCCGTCATGATACCGTGCGGGAGGGCGAGAACAGACTCGTTCTCGCCGTCATTGGTGAAGCCACAGCTACTCGGGGCAGAGGAGGAGGTTGCGGTGTCGTAGAAGGTGACTTGGCCGTTGCAGGGGGCGTCCTTGGTGCAGGAGCTGGCGGCGCGCTTTTGGTTGGTGGTTGTTTGGAGGGGGGCAGCGAGGGTGGTGGCGGCGAGGGTGCCGAGGAGGAAAAGGGACTTGAAGATGGGGGCCATTTTGTTGTTGTTTATTTTGTACTTTGGAGTATGTTTGTGGATTGGAAAGACTGAGATGTACTTGGATGTACTGTGGAGATCGAGATTCAAATGAAGGACAGAGTTACTGCACAGCAGTGTAAACTCAAACGAAGATGCAAAGGAAAGAACTGACGAACGTCAAAGAAGGACTGCTTGATAGAGAGAGAGAAGAAGAAGAAGAAGAAGAAGAAGAGAAAAAGTGAGATGAAAGAGCGGGTATTTAAAACGCATATCCCCCGTAGACTGTCCTTCCTGGTAAGCCTAGTGCCTTTTCCAGATAGGGTTAGTTATACTAGTAATCCATGGACCGGAACCTCAGGGTCCACCTCAGCCACAGCCATTGACCACTAATACTGAACCGGGTCTCGGTGATAAACTTCTTTGTACCTGTACAGGGATACTTATCCGCGGAGTGCCTGTGCAAAAGGACTTTACAAGTACATGTACATACCCTAGATGACACGTCAAACCAAGAAAACGATACGAAATGCAATGCAAACATCGGAATCCTTTGAAAAGTGCATACTATGTACAAGTAGAAAGCATGCAGATACTCCATACTGAACCTGACACCTCCTGATTGGCCACCGGATCGGCGCCAGTGTCTCACTTTTGAGCCGGTGTTGAGCTTGTCTTACTGCCAGTCTTTCTTTTCTTGGTACAAACTCAGGGGGTGAAAAACGGCTCGGGTGGAATATTCGGATGAACATGGATTGTATTGCGATTGGCGGGCGGATAGGAGGCCGTTAAGAGTTTTGTGTGCTCAATTTTCAACGCTTTTTACTCTGTACCCCGGGTAAGTAGGTACTTATTCTACCTGTCAATTTATGCACTGGAATACTACAGAGTACATGACTGACGTGTCCAGACTACAAGTACGTACTACTATGCAGGCAGCCATCTGTTTATTCCTCGAGTCAGTTACCAACTGTGGAAAAGAAATGAGCATCGGCGGGTCTGGCCCACGGACCATTGTGCTGGATACGTCAAGATGCTTACTATTTACCAGAGTATTCCCGACTCTCGTATGAACAGTGCATTTTTAATGGATAAATACGTGCATAACCATCAGACATAACCAAGTAAAATCATAAACATAAGCCCATAAGAATAACGCATCAGCAAACACATGGCATCCGGTCCGATATAACATGACGCCTTGAGCGCCTATAGAACCAAAATCAAATCCGACATAAGAAAAAGACATCTAACCCTGGCACATTATGCACGCATCTTTGTTCTCAATGCTGCACTGGAGCACCTGCTCCGAGAAAATGTCCCCGTTTTCCTGCTCGCCGTTCTCTTGCGAGCCCTGTTCTGCCTCACCGCCGTTTGCGGTGGCCGGGGCCTCAGCAGTCGCGCGAGGAGCTTCTTGCTCAGCGTGTCCGTTCTCCTCACGAGGAACAGCTGAGGAAGCACTGGATGCTCCGCCACCAATGCGCTTCTTGTATGCACTGGTTTCACGAGCAACGTTGGTATCAGCAACCTGGAGCTGCTCCTGGTCGACGGTGAACTGAATCGGAGCGGACGCGGCCATCGTACGCAGGTAGTACATGCCGGTCTTCAATCCCATCTTCCAGCCAGCAAAATGCATGCTGGTAATCTTACCCATGGTAGGCTCCTTCATGTGGATGTTAAGAGACTGGGACTGGTCGATGTAGGCACCACGGTCGGCAGCCATCTGCAGGATCGACCGTTGGGAAATCTCCCACACAGTCTTATACAGAGCCTTGATGTCAGCCGGGATGTTGGGGATGTTCTGGACGGAACCACCATCGGCGATGATACGGTTCTTCATATTGTCCGACCAGAGACCAAGGTCGACCAGGTCCTTGAGCAACCAGGGGTTGACAACCTGGAACTCACCAGCCAGCACACGACGGGAGTAGATGTTTGAGGTGTAGGGCTCAAAGCACTCGTTGAAGCCCAGAATCTGGCTGGTACTAGCAGTAGGCATAGGGGCCACCAGCAGACTGTTGCGAACACCAGTCTGGGCGATCTTGCCCTTAAGCGTGTCCCAGTCCCAGAGGTCGGTAGGGGTACGGTCCCACATGTCATACTGGAGAATACCCTGGGAGACGGGAGAGCCCTCGTAGGTCTCATAGGTACCGTGCACCTTAGCCAAGTCGGAAGAGGCGGTCAAAGCACCGTGGTAAATGGTCTCGAAAATCTGAATGTTCAGCTGCTTGGCCTCGGCCGAGTCGAAAGGTAGACGCAGAGCAAGGAAAGCATCAGCTAGACCGTTGACACCGAGAGCGATAGGGCGGTGGCGCATGTTGCTCTTCTTGGCCTCAGGAACGGGGTAGTAGTTGATGTCGATGATTCGGTTCAGGTTGCGAACCAGAACCTGCACAACTTCGTGAAGCTTGCCAAAGTCGTATTCGCCGCGAGCAGCATCAACGAAAGTAGGAAGGGCAAGTGAAGCCAAGTTGCAAACAGCAACCTCATCGGGAGCACTGTATTCAACGATCTCAGTGCAGAGGTTGGAGCTGCGGATAGTTCCCAGATTCTTCTGGTTGCTCTTCCGGTTACAGGCATCCTTGTACAGCATGAATGGGTTGCCGGTCTCGGTCTGGGCCTCAAGAATGGCGTACCAAAGCTTCTGAGCCTTGACGGTCCGGCGGCCACGGCCTTCCTTTTCATACCTGTATCACATTAGCAAGTGTCTTCACTCATACCGTGTCACGAGACTTACTTCTCGTAGAGAGCTTCAAACTCGTCGCCGTACACGTCGGCCAAGCCAGAAGCCTCGTTAGGGCAGAAGAGAGTCCAGTCGCCGTTGGACTCAACACGCTTCATAAACAGGTCGGGAGTCCACAAAGCGTAGAACAGGTCACGGGCTCTGACCTCCTCCTTACCGTGGTTCTTGCGAAGGTCCAAGAACTCAAAGACGTCCGAGTGCCAGGGCTCAAGGTAAATAGCGAAAGCACCGGGACGCTTGTTGCCTCCCTGGTCGACGTATCTAGCAGTGTTGTTGTAAACGCGGAGCATAGGAATGAGACCGTTGGATGTACCGTTGGTTCCGCCGATGTAGGAGCCCGTCGAACGGATGCGGTGGACGTTGAGACCAATACCACCAGCGGTCTTAGAGATCATAGCACAGGTCTTCAAAGTGTCATAGATACCCTCGATGCTGTCTGCCTTCATGTCGACAAGGAAGCACGAGGCCAGCTGGGGCTGCGGGGTACCAGCGTTGAACAGGGTGGGGGAGGCATGAGTGAAGTATTTCTGGGACATCAGGTGGTAGGTCTCAATCGCCTTCTCAATGTCATTGCCGTGTATTCCAACAGATACCCGCATTAGCAGGTGCTGAGGACGCTCAGCAACCTTTCCATTAATCCGCAGCAGATATGACCGCTCAAGGGTCTTGAAACCGAAGAAGTTGTAGTTGAAGTCACGGTCGTACACGATAGCAGAGTTAAGCTCATCCGCATGTTTCATAACAATCTCGTACGTCTCTTTCGATATCATCGGTGCTGCGACATTGTTCCTTGGATTCACATAATGGTAGAGATCTTGAATGACCAAAGAGAACTGCTTCTTGGTCTGCTTGTGGAGGTTTGAAACGGCGATACGGGCAGCAAGGATGGCATAGTCAGGATGTGTCACAGTCATGTATGCCGCGGTCTCGGCAGCCTATTGTAACGGTGAAGTATTAGCACCCGACCCCTCTCTAGACTCGACTCCTTTCCCCGCAAGGGATACTTACCAAGTTGTCCAGTTCAACGGTGCCAACGCCCTGGTAAACACCAGAGATGACCTTCTGTGTGATAGCAGCAGCATCGACATGCTCAGGGTCAAGACCGTAACAAAGTCTCGAGACACGAGCAGTAATCTTATCGAATTGTACGCGTTCTTTGCGTCCGTCTGTAAAAATTCGGTTGTATTAGCCCAAAATTCGACAGAGGTGGCATGTGTCACGAAGATCCTCAAGGTCGCGATCTTATCTTCACATTCCAATATTGAATAACTAGAAAGACGCTATTCTTACCTCTCTTGTAGACAAACATTATGAAAAGAGACGAGGTGGGCTCGGAAGAAACGTCGGTGAGGAAGCAAGACTATATGAAGAAAAGGGTATAATGAAGAATTAATATTGTATGATTTTCGAGGTATTATTATAGAAGAACACAAGCAATCGTGAGAAAATGAAGAAAGGAGGGAAGATGAAGAAGATATAAGAGGAAGAAGAAAAAAGAAAGTCGGAGGGGCTCTTTTGATGCTGGGGCCAACGCGTGGGCTGACGCGACCTTTCGTGTCTGAGCCGAATGTCTGGTTGGTGGCAACGCGCGCTGCGTGCTCACGTGACCGGCCGGTTATCGGATGGGACATCAGCTTATGGTGGATTTCCTGACGGATCAGATATTCCAGAGCAAGTAATGAGTTGCAATGAATGGAGAAGGCTTGCGTAGTGCAAAAGACCCAGAAGAGTACAAATCACCGGCAAGGCCCGGGTAGAATAAGCGCAAATTTCATACTTTGACTATCTACATACAACCTGCGCATCACCAACATCCTGCCCGCGAAAACTTTATGTGGGCCTTCTGATCTGCACTATAACGATTGGCACTACTATATAAACAAAGCGAAGAGGAAACGAACAAAAGCAGCTTGGGTATATTTCAAGATTTAAATCCCGAGGCTTTGGCCGAACAAAATCAAATAATGTTACTCCATACAGCAATCGATCAAAAACCCTCACATGGTAGCCGCGAAACCAACAAAGACAACGGCCGCGAAAGCCGCCGCAGAAACGTGTCTGTCAGATGCACCTGCCGAGACCGTGGTGTCAGCGGACGCAGAGCTGGAAGCCGAGTCGGAGGAGCTAGAGGCGCTCGAGGAGCCCGAGCTAGAGCCAGAGGTTGCGGTAGCGGTGGTAAAGCCAGTCTTGGTTGATTGAGAACCGGTGGTCGCGGTGGTAGTGGAGCCGGACATGGTAGTTGAGGTGCTGACATCTATGCAATGTTAGCAATTTCAAGCCCCGAACTCCATCAATGATGCAATTCAATCCAATAACATACCGACTTTGTATCCGTTAGAGGAGCAAGTATCGGAAAAGTGCGACAAAGCATTCTTCTTGTCATCATCGTCGCACTTCTTCGAAATCATTTTTTGCATCTTATCCCCATTCTTGACGCAAATGGTCTTCAAGTCCGCGGGGTTTGGCTCGTCGCTATATACCGATAAGAATGTCAGTCCAAGATCTTTCTGAGCCCTCCTTTATCCGATGGAATGTGACAACCACACATACCCCACGACGGAAAGCAAACAAGCAGGCGGCTGAGCGGCAACTACCACATTGCAGAGCGCAAGGACGGAGAAGACAACGGCCGACTTTGTGAAGAGCATAATGTCGGTTGGATGTCGGGTTAATGATCGAGTTTGTTGTTTGCTGTTTGCTTTAAGGGGCGCAATCGCGAATCTCGAGGAATCAATTAGGGGTAACGAAAGGACGAGAGACAGGGAAGTACAAAAGAGTGACTATATGAGAATATCGATAAGGAGCGTGGTGGATTGGAGAGTAAACGAAAGAATGAGTCGGCCAACGAAGGAGACAGTGGTAGGGGACCAGTTGATAAGGCAAACGATCAGTAGGAAATCTCAGTGGGATTTGCAGGTGAAATCAGGTGGAGGGCTGTCTCACCCAATCAGGCAGAAACCCTGCTGATCCTGTGTTACAATACGCAGGGTGCTCGGTACCGCTAATCCTGAAATGGAATAGTCGGGCCCAGGGACTCGTTGGTGGAGATTCCGGAGATTGCCGGAGCAGGGGTTTCTCCGTTGCCGGGCATCCAATTTCCTGCAATACCACGTGCTTTTCGGTCCAAATTACCCATGCAACATTTCACAACACATAGGTAGGATATGAAGGGCTGGGACCTTAAGAGTACAATGCAGAGTAATGGACACAGCCTAATATTAAGAGTACTAATCCTAGTACGCAGTAGTGTTTTTCATGTGTGGCGATAATCTCCGACCTCCGTATTGCCTTCTATTATTAGCCGTAGCTAAATTAGACTTATCTGCTACAAGTAGAAAATACATAGTCGTATTGGCCTGTAACTAAATATATACATAGCGTACACAAGATCTCGGTAAAGGAGGGCCTGGAACTTGCCCCGGACGAAACCCAATTCCAATGCACTGGGGTAGATCCCTCACGAGTCCCACCTGGGATCATAATGGCTGGCAATGATTTCCTGCACCTGCATCCGACAATCTACAATCTCTTTACCGTTGATCAGATCATTCTCTTTTGCTCGTTTATCAGCATCGGCCTCGTCTTTCGCTATACCCGCTTGCACATGTCTCCGAATCAGGCGCTTCCTCGCCGTCTCAAAGTCCACATCCACGAACCATAGTTCATCCATGAGCTTCGCAGCCTCATTCCACGGCTCCTTATTCAAACTGAGATAGTTCCCCTCAAAGAAAATTGTCCTGCTCGTAGGTGGAATCGCAATATCATTTTCCACCGGGTCCTTCACAGCATGATCGAAACTCGGCGCATACAAGTTCTGACTCGTCGCGGTCAGCGGTTGCCGGAGAGCTTGGACCAGCCTCAAAAATTTCTCCCCATCAAATGTGAATGCGGCACCCCGTCGAGCTGCAGCGAACGTGGGGTCTGGCATCTGCGCCAGTTGTGCTCGTGTCAAGTGATACCCGTCCATGGGGATGGCTGTGGCGATGAGTGGTGACCCCGGGTTTTCGGCGGAGTAGAGCTGGTTGATGCGGTTGGCCATCATGCTGGCGAGGCCGGTTTTACCTGAGCCTGGGATACCGCTGACTGCGATCATTAATCGGGAATTATCAGGGGTGGTGCGTAGTTTTGCTAGAGAATAAAAGCAGTTAGCTTTGGTCCGATCAACCGAGGTCAAAGTGCCCAGGATCAGAACTTACCCCAGGTTTTCTCGAGCAGTCTGTCTAGTTGTTGCTCCATGGTTGAGGCCGTATTAATGCTTAGCAATTGAGAAAGAAGTGAGAGGGGGAGAAAAGAGAAGAAAATGCACCAAATCCTTAGTGGGTATCCCCTGCAAGAAATGAAGCTTTGCTGCAGCCCAGATAAACAAAACAAAAAGGCTAATTCTCCGATGGACAATCAACCGATGCCACTCAATAGAACAGCAATAACACAAAGCAACGAGAAGACAACGACAAAAAGCGAATTAGGACAATTAAATCAGAGGTTCCCCGATAGCAATAAATAATCGCGATACGGCAATGGAGCGGGGCGTGTCGGAGTGGGGTTTTGCGACGGACAGCAGTCTCCGGCATACGTCACTGTAAGTGCCGGACATGATTCTTCCGATAACTATGTACTCCTGCACTTGTATACGGAGTAGAGACGGACGATGTCTTCCATTGTTCCGGACAGAGTTTGTTTCCTAATTTACATACAGCCCTCTATTATACACCGGCCATTCGGATTTGCAGTAAGAGTGAACAAGAAGAAAAATAATAATTGACCTGGTATCCTGAAGTGAAAACGAAATAATGCAAACAGTGTAACGCTGATCCCGCAGCGAAGCACCAATGTATAAAAGCCTGTATGCAAATATTCATAGAAAATAAACCACACCCATACCAGAGCCAACGACTTTTCGCCCACAAATGCAAATTCCCCAAAATGGACCACACCATAACGCCGCCATACCCCTGGTATCGTGTATCTGTCCCGCTACAAACCATCCAGTCAAAATGTAACCCCTTTTCAGTCGATGGAATCCAAGGGTGTCAAAAAAGCAAGAAAGACCAATATGCCAAAGCCAAAGAATATATCAACAGGAACTGGCTAAATCACATATTACCGGGACGGCGTGCACCATCCACACTGTTAGAGTCCCGTGCCTCATCCCCCCCGCCCAGTCTTGAACCGACGCCGGGAGGCAGAGGCAACCCGGCAGCGACCCACATATGATCCGGAACATCTCCGTTAGCGAACCGGCTTATGATACTCTGCATTTGACGGAATTCAGGATCCATAGACGGGTCAGAGAAAGCAAATGAGATAGTAGGAATCGGCGGTTGGCTGCTCATAGTCGAATTGATATCGTGTGACTGTCGAAGGGAATCCATAAACCTAGGTCGCGGCAAGCCGCGTCGGCGGCGTGCCTGGCGGTTTCCTTCAAGATCAAGTTCGGGGTCAGATTCGGAGTCTGACGATGTCGGATAGTCACAAGGGTTTAGAAATTCAGGATACGGGTCGAGAGCAAGGCGTACATTCGCAGTAGCAGAATCCAATCTAGACGGCAGTGTCTGCGTCGAGTTGGTTGAAGTTGCCGTAGTTCCATTCCTTGACGCATTTGTGGCAGAAGCTGATGTGGAGGCGAATGAGGACTCGTTGCTGGGAAGGTTGGCATCGGGCGTCATGGTCGTAAGAAGTGTTTCCCATGCGTTATGTGCATAATCATCATCATCCGGACTCAAACTTCGCTGGCGATCCCCAAGGCCATCGATGGATGGCTCACTAAATGGCCGATTTAAATCACTGATTGACTGTTCGATTGCTCTCCGCAATTGCGGGACTCTTGGCAGCCCAAGATCCCCTGATATATCCAATCCGGGGAAAGGTGAACGACGAGCGTTAGGCTGAGATGCAATAGCACTATGATATGCTATCGCGGGAGCAAAGCGCGGTGTAAAAGGCGGGTGTTCTGAGCTCTGTTGATTTCTTTGGCCATCTCCGGGCGACGGACGATTGATCGTCTCAGTTAACATGGTATCGCGAGGAATCCTTAACTGCCGGCCAGGTTGACTATGACGGGCAGCATCTGCAAGCAAGCGCTGACCGGCTTCCCGTCTGTTTGCATCTGTAGGACCTGCAAGTAAATCCGGCGACTCGTCTTGTCGTGGCGTTACCGACAGACTTTCCAATCCTCTCGCTTCACGCGCAAGAATTTCGCCTATACTCCGGCTGGGGCGCGCGCGTTCAATAGCATTCCAATCCGATAAAGTATCATAAAACATCGAATTGACAAGATTAGGGTGATCTAAGCGGTGAGACGCGCCGCGGAAGGTTCCATGGCGCGAAGGACGGCGGATACTGGGCTGACGACGAATCGCCGAGCGCGCAGCAGCTGAAGGATCTTTGATCGCATTTTTCTTAGAAGCCTCGGTAGCCGAAGGCTCACGATACATTCTGCATGGAAAGACACAGTAAGCATGGTGGCTGGAGTCTTTACCTGAGCGCCGTTGCGGCGACCAGGCCGCCGGTCAGCGCACGCGAGAACTTACGGGATACCCATGGTGTATTAAGATGAAATTAACGAGCGGAGTACTGGAAAGAACTGCCAGCCAGATCCTCTAAACAACGCGACACCGAAACAGGCGCGAAATTCAAATAAAATGAAAAGAGTGGAACTATGACGGGGGGATATGTGGGAGGTTGGAGAGAGACAGATGCCGGATGGAGAGATTAAGGCGGAGGCGAAGGCAGCGAAGATATTTGCGCCTGAGGCCCCGGGAGGTGGCTGGTGCTGTGGCAGGTTACACTTGTGGCCGATGCCAAGATATTAGTAAACGGTGGCTCGGAGCTAGGGCCATCCAACGGTTCGCTTGTTCATACTTGTTTAATGGGACCATAAGTGGTGGTTCGGGACCGTTGAGACGGATAGACGGCTTTATTATTCATCACATATTATTATTTTGTATAGCTACGAAAATACACATATATCGGACCACGTACGAGTCAGCGGATTGGGTTAAATCGGCACAAGTGACTCGGTATTAATAAGCAGGAACGGGGGGGAATTCCAACCACCTGCTTTGCGACGTCATGTTTCTTCTCAGCCTTATAAGTCTTTATTGATACTCCGGTACGAGTGTTACACAGACACTCTCACAAGGACAACTTTATAATGTCGGTATTTCCTCTACCGGCTCCGGCTCTTTATTTTCTCCAGTGTCTTCAAACAGCTATTGTCATATGTGCGACACCTAAAGGCTCGTCTTTTCGCGTCGGTTACAGCCTGTGGCTGGTATATAGCACATACCTATGTCACCTCAAAACGCATGAACTCTGCGCGGACTGCATTCAGAAGCTGTATATAAACTTGTTCGCCTTTGTTCATACGGTCCACTGCATTAATATACTTCTGATAAACGGTCTTGATGGTGAGACTGTCGCACACCGGAAGCAACCACATGACCATGCCAGTATTCTTTGGCGCATTTGGTCTGCTTTGGAGATGACCTTCAACCCCAGAGGTATCAACACACCATGGCAGATCAGGAATATACCTCAATTCTCATCTTTCTTTTCGGGAAAACCCGGGCGTGCGAAGTTTCTTGTTCGACAGTTGTCCATAATAGCCTGGCAATATCTCGTACTGGACGTTTTACTCAGTGACTCTCATGAGCGCTGGGCAAAAGGCAGACATTTGTCGCATTTAGACATTCCCGATGGCCTTCTGAGTATGAAGACTGTGGTGCAGATGGTTGGCTCTTTTCTTGTGACTCGCTTATCCTTGGACTTGATTCATAGATCTTTATCGGTCTTCTGTGTTGCTACCTTCTTGAGTGTCCCTCATGACTGGCCGTCTATGTTTGGGAGTATGTTAGATACATACACACTTAGTTTGTTTTGGGGGTAAGTTGCCCTTAAGGGTTGAAACGATCATGCCGCAAAAAGAGGACAAAGAACATGAACAGCTAATGTGTCTAAAGTAAATTCTGGCATCAATTACTTCGTTGGCCGTTCACCAGTGTATGCAGTTTTGCTGCCCACAGCATTGTCCGATCACCCCAGCCTTCCAGATACAAACGGTATATGACTTTCATGTTTGTGTTTATGCTGTCCAGCCTGCTCCACCAATTTGGTAGCTTCTCCATGGGTATCCCGCTCCGGGACTCTAATGCTCCTGTGTTCTTTTTCTTCACGGGAGTTGGTGTCCTCATTGAAGAGGCGTTCCAGAACAGCTTGCGCGGGAAACTACCAGGTCCTACAGATCCACAGAGCTTGAGTTTCACGTTATTGAAAAGGGCTGTCGGCTATATTTGGGTCTTAGTATGGCTGGGAAGCTCGGGATCCTATTTAATCTATCAAACGGTGACCATTGCTATTGTAAATAGATCTGTGGGAGTGCCCTATAGCATGGTGGAAAGCGCCGGTTTACGGACAACTGGTGCGCTTATTGGAATCGGCGCGCTCATCCTGAGGATTGTATTTAAGACAAGTCTTTGACTGGCAGGCTTGTATCAATGAATCATGTATATAGGTAGACTTTATTCCGTACTCCATACAGAAATCGATTCTACGTATTTAGTTGCTCCAATTGACACCTTGTTATACAGGCATCAACCGGACATCTTTCCCGCGGAATTGATAACGTTAAACACCCGATTGATCAATTTCGGGAAAAGAAAAGTGCAACGTCTGATAAAAACGAAATGTCATCGTTTAATCTTTAGTGACCTAACTAGTTCTGATCATGAAGAATTCACCCCCTCGAGCAACAAAATTGAACAACCTGGAGGAATGATTGAACTCGGACTTAGCCGCATATCGCGCCTCCTCCAGCAAACCCCTCTGTCATGGAAGGCCATCCATATCGCCGGGACTAACGGCAAAGGCTCAATTAGCGCCTATGTGTCTTGCCTTTTGGCCTCCGGGGGCGTTCGATGTGGCCGCTTCACCTCTCCTCACTTGATTGACCGGTGGGATTGTATTACAATTGACGAAAAGGTCGTGCAGGAGTCGCTATTCCGGCAGATCGAGGAAGAGGTCAAGCTGCGGGATCAGACACTGGGGATTGGGGCGAGCGAGTTTGAACTTTTGACTGCGACAGCTTTTGAGATTTTCAACCATGAGCGGGTTGAGGTCGGTGTGGTTGAAGTTGGTATGGGTGGGCGACTGGATTCGACGAATATTCTGAGCGATGTGCTGGTTTCCGTTATTGCGAAAATCGGACTAGACCATCAGGCGCTGCTTGGAAACTCCATTGAACAGATTGCTAGCGAAAAAGCCGGAATTCTAAAGCCTCATACTCCCTGCGTGGTCGACGGCACCAACTGCCCGGAAGTTATCACGACACTCCAAAGCCGTATACGGGAGCTGAATCTGAGAGGAGACTTTGTACATCCCGATGCGGTCAAAAGCCAGGCTCCGTCTTTGGCTCGTATATTCGAGAAACTGGATCTTTTGCCCCATCAACGTGCGAATATGTACTGCGCAGTCTCGGCCCTCCAGCTCGCCTTGCCGAAACTACGCCCAGGACTCGATGTTGATTCATTGCTTCCCCATCTATCGGAAGTGAAGTGGCCCGGACGTCTACAAGACATTGCTCTCAAACCATTGGTAGCCCGCAAAGAACCTATCTTGCTGGACGGTGCCCACAATGCTCAATCGGCCCAAGTCCTCGGAGAATACGTGGAGCGCAAACTCCGTACTCAGCGGAAGAACGTTACCTGGGTTATCGCGGCATCACGGGGAAAGGATTTGACTGAATTATTCGGCGCGTTCATCAAGCCTGGGGATAACGTCGCAACCACGGCATTTGGCCCTGTGGACGGGATGCCGTGGGTGAAGGCAGTCGACCCTACGGAACTGGCTACGTGCGTTCAATCATTCTCAGATATTCAAAATGCCACGGCCTTTGGCAAGAACATACCTGCTGCGATTAATTGGGCCAGCGAGGCTGCTAATGGTGGGCCATTAGTCATTGCTGGTAGCCTTTATCTGGCATCGGACGTTCTTCGTCTCTTGCGCGATGCACAGGCATCTGCCGGACCAGTGAGAGGGACGTGCTAGGATTATTGCTTTTGAGAGATACCCCGCTATATGTTGTGTGTACAAGTAGAGAAATATAAACACATCCATGACTTTCTACTTTTATTTCGTTCTGCGCTTCGGTCTCGACTACAGATTGCTCCACAACCCACAGCCAAACAAGGACCACCCTGCTGTTGGCGGCGGCAATCTATGCGAGCACATACATACTACAGAGTATATACAAACAACTTCCTCTTAATACAACCGTTGATATAGTACTTAGATCGGCTTTGATAAGGCTGATCGGAGATACAAGCCGTGCGATTCAAGTGAAGCTTCTCCGAACCGGCTTGTGTGGAGAAACGCAAAAGTTCAAGAAATCGCCCTTGGTTCGGTCGCTGTCAAAACAATAACAACAGCAACTTCCTGTACGGTTGCGCTTTCGCTTCCAGGTCGCCCCATTGATCGCATTGCTACTTTATATCATAATTGTTGGAGGAAGGTCAGGACAATATTCGATGGGTCGCAACGTGTGTGTGTTGTGCGTGCGGGCAAGAGAAATCCTTCCTGTATGGTCTTTTTGTCTCTTGAGCGAAACCGTTCATTCTCCCCCCAAGAATCCCTGTGGGTGATTCTATTGTGCTCTCGCATACAATTATTATTTCTCCTGCGATTAATGGCTAATAATAAATCATCCCTTGACCAGTTTCTGCTGACATGAACGCCCCGATCGATCCCCTGGCTCCTGCCGCACCGTCCTTTATTTATTACCCTCAACGTCTAATCTGAAACCCGCACAACCCGAAACCAAACGGCTTTGATACAGCGAATCCATTACGGACCGATCGACCATGGTGTCTAGAACCAGCGAGTTGGGCGAGGCACCACCACCACCACCACAACAACAACAACAACAACAACAACAACAACAACAACAACGTCCTTCCTCCAGAGCAGCAGCACCGCCGCCCGGGACACCAACCAAACCACGACTATCTAGACTCGGTTCCAGTCCGACCAAACGAGAAGACAAGTCCAGGGATGACAGGGGGCCGAAGACGACGGCTAAGGATGTTGCGGAACTCAAGGATTATGTATGAAGACGGAATATCCTTCCCTTGATTGCGCCCCGTATGGACGAGAGAGGATAAGAGGCTGATGATCTGATATCGTGAAGCAATTGGGTGACTGCTTGGGCAGAGGAGCGTTCGGGTCTGTGTATAGAGCGCTCAACTGGAATACTGGGGAGACTGTCGCGGTTAAGCAGATCAAGCTGGTGGATCTGCCCAAGAGTGAATTGCGTGTGATTATGGTATGTTTTCTAGCTCTTTGACTGTCAAGATTATATGCTAATCATGTGAGCTTGCAGCTGGAGATCGATCTCTTGAAGAATCTGGATGTGAGGCGCAATGCTATTTTGTCCTACCCAGGGACCGAAGCTGATATATTGTAGCACTCCAACATTGTCAAGTACCATGGATTTGTGAAGTCTGCTGAGACTCTCAACATCATACTCGAGTACGGGGTTCTTCCTCTTGTCTGGTTTCATGCTAATGGTTTAGATATTGCGAGAATGGCTCTCTACACTCCATCGCGAAGAACTTTGGCCGCTTCCCAGAGAATCTGGTCGGACTCTATATGTCCCAAGTCCTCCATGGTCTCTTATATCTGCACGAACAAGGTGTGATACATAGAGATATAAAAGGTGCCAATATCCTCACCACCAAAGAAGGCCTAGTGAAGTTGGCGGACTTTGGTGTGGCTAGCCGCACAACCGGTCTCAACGAGGCTAGCGTTGTCGGTACCCCATACTGGATGGCACCAGAAGTCATCGAACTTACAGGGGCGAGTACGGCCTCAGATATCTGGAGTCTTGGGTGTACTGTCATCGAATTGTTGGAGGGGAAGCCTCCTTACCACAATCTTCAACCTATGCCGGCTCTATTTCGCATTGTCAATGATGATCATCCTCCTTTGCCACAAGGAGCTTCCCCAGCTGTCAAAGACTTCCTTATGCAATGCTTCCAAAAAGACCCCAACCTTCGTGTGTCTGCGAGGAAGCTTCTTCGACACCCCTGGATCGTCAATGCTCGCAAGTCTGATTCAGTAGTTCCAAATGAGGAGGCTGTCAAGAGCGTCCAGGAATGGAATGAGGCTCTTCGCTCGCCCGGCGCAGGTACTATACGCAAGCATTTGAAACCCGACCAGAATTCAACACCCTCTCGTTATACGCCAACGAAGGATGTTTTACCAACCCCAGTCTCCAGGGGAAATCTTGCAGACAAGTTTCGGTCACCTATTTCTGGAGCAGACGATAACTGGGATAACGATTTTGACAACGCCATTTCCCCCAGTGCTCTGCATTTGCCTCACCTGAGGCCGCACGATAATTTTGGCGGCCTGTTATCGTCTGAGAAGCTCAAGGCATTTGCTTCCCTTGATGGGACAATGACAAGATCCTCGGGTAGTTTCGAAGAATTCGGCGATGACCTTTGGCGAATCTCGAATAACAGCGAGACAGACTTGGAGACTATTCGACCATCACCTCAGCGGCAAAGTACAGCCCAAAAAATGCAACGCTATCAACCCGGCATGCACGATGTCCCGATCTTGAACCCGAATCCCACGCCGCCAGTGCGACAGCCTCGACCAGCTTCTTACTACAAGGAGAATTCCATTGAGGATTACTCCGACCTTATCATGGCAAACGAAGACGTTTTGGATAAAAAGCTTGGTGCTTTTCAGGTAACGAAAGGCCCTTAATACCAAGAGTTATGCATGTACTAAGTGAAGACCTAATCGTTTACAGGAATCTGACGGTGAAACCAATATGCTGACACCGTCTCCTTCGCATGAAATGGTCCGTTATCAGTGGCCTACTACTATCGAGGAAGACGAAGAGCCCCCACAACCCCAACTGAAGAAACGGATCTCAGTCAAGCGTCATCGTGCCATTGAAATAACAAAATTTGCGGAAAATGAGAACGATGAGGATTTTTCCGATATCTTGGGTCCTAATGAGTCGACACTGGATAAGCCTGATAGTGATGGTAGCTCAGATAATAGCACGTTAATGCTGACCTCAAAGCTATCTAATAGATCCTGGCTCGGTGATCAGGATGACGAGGATGACCCATTTGCCCAACTCGAAGAAGGTTTCGACGAGATGGACCTAGAGGCCAATATTGCACGCGACAAGCATGCTCGACTCCGGAATCAGGTCGAGGGACTTGTCAGCACTTTGAAGACTTCGCAAGATGAAGAGGTACTGGCTGATATTTCCGATCAACTCTTGGCAGTGTTCTGCGACCTACCAGAAACTAAGAATATCATTATGAGTGCCCATGGATTGCTCCCAATCCTGGAAATTTTGGATACATGTCGTCGGCGTGATGTTATTGCCTGTCTTCTGAGGATCGTCAACGCAATCATCTTTAATGACTATGAGATCCAGGAAAATTTGTGTTTTGTTGGGGGGATTCCAATCATTAACGAGTTTGCGTCGAAGAAGTACCCTCGTGAGATTCGACTTGAGGCAGCAGCCTTCGTACAGCAGATGTATCAGACGTCCACTCTCACATTGCAGATGTTTGTTAGTGCTGGAGGTTTGAACGTTCTGGTCGAGTTTTTGGAAGACGATTATGAAGATGAACGTGAACTCGTCCTGATTGGGGTCAACGGAATCTGGAGTGTGTTTGAATTGCAGGGCTCGACTCCGAAGAATGACTTTTGCAGGATCCTGTCCCGCAACTCCGTCTTGGACCCTCTGTCTCTCGTACTAAGCAGGGTATTGGATGAAGAGGGTGAACTGGCCGAGATTGTTGAAGGGCGGATTGCGAACATTTTCTTTATCTTCTCGCAGGCTGAGAATCATGTCAAAGAAATGGTTGCTGAGCGGACAGTTCTGCATCGAGTTCTGAAAGAGTTGCGGCGCATGACTCCAGCTCACCAGATCACCATGCTGAAATTTATCAAGAATTTGTCCATGCTCTCGACTACTCTTGATTCCCTCCAGAATTCAAATGCCATTGACGTGCTAGCGGACTTGTTGCGCTCAACCTTCAGGCGTCCCCATTTCCGGGAAGTCTCTAATCAAATATTGAATACAATCTACAATATGTGTCGACTCAATAAGTCACGACAAGAGGATGCAGCCTTGAATGGCATTGTCCCTCTGCTTCAAAAGATTGTCAAGACTGACAGACCTCTGAAGGAATTCGCTCTACCGATCCTTTGCGACATGGCACACTCCGGCAAAGTCGGTCGCCGTGAGCTGTGGCGTAACAAGGGTCTCGCCTTCTATATTTCTCTACTTTCCGACCCATATTGGCAGGTTACCGCTTTGGATGCTATCTTTACCTGGCTTCAGGAAGAAACGGCCAAGGTCGAAGAGCACCTGCTGGAAAACCGCCTGGACAGGCCATCATTTACGGACTCTATTGTCAAATGCTTGACTATTTCCAAAGCGAACGCTTTCGAGAACATTTTGGAACCTCTTCAGAAACTTCTGAGATTAAGTCCCCCTATCGCTTCGACACTTGCACGACCAGATCTCTTCACGAGATTAGGTCAGAAACTGCACCACAATAAAGCTGCAGTTCGATTGAACCTCCTCCGCATCATATCGAGTATTTGCGATGCCAGTGAAGAGCAAGGTGGTCTTCTTGCCGCATATGGTCTGCTTGGTGCCATCAGCGAATTAGAGAATGACCCAGCCATTCTGGTCAGAGACATGGCCGGGAAATTGATCAGATCAAGCGAGACGTACAGTCTAGGGAAACGCAAACCAGGCATGAGACGCCAGAGCACATCCACCACACCCACCGGTCTTCTACCAAACCAATCCGCCCCATCAACTCCTCGAACAAGCCAATCAAAAGCATACTACGAAGGACGAGAGACACGACATCCACGGAATGCTCTTAGCGGCTCAGCACTGGTATTGCGCCCCGCGAGCCGGGAAGGCGGTAGCCCTGTCTTACCACCACCAGTGTTGAATCTGAATGGTGCCTCTGGGCCACCGAGGAACAGACTACCTCGTGGGATATCTGTGATACCTAAGCGGTCTCATACGGACTTATTACCGGAAGACGAAATGCGACCTCCTAGTTCATTATCCCGACGAGATTCGATTCTTTACCGGCGGCGACGACCTACACATGGAGAGGATTGGGTATCATGATTAGTTCGCATTCTTGATGTGACGTTGTCTATAATTCTGTTTATGCATGCTGTGTTATGTTTACTTTGGGTGGTTTTTTTTTTTTTTTGTATTTCTTTGAGCGTTATTAGAGTTGAACGGGTATCTGGTTTTTGCATGAAAAGACAAGTTATACATAGAGAGTACATTGAATCCATGAACTGGACATACATAATAGTACAGAATAGTCCAACCTCGCCCTGTATCACGTGCATCGCCGGTCCGAACTGCGGCGAGTTCCCGAACTTCTCCTAATGGCCGACCAGCATTTCTTGCGACTATACCCAACAATGGCCTGGGCTTGAACTCCCAACCAGGCACGGCAATTTTCTAATATCATACTTAATTACACAGTTGCTCATTGACGCCCCTCCCCCTCCGGTTCGGTATGAAAGCAGCGCTCCGCACGCCGTGGCGGGTTTCCGGGTTTGACCCTGCGACGGTCGTCCGACACACGACGAAATCGGCACCAACACCGTTCAATCGTTTCTATTCCACATCACTTAGTGCTGGGAGGTCAATACTGTCGTCGATATCACTCGCTAGCCCGAAGAACAGAAATACCACCCCGCGGGAACTATGCACGCGGGGACGAGTCCTGCCCCGACGACATCACTATAGCTCGGAGGCCTTCACTCAAGAGACAACCAGCAACAAAAACAACAACAATGACAAGAAGCAATCTGGACAAGACCGGTTACGGAAGAAGACATACCTCATCATCGCAAGTGCGCTAGGTGTTGCGGCGGTAGTGTACTCGGACGAGGTGCAGCATCTATATCGAGCAGCGACGAGGACGGGGCGAGTGGTTAGTGCGTTAGCGGTTTGTATCAATGAGTAAGCTCGTCTTTCCCCCATGGTACTATAAAAGGAGGTATACTTATACGTTTGGATTCGTTCTAGTTATCGGGTTACGCTGAAGCAAGAGGCCTCCTCGCCGGAAGAACATAATGAGATTATCAAGGCTTGTCACAAGCGCTGTGCAGAACGGACTCTACGCGTACTCGAGAAGAATGGGTCTATCTTTATCAAACTGGGTCAGCATTTAAGTAGCATGGGCTATTTGCTTCCTCTCGAATGGACGACAACTTTCATCCCGCTGCAAGATAAATGCCCCGTTTCGTCAATCGAATCTATTGAAGAAATGTTTCTCGCCGATACCAGCCGTCCCATAGATGAGCTTTTTACGTCCTTCGACTCGGAGCCCATTGGCGCGGCTTCCCTGGCGCAGGTTCATATCGGTACGCTTAGGGAATCAGGACAGAAGGTTGCTGTGAAGGTGCAGCATCCGGCGTTGGCAGAGTGGGTGCCGCTAGACCTGGCTTTGACGAGATTCACGTTTGCAATGCTGAAGCGGTTCTTCCCGGAATACGATCTCGAGTGGTTATCGAGAGAGATGGACTTTTCGCTGCCGGTGGAGTTGGATTTCCGATGTGAGGCGGAGAATGCTACCAAAGCAAGTGACTACTTTAAGAAGCATTCTGATGCGCCGTTGGTTATTCCAAAGGGTATGCCTCTTATATCTCTTTTACAGTATAACAACTAACAGAAAACAGTAATGTGGGCCCAAAAACGCATCCTAGTAATGGACTTCATCTCCGGTCGCCGCCCCGACGACCTCCCCTTCCTCGACGCCAACAACATTGACCGTGATGAAGTCTCCGCCACCCTAGCCCACATCTTCAACGAGATGATCTTTGGCGATAACGCCCCGCTCCACTGCGATCCGCACGGTGGCAACATCGCCATCCGCCCAAACCCCAACTCTAGTAGCCCCAACTTCGAAATCATCCTCTACGACCATGGCCTGTACCGTGAAATCCCGCGGGACTTGCGCAGGAACTATGCGAAGCTCTGGCTTGCGGTGATCGAGGCTGATGAGGGACGGATGAGGGAGTATGCGAGGAAAGTTGCGGGGGTGACGGATGAGCAGTTTCCGTTGTTTGCAAGTGCGATTACGGGGCGGGATTACAAGGTTCTCACGCAGAGGAATGTGGCGTCTTCAAGGACGGCAGATGAGAAGGAGAATATCTCGGGTGCGTTGGGGGAGGGCATGTTGCAGCAGTTGGTTGAGTTGCTGGGTCAGGTTCCGAGAATCATCCTTCTCATTCTCAAGACTAATGATCTTAGTACGTATTCGCTTTCCTTTTCCTTCGCCCTTGTCATAATATGTATATACTGATAACGAGACAGCTCGCAACCTCGATGAAAACCTACACACCCGCCAAGGCCCCCTACGCACGTTCCTCATCCTTGCCCGCTACGCCACTCGCACCGTCTACGAGGAGCAACTCGAGAACATCCGCGAGTCGGCCGGTGGACTTTTCCGTCCATTGAATTTCCTCCGGTTCCTGGTTGCATGGATGGGATTCTTGCGGGTGGAGTTGAAGTTGTCGGTTTATGAGACTGTATTATCTGTTAAGAGTCGGGTGGGGTTGTTGTAAAGTTGCTTTGGGTTGTATATTGGATGTAATGATAGGGATGGGTTATGTTTATGTGCAAAGAAATGGTTGGATATAGAAAAGTATAGTATCGATAGATTGTTTATATGGCACGGTGGGTAATCTGTGCATCAGCGATGGCGTTTGTATTTAATTTAGGTCTTTTCTACTCTACTTCAGTGCACTTTATCAAAACTGGATAGAAACTGAACATCTGGTTTAGGCACACTCGGTGCTTCTTTCATTAACTATCAGACACCACAGCTCCGAGAACTATAACACAATGCTTCGCCAGAAAAATAAAGAAAGTTGAACGCGAAAACATGAAAAAGGAAATAAAATGAAAAATATACATCCAACAAATTCAATTTGTCAGAAACGAATCGAAGAAACCTCTTTCAACCTTGAATCCTGTCACTCGAGCAAAGCGCAGCCAAAGTAGAATGAAGTCATGTCATGAAAAGGATGGACATATCAGGTGGTATCACAAGTCGAACATTTTTGGAAGGAAGAGAGAAAATTTTTTGTCGTTTTCAAATTCTTTTTTTTTTTTTGTTTAGGCGGTGGCGGAGGTCTTCTCGACCTCAATCTGGATGTCAGGAATGGCAGCACCGGTACCACCAAGGTCAGTCTTAACAGCCTTGGGGTTCTTGGTGTAGTAGTCGGAGATGGCGGACTTGATAGCATCCTCAGCAAGCATCGAGCAGTGCACTGTTCTTGTCAGCACGAGTCATATGCAGAAAGTCAAACTAGAAAAAGGGACGTACGCTTCACGGGAGGAAGGCAAAGCTCCTTGGCAATTTCAGTGTTACGAATCTTACCCGCCTCGTCAAGAGTCATCCCACGAACCAACTCGGTCAGATAACTCGAGCTAGCGATGGCACTCCCGCAACCGAAGGTCTTGAACTTGACGTCGCTGATCTTGTTGGAGTCCTTGTCGACCTTGATCTGGAGCTTCATGACATCGCCACAGGCGGGGGCGCCGACGAGACCGGTGCCAACGTCACCGTCACCCTTCTTCATGGCGCCGACATTGCGGGGGTTGTTGTAGTGGTCTAGCAGTGCATGCGGTCAGTATTTTCCTCTTTGACTACTGGAAGGATGTGCGACGTATCTTTCTCATGGTAGCTCCTTGTTTGGGGAAGTTGTGTCCGGAAGAGGGATTGTGTCTGCTGCACACCGGAGAGCGCGGGTGTGATGCGAGGAGTCACAACGGGGCCGAAGGAGCGGGGAACGACAGTGGCGATACGCTTGAACATGGTGAAAATTGTATTGGGATCACTTCACAAGTGACTATAGTATGTTATCGATGGATGATAGAGTTGTAGTTAAAAGTGGTGAGAATGATGTCGTTGAAGAAGGATGGCGATTGATTAGGACTGCAGTAATAATTCTTGCCCGGATTATTCAGACCACGCTAAACCACATGCGGAAACCCCGTCGCCTCCGGACGTCCGGCGTCGGCGACTCGGGGTTAACAGTTTATGACGTTGAATGGTGTATTTATTGTTGGTTCTTGTTATCATTTCCTATTTCTACAGGGGTAACATTACTTTGTATAGCAGTTTTCTCCGGGGCATTGGGGTAGAGCACAGAGACTGAATTCATAGTTGTATGGGCGGAGAACCGCCCAACTCCGATGAAATTCTAGCGTCCGACATCGAAACGTCCTCCTTACATTCTCGCCAACTCACAGCCAGACCAAACCCATTACCAAGCAGCGTTTTCCGTCGGCAAACTACGCGCTCCCATTGGCCGAAAGCGCTTATCATGAATAACAGAAAAACTCTGGGGAGGCCGGTGGGCGTAAGTTCTTTTTGTGGTCCCTTATCTGATCCATCTGATACGCCGCATCTGATAATTCTACACCCTGGTCACAACACAACATCCAGTCCTAATGAAATGATAATGGCACTCTAATATTTATACAGTCCCTCAACGCCCCCATTGCCGCCTTTACAATGGCTGTCCTCCTCTGCTCCTACTGCATCATCTCCATCCGCACCGCCCGTCGCGAGTCCCAATCTACATACACCCCTGCCTCGCAACGAGAAAAAATCGAAACACGGCAGCAGAAACAAATGTCCTGGGTGCAGCAGGCATTGAAGGAACAGCGAGAAGTGGAGCAGGGGAGGAAAGGTTGAGGATCATCCGGTTTCCGGATGTGGGATTATGATATCACGTGGAGAATGAAGTCAATGTCAATTGTCTGAGTAACTATCTGCTAGGAGCCTATGAATCACTACCGTGGTCGTGCATTCGGTATCTGCAAGTAAAGTCAGCAAAGTGAATAAATTTAGAAATACAAAAAAGCAATTGCATCCCGTATTTCATTACGGTCAGAATTTTCAGTGTGTGTTTAAATGATCACCTCCAATTCTGAAAGTAGTAGACTTGGATCATGAAATATAAGGTTCATCATAGTAATGAAAAAGCGATGGTTGCAATTGCATCAAGCAAAAAACGTACCTGAATGGCAGCACATAATTGCCAATTGTCGAATCTCTTTTTCCGAGTCAAATGTGTGCGGAAGTGCGTTTGGTTGCGGTTGTTTTTTTTTCCCTCGGTAGACAAGGGCTGCCAAGGCAAATCACGTGCTTATAAGTTGACGTCATCTGCCATATGGGCTGTAGCTGTCCCCTGACTGGAATCCAGTGTCGCGAGTATGTATATTTTATAGGGTAGTAGGTACGTAGATATGTATGTACACAACATGCAATCCATGCAAAATGAGGATAACAGTATAATAAAGACGAATAGACAATAACGCTCATCAAAGACAAAAGAATTCCTCAGTAAGCCAGGGTAAACAACCTCAAATCTAAAACAAAAGGCACAATTGTATGTGTCAGTATCTCCTCTGGGATTAATTCCTTTTATTTCTCGCAATAGAGGTATCAATCTGTGCCAAGGGCGAAAACATCCAGGCCCCCCTTCGACCAGCTTTGAATCCCATAAAAGTACACGTTAAGCATATAAAATGGCAAGTCTCGCAAGTATCCAAAGTCCATCAGTCTGACCAGACAAAAGGACCTGAGGCTTGTGTTTAAGATCGTCTTCGCTGCCACTCATTTGGCAGACACTGATAGAGCATCCAAGACGAGCTAAATCTCGGAGAGATTTTTCTCTTCAGCCTGTCGACGCTCCATCTCTCCGTCATGCTGCATAGTGCCAATCAATTTCCGGAGGTATTCATATGTAAGCATCGTAGTCATAGCGGCCGGAACAGCACGGAAGAGATTCGTGCCGATCCCCGAGTAGAATGCACGCCAGCCTTCTTCCCGCAAAATTGTTTGACAGGTACGGACGATTCCGGTGTACCGCGGCCGGTTGGGCATGCCATCTGATGAGGCAGCACCTGCAAGACGACCACGACCATTTAACTTCTCTGTCCCTTCACGAAATGTTAGCTCTTCGGCCGAGGACCGCGGCGACATTGTTCTTTGTTGCGTCTGAAGCCTTGTGCGTAACACTTCATGTGGATAGGTCATGGTGCTGGCACAAATCTTGCTAAGGAATGTAGCGAGAGAAATCCCAAGCCAGTGGGAGTCGCCATGTTCGGGATGTTCTCCAATCCCATAACCCGTAATGGCCATCTTCAGATATTCGTAGAGTGGAAACTGAATGGCCACATGGAACAACCCCAAAAGTGCTGGCGTAAGCCCTGAATAGAACGAGAGAATCCCTTCGTTCAAATACATCTTGCGAGCCGCATCAAACGTATTTTTATATTGCCATGGTGCCCTAAAGCCTTCGCTGTTGGACCTTGGACTTTGAGACATGAGTCGTGTCTTGATGACCCATATTGGATTTGTCACTATGGTCGAGCACGCGCCTGCCGTGACGGAAGCATAACCTCTCGATAACCACCAACTACCTGTTATCCTTTAGTAAAATTCATCCCTAATTTCAACAAAGGATGAGAAAACTAACCAGTAGTTTTTTCAAAGTAATCTCGTGACCGGTCGTATACTGCCAAGTAAACCGCCCACGTAGGCAAATATCCCAGAAGCATGGGACCCAGTCCCTGGTAGAGCCCTCGGAGACCATTTTCCCGCCATATCATCCCTCCTGTGCCTAGCATGCCACGGTATAAAGTCCTTGCCTCAATCGTATTCCCTGTCCGCCGTAAAAAGCCACCCTGGGCTTGTAACTTTGTTTTGATTACATCGAGAGGGCACGTCACAATCCCCGATGCTACACCAGCACTTGCCCCGCAAAATGGAGTAACATAGGATTTCGGTATATGAGTGGAAAATATCCTGAGGCGAGTAAGGAGGTTCGAGGTAAATGTGTCGTGAGACGAGGGAGGATGAGTGTGAGATGCCGGGTGTTCTTGGGAGCCATTCGAAGCTCCCGAGCTGCCATGGCCCTCTGACAACATATTTTCAACCATGGGCCTAGCAGTTTATTCGGGTTTCTATATCACCGATGGCCCCCGGACCCGAGCATATCGCGCTCGTTCCGGAAACCAAGAATCGTATGACTCGTTGCGCTGTGACGTTGGGAGAAAGCGGTCGTGCGGCGGGGTGGAAAGTGCGAGGATCGAATGGATACGATAAACGAAGGGAAATTAGAGGAATTGTTTGCGCTGCGAATGTCGATGCCTGTACTATTTTAAAGAACAGACGGGGCGGGGTCCCTTAAATACCAGCTTCTATCGAGGAGCAATCCGGAATTCAACGGTTGACGATCCCCATAACAACACACATGAACAATAGGTGCGGGAACACAACAAGGACGTCAATTTGGATCGGAACGGGAAACAACGGATGGTGAAGGCATGCAAGGGAAGCACGCAGAAACAGTAGTGTGGGAGACTGGGATAAATGCAGATGGAGGATCGAAGTCGTCTGCGGTCAGGTGGAGGCGGAAAGTAATCAAGAGGACCCGGCTCCAAGCGCGTTACAGCCTGAGGCATATTACTATCACGTGGGGAATGTCGGAATTGGACGGGTTCAATACCTTATTTCACAGGCATTAATAAGGCATTCAACGGAGAAAGTCGCCCGCCCGAACGTCCGTTTTGCACAATCTCCAACGCCCGGCTTAAGCAGACCTCTTGCGATCCCCCTCTTCCCACTCCACATCGTCAATTGTTGACCCGGGAATCATACACTATGTCCGCCCCTTCTCTGACCAGCTACATTGTCAAGCGCCCATGGCTCAAGCGCTGGATGACGCCCATCGCTGAGTGGTATATGGACGCGGCCGGCTACAGGAGACTCGGATTGAGGTAAGCTACCTTGCTGCGATATCTAGGAAGATACGCTGGAGTAGGCGGCATGGCTGGAATTATTGGCTTCAATTACGATATATCGACCTATTCGCCTTTGTCCTGTTTTAGTCTCCGCCTGTCCGGACCTTGTCTTGCACGTACACTGGGGCAGTACTGACTGGAGCTAGGTTCGACGACATCATCCCCGAGGAGAACGACGTCGTCCAGGCTGCTATCAAGCGTCTTTCTGCTAAGGAGTCCTACGACCGTGTCTTCCGTATCCGCAGAGCGTTCCAGGTTCGTTCTAGCCTCCCGTAATCGCCATCGACAACACCCATGACCTAACTATTTTGCTCGTCTAATACAGTGCTCTATTTCGCACACCCTTCTCCCCCCTGAGGAGCAGACCAAGCCCTCTGAGGTGAGTTCATTTTTCCATATTCTAAGTCCCTGCTTGCCGTTTTCCCTCCGCCTCCTACTTCAGGTCCCATTGACCAATCTCGTGGCGCGGATTTGTAAACCGTATTATATCCGGATTACAGCTCCTGCGCTTGTTGTCAAGGGGAATTGATGCTTCAGAATGAGTACAGATGCAAATTTTTGACTGTTTATAGGACGTTGAGTACCTGAGCCCCATCATCCGTGAGATTGAGAAGGAGCGCAAGGAGCGTGAGGACCTCGACACTCTCTCCGTCCGTCGGTAAACGAATTCGCCCGTTCATCGAAAAGCAAACGATAGAAAGAAAAGGAACAATGGTTATCTAGAGAGGTGTGGTATGAAGGATCGGGAGGCTGGGTCTGGAATTCGGCTGCGTAATTGGTGTTGCCAATTACCATCTGGACCTTTCGTCGAACCATTCAGTTACGTGTACTGATACTGTACAAATCAATTTTTCGCCGTTCTTTTGTCCTACCCATGGTATTGTGGTGATCGTAAATGCTGCACAATGGTCATCTCGAAAAAGGTTGCCAGAGATGCAAATTATACATGGCGTAGCCCGCTACAACCCAATATCTGAGTAAAATATGTTTACAAATGCTACTGTACCGCATCAAGCATTCAACACGGCAATATCCACGCCTTCCACGCGCCACATATACCACATAAAAAGGCTTCTATAATGACATATTAGAAGGGTCCACATCCATATCACCCTTGTCTGAGCGAAGAGGAAGAAGAGAACATACCTATATGGAGAAAATTTGGCAGCCAGTTCCAGCATCTCCTTTTCTGGCATATACTTGAACTTGCCGTTGCCGCCCTTTGCCTTGAGTTTGTTGATGTCTCGACCCATGAATGCCGCGCAACCTCGCCTGTTGCTTTGTTAGCTTTCTGCTAGTGAAAATCGAGTCAAAAACACTCACTGTACACCCAAATCCCCCGCAGAAAAAACATCGATGCGCTTCAAAGCAAAGCAAGCAAACATCTCAACTGACCACAACCCCAAACCCCGGACCGCAATCAGCTTCTCCACAAGCTCTTGGTCACTAGCATTCAATAGCATCCAAGCACTCAATTCTCCAGCCGCGAACTTCTGCGCCAATCCCTGAATATACTCGGCTTTCCGCTGGGAAAGACCCGCCGTCCGCAGCGTAGCAATATCATACTGGATAATCTCCTCCGGAGTGGGGAACCGCCTCGTCCGCAGGGTAATATCCTCCACATCTGGATTGAACAGCGCCACGAATTTATCTCGAATCGACTTCGCCGCCGCTCCCGAAACCTGCTGTCCGATTATACTACTAACCAAGCTCCGGAACGGATCGACTTCCTCCGCCAAACCCTCGGGCGAAAACAGGTGGCACGGGTGTTTCTCGATGACCGGTTTTAGACGCGGATCGGTAGAAATCAAATGCGCGACGGCTTTTTCAAGAAGTGTCCCTGTAGTCGCTGTGGGACGGGGCCGGCCTGTCTTGCTGGGCGAGACTTGCTCCGTCCCGAGCGGGTAGGTAACTAGTGAGGATCCATGGGGGGTGAGGAGCGTTGCGTTTGTCCTATGCGGTTCGACGGGTCGGTCGAGAGGGGCCGGGGTGGAATGAATCCTGCGAGTGCTATCAGTTGGTAGTGATGAGTCAAAGATGTTATCGTTTGGGTCTGTTGATGTTGCTGCTGTTGGTGGTGTCGCCGTTGGTTCTGCAACTTGGAGAGCTTCTGTAGGCGGAACCTTTTCGGCAGAGGTCTTCTGTGATCTCTTTTTTTTGATAGCTGGCTTTTGTGCCTTGCGAATCCCGCTGTGTTGGCTTCTGTTGACCTTGGGTTCTTGGATTGCTGACAGCGGGTTGCTGCTGGGGGTGGCGCCCAAACGCGCTGAGCGTCTCACGGCCATCATTATATGAAGGCTGTGAATCTGGGAGAATTAATCTATAGGGATATTTTGATGCCGTATGGTTGAATGCTGTTGGGTTCCCTATATGAAGTCATAAGAAGGTCGAGATTGGAAGTCTTGGCTGTGGGGTGTTCTATATATATCTTGGCATTCTCTGCTATGGCGACAGGCACTATTCAGGGTCTTCTGAATTATTAACATAGTATTTAAAGGAATACGGGATGATTGTGTAGATATTTTGCCTAGGCTTGTATATTGACATCTAAGCTACAATACTTCTGAACAACAGATCATCTATAAGTGCATTAGAATCATCCGGCTTCATGGTAACACAAACTTTCTAAGGTATCGCAGACTTTTCCTTCGATTCATCCCCTCCTGTCCTCGGCGGCATGACAATACATGCCCCAGGCATTAGGGTTATGCCTATTGCAAAATCGAAAATCTTGCCCAGTCCCTTACCAAAATCGAGACTAAAGGTCTTAAGATGTCTCCAACTGGTCACAACCACACCCCCCGGCTTTGCTTCAAGGCCACACCAGTCTTCTTGGTCAGCAACCTGCGCGGATACACTATATGCTAGGGTCTCGTTTATCGAGGTAAGTTTACTCCTAAGCTGGAGCGCAACCCGTGTAAGGCGAAGAATGTCTGTCTTGCGTATCTTCAACTAGTATTTGGTGGTTTCCAGGGGAGGTAGATGTCGCCTCGTACTGGAAGGGCCGTGTTTCCAACATATATATTTGGAAGGAGAGGCTGGACGCGGCTCCGGAGATCGACTGTCATAGTAACTCTGGCATTCTCATTGTTGCTTGCTCTCGTCGGATGCCGGGCTCTATCGACACTGATTCCCAGAACTGCAGTGATAATATCATTGCTGGAAATAAACGACGATGGCTGAAGCATAGGCAGAAACTTGTTGCATCTCTGCTTAACCTGGGCTACTTTTTCGGGGCTAAGTGCGAAGCTCTTTGGTTTGACAGTGAAATGGCGGCTTCCATTGCTACCCATTGTTTAGATGCTATGCTATAATCCAACACAAGCGGTCCCATGTCCGACGAATGACCAAGTCGAGACTTACACCTGAATGGTCACTATGAGACATCCTTCCGGAGAGCGACCTCGGTCTTCGCAATGTTGGCCGCAATAGTTACATCTGTACTACCCTCCTTCGCTCTGCAGCACTGCGCGAGAGCTTCCAAAATAGTCCCGGCACCGGTGCCATCAAGCGCAAAATGTGAAAGGGACATGACCAGAATAATCCTGCTCGGGAAGATATTTGCTTGGAATCGGAGGACCGAACATTGCTGCGACGCTGGTATTAAGCATGGCACAGGAAGATAGTCTCGGGTTGGACATGCACCATAATCTTCGTCATAGCCAAAGCGCTTGACTTGCAGCATGGGCGTCGCTTCAAGCGAGGAGCCAGGAAAAGCAATAACCTTTGTTCCGTGGGCCATTGGGCTCACTGCGCATGAACACATCTCCTGCTAACCATGGGATATGAGCGATTAGTTTGTTTATGCCATTTTCAATGGTTCTGAGTGCGGCTTTACCGTCAATCGTGTTGAAGTGCAATATATAAGGGAAGTGAGTCTTGGCAATGATGTGGTCGAGAGGTGTGAGTGCGAGGAAATCAGGGAAATCAAGGCTTCTTGCAATGGTGCTGTGTCGTGAGTCAGTATCAAGCTGAACACCGCTGATATTTCAGAAGTCGTACAGCCTTAAAAGCAGAACGCAAGAAGAGATGGAGAAGTATCCGTGAGTAACCTCCGACAGCACGCTAGCTCAATTATGGATACTCCGCAGAAGCTCGTATACGATACATCATCTATCACACGCCTGCTTTTGTGGTGAACTGGCTAGGGCCAATAACGCCTGAAATGTCAGGACATGATGTCAATTACTGCTCCGGCAGAGTTGTACTTAGCCCCATTGTCATTCATTAGCTCAAAATGCAAGGATACATAGAGATATCCAGTGCTGTGCACATAAAACTCCAGGCTATTCCCAGCAGATGCTTGCCCAGAGGCTAGGCAAGGGCAGAAATAAAGAGGACACATGAGGACATTGAACCCTCATCATATTTCGGGAACTCAATCAAAAGAACATTTGAGTATCCATCATTTTCTTATCAATCTTAAAACAAGACAGCTTCGGACCGCTCCGCTAGGGCGAAGTATAAGGGCGATCTGATGTACATTTTGGCAGTTGCGGAAGATATCCGCCAGATAATATCTTTACTCCCTGAAGTAGCAGCTACAGATTACATAAAGATCAGCACGAAGTTTCGATTCAGCACTGTAGCCCCTGAGCCATCACTTGGGTGTATATCTGGGTTGGTACATGTATATGCATGGGATAAGTGATTCTTCGGTGTGCTCATTGAGTCAAGATATGCTTCTTGATTGATTTCTTTGTGTTCTCCTTGCTTTTTGGAAACCAACGTCAGGCGCCGGATTACTGCCATGACATTTTGTAGCCCCATTTTTCCAAGTTAAGAAGGACAAACAGCCATGGTGAAGAGTTCCTCGCCGATTTAGCCGTAGAAGTATAGTACAATATTGATTGTTAGTCAATTAGATCTTTTGTTGAAAGCTGAGACCTGCTTCCTAGTATGGCATTGGCCACATGTGGATTTGTATATATGTGAACAACAAGTTGTGCTGTATCACATTTGTTTGGACACTCAAGTGTACCAGTAGCCCGAGAAGGGAGGCAGAATTAGTGTGCATGCAAGACGTATATCCATGCAGTGCACTGGTAGAAATCCAGGAAGACGGAAAGTCCCTGATATGAACATTTCTTGGAATTGCTTTCGTGTTGAATTGGATGGATGAGCAGGGCCATTTATGGTCTGGGTCATTGAGATCATATTCCATTGCTGCCCAGAAGTAAGTAGATCCTCTACCGGCTGTTTCAACCACCTCGTAGGCGCGGAAGCCGACTGAAGGAGCGTGTACGACAAGAGTACCAGTAGCTTTAGGTGGAGAGAGGGTGGGTGGGGGAATGTGGTCGTTAGTGTTTTGGATTGGGTGCTGCCGTTATTGGACCAGCATCGTTATTAATGGGAGTAGGCCGTAGATGGGTAAATCCACCGCCATTTTCTCCCCGGTCCTCGTTCGGGTCGACCGAGTAGCAAACGTCAACACTGGTGGTGGTAGTTGTTGCCGTAACATCGCAACCAATAGCAACCAGGCTACTGGTTGTGGTGCGGGAGATGGAGGCCGTGCGCTGGGTAGCGCAAGAGACCCAATAGTCTGTGACTGAATTTAGAGCAGGATGACATGGAGGTAGAGCTGGTGTTGTCTTCATCACCCTCATCCTCGACATTAGGGTTTGGCGGTGGGTTAGGGTCGATAGGGTCCGCAAAACCTGTGTCCACGCTGCCATTCTCGCTGCCTCCGCAGCCGAATATGCTATTGCAGAAGATGCCAGTGCAAAGATCACCACATCCATAATTGCACTCGATTCCTCCAGTGCCATGGGTCGCGGTGATCTTGGGAATCTTCGGAAAGCTATTGTCGTAATCACTCCCATTGCTGCCGTGGTCGTTATCCTGGTTATTATCATCCTTGTTGTCATTGTAATACTGGCCATTATTATTATCCTTGTCGTTGTCGTTGTCGTCCTCATGAGTTCCGCCCGGCTTGTCATGCTACTCAGCATTCAGTCTCGGCCCGGGAACACCATGTTCTCTGAGGGGAAAATACGGATGTACTGAATTTTCCTACACTTCTTCTCTACTAAAGTGCGGCGATGGAAAGGTCTCGAAATGGGAAAAAGCACTTAAAATAGCAATGGTAATATGTGCTCGTTAAATCATCTTGACGTTGACGAGAGGTTGCGTTCGCCATTTACTAAGCCCGATAGACTGATCCCGTTGGTATGGATGCAACAGCGAGATTGCTGAGACTGGAAAAAGCATTTCTGATGCACTGGATGGATTGAGTCTGCCATTTGAAATTGGGTAAGAAGGGCTTGGGGGGTATGGCCTACTTTCAGGATCAGGGTTGGGATGACAACGATAGGTCTCATCAAGTAAGTCAGCATATGAACCTTTTTCAGCTTGGAGGAGTGGGTATAGTGGGAATTTCCATTCTGACATGCACTCTATGCAGGAAAAAAAATGCCAAATATCTTGGAAGCATGAGCGCCGGAGCTGGGTACATTTCAGCGGAAACGAAAGCCCACGAGCAGCGAGCTCACACTTTAAAGCGCCCCTGCTGAACAGATTACCTGATGCTTACCTCCTCCATTGGTTACATGATGCGAAAAATGAAGACCAATTTAAGAATATCAAATACTTTTTCCAGCATAATGTGATCAAGAAGGGTTCATTGGACATCGCGAGTGAGGCAGTCAAAGGAGCTATACCTGAATGGCCTGGTAAGTCCTTAGATATGTAGACCGATGCTGGTAAAGCCATTCTAGTAATCCCAAATGGGGTTGGTGTCGCTTTGTTTCTGATTAACCACAAGAAGGAATTGGGAGTCAGGGCTTCGACAAAGGTGAATGTTTTTAAGACAATACACCAAGATTCTGGTGAGCCTTAAGATCGAGTTCATTTTATGTTTGAGATCGTGCCAGTTTTTTTTTTTTTTTTTTTAAAAAAAAAAAAAAAAAACCTCACAGTATGATAATTGACTCAAAGTCAGAGGAGAATAATCCAGAGCTATTGGGTTGGACATATTGTTAGTATTAAGGACTGCTTAGGCGACGGGAATACAAAAGTACAGAGACAGTGTAAATTATAAACGTTTGTGCGGGGTTTAGGGGCATAGACAAAGGAACTTAGGTCGTGTTAGAGGCATATAATACGAAGTAGTAGTTGTACGGAATACCCGACTGCTATTCTGTATGCAGTAAGAACTTGCCGTGGGGATGTTGATCTACAGAGACCGGGGTACAGTACTACTACTCGATAGGTCGACTATATACTTGAGGGGCAATATCAGCATGCCAGAGACACTAGTGGTCTTTCTTTGAACAACATCTCTTGTGTTTGTACTTTCTGTTTCTCTTTATACTCCCCTAGCATCATAATACCATCATCGATATGTTTGGACGGCTTCCCATGAAAATCATCCTCCGTATGATAAGATGCATAGTGGATTTTGTCAGTCATAATAGTCTCCTGCTAGTTTTATCTCGAGCGAATACGGTTTTTCAGGCTAATCCTCGCTTGGTTTGGGGAGATATCCTCTCTTCTTGGACCGTCGGTGCGAACCCGGGGATTCAGGGCCTGATTCAACAAGCTGTTATCATCATACCCCCCTTGTTCTGTTGTGCGAACCTCAACAAATATCTTCGCCTCATATCTGATGTATCTGAGCTCCTTAGACAACATGACAGTTATGAGGCATAATCCACGATACGGGACAAATTCACTTGGCAGCACGAATCCAGCGCCTGACATGTGCAGTCTTATCCACCATGCTGCAGAATTTTCACGCCGCATTAAAGGCTTCACTGAGCGAGTTGCCCTCCGATCTAGATAAGGAGCGGAAGGCAGGATGCTCCCCTCCCCCCTTGTTGGGCTGGAGGATACCAAACCCATTGGGCTTTGTGGCGCCTGCAACACTACTATGACCTCCGAAAATCTGCTGAAAGACGAAGTCAACCTGACTATGACAACACGGCCGCGCGAGGAGGAACTTTGTGGGGAGGCTGGAGTTGGACTGCCGAGGAGATCAAGAAATTGGACACAGATTGAAATTGTCGATTTGTGTTTTGTGCCGATGCAACCTGGTCTATGTTGCAAGTCATCAAGGGTGATTTAGGGTATGGGTCTCTATCACACGAAGACACCCCCCAGCTCAAATTAATCCTTTATTACGTGAGAGAAAACTCAATGCCGCTCTTTGCACCTTCTGAAAGCTTCTTCGATACTGGCGACTATCCCGTTTGGAGTCCACCGCGAGCTCCTCTTAATACCAAAGTGGATATAAAATGGAGTCTCTCTACGGATAGGGCGAGCAATGGATCTATATCAGGGGGATACTTTCGATCCTTGATGTCAAGGACAGCCAACAGGGTTGAAGTGGCGAGACTTTGGGACCTTCCGGCACTTCGACGGCTAGGCGTTTGCCTGTAGGATCAATGGTATATGTACTCTGCTGTGTCGATGGAATGTCTGATGGGAAGGGTAACCACCCCAGATGAAGGCTCCGTAGAAAGATCTGTCAACATACAACACTATCTAGCACCCATTAAGCCATGGTTGGCGTTGATCAGCAATGAAGTGCCTTGTAATTAGCAGCAGCTTTCCTTGACGTCGGAATAAACCGGAAAAACGCAGGGCATAACAGATAATGGATATAACAAAAGGGCAATTCAGGCATACCGCCCTACTTATATGGAGTGAAAAGAGGGTTTGCTATATCGCGACCTGTACGGAGTTTATACCCAGAAATCGTGTGTTTTACAACTATTCCTAATAGTGCCCGGTATTGTCCAATTAAAGTTATTAAATCATAGAGCTTAGCATCAATAATATGCCCCATTTCCAGCTCCCATTCGATAAAGGGGGACTGTGGTGGATTTTAGGGCAGCCATAAAAAAGCTTCTTCCATTTTGCATATCCTAAAAATACTTCGTTTGTATGAAGGACTGTCGCATATTCTGTACAGTACAGAAATATTGCATCGTAATTTATGTATTATCAGGAATATGCCGAATGAAACGTAATCATTAATTACTGTGTTGAATAGAAATAATGGCATTGTTTTCATACTATTAATTGGAGTGATGGCGCCATGCAACTCCGTACTATGTAGAATACTGTCAATGCCTCGCTTCTTAGCCACTCATTCTGTATCAAGTGGCGCCGGGAGTAACGTGCTTCTTGGCATTTATTTTGATACAGGTTGATCATGGTGATTTTCCATACTCCGTACTCCTTATCAGAGAGCAGAGGATAGTCATAGGATTACTTCTAGAACAATGCGTTGTAGATAGAGGTCATCATTTGACCATGTTCGTGTACTCTATGTACTCCATACTCCGTACTGCGTGTACCAATGATGCTACGTACTCCGTAGAACAGCCGAGGATGGTCATGTGGAGTCCCGGACGGAGCATAGTGGAGAGATCAATGAAGAATCTTAGCGATCGAAAATCACAATCAGTGACTGTCATTGAATGGCTACATCCCTGAGAGACTGTCGAGTGCATCAGAAGCGAGCAGACTGCAACCATAACGAGTAAGCCGATGGCAATATACCTGCTACGAGTATCGCATAAATAAAATGCACAATAGAATCCCGGTTAGGGCATACGGATGAGAGATCAACCGCAAGCGAGAGTCTGGAAGCGTCGCTCAGGTACAGGTCATTATTCAACAATACGCCCAAATACGCCGGACCACCAACTGATTTTGGGACATTCCCTGATTCCTTTTTCCTGGCCTTCGCTCGAACCCGAACCAGGAATCACAGACCACCGGAATCGATGTCGCCACTCTTAATTTAGGAGCTTGTATGTATTCTACGGAATAGTACTACCGGTATACCGAGTACAGACCAGACTCTGGCAAGTATTATCCCGAATTCTGAGAACGGAGAGGACTTTATGCGATCGCTGAATTCAGTTGACGGATTTGGCATTTGATACTGTAAAGTATGTAAATCTCAGCTGCCTCGATGTACAGAGTAGCAGATGGCATTCATCCAGGAGGGTGGTTTTTTATTTTTGCCTTATCCGCTCAAGGACGATACCGTAAAGTGTTTTGTATTGATAGTCGTCGATCGTGGCGAATTCTGAATTGAGCTATTCACTGAGCTGTGTCGTCCGTCTTCCTCCAGGTATTTATAGACCTAGAATCGAACAATGACAACAAACATCGTGATACTGGACTACGGAGTACAGATATATGGCATGGATGCATAATAACGGACGGTATGGTGTTACTATAGATATCCTGATTTCTGTATGGTATGGTTCTGTCATGAAGTATTACTAGCCACACTAGTCCGTACTAGTCCTACGGGTAACTTACTCCTAAACAAGATTTGGATCTTCTCGATCCTCAATACTGGGACGAAACCATTCAATTCTAATTATCGATCATAATTGCAAATGATGGACCATGAATATCTCATTCCAATGCTTTCAGCCCTGATGGCTTTGGTCGTGGCGCATTTAGCATACAATTCTGCATTCCGTATTGGTATTACTGAAAACAGAAACAGAAACAGAAACAGAAATGGCCAGAATCGGGTCTAACAGCCAACGCAAGCAAACAATGATTATGAGTGGCTGACGATAACCAGGCGGGGCTGGTGTTCAAAATATTGGCCAATGAAGAGCGACAATAGCAGCATCGATTGGCGATGTGTTACACGCTGGGACCAACTAGGGGGTGCAAAAATCGTTTCATTTCCGGTCACGAATCAAGGATTGCAGCGCTTTCGGCTGTCATAACAGTAATGCTCCTACCAGGTACCGTATTGTCTTGCTGCCATTGTGTATGATGATTGGCCAGAGCTTGGATCAGACCACCGTAAATAACTGTATCGTAAATACCATACTGGTCCACCGCGCGGGCCACGCCTCCTTTCTTGTCCTCCCTGAATGAAAGCCCTTTTGCCTCTGGTTGCGCTTTCTCTCCTTCACCATCCAGTCCTTCTTTTTTCTTCTCTTTCTCTTCTCTTCTCTTCTTCCCTTTCCCGCCCGTTCCTTCTTTTCTTGTCGAGTCTCACTTTGCGCCCGTCCCCGGCAGCTTCCTTCGTTTGGCCCCTTCCCATTTAACCCTTCGCTCGTTCAAATCCAACTGTTGGTTTTCCCTCTCCCCCAAAAGAACACTGCTTTCTGTTCCATCTATCCAACAACCGCTTACCATCTTGTTATCATCCAGAGTACATCTCTAACTTTCACTATTCGACTATCGGTACGTCTTGCATTCGAACTAGTACAGGCTGTGTTTCAACTCGGTTGTTGCTCGAGGTTACTGCTCGACCGTTGAAACTCAGTCCCTGGTCGCATTCGAAATCCACCAATCCCTTCCTATATCGTGATCGAGGAGGGCTAACAAGGTTTCTTGATCAGAATAAAGAGCTATCACAATGGCCTTTCTGAAGTACGCTCTTCCCGTCCTGGCGGCGAGTCAAATTGCTCTCGGTTCCTGTGAGTGATCCTCAATTGAAAATGGGTTGTCCGAAGGATGAGGAAACTAACAAGGTTTTAATACAGCCTGCGGTGAGGGCAAGACCATCAAGATCTCCAGCCAGAGCGACATCGACGGCTACAGCTCGTGCAAGACCCTCAAGGGTGATGTCGAAATCTCCGAGAAGGTCGCCGATACCTTGTCCTTCAACAACATCGAGAAGATCACCGGTGGCCTCAGCTGCACTGGTGCTAGCAACCTTACCTCTCTGACTGCCCCCAACCTCGGCGAGATTGGCGACATCTTCAAGCTCGATGGCCTTACTGGTCTCTACACTCTCAACTTCGGCGCTCTGAGCAGCGTTGGCAGCATCAAGTTCACTGCTCTTCCCCAGCTGCAGAAGCTTGAGTTTGCCACTGGTGTTTCTGAGGCCGGCAACGTTGCCATCACTAACACTGGTCTGTCCAGCCTTGACGGTATCTCCCTCAACAAGGTTGGTGACTTTGACATCACTGAGAACACCAACCTCAAGACTGTCAATGTCAACAACCTGACCGAGGCCACCGGTCTCATCAACTTCGCTGGTAACATGGACTCTCTCGAGATTGAACTCCCCAACCTCGCCAGTGGTACCAACATGACCTTCCGTAACGTCAGCAGCGTTTCCGTGCCTTCTCTCCACAACTTGACCGGTCAGATGGGCTTCTGGGGTGACAGCTTCAAGACCTTCAGCGCCCCCAACCTTACCGAGACTGGTGACCTTGCTTTCAACAACAACGCCAAGCTCTCCAACCTTAGCATGCCTCAGCTCGAGACTGTCAACGGTGGTTTCCAGATCATGCGTAACGACAAGCTTGCCAACATCTCTTTCCCTAGCCTCGAGACCATCACTGGTGCTATTGACTTTAGCGGTGCTTTTGACAGGTGAGTTCATGCGTCCATTTCTTATCATTCTGTTGACACTGCTAACATGACTACTAGCGTCGACATCCCCGAACTGAGCAACGTCAAGGGTGGCTTCAACATGCAGAGCACTGGTGACTTCGACTGCGATGGTTTTGACAAGAAGCACAAGGACAAGGTTATCCGTGGTTCGTACACTTGCTCCGCCAAGAAGTCCAACCCCAAGAGCAAGAACGGCCAGTCTGGTACTTCCAGCGGCACCTCTTCTGCTGCCTCTGGCACTTCTACTTCGAGCGAGGGTGCTGCCCCTGCCAACATTGCCAACGTTCCCGCCATGGGAATGGCTGCTATCTTTGGTGCTCTCCTCCAGCTCGCTATGTAAAAGCCTTTCCCCTGTTGATACCAGAGAGATGCGTTCTTTATTTCCCGTTTTTTTTTTTTTTTCTCTATTTTATACCATTCTACTTCGCTCCAAAGAGTTGTGTAGAGTCGCTTAATTAGCAAGGGGTTCTCTTGTCTTATTTTATTTCTTCTGCTGTTCCTATAATAATTTGAGTCTTGAAGGAGATTCGCTCGTTTGGCGGGTCATGTCCTCTGGAGATAAAGGTTTCATCGTTCCATCGGAAAGGAGTTTGTCTTTTTCATTGATTGTTGGTCTGCTTAATGTTTCTAATCGCCGTTAATTTGATACGACTGTTTCTGAGATATTCTCTTGCCCTATAGAGTACTATAGCCAGCGAAAATCGTTCATGAGTCAAGTAGTTAGTCTGGTCGCATGCTGTTTCCCGCGGGTCTCGGTGGCTGGCGGCGGGTGGTGGGCATGTCCAAGCGGCTGCTGTGGGCTCAGTTTGGGAGTTGATGTGCATCAAGCTTGCAGTTAGATGTTTTGCCGGCTTTCGTGGCCGGAGTGTGCGGCGACAGGTTCGTTTTGCGTTTGTCGGACGAGGGGAGGATGATGTCAAGAGCCGAAGGATTCAAGAGATTGATTGCCAGCTGTCAACGTCCCCGCCGTTGTTTCGGATTCTACCGTCGATTGTCGTCTGATGAGCAGCGTTTAGCAATGGTAAGGTTCATGACCGGAAAAATGGTTCATCTTCTAGCTACTACTACTGCAACGATACCTACAAGGCAATCTCCATCTACCTACTTATTTGCATCAATCCATCATCTCATCATCTCATTGTTTAGCTATCGATTCATAGTTTCATCGGACAGACTCCCATGAGGACGGACGGGACGGGCCTTACTTATATATACTTGTGCATGGTACTCCGTATTCTGCGCGCATACACATGCAACTATTCTACGTACAGCAATTCGAACAGAGGACGAGAGGACGAGAGAGTAAGAAGATAGAGAGCCACCTGTAGAGAGTAGGAGACTTTACTCTCCGCAACGAAGACGGGAAGGGTTCATGTGATACATCATATCGGCGGAAAACATAACAGATGAGGGGAACCGTAGTCCATTCACTCCGAACTCAGTAAGGAGTACAAAGAAAAGTACTTACTTATTTGTACAAATAAATGGATATGGAGAATCAAACCGAGCCGTACTCTGTATATCCATCTACGTATCTAGCATCTATCTCTTGGAATGAGCGAGTCGATCGACTGTCGTGGACGTGGGCATCCGATTAGAATGTCGGAAGTAGCTTCCACTGAACCTTTGTGCGTGTTCATTGGTCGGGAAAAATAGCCTGTTTAATCCGTAACTAGTCTGTTCCTACACAAGTACGCCATGAAGGTCTTCGGTATGTCATGGCGTTGTGGGTAAATTATGTCTTATGGAGTACTATGGAGTATGGATATTGCCTTGCTTGCTTATTACTCATCTGTCTCTGTAGCGTGCCGTCCCGAGCATGTCATGTATAGTGGACGGAGTATGCACAAAACACGAGTGGTGGGTTACGGCGTACATATAGCTTGGTGATTGAAGTTTGCTATGCGATGTGTTGTACAGATGAACGAGGGGTGTATATAGGTACTCCACGTACTCTGGAGAGCACGGAGGAAAATACTAGGATTGAAGTATACTTGTAGGGCTGTGGTTTACTGCTTGACTGGGTATTGATTCTTGTTTATTCTTCTGCCCTACGGTTTCTGTTTCGTCTGTGTATACAAACACCCAGGTCAATGATCTACCGAAATCAACACAAAATAATATTTCTTTAGGCACTTTAGCATAGCCAGGGATTACCCCTATGGTAAAGCCGTAGCTGATATGATATGCCATGATATAATTTTATATTATGATCTATGTCCTGCAAGGTGCGCGGGCGGAGTCCTACACATACATCCGTCTCTGCTATCCGTCCTTGCACAGATACCAATCGTTACCTAATTATACATATATATCCCATTCTATATGTTCGCATGCACACCTTGCATCCGCGTCCCTGTTCCCTATAGACCCGGCCAGCCCGATCCGTCCCGGGATCCGGGACAGGCCCTGGATTCTTTTCCTGTTGGTTTTCAGGGATGTCATTGTAATAACATGTATATGTATGTGTATGCGCCTGGAAAGAGAAGTTCGTACATCGGTGGTGTGTGGTACTTGTATGTTCTGGATGCGATATAATAGGATTGTTCGGGCCGGGACGCGACTGACTCGTGGATATGCAGGTCGACCTTACTGGCTGGTTGGCACCCATTCGTTTTATTCTGGTAGCGGTACGAGGGCGGAATACCTTAATTAAAGTGTGGCTAAGCGTGGTTTGGCTTCCTTTCAAGAAGGGTAATCTGGGGGTTCTACTGGCTTGTAGAGGTTCATTCACTGTACACAAAGGTATCTGCGTACTCTAGACTTCAGTTTTTACCTACGCGACAACTGTGGAGTAGTACAGAGTACCCGGGTTATACCATCGGGCCGCTTATTGGTCCGGAATCTTTAATATCATTTGTTATTGACAGGTGAACCTGTTGGTATATTTCCTTTTTCGGATATGTACAGTACCCTGTACGCCGTAGGGATGTCTACTCCATACACTTTATACAGTACGCGCAGAAGCAAGGTCAACATACTTTTACTTCGTGGCCACTGTGGTGTCACCTACAGCAAGAGCTGACTGCTAGTGGCGATTCGAGGGTTTTTTGGTCTTCGGCTTCGTCTTCTCCGTACAAGGATATTTTACTCTTTAGACGAAGTATAAAAAGCATGTGTAACTCGATGCAATACAATTAGGCAAGGGCAAAGTACTTTTGAGGCTTCTATGTATATACCGGATATGCACTTGTCCTCCGTAGACTGTACCATGCAGGCATGTGCGATGATAGCCAATGCATCCGCTCTTCGTGCGAGTCGTGCGTGCAAGTACAGGTACCTGCCCTTGCCGGAAGGATAATAAGTTCTTGATGGTGATGCAATAATTCTCAGAGGAGTAAATTTAGACTCTTGGTATTTTAGTTATTGGGTTTTGGATTCAATTATTTCTGTCTGGATCTTATTCCATGACCAGGTCAGTGGTAGCCTGTTCCACGGTACTGTAATCCATGTCCATGAATATAATAAGTACTTCTGATTTAGACAAGGATATCAACTTCTAGATTCTGACCAGTCGATTACGCAGGGTATATATATTTGATATTCTGCGAACTCGTGTTTTCAAGCCTAATCCCGTTGTTTCTTGATCCAGAGAGTAAACCGCCTGTATATCCTCCGCGGACTCCCGTACCAACGTACCATGATAAGGTTCATATCATTTCTACGGGATGATATACCGAGGCCGGTGACGATCTGGGATATCGTGGAGAGAACAACAAACGAGTCTCGACCGCCGGATAATAACTGACCAACGCCAATGCAGCTAATCATGCAGCGGAAACTGTATCCGCCTGTACGAAGAGCAAAGTAAGGTTGAAAGATTGCGTAATGTGTGGGATGGCTCGTGCTCGGCTACGTACGTGCAAGGATGTTGTTTATTGATTTAGTGCAAGTTGATTTATTTAGAATTTTGCAGGGTGATTTACAGAGTTGTGGCTGGTGTATACTATGTACTATCGGAGGTTTAACTGAGATAGTAAACCTAGTGACCTACCAGATGGGGTTTAGTGGATAGTACACCGCCGATATGACAGCTCAGGTTATGCCCTGGAACGCCCGGCCCCATTGACGGCCAACCTCTCTCCATTCTCCATCCACTGCCCGTCATTTCATTCTCCATCCGGTCCGTCCACAATCACTGGCAGCTATATACTCATCGAATGTCTTGGCGATGGCTCTTGCTTGTTCGAGCATGACAATGGACAGTTCGTTCCATTGTTCAATATCCCAGTTCTTAATACTGTTTCGCTATCAACGTCCACCAAGGGATCCCAAAGCCTTTCAACCCAAACACTCGTATTTGGATGAGTATTGAATTGCCGCGGACTGACTAGTGATAGTGTATTCAAACCAAACTTCCAATCAACGGCATTTCCCAACTCAACTCTATCCGGAACCGTGTCCGGAAATAACTATAATTTGGCCCTGACAGCCCGCCAGACCCCGGTCATTGGATTCGTTCCGATCCTTCGGTCTCCTCGGGTCATCTATCGTGGGAACATCGTATTCTTCTGCTTTACACTCGGAGGACAGGTATATTTTGTATGGCCTAGGCCAATATCATTATGATCCCGCACAGATCTCGTCTCATGGACAAGTACTTTTTGAAACAGCTGCTAAATTGAATTGAGCCTTCGCCCGTAATGGCACAATCCTTGCTTCCTGCTATTTGCCGGGGTCTTCTTCCAACCCAATTCAAAATCGGAGCCTTCCCGTTTTCGCCCCTTTGGTGAATGGATAATGGATGGATGAAGATCCCGGCTCCATCCTGTCGCTGCGTCGGATTGTTTCGATGTACGATGTAGGAGCATCGCTGTGCCAGAAAACCTTCTATGATCCCTGTCGTTGCACTTCCCGTACTTTTGTCGCTTTATGCTTCCCCGGAGATGTAGTTTCCTCTTTCCCCTCAGTGGAGATCATTCATCATTGCTGCAGCTAAACTGCCAGATGTCCACTTATGGCGGTTTGTGCACAGTCAATGCGAAAGAGGTGACTGAGTGCGATGTGCTATTCGAGGAAATCCCGCGAGCTACTGTGGTCGAGCTGAATGAACTTTCGATGGGGGCCTCATGGGTATTTTGCCACGATCGATGAATTTTGCGGGTGTCTATTCGCCTTCCGAGACAGACAGTTATTGTCATCACTGGAAAAGGGCTTGAGCGCTCGTTCTCTCCACTTTTGGGATTCTTCTGATCTCTCACTTTTCCCCTTCCCAGGTGAATGGACAAAAAATTGGATGCAAAAAAAAAAAAGAAAGAAAGAAAGAAAGAAAATCTTGGCGTCTTTGTACCACGGTTAAGCGCCGGATTAATTGTTCCGTAACATGTATGTCCATAAGCTAGTGGACGAGGAAGCGCTTCGCAAACCGCAAAACGTCCAGAACGTTTTTACCGCAACAGAACGCTGTTCCTTTGCGGATGTATCATGAAACCCGTAGAGGCAACAAAGCCATTGGCTCAGATGAACTATTGATGGGTGAGATGCAAGGGGATGCAGGATAATCCATATTCAAGAGATACAGACTGCATGCATACATACGTTCACCACAATACTCTCTATGTCCATGCTCGTTTCCTATTTTACTATCCCGGTGACAAATCAAGGGTCCCCGATCCTTTAGCATCGCAGCTTGGGACATAGAATTAATAGAGACACGTTGATTCGTCGATCGGGGAGCGGACGAGCAATTCGTTTCAGTCTGTGCGATGCTTTGTGACAGAGAGACTCGTTTCTATTATCCTCACGGATGCACCGAACACTAGGGCCTTTACGTTCTCCAAATACCCCCCCCTGTGCGGTTGAACTCTGCCGGAATCATCCTTATGCTTCCCCGCCACGATGGGGATATGGGGATCATGCTGCAGAATTGCCCCCCCCCCCAAAAAAAAAAAATAACCATGATACTACGCATCAATATTGATCGATCTGTATGTCAAGAGCCACATCCACATAACACTGTTACGGCTAAAATTGGTTTCCCGGTTGGATCCTGTCGTAGATCCGTATGAGTTATGATACATCCTGGCTTCAATCCGTGCGGAGATTCCAAGATGCTGCGGCTGCTAATGCTGCCGATGATGCTGCAGTTCATCGGATCATTGGGGCATCTCGAACGCCACCACCCTCGATAAAGAAAGTACCTTTGACCCGTCTTCTCCTGTTCAGTATCTGCAGCTCAAGATATAAAACATGCATCCGCACCGGGTACCTGGATTTCCTCATCAAGCATTTCATCTCTGAATTCCTAACCTCGTGGATTCTGTGATCCTATCCAGTACTTTGTTCCCTGGCCATCTATCTTTCGCTTTCTCTCGTTTTTTACTTGAGCCCTTGCTGTCGTTTACTTAAAGGCCTCTTGTCTCCTCTGCCAACTTAAACGATCAGTGTGATCATTGTGCAGATTGCCATCCCTTCCGTTTGGCCTTGTCCTGGAATATATATACTTCCTATATATACGCTCAACGGCAAAGGAGGCAGCGACATACGTATTCCTTGCCCGGTATACACGTGATTGACAGACATTATCCTCACATATCACATACACCACTCTTTTCTCATTCTAGCATTCCATATCAAGATGTTTGAAGACATGGGACCGATGACAGGTGACTACTCGCGCCATTGCTCTCTTCCGTGAGTGTCCTTCCTGGTCTACATGAAGAAGATCCCACATTCTAACTATGACTTTAGTAGCGTTCGCTCTTTGTCTTCCAATAGTGCTGGTGCAGTGGACATGAGCGATGACCGCCGGTTACCCCCTCTCCCACGCGTTGAACCCCTTCCCCGGGGTCCATTCAACCCATTCAACGCCAGAACCTTTGCTCCCAGCCCGTCGGTTTCTCAAGATGCCTTCCCGGTCAAGTCATCCTGGTCAACACCAGAGACCCTGGTGGCCCCTCCTTCGCCCGCAAACTCTCAGGACGGCACTTGGCAAGACTCGTTTTCTTCTCAGAAGACCATGGAGTGGCCTAGTGATCTCTCCCAGAACGAACTTGTGACTCTTATTGCTCCCCGAAATATCAACCGCAAGCCCCCCTTGCAGCAACTCTGCGGACGCAAGCGCAAGGGGAGCATGATCTCCACCGATCCCGATGACCAGCGGGAGAAGCACCGTATCGCCGAAGGCAACCGCCGCAAGAACCTGAGCCAGCTGCACCGCGAATTGGACAGCCGTATCCATGACTTCTTCCTCGAGCGTGCTGGATGGAACCCGGGCAAGAGTCTCCCGCAGTCCAAGGAACACATTGTGCAGGGTGCCATCTACCTCATCGACTTTATGCTTCTCATCATTGTTCATCTCATCCGCCAGGAGAATGAGATGCCCCAGCACCTTTCAGAGAAGCTTCAGCCACAGGTTCGCTGCATGCAGCTCCAGCAACTGGTCTCCAGCCTCCAGCAGCAGAACCAGAGCGTGCAAGCACAGCTCAAGACCATTAAGCAGGAGAAGCAGATGCTCGAGGAGCGCAACCAAGCACTTGAGTACCAGCTCAAGGCCTATGAAAACGTCTTCCGTGTCCCCAAGAGCGAGACCAACAGCCCCCAGATGCTCGCTCCTCACCCGGACACCACCGCCAATAACAGCAACAAGCCTAAGAACCTACTCCCAGGCTTGCGCGTCTTCTGTGATGAGATCGCCGCCGGTAGCTCCGAGGCTTCGCGCTTTGACGGTATTCCCATTAATGGGCCGCCGTCGTTTGGAAGCCACTCCTATCTGAACAGCACCCCACCTACAACAGGGCCTTCGTCTCCGGTGCACTCGTACTCAGTTCCCACCTCACAGCGGGGATCTATGGTACCTTCGCCATAGGCACTTTTTCTTTTGATTGATCTGTTTACTTTGTTTTGCATATACGGGCATATTTCGGCCGGCGTTCATGTCGGGTGTTTCTCCTTTCCTTTCTATTATTATTATTTTTTTTTACAGCAATTTCCTGGGTCATCTGAGTTTAGCATTTGCATTGCATCTGTCATTTATTCGAGCACAGTTCCGTGGGTCTCTGCACCACATCTTATGGCAGGGCACAGGTTGCAGGTTTGGCTTGACCATACCTGCCTGGGGGGGGGGGGGGGTTTGGGGGGGGTGGGGGGGGGTTGAGGTGGGATGATCTGTTTTGGTTAGAATATTGTGATTGCATTGCTTGCCAGATGGTTAAGCAGAATGACCACGAACAAGAAGCACACGCCGCGATTTGTTACGAGGCACCAATTCTGTT